>OY751493.1:1588163-2259257 GCA_963565915.1 Entoloma clypeatum
GTTCCGAAGCATGTTTTTTCTCTCGTTTCAGGCGTGCTTCCTCGACCTGCTGTTGCTTGATTTTGGTCTTCAACTCGTCGATGCCAAGACCAGCCCTAGTGAGGATGGAATCCCAAATTTTGGCGGTCAGAAAAATGACACGTACGAAAGTTGAGATAACAATGAACTTCTCACTCCTTTGCTCGTCGGTTCAACTTGTCAGCATATTTTGAATCGAGATTGGATGTCGTTGCAATGCTCCGGGGCTTCCTTTGACCAGTTGTCGCAACCGAGGCATGATGGAAGAAAGGTCTGAGGCAAGGCCGTAGGATTTGGCGATGCATATTGGACGGGAGAAAAGACATGCGACGGTCACATGCCTTCGGATACGCGCCGTAAAATTCTCTAACGTGACATGTATGTATTTTGTATTGTTCAAATGATCCAACACAGTGCTCAGTGTAAAGAAATACCCAAGTGCACATCCCATACATGATAGAACAGCATAAGTGGCCGATGGAGACTGTCTATATCTAGATCAGGTCACTGCAAGAATACTGTGAACATCAGACATGAGTGCAAAAGACAAGCATACGCACGCGACATTGAGAGGCATCTCGTCGATCTGGGTATTGTAGAATTCTAGTGACGAAAAGACGTCGGTCAGCTCCAGTGAATGAAGAAACCGGGTTGACTAACGCTCAATATCCCTAAGCATAGCGACGTCATTGGTGGTGACAAAATTGATGGCAACACCCTTCCGACCAAAACGACCACCACGGCCAATGCGGTGGATGTAATTTTCCCTGTTGGTAGGAAGATCATAATTGATCACGAGGGAAACTTGCTGAACATCGATGCCACGGGCAAGTAGATCGGTGGTGATGAGCACACGGGTAGTTCCAGTCCGGAATTCCTTCATAAGAAGCTCGCGCTGCTTCTGATCCATGTCACCGTGCTGTAGAAATGACCAGAATTACAATGAGGCATATTGGAGGAGGAAATATGACCAACCATGGCAGAGACCGTGATTCTCTTGCATGCATTTGATCAGTCAAATAATCAACCTTCCTCCTAGTATTACAGAAAATGACGGCCTGAGTGATCGTGATGGTTTCGTAAAGATCGCAGAGGGTGTCCAGTTTCCATTCCTCCTTTTCTACGGCGATATAAAACTGCTTGATACCCTCGAGCGTCAGCTCGTCCCTCTTGACAAGGATGCGCACAGGGTCCCGCATAAATTTTTTGCTGACTTCCAAAACCTCGGCGGGCATGGTTGCAGAAAAGAGTGTAACTTGAGTGTCTCCTGGAAGAAGTTGGAAGACTTCGTAGATCTGGTCCTTGAATCCTTGAGACAACATCTCATCGGCCTCATCCAAGCACAAGATCTTGATATGATCCGTCTTCAAAGCGCTGCGCCTGATCATGTCAAAAATACGTCCAGGTGTACCGACAACAACCTGGACACCTTCTCGGAGTTTGGTCATATCTTCGCGGACGTTTGTGCCGCCGACGCAAGCGAGACTCTGGACGTTCATGTAATCCCCCAGAGCAACCACGACTTTATGGATTTGCAGAGCGAGCTCTCGTGTTGGTGCAAGAATGAGGGCCTGGGTGTCCTTTATTTCAAGGTCCAATCGCTGGAGAATGGAAACAGAAAAGGTGGCGGTTTTGCCAGTGCCAGACTGAGCCTGAGCAATAACATCGTGTGCTTTTACAACGGGCACAATCGCTCGTTGTTGGATAGCAGAGGGCCGTTCGAAACTGCGGTTTGAGAAGCGTTAGTTTGTGTCGAGAAAAAAAAGGGAGAAAGGGGCTTGCCCGTATGCGTAGATACCACGCAGAAGTTCGGGCTTCAAGTCCATGGCATCGAAGCTATAGCTCACCAGGTGAAAATATACGCAGGTTTGAAAGGATGATGTATTTACCTGTCAACGACTTGATCCCAGTTGGACTCGATCTCGTCTACGGGGGCATCTTGGAGTGTGGATTCTTCTCTGTGGGTCGCAAGGCGACTGTCAGACTTGTTCACTTGTTGAAGAAAGACCTACCCTTTCATGCAATTTTGATTGTTTGAAGGGGAGATGTACTGCCTTCTAATGTGTGTATAGTGGAGTTGTGGGGGGTGTGAAAAATGGCCGACGATTGTCTGCGATAAAGGGGAGATATTAAGGCGGAGCTTGAAACGACATGTCATGATCGATTGATCAGTCCAGATCACCATGAGTACTCCCGAGTCGTCGCAAAGCCGTCGCCGCTATCCGACGGTGTTCGAATCGCCGTCCCGACGCCTGATCTTTTTGGAGAAGGTACTAAACATTTCATCCACGCTGCTGGGCCGCTACAAGCGGATTCATATATTTATTTATTGCCGGCTTGCCCTAGGGGAAGCCTTTTTCTTTGTCCAATTTTCGCAGTGGTTATCCGGATCCGCTGTCTCCTCAAAGGGTACGACTCGTCGTTTGGAACTTTGGGTATAACGGACTACGATTGGCGAATGTGTGCGTTGTGGATCTGTCTTGAGATATATGGCCGCCATCGGATAATCTTCCACACGGCGATTTCCAATGGATACTTACGTAACTTATCTTTGCAAGTACGTAAGCTAAACGTGGGCCTGGGGTTTGATTAAGTAGGACTGCTCCTACATATTACATGACGGTGCCGTATGCCATATTGGTACCGTACATAGCTATAGAGTTCCAGGATTATGCGGAGAGTCTGTGCTGCTTTCCATGTACAGTATCGTCGAAACCGTTCACTCGTCCATCTTTTTCTGCAATTTCTCCTTGATTTCGCGGGCGGCCGAAGCTGCCTAGGGGAACGTCAATTCACAATTTAGGTGCGAAGAGTTTATGAACCTCGTTTGCTTTTTCCTGAGCCGCGCCAGTTGCCTTTTGTTTAGTTGTGTCACCTTTTGGAAGATAATTGCGAGTTCTTTAATGATAATTTCCCTAGTTACCGAGGGTCTCCTTTGTGGCCTTTTCCCCGGTTTCGATGGCTGAAGCTAGCCCTTTCCCGACTTTCTTGTTTACCTCGGATATTAGAGTGAGCCGAGCGAGATCAGGGTAAAAAGGCTGGAGAAGACCTACAACATCCGCGACTTCGGAGATCTTGTCTTTGACGGTTTTAGCGGCAAGTGGGCTGGAATGGAAAGGACGGATGGCGAAAAACGGGCGGTTGAACATGGTGGGTGGATTGAGGAAGGAAATGCTGGCAGAATGAAAGCTACTTATTAAAAAGGTAGAGAATGACGTAACACGACGTCATTCAATGTGATGATCAGACTGGACATCAACGCTGATGGCCGTGCTGATGCTTTGAATATGATTGGCGAGGAAAAATCAGTTCATAACTTAATACTTAGGCGGCATATATTTTGGGGGGTACGAGTCCAAGAGCCCTCCATGTCTGCCTCCATTCCGTCCTCCACAGCACTCGCTTACTCCTTCCCTGTCTTCTCACCCTCCACCGCACACTCATCCAGCTGGTTTGTCACCGCCGCCGCCATCGTCCTCGCCCTCCTCGTCCTCGAACAATCCGTCTATCGTTACAAGAAGCGTCATCTCCCGGGTGCCACATGGACCATTCCCCTCATCGGCAAATTCGCCGACTCCATGTCTCCTTCCATGGAGGGCTACAAGAAACAATGGGATTCTGGTGCCCTCAGCGCGATTAGCGTCTTCAACATGTGAGCTGCCACGCAGGCCTCATGTCAACATATCGGCTCATCATCTTCTCTCGCAGCTTCATCGTCATGGCATCCTCTAACGAATTCTCCCGTAAGATTCTTAACTCTCCCAGTTACGCCGAACCCTGTCTTGTTCACTCCGCAAAACAAATTCTCATGCCGGACAATTGGTCTGTTGGGACGTTTGTCCGAATCCGACTAGTCTTCTGATGTCTAGACAGGGTTTTTTTGACTGGGAAAGAGCATTTGCATTACCGCCGCGGCCTCAATGGTCTGTTCACTCGCCGAGCCTTGAGGTCGGGAACAACACAATTCTAGACTCATTCGAGTTGATAATTTATCTACTCATCCAGCATATACATCGGCATTCAAGAGTCCATTTCCCGCAAACATTTCGCCGCGTGGCTTGCGTCCCCTGCTGCCAAGAAAGGAGAGGCCCAACCGATCATGATGACTGCCCGTTACATGAACATGGATACGTCATTGCGCGTCTTCTGTGGTAATCACCTATCGGAGGCAGCTGCCCTCGAAATCAATGAAAAGTATTGGGCCATCACCCAGTCACTTGAACTCGTCAATTTCCCCTTTGCTTTTCCCGGTACCAAGGTCTACAAGGCTATCCAAGCACGCAAACGAGCTTCCTACTGGCTCGAGCTCGCCGCCAACCGGAGCAAGAAGGCCATGGCTGCTGGTGCTGAGCCCGAATGCATGCTGGACGAGTGGGTCCAAATTCTCAGCGACCCCAATTACAAAGGCAAGCGCGACTTCAGTGACCGCGAGATGGCCATGGTCCTGTTCTCCTTCTTGTTTGCTTCTCAGGATGCCATGAGCAGCGGCTTGATCTACGCCTTCCAACACTTGTCCGACTCCCCCGAGATCCTCGCTAAGATTCGAGCCGAGCAGGACATTGTCCGTCAGGGCAACTACGAGAAGCCTCTCACCCTCGAAATGATAGATCGGATGTCGTACCTTAATGCCTTTGTAAAGGAAAGCATGCGCATGAAGCCTCCTGTGACCATGGTATACTGAAATTTACTCTTATCTTCCAATTCCGTTCACGTCTCCCCAGGTCCCCTACAAGGCCACCAAGGCATTTCCCATATCCGAGAACTATACCGTCCCTGCTAACAGCATGGTCATACCTTCATTCTACAACTCTCTCCACGATCCCAGCATTTATCCCGAACCTGACCAGCTCGACCCTGAACGCTGGCTCAACCCTGAAGCCTCCGCGAATCAAAATCCCAAGAACTACATCCTCTTTGGAAGCGGTCCTCATCGGTGCATCGGTATAGAATATGCCATGATGAATATCGCTCTCGTCATTGCAACGGCTTCCGTCATGATGAACTTTGAACACGAAATCACCCCTCTCAGCAGCGAAGTCGAGTGAGTGGCGCTATGTTTTATTGTTTTCTCAAAGATATTGATCTGTCCAGGATCATTGCCACACTCTTCCCGAAGGATGGATGTCGTCTCAAGTTCTCGCCAAGAAACAAGCATCCTTGAAAATCCTGCTGCCTTCTATGGCATATCAAATAATACCTAGTTGTATATACCAGTCCTTGGCCCTATCTAGATAATAATATACCTCGAAAGTCGGAAAATCGTTCATGGTCCTAAAGCTTTCGTACGAGAAGCGGAAGTGAGCTGTGTCCTTGTCCTTTGATACGAGGGCGGATTACGAAACTTTGATATGCTTCGATGTCATAGGGGCAGGAAAATGAAAATTGACAGAGAAGAGTGATGATAAGAACCTGCGTGGTGTGGCGAGAGTGATCAGGCGCAAGTAACGAAGCAGGTGGCGCAGCGCAACGCACTTTAATCTCTGTCACTGCAAAAGCTTTTCCGATACAAGAACGAGGGCTATGAACGACGTGGGTACGTTAGGCAGCGGTGAATTGAAGCAATATATGGCGCACCCCTCACTAAACGTCAGGAGCTCACGGTCGCAACGAATACCTGCTCCTTTTCTCTCAACCCAACGTCTGGGTCGAAAAATATGAGCATCGGAACCCCAGATTTCCGGGTTCGTATGTACAACGTTGAGAGGGATCGCGAGAAGTGTTCCTTTAGGAACTACAATGTGCTTATTTGAGGTGCCGGGAAGAGGTTCGGAGAGGGGGATAGACATGGTTTCAATGGCCTGAAAAATAGCACATTATTTAGAACACGGAATACCATGTAAAAGAATTTGCTTACCTCGTGGTGATTCTCCAAGATTGCTGGATGCAACCGCAATGTCTCTTTCAACACAGCGTCAAGCAGAGGGTACTTGGAGTTCAGGTCATTGCATGAAGATTCCCTCGCTGTTGAGACTTCTTCCCGGAGTTCACGCTGCATCTCAGGTCTCTGAGAAAGCTCGAACAAAACCCACTTGGTCGAAGTCAGAGAATTTGAAAGAACAAAAATGGGAAAAATCATCTTACCGCTACAATGGCAGACACTGTCTCATAACCAGCGGATATAGTGCTTCTCATTTGGGAGACAATCTCTTCTTCGTCGATAACCTGCCCTGCCGCCCTCTCGGCCTTCACTGTTGATAAAGTGATATCAATAGATGAGATGGTTCAGAACGAGGACTCAACCCACACATTGATGCCATCAACGTCTTATCCTCCAAGTCGCAAGCCACTTTCGCATCCCTCCACATTTTCAGAGCGATCTCCCCGAGTTCTTGCTTTGTCCGTCTGATCATTTCGCCTTTCCTTCCGATTCGAAGTACAGGCGGGAATATCCAAAAAAGTGCCCGCATGTAAAACGAGGACAAGCTGTTTTCGCTGTTGGTCAGGCCATCGAGGGCTTCCGCGAGAGGGTGAGGATTTCCGGAGAGACAATCAAAATCATAAGAAAACGCAGCACGACCGACGGTATCCAATCTACACGTTCGATCAGCTCCCCATGTAACGTCGAAGGGTAGAGAAGATATTTACGCATAACGCGCTGCCCAATTCGTGATTTCAATTTCGAGTTCATCGACATGGCACCTGTCGAACATCTTCATCCATTGTGAAGCGAGCTTGGTCGATGTTTCGTGGAAGATGGGCGTCAAATTACGAACAGAATGCAGGCTGCGGGAGAAAGGGCATCAGGCGGACGTAAAGTACATGAGATTCAGTGGACCTTAGAGCTGGAGCGAGAATACGTCGCTGTTTTTCATGGGCTGCCTTTCCTGGGTTTTGGGCGTCAATTATTCCGTCGCACACTGCTTCGGGGAGATGTGGGTACCTTCAACCCAGAGAATGCCCTTACCAACGGTAGCCACAAACCAGGCACGAACGCCGCGAGGCTTGGGAAAGCTGTAAATCCCACCACCGACGATGAATGAAATTGCGCGAGGGTCTGTAATTGAGAGAACCTGATGCTGGTGGTTCAGGGTCTGTCAGCCTCTCCACTAAGGCCTGTGCTCAAGAAACCACCTACGCCAAACGCCCCGCGAAACTTGACGACCTTACCGAACTGATTATGCCAAGTGGCATATAAGGATCCGGGTGTACTGTTGTACAGTCGCCATTCCTCGCCCCATATAAATGACGATGGTGGTGGTCCAGGTATGTGTCGCAAGATGAGGCGTGCGTTGATAGATTGACACGCAAACCTGAGCAGGGCGATTAGGAAGAATGCAAAGGCGAAAATGAAGGTATTTGTGAGCGGTGCATCGGCAAGCAGAGTGTGGAGCATTGTTGTCAGATTAGAAGACAAAGCGGCTGAAAGCTCTCAGTGTCAGCATTGCGCTTTTTAAACCCAGGAGTCAGCCTCAATCACAATGTTTGGTCGAAAAATAGTCTTCCTCCCGAGACTGAATCATAGTAGCATGCCCGCAAAAAAGCCGCTGTTCAGATCTGGAGAGAGGGTCTCGTTAGATTGAATGTGCAGCTTTGGGACATCATAATTCCCCAGGAGGAAGCTCGGGAAGGGATCTTAGTTGCTGATATTTTTCACTGTGAGGGGAAGTTTATATCCGTGACAAGTGAAGCCCCCATCTGCTAGTTCACATGAGATAGAAGCGAAGTTATTTAGGATGTCCTACCCTGTTACCCAACACCGCCCCACGGAAAAAGCGTATTTCAAGATAGACGACTCGTATCAGATTGCCGATGTCTGGTTAACTGAAGCATGGAAGATCTGCTGAGTCCAACTTAGTAGATAAACCAGGAACAGCGTCGTCATCGATGTACTGGTCCGAAATTGTAGGATTCTACCCTAGCTTGACGGGTCAATACGAGCGACAGTCTGACGCCGTACCTTGGTTCTTGCATCCTCAGATTGATGTTTAGCGAAGTTCAAATGTCCACTCTCACTAATAGCCGACGGGGGTGGTGCGATGCGCTATTCAATTTGAGTCGTTAGCTGACAATTGCCTGTCGTAGGGGTATCTTGACATAATTTTGCTGAACAAAGCCTTCGTGCTCGAGGTAATCTGATGGGTGTAAGTCAGAAACCTTCGATTCCATTAGCCGTCTCGAGGAAGTGCCAGTTTGAAGTTTGAAAGTGTCGGGAATGTTAATTCCGTACAGGAAGGCCGTCACAGGAACTGCTTAGTGCTAGATGGTTCGAGATATGATTTATGCCTGTTATGACCGGAATTTTTGACCGGGGTCGATGTTACAGTGTCTTGCATACTGTATTGTTTTGCGACCTATTTTTCAAAACACCTGTTTGGTCATATTAGTTCGTTAAGGCGAACGCAAAGCGAATGACAGCGGCAGAGCAAACAACCAAACAGCTGTTTGAAAAATTCGGTCGTGCAAACAATATGAGAGACACTGTAGATGTGAAATGGGGTGGGAAATCCAAATCTAAAGTCAGTTTTTCAGTCCGAGTGGTGGTTCCCAAGTTACTAACATCAGCCCACACATCGGTCAGGGCCACCTTTCGGTCACCTCCAATATCTCCCTCAAACTAGGGTAAAGTAAGCTCAAACTTTTTCTATGGCCTAAAGTACATTCCTTTAGTCCATTCTGCATGTAATTTGTGTCTAGAACAGAGCCTCCAACGAGGTCGAATTGAGGCCACTTGTCACGCTGGCCGACAGATGCCGCATCAGAGCTTGAAACAGATCCTGAGTGTGTTGCGTCGATTAACCCATGTTGCTATTGCACAGTTCCGACAGCCTTATAATTTCCATCAGCCAAATTGACCCCCTCGTAATTCAGCAAGCTGCCTTGCATTCTATCAACTATATAATCCATATCTATATATTCTCCGTTATATCACCATTCTAATCTAGTAATGTACAGACATAGCCGCGAATCGAATACTTGGTTGTCGTTGTGCCAAAGCTTGCGTCGTTTGGGCACTGCGGAATTCGAATTTTGACCTTTTCGGGAGTGTGACATACTGTGACTGACCGAAAGGTGGCCTGACCGATGTGTGGGCTGATGTTAGTATAGCCATTTTGATGAAAATATCTTGAATAAAGTTTTTTTTTTTCTGGATTTTTTTCTGCACTGCACGGACCATTCCGCACAACTTTGCAAAAAAAATCAAGATCCCCCCCTCTTTCCTTTTAGGAAGGAGGTCAAGAAGTGTCTAGAAAAATCTGGAAAAATTATTTTTTGATCTCCTCAGGCAAATTCCGACCTTGGGTAAAAAATTCCAGTCCCGCCGCCCCCTTGGCAAATACTATCACCTATGATTCAGGATGACAACATTAGTGCATGGAACACTGGCAAGAGGCAACTCAGCCAATTGACAACCACCACTATTGAGGCAAACACATGTTTTCCTTCAACACCTTTTGCAATGATTCTGCTGGTTGTAGACACTGTAGTACCCATCCATTTCTCTGTGTTGATACTCCTCTCTCCTCAAGATGCCCTCCAAGGCCTCGAAACGTTGAAAGCAGATACCTGGGGGTTTACCCCTAGCATCAGCTCCGATGCAACCTCTCAAGGGTTTACCCTCTGAGACGGCCTCTCACAAGCCTGAACCTCTCCAGGCCTTCATTTCTTTCCAGGAAGGCTTCAGCCCTCCCCCAACCCCTCTCTCGTTTGCCCAGTCAGACCTTCTCTTTTTGGCTGTGCGTGACGAGTCCCATATCGATCCTGACATTGAGTTGCCATCTTCTGCTGTGTTTTATGCAGTACAAGATGAGACTCCGTCTCCCACCTCCTCTGCCCCTTCTGGTGTGGATTGGTGGAAGTCTCTCCTTGCTGGCTTCAAATCCCAGCAACACTACAGTTTTGGTGGCCCATTTGCCACGCTCTCTCCTGATTACCAGAAGGTGATCACTCTTATTACGGATTCTCTTCTGGACTTCGCTGGAAAGTTTCCTCATCTCCCTCCTCCCCCTCTGGCCAAGAGGTCTTGCTCGACGCAGACCCCCTCTGCCTCCCTCCAAACATGTGGCACCCAGGTGTGTCCGCCTCCCCTCACTCATGAGGTTGCGGCTATGCAAGCTGCATCTCAAGCGTCTCTTTTGGCGTCTACCCAGACATCACCCCCTCCATGTGCCTCATACGCATCAGTGGCGATACAGGCCCAGGCCTCCCTGCCCCCGACTGTGATGCCCGTTCCCATACCCAAACCAGCGGCCACCCCATCGCTCCTCTTCTCCCCTGTTGTCTCTCCAGTGCTCACGCACTTCTCAGTGGAAGACAACCTTCCCTTGCTTTTCCCTCTTCAGATGTACAATGTACCTCCCAGGCAGTATGGCAAGCACGCTCCCCTGCCCCCGGTGGGAGGCTACGCGGGGTTCTTACCCCGCATGCCATTCCCATCCCCTCTCCAAGGCGCCCCCAGGGCAAGCCACACACGCCACCTGTGGGAGCTCATCCCTCCTCCTAGTGGTTCTGTCTCTCCAGACTCGTATTTCTCTGGAATATGTTGAAACTTTTCCATCACTTAGATTAGATTAGATTAGATTACATCACGTGACCATTTACATATCTTCGATTACATACTTATTTGGTTGGTACAAACAGTAGTACGGTATATAAGACCAGGAAACTGTCAATATCAACAAGTTGTCTCTTGACTCTTAACCAGCTCCATCACTCTTATCAGCCTCAACCGCTCTCACCAGCCTCACCCTCCCAAACCATGTAAGCGGCTAGAATGGTTAAGTAGAGTACTTCCACACTGTAGCTGTGTTGCTCAGTACCCCTGTGGCTAGCGCCCAGGTGGAACTTCAACAGGCTATGGGCCCCGGATAGCAGAGGGACTTGGGAACGCTGGCAACAGCAAGTACCTGCCCACTCTACCCTGGTTGACAGGAGAACCGATCGCAAGATCTAGGTTCTGAGTCATACTTCTTCACATATGAACCTGGGAATGTCATTACGACAAGTACCTGTCATGAAGCATCCCTAAGGGGATTGACTTAGTACACATCATGTGGAAACGTTGATCGTACCTCATACACTTCTGACAAAAAGGGTTTTTCCCACAACTGCTATTCCTGAAGGGAATATGTTATGAGGAATCATTTATTTGTTTTCTCTAAAATCAAGAACATCACTGATTGGGAAAACTCCTTTTAGACTCATTAAAAATGTCTACCTCTCGCTCCGCCCTCGACTCCATCACCGTCTTTGACGGCATCGACTACCAGAGTTGGGCCGAGAAAATGAAATCCTATCTCCTCCATCAAGGAGTCTGGCACATCGTATCTGGCGACATTGAGCGCCCTGACATCGCCGACTTTACGGTCACGGTCTCCACCCCTGCCTCCGCCACCTCTACATCTGCAACCCAACCTCCAGTGGTCACCACTACCGTCGACCAATCCGCCTTCCACAAAGAAAGGAAGATTTGGATCAGGGACGACGACATGGCTCTGGGTTCCATCCGCCTCAAAGTCTCCGAGGCAATCAGGAGGCACATCAAGGACGCCAAGTCCTCAAAAGACGCCTGGACATCATTGAAGGGCACATATTCAAAGGTCTCCCCCGCCACCATATTTGGCGATTTCAAAGCCGCAGCCTCTTTCAAACTGTCTGGTTGGGACCCTGTGCCGGAAATCGAGTGCCTTGGGTCACTCTTCACTTGCCTTAGCGACTCAAAATTTGTTGTGCCTGATCTGATGCAGGCTATGATCTTGGCAAGTGCCATTCCTGACGCTTGGTTGTCTCTCTCCACCGCCCTCTTTCAGGTCTACGATGCTGATGACTTCACATGGCAGGCCGTCACCGACAGCATCATTTCAGAGTACAGGCACAAGTATGCGATAGGGTCTACTCGGGCATCCAACGAGCAGGCCCAGAAAATCTCCGGGACTAAGCGAAAGGGGCAAGACCCCAAATGGGAAAAGCAGACAGCACCGAGTACCTCGCAGAACAATGCTGACGAGCAGCCTAACTCGACCAACCCAAGTACCGCTTCTGAAAAGGGGGGGGGGGGGGGGGGGGGGTGCTGGCGCAACCAGAAAAAGTGCGCCAACAACGCGGACAACGAGTCCGACCACGCCGAGGAGATGGTCGAGTTCATCGCACCAGCCATTGAGCTACCCCCTCATCATCCTGCTCCTTGTCCTCTACCCCCTCGTCGCCCTGCTCCTTATCATGCACCGTCCTTCACCACCGTAACCAGTCGCGGAAAGACTTCCTTTACTGAACAACCTGAATCAGAAAGAATGCAGTCACTACTGCAACACATGAACCCTCCTCCTTCCCAGTACACCGGGCTTCCTTCTGGAAAGCCGTCAGTGTGGAAAAAGAACGAGAGGGTGAGAAAACTCGCCTGAGAAATCGGCGCCCGACCCTCTGGGTCAAATCTTTGTATCTTGGACACCATCATTCCAGACATTGACGAGAGGCCAACTAAACAGCGTTGAGTAACTCTGCCGTTAGACCAATCACTGCGGATGATGGACATAGACCAAGAACGGATGGGGCCAGACGAGTTTGTGGATGAGTTTGAACTAGACGGTTCGTCAAACCCTTCTTTCAAACCTTACCAAATGCGGAATGCTAATTATGTCTCTCAACAGACGTATAATATATTAGCTAGTACCAGTACAGAGTGCGTAGATCACTTCAGCAGTGATCTACACAAAAAATATATTAAACATTTTGCCTCTTGTACACATTGTAAGGAAAAAGAACGTGCGCAATGGATCTTAGATTCCGGTGCCTCTTTACACTTCACCTATGAGTTTAAGGACTTCGCATATTATAGACCTCTCACAGTCAAGCGTTTTGTCCAAACTGCAGCTAAAGGGAAAAAACTGGAAATTCTCGGAGTTGGGGCCGTTCCAGTACGGCACATCCTAAATGGGGAAGTTAAAACCCATCTTCTCAGACCAGTGTTCTACATCCCGGACATGGACACACATCTATTGTCCCTAGGCGTCTTCCTTAACCATGGTTACAAAGTAGACGGGACTTGTGGAGAAATCAACATCTCCAAAGGGCTGAGCAAAATCCAGTTTTTGCCCCACATCCTTGGTCAAACCATTTACTGGTTAGACACTGAAATACGCTATGACCAGATCCATGCGATCTCAAGCGAAATCACTGTCAAAACATGGCACAAGCGCCTTGGTCACCCAAATGATCAAGCACTCCGAAAGACTCCCACCAGTACCAAAGGGGTACCTGAAACACTAGTACATGAGAAATCACAGGAAAGTTGCACAGGTTGCCTCAAAGGGAAAATGCTGAATCAGTCATATCCCAATTCGATGACAAGGGCAACCAAAACCTTTGATATGATCCATTCCGATCTCAAACAGATATCCACGGCATCATACCATAAATATAAATATTTCCTCACGTTTTTGGACGATTTTTCATCCCACGTCTGGGTTGTCTTGCTTAGAAAGAAGTCGGATGCCATCATGGCACTGCGACAATTTCTTGCGATGATCCAGAATCAGTTCGCTGCCATTCCTAAAAAATGGCGAGTTGATGGAGGTGGAGAGTTTGACGAATACAAGGATGTACTTGCTGATCATGGAGTTCTGATCGACATCACGCTCCCGTATCAGCACCAGCAGAACGGTAGAGCAGAACGGATAAATCGAACCCTGTGGGAGAAATCTCAGGCCTTGCGCTTCGACGTGTGCTTACCCCCTATGTGGTGGGAATTCTGTTTGGAACATGCAGCATTTCTCTACAACAGAACCCCCATGCAGCGTCTCGAATGGAATACCCCTTACTTCAGGGTGACCAATGAGATCCCCGATATGTCAAGCATCAGAGTCTTCGGATGTCAGGCATATGTGTATATCCCAAAGGAAAAATGTAGAAATTCCCTGGAGTCTAGATCTCGATTGATGATTTATCTCGGATCAAAACCAGGGGTCAAAGGATACCGTTTCATGGATCCTGAGACTAATACAATTTTCATGGGTGGGAAAGCTATCTTTGATGAAAGCAAGTACCCTAGATGCCACATCGACCCTTTGCCAGAAAACCATCCAGAAATGGAGAACCCAGAACCGGCTGATGAGTTTGAGGACCTCATTCCCGGAAACGATGACAATGACAGTCATTACAAAAAACCTCACGACCCTGTTCCCACTGGACAGGATCACCCTGAATCAGACGATGACTTGCCATCTAGCGAGCCCGATGATGAACCACGAGTACCCACTCTGGAACCCGAACAAGTACCAGATCGACCAATCAGGGAACGTTGAGTTCGGAGAATGCCAGGTAGCATCTATGGGGAAGACACCCCTGCTTCTGATCTTGAAAAAATGGATTGAAGATGTAGATTAGGCGGTCAAACGGCATGGATGAACGATCTCCTAATGGAGGCAATCTCTATCCAAGTGGGCATCATCGAAATGTCACACAAAGATATATACTCTCTTCCAAACAAAGAAGATTGGTATGCGGCAGAACGAAAAGAGCTAGACATGCTCAAAAGCCGTGGGGTGATCACGGAGTTAGTACCCCTACCTACAGGGAGGAAAGCTCTAAGGAACAAATGGGTTTACAACGAAAAATCCGATGGGCATTTGAAAGCGCGCCTTGTCGCAAAAGGTTTCTCACAGGTAGAAGGGATCGACTTCAATCAGATCTTCTCACCAGTAGTGAGGTACGAGACCGTCCAGTTGATTCTGGCATTGACAGCCCTTGAAGGGTGGTTCATGACATTCTTGGACGTCTCATCAGCCTTCCTCTATGGAACACTCCGTGAGGTAATTTACATGTGACAGCCTGAGGGCTACATAGTAAAAGGGAAAGAACACTTCGTGTACCGACTATACAAAGCCCTATACGGACTTAAGCAGGCCGCATTAGCCTGGTGGAGGGAACTCGATTCCTCCATGAAAAAGCTCGGTTTTGTCCAGCTTCACTCCGACGCGGGAGTTTTCATTCACACAAGTACCAAAGGGAAAACTGTAATCGCCGTCATTTATGTTGATGACTCTGCTTTTCTCGGCACAAACTGAGAGTACACGCTAGAAAAGAAGAAGGCCTTCATGACAACATGGGAATGTAGGGACCTAGGCCACCTAGTGTCTAATGGGGAACCGAAAGAATTTCTCTCAATCCAAATAAGGCAACATGGGAAGAAGATCTTCATTGATCAAGTACCTTACCTTGAGAAAATTCTCGCACGAATGGGGATGAGCGAATCCAATGCCACCCACACCCCACTCCCGACGGGCTACAAACCCATGAAGTCCGAAGATGAACCCAATGCGGAACTCAGATCCAAGTACCAATCCGTCATCGGATCACTGTTGTACTTAATGATCGGGACAAGACCCAACATTTGTTTCGCTGTGATCAAAATGTCCCAATTTTCCACAAACCCTACCAAACACCATTTAGAAGTGGCAAGGGATATTTGCAGGTATTTGAAGGCAACGAAAGATTACGCAATCATGTATGATGGTGATTCTGGGAAGGGAATCTACGCATTTACAGACTCCGATTGGGCGTCAGACAAAAACACCAGAAAATCCACCACTGGTTACTTCATATCGCTGGCGTCTGGAACAGTAACATGGGTTTCATCAGCGCAAAAAACCATTGCCCTCTCTTCCACAGAAGCAGAGTACATGGCGCTATCAGATTGCAGTCGCGCAGTGACATGGCTTAGAAGCATGCTTGCCGAACTTGGGATGCAGATCGGATCAGTTGCAATCTATGGAGACAACAATGGCTCCGTCTTTATCGCATCCAATCCTGTAACTGAGAAGCGATCCAAGCACATTGACGTGCGATTCCACTTTGTCAGAGAAAAAGTATCTGAAGGGATTATTATGGTTGAATTCATCGAAGGAGTGAATAACCCTGCAGACCTTTTAACTAAAAATCTGGGGAAAATCCTCTTCAACAAGTTTATCCCATACTTTGGATTACTTAAAAACTAGATGAAGAAAGAGTACCTATATGGGAAAAAGTAAGATGTATTTAGAAGTATGTACTAAATATGGGGGGGTGTTGAAACTTTTCCATCACTTAGATTAGATTAGATTAGATTACATCACATGACCATTTACATATCTTCAATTACATACTTATTTGGTTGGTACAAACAGTAGTACGGTATATAAGACCAGGAAACTGTCAATATCAACAAGTTGTCTCTTGACTCTTAACCAGCTCCATCGCTCTTATCAGCCTCAACCGCTCTCACCAGCCTCACCCTCCCAAACCATGTAAGCGGCTAGAATGGTTAAGTAGAGTACTTCCACACTGTAGCTGTGTTGCTCAGTACACCTGTGGCTAGCGCCCAGGTGGAACTTCAACAGAATATCCTCCCTTCCCCTCACGCACAGCGATCACAGTCCGTATCATTTGTCACAAGACAACAACTGCAGCTCATTCCACTCGTCTTAGGTCTCATCTCCCAACATCTTCAAAGAACTCTTCGAGGCCCCCCCCCCCCCCCTTTCAGTTCACACTGGCGCCCTCACAAACGCCAGACCCCACCCTGGAAGGGCAAGGGTAAGCTTGCGAACCGCCCTCTCCCTGTGTCTTTGCCACCTAAACCAACATTTGATGCTTTCTCCCCCCAATGCTCCCCATCGCCTTGCTCATCCGACTTTGGGTCGGATGGCGAGGAGATCCCCAGTCGTGCCTTCCTTTTTTTTTTTTTTTTTGTGTCAACAATTTATATACTGGTACCCTGAGGGCAGTCCGGTCGCCTACTACTACAAGTCGGCAGTAAAGAATTTTAACGTGCATGTGGGCTAGCACAGAAATGTCAAAAAATAGAAAAGACAGTACAGCAATAAGATGCAATCAAAGGAATACAGAGGAGAGCATACACCAAAAGTAACATGATATGTAGAGAGAGACGACATACATGTAGCTGGATACTCCTTGAGGGGAGTATGACTTTAAGCGTCCCCATGACCAGTTCACACCTCTCCATCATCGCAGCTGCGGCCAGAGGCAGGGGCTTTCCGATGAGTACCGGTTTCCCCGGTCAAGGGACATACATGGAGGTTGAGCCCAGATGGCTCGCCCCTCAAATATCGGGCCATGATCCAGCCCCAGTCAAAACGGTGCTGCCAAAACTGACAGCGTGGAGAGTTGGCAGTGTGAGGTTTGCTGCAGTTCTTGCAATGAGCGTTGTGAGGACAAGGAGTCCCCTCGGCGGTGGGAGGAACAGGAGGGTTCGCATCAGGGCGTCCCTTGCAGCAGGTGGCAAGAGAGCAATGGTTTTCTTCGCTGTGAGGACCTCTACAAATGGGGCAGAATACACACGTGGAGTTGCAGAAGTTCGTGTTATGTCCCCATGAACAACAGCGGGTGCAGAGAGGCATACCAATCTTCATGGAGGCCTTTGTTGCAGAAGTTCGTGTTATGTCCCCACGAACAACAGCGGGTGCAGAGAGGCATACCAATCTTCATGGAGGCCTTTACCATGATTGAGCTCTGGAATGAGTTGACATGGCGAGAGATGTGTGTGGCCAGTGGGAGAAGGTCTACCGTAGTATCCTTCACATCCACGACAACAACGATGGAGCGGCGTGAGGAGCCATTGGACATGTTGTAAGGGCGATGCCTAGCAACAGGAGGTGTGTTCCGCCCAGGTTGGGGGTTCACAGGGGGAGGAGGAGGCAGGGGGCCACTAGGTGCCTGGGCAGCACGAGGCGGCCAGAGGGGGGAGGGCGAGGGGGGCCAGCAGGGGCACAGTTCGGTCCAGGGGGTTCCACGTCCAGGTCCATGGCACCACCACCTGTAGCAGCACCAGCAGCCGGATTAACCGGGGCCGCTGCAGGGGCAGTGGGGGGAGGAGGTCGAGGAGGAGGGGGTCGGGGGGGCCGACATGTCAGAGGAGGGGGAGGGGGAGGCAAAGCAGCCACAGCCTCCGCCAGGGTGTAAAGGCCAATGTCGTTAAACTTCATCGCCATGTGTTGGTAGACAGGACCAAAAAGGTCCTTTGCACCTGGATTGTCACAAAAATGTTGGAGAGTCTCAGGTTTACTCACCCACTCTACCAGATAGCCAAAGACCTGGGTGGCCGCTTCAATGTCAACGCTGTTGGGAACCGCCCCAGCGCCAGAGGAGTTATTTGATCCAGGCATTCAACCACAGATCCTAGGAGGGGCAAGAGGGTGGTAACTCGCTCGAGAGAGGACAGAGGAGAAGGAGAGGGAGAGGGGGAGCTGGGGCTCGACCCCTGTTGGGCCTTCTTTCAGACTTGAGGGAACACACTTGCGGATGGCAGAGTGCAAGCATGAGCTTCAGCTTGGGAGCGAGCATTATGTTTGGCGGAGGTTTCATAGCGCCAGTTGGTCATGCTAGAGAGAGCGGACGGCTCCTGGGGGAGTTCACTCCACATGGATTCATCCTGTTGTGAAAGGCTGGGAGTTGGAGCACGAGAGGGAGCAGGTGCCCCCCCCCGACCCCCCAACCTCTGGATCGGCCTGATCTCGATGCCATTGTATAAACGATGACAGGGAGGAGGCCTGGAGAGTGTTTTGATACCGATCAGAATGCTGGATGTCGCGCGATGTGGCAATAAAGCAAGGTGTTGGCTCCACTGGTGGCTGTGCACGTGGTGGTAGCGGATCAAGAAGTGATGATGCAGTCGCGCCTTCCAACGCGAACTCAAGAAGAGCCTCGAGCTCTTTCCCCCTTCTCCCTCCGGTCCTTCTGCTGCGTCTAGTGTTTCAAGGTCCAGTATGGTCCGGTTTTTTGTCTAAAATTTTTGAGACCAGATGCCAAGACCAGGTGAGTGGTCTCTCTGAAAAGCTAAGACCAGAACCAGTTTAAACTGGTTTTTTGGCCAAAAAACCGGTCCAAACCTATGAACTGGGTAGAACCAGGGGGGGGTGGTCTTTGTTTTTCAAAAAAGATGAACCAGGACCACCCCCTGGTTCAGTCTGGTCTCAGTCTTCTTTGTGGTCTTTGAGACTGGACCTTGAAACACTAGCCACGTCCAAGAAGCGAAATAAGAACAAGAAAACAAAGCAGGCCCCTAAACCTGCTGCCCCTCTCCCTCCAGTGACATCCCCTGACCATCACCGCCTTCTCCTCCCCTGCCATCCAAGGCACCTTTGCCCAAGGCAGCTCCCCTCAATGCAAGGGCTGCACCCTTTGCACCTCCACATGCTGCCGCCCCTCGTGTGCAAGCACCTCCTGCACCCTCGGCCCCCAGGCCTTTTCCACCACAGGTTGCCCACACGCCGCCTCTCGTCAACTATCCCCCGTCCCTACTGCTGGCTCACTTCTATGAGCCTCCTCTTCCCCAGGTCTTGATGACCATCATCAAGATCACCCTTCCAATCATCAAATGGGCTGTTAGTGGATGGTCAACTTCCAGACCTTTACAATCCCCTCAGTTTGATTTTATATATAATGGACTATCATCTATCGTTCTCCTTTTCTACATACAATACATATACAACACGCTCCATGGACCAGCCATAGGTCTCTCTCCACATGCTTCATGTCATCACACGCGCTTGCACATCTCTCCCATACCCTTACGTATCATCAAATGGACTGTGTAACAGGGTCCTACCCTCCCATGCTATATTACTTAGCAGCTGTATCTAAATTGTACCCTAGTACAGACTGGACTGTGATCAAGCCCCGGAATATAAGATTTTGGTGCAAAAAAAAAAAAAAAAAAATTGAGAACTTGAACACCCACATCAGGAAAAATCCACATGTGTCAGTAGCGGTCTGTAGGTGTAGTAGCTGTCATACCCTGGTATACAGATCCCCTTTATAGAGTTACTCATAGCATGAGCCTGGTCTCCATAGCAGTCCATAGCGTTGCATAGATATTTATCAGATCTTTGTACCACTCCATATTTTCATATCAGGACAGCTACAATGTCTATGATGACTCCAGTGTTCAATGTATTCTGTTAGACAACAGTCAATTCACCACTACAGCCATGCATGACAGGATAGATGAATGTTAAATAGATCATATTGTGTCCACTACATACATACAAACATGCAATTGACTATGAAATCTACAGGCATCTCAACATACCATGTGTCCACTGGAGACGTATGACTGGGGACTGATTGCGGGAATTTGTCTGCAGTATGTGGGGGAGGCCGTTGGGTGTGAGTGGATGCCATAAGGCACTAGAGAACACCATTGGGCGTGAGTGATGACTATTGGGCAGAAGTGGCGATGAGAGGACACTGTTTGGGGAGAAGAGGCCATTGGGCAGGAGGGGCAGCCATTGGGAATGAGAGACGGCCGTTAGACACAAGTAAGGGATGCCATTGGGCACGAGAAGAGGCTGTTGGGCAGAAGGGACACCATTGGGCATGAATGGCAGCTGTTGGGCAGAAGGGGCGCCGTTGGAAATGAGGATGCCACTGGGCACGAAGGGACGCCGAAGTGGCAGCTGTTGGGCATAGGTGGCGATGAGAGGACACCGTTGGGGGAGAAGATGCCGTTGGGAAGAAGGGATGCCACTGGGCATGAGGGGTGGCCATTGGGAATGAGAGACAGCTGTGGGGGCACAAGTAAGAGATGCCATTGGGCATATGGTGGCAGTTGGGCATGAGAGGTGGCAGTTAGGCACCTGAGCGTGAGTAGTGGAGGCTGTTGGGAACAAGAGGATGCCGTTGAGTGTGAGACAAGGCCATTGGGCAGAAGGGGCGCCATTGGGTGCTAATAGTCCATTGGTAACGAGAGGAAGGCCATTGGGGGCGAGAAGAGGCCATTGGGCGTGAATGACAGCCATTGGGTAAGACCGTGGGGCGCAAGTAAGGGACACTGTTGGGCATATGGTGGCTGTTGGCACGAGAGGTGGCAGTTGGGCACCAGTGGTGACCAGAGGAGGGCATTGAGCATGGGTAGTGGAGGCTGTTGGGAATAAGAGGACGCTGTTGGGGGCGAGAAGAGGCCATTGGGCAGAAGGGACATGCATTGGGCCTAAATGGCAGCCGTTGGGCAGGAGGGACACTATTGAGCATGAGGGGTGGCTGTTGGGAACGAGAGACGACCGTGGGGCGCAAGTAAGGGACACTGTTGGGCGTATGGTAGCAGTTGGGCACCAGTGGGGGCACGAGAAGAGGCCGTTGGGCATGAGAGATGCCGTTGGGTGTGAGTGGAGGCCGTTTGACATGAGAGGATGCCATTGGGCAGAGGTGGCCGTTGGGTGTGAGTCAAGGTGTGACAGCATTGAGGTTGAGGGAGGGATGGGAGGAACAGAGTGGTGGGTGAGAGCAAGATTGATTCCATAACCACAGAAACCTAAACGACAAACCTTAAACTTGGTGAAATCCGGTGGAGATTGAAATGACTTGGAACAAAAATCATCTCATCAATGATTGCCCTGAAGGGAAGTTCAGCAAAAATCTCATGTTTCTGAATATGTATGGCACAAAATAGGTAGATCTGCATAATTCTGATACACAGGCAAAATTAGATACTCCACCGAGGAATATCACCCAGTACACAGAGATATGGAATGTGCTATCAAATGCTACCATAGCTACTGTGGTCTACAGAGTGATGGTTGCAGGTATCAGAGCTACAGGACTCTGGCTGGGTGACCTGTAGTCAAATATTTTTCCCTTATAAACTATGTTGTGGTATGAGTGCTATGGCATGCTATGGAGCATGGCTGATGTATATCATGAAGATATAACATCAGCCTTGGCATTGTAGCCCAAGGCTTTTTCCTGATGCACATCTGGTATAGTCATCAGCAAAATGTCTTTTCGTCTTGATAGGATTGCTGGCAGTCAAGACTGTCAAGACTGTCCACAAAGCTTCAGTGTCTTGACAGTGTCTTGGCATCTTGAGCTCAAGATCAAGACCAAAGAATAAATTTGAAGGTGATTTTTTTGGACTTCAACAACTTTTTTTTTTTCATCATTGATCATCATTGGCAACTTCTGATCAATCACATCATCACTTCAACATTTGAACCTCTCTCACACTCCTTGCACACTCATCCCTCTTGTTGACACCCATTGACGTCAGTATCGCCCAATGCCTGCAAGGCAGGGCCTTGCATGACTGGTTCCCCACTTTCCACCCTCATCCACCAGTACGTCCCTTCCTATCTCTTACCACCCACTGTTGGAACTGGTTCCCCAGTACCTCATATATCATCGCTTATCTACACATCTTGGTCACATGTTTCTTTTTCAATATATATACACCTTCAGCATGCCTCACATACTCAGTTGTCTTTCTCTTCTTGACACTGAGCATGTGAGTACACATTCTACGCCGCTACCATATCTACCTTTATTCACTATCCAGTATCTACAGTATCCTTTAGATTAGCAATATAGTTGTCTTTCCCTTCTTGACATTGAGCATCTATGATACCCTTTAGATCCCGCCATGTAACAGTTTGTTACAGGATGAGCTTCCTTAGTCCTATTAAGCAATAGCACGGGTATGGATATCCACGGCTACGGATACAGGTCGTAATTTCGCAACCTGAACCCATGGCAGTACCCATCACACATCACGCTCTGATGTGGCACTGCCTCATGACTCTTGGCCAACACCACACCTGGTGCCCAACGCCAGCTCTTGCCCAACCACCCAATGGCCATCTGCCACTAGTGATTGAAAGTTTGGTTTGGTCTTGTTTTTGACCCCCAAAAAGAATGGACCGAGAACTGCACCGGTCTCAATTTTACATGGTCACCTTGAAAAACCAGACCAGACCAGTGAGAGACCAGTCTGACCAGTCCATTTATTCAAGTCTGATGAGACTGGACCGGTTTAAACCGGTCCAGGCTCGTAATATGTACTGTACTAGGCTACAAGTGTGTGCTACTGGATGGCACATGCACATATCATCTGAGTCTCACCGTCTGACGCCGTTGGGCATGAGTGGATGTGTTGGGCATGAGTGAACACATTGGACATGAGTGGACTCCGTTGGGCATGAGAGTGGGTGAAGAAAGGGCATTGGGCATGAGTCAATAGAAGAGGAGGGGGGCCATTGAGCATGAGAGGAGCCGTTGGGCTCCAAGGGATGACATCGGGCACAAGTGGATGCTGTTGGGTGCAAAAAGACTGTTGGGTGTGAGAGGACGCCGGGTGGCCGTTGGGCTCGAAGGGAGGGCATTGGGTGCCGGAGGGGGCTGTTGGGCAGAAGTGGGGGCTGTTGAGCTTCAAGGGATGGCATTGGGTGCGAGTGGACGGCATTGGGCATTAGAGGCAGCCATTGGACATGAGTGGGGGCCATTGGGCATGAGTGGTGGCTGTTGGGCGGAGGTGGGGGAAAAGAAAAGTGTGGGAAGGTTTTGCTGTCCATCAACTTATGGTTCGAGTTTCAGCAATTGCCAAGCAATGCACATTGTCGAAACTCACACCCTTGATGCTCAAACCGTGGCACCACAAGCCTTAAAAACAGATCTTAACTTATGTAGAGATATTTAGAAAATTATAGTAAGTATATATAAAGTTAAATACATCAGCTATGTATGGTAGAAAGTCTGTACTCCAAAATGATACATCAAACCACACTGTAAATCATGATGAACAGTGTGGCATGGTGTTTTCAAACACAAAAAACAACATTTCCTGGCTTCCTCCTTTCCACAATACTTGTACTCCAAATATACTGTATATATACTATTGAAACATTGTATATAAACCTATTCAGACCCTTCAAGTGAAATTCAACAACTTAATAAGGTGAATATGAACAAAATAGGTCGAAAATCTGACCAAAAAATTTTATTCCAGCTTTGGATTCTCCACATTCAGGGGATCTTATAGCACATTTGTTTTTCAAATTTGGTTCATTCCTTGGGGAGATATAGCACATTTCATTATTTCTATCTTATCTAGACTTCTAAAAATTATACAAAGTGTGTCAGGAGGTGAATACATATCCCATAAGTAGTTCTATCACTTTCAAACTATTATTAGGCCATGAGGAAGGCACTGTGCGTGCCTGCGCGATGCATTTTGCGCATTGTTTACTATTATTTGGTGTAGAGCATGGCACCTCTATGACTTAAAATCTGTGGCATCATTCCATAAAATCAACACATATTTATTGACATATGATACTCTGCTACATAATTGATATAGTCTGTAAGCTGACTTCCTCCTGTGTAGCCATATTAAGGAGAAATGCGATGTTTTTTGAGTTTGTTTACATATATTTGACACATTTGATGTGCACATGATGCGCGCCATCCAATGTCAAAACAACGCATCCACCCATTGCTGACTCTGCAATGAGGGGCACAGATGCTGAAAAGGCCAGAATATATTTATACATTTTATTTATAATCTGTCTTTTTTTTAAAAAAAAAAAAAACCTCAATTTATATACCGGCGCCTGATTGCAGTCCAGTCTGTACTAGTAGGTACAAGGGGTAACCACTACTTCTAAGCAGGGACCACGGTATGAGTAGCATGGTAGAGTAAGGCCCTCTGGGGACAGCCTATGTGCGTATCCGATAAGTAAAGGATAGAGATGGACACTGAAACATCCGTGAAAGGATATTGAGACAGCGTGTTGTAGGTGATGTGTTGTATATAGAAAAGTAGGACAAAACAAAAACCAGGAAGAGAGACGTATGGGGGTGCTAGCCCATTCCTTATACATGAAAGAAAGAAAAGACTTCAGACAGAAGGGGACGAGAACATTTGCCATGTAATCGTTGGGATCCCATTGGCGGCCCATCAGATCAGTGGGAGCGTGACCTTGGACAGGCCGGACGAGCGGGAGGCAAGGGGAACAGAGGGGGCGGGTTGAGGCGCAGCCTTCGGGTTGAAGTTCTTCAAGAACACGGGGAGAAAGGAGGGCCATGGTTGTGGCAATCCTGGTGGGGGTCCCATGTAGGGGAAGAAAGGGGGGAGAGGGAGGGCATGGAGAGTGCATCCTGGGGGGAAAAGGCAGAAGCAAAGGGGAGAAAGCCTTCTGGGGAGGGGGAGGTGGGCCGCCGCATTTGGGGGCAGATGCACGAGGGGGCTCAGGACTCAAGGGTCTTGAAGAGCAGGAGACAGGTGCCGGTTTGGATGGCAGGGGGTGGGGCGATCTGGGTGGAGACTGATGATGTCTCTTGCCAAAGGGAGGGGTCGCCATTCATGAGCTGATGGAGGAGCCACTGAAGGCCCTTTCAGGACAGGAACAGGGGGGAGAGGGGGCACGAGAGGGTGCGGGGGAAGTGGAGGCCACAGAGGCGTAGGAGCGTGTGGGAGATGAAGGCGCCGGGGGAGGTGCTAGAGGTGTGGGCGTTTGTGGGTCTAGGGCTGAGGCCTGGACTGCCACAGAAGCGCAAGCACGAGGCGGCACCTGGGAAGGCACAGAGGAAAGGGTGGGCGCTTGTAGCGGGTCTGGACCAGAGGTCTGGGCTGCTGCAGAGGCGTGGGGGGCATGAGGCGTTTGCGAGGAACGTGCCTTGTGCATGGGAGGGAGAGTCTGCATCGAGCAGGACTGGCGGGCAGCTGGTGCTGGTGGGGGAGGGGGTGGTGAAGGTGTCTGGGTGGACGAGTTTGCCAACTGTTGGTGTTCTGTGTAATGGTCAATCCATGACGAGAAGTACTTTAGACAGTTTCGGAATGTTGGGGACAGTTCAGCAAAGGTGAAAGGGGACTCGCGAAAGTAGTATTTCACGGTGTCCATGCAGAATGAACGTTCGAGATTGCTGAGGAAATCGGTGTGTTCTATATTGGCAAAAACGGGGCGAACCAAGTATTTGTGGAGAGGATGATTATCTGGGAGAAGATCATTGTTACGGGGGGGAACGCCAGGAACGGGCACACTAGGTGCATTCTGCTGCTTGGAAGGCTTCTTGCGAGGCATGAAGGACAAGATCGTAGTATCAACGCAAGGTCAAAGACCCAGACCTGCACAGAGGATGTGTTGGATGCTACTGTGCTACTACAACCAGCACGGATTGACGAAAAGCGCGGGCGCCTACCAATCGATGGTGGTGGTTAGAGGAAGGTCAGGCTGGTTGTGCCTATTTTGGAAGTGGCCTATTTGGGAAGTGAAAAAGTGGGTATGTAGAGTGAGTGAGCAAGAGATTACAATAGTTCTGTGGCTTAGTTGGTTAAGTTGTTAGAATAATAGTATATACTATAGAGGCTGAGAGTTCAAGTCTTGCTGATGGCACAAATTTTGCTTGGTGCTGGGCCCTCGGAGCGTTCTGTGAAAAAGACTGGTTTAAACTGGTCTGAACTGGTCTTTGGCTGGTCTTTCAAATCTTAAAATTCAGAGAGAACCGAGGACTGGTTGTGATCAAAAATGTTAAAACTTGAGACTGTGGTCCGGTCTCAAACCGGTTCATTCAGGTCCTGTTACGGACTCTACGGTATGAGGACCACGTCATATCTTTTACTTATCGGCCCGACTCGGCGCCCTCTTACGAACTCACTATGTCTAACGTCTACTTTCGCAACCTTCGATTCCCAGTCTGACTCAGTACATTACTTCGTCATCCCCTTTAGTATACTTCGCTCCCGCGCTGACTCGCTTTCCACAGTCAGCTTACTCACTGTACATAGCCTTCTGCAGTCGCCTTACTCATGCGCACTGCCTTCCGCAGTACTGACTCATCCGCTACCGCCTATAGTCAGTACCTATATAAACCTCTTGTACTATAGTAGATTCCTTAGATTTAGCAATCACTTTGCTCTTCGCCTTTCCACTTTCCTGCATACTCTGCCCGAACCTTGGAACGGTTTGTTAAGCATAACAAGTTGCTAAATCTCGTTAGGTTCGCCCAGAGCGAAGAGAGCAACTACCAGACGAGTCAAGACGTCGCGCTTCTTTGAAGACTTCACCAGTAACCCATTCAGCACGCCAGAAGCCCAACAGGAGGAGCTAAGTCCTCGAGACAGTGTCGACTTTACGCTTATCCAGCAGTACATCGAATCGGAGATCCATCACATCCTACAGCAGGTGCTTGACAAAGAACTAGACAACGACAAGCATCGCCCCCACGGCGAGATAGCAGAGAGCATCCATCTTGCTCGGCAACACCAGATCGCGCGTTACAACGCCTGACAGAACGAACTCGAAAGCTTTTGTGTTCAAGAAGGACCTCAGACAGGTCGGATCACAGAGATCAGAGAGTTTATCGGTGTCCAGACAACCGTTATCAGAAGATTGATTAGGACGCTCACATCGAGACGTCCCAGAGCCACATCATCACGTCTTACTCGAAGCAGCAGATCTACGCCCACTTCACCACCGAAGAACAACAGACCGAGTACAACCGCTGGGCACGAAACGAGAGACTTGACCCCTTCTCGAGACCAACAGACACGCAGGAACAGAGATTCCTTAGAGATTTACAGAGGAAATACTCTGAACGTTTTGCCACCGATTCTGCCGACGAGTCCCCTGACGAATTTACTTTTGACTCTGCGCAGTCAGATATCAAACAGACGCCTAGAACAGGGACTCATTTTCAATCCTTACCTGTATCCCGAACCCCATCTTCATCCCAACAACCCGATACCTCTTCTCCTCTGCAGACTCTAGACATGGCAGAAGTCCCAGCTGTACAAACAATGGATACATCCAAGATCATCAAGGATCCTGGGATGTTCAAGGACAGATACACCTTTGACGAGTGGTGGAAAGCCACCAAACTATATATCAGGTTCCAAAAGAGCCTCACAGACGATCAGAAGATTCTTGCGGTGCTATCCCGCATGATGGAAGGGTCCGGCAGACACTGGGCCAGTAACAAGTTAGACGCTCTTGCCGTTGACAACGAGAACATCACCTGGCTAGGTTTTTTAGATGATATCGCCACACGATTCTCCATCGCCAACAAGTCGGTCGCTGCCAAAGCAAGACTCAAAGTCCTGAAACAAGAGAAACGTACCGTTGATGAATTCTTGGATGAATTCGAAGAACTCTTGAAGCTGTCAAACCTTGGCAAAGAAACTGGGAAATACATCCTAGAAAAGAACGTCAACCGCAGAATCTCTGAACAAGTGGCTAGCGATGGCAAGACGTACACCGATTACGCAAAGGAGATCCGAAACAAGGGACAACAGATGGAAGGACACGCACTGGTCATCCGAGGTGGCGGAGACATGCGCACTGGATCGGGTACCACTTATGGTGGTCAGGGCAAGGCCATGGAGATCGACAAAGCAGGAGTAGCCCGTTGCTACAACTGTCAACACTTCGGTCATCTGGCTAAAGACTGTAGCGCTCCAAAGAAGAAAGATGGTCGCAAGTGTTTCAACTGTGACCAAGAAGGCCATATCGCGCGCAACTGCCGCAAGCCAAAGAAGAACTCCGGAAGGGTTAGGAAGGTGTCCGAGGAAGATGCCGAGAATGATGAAACCACAATCTTAGAAGCCGACAAGAAGGATTTTCCCGAAGGGTCCGATTAAATGATGCTAAGTCGCGACCCTTATCTATTAAACGGACTTGCTTGCCTTGTATGACTGCAGACAATAGAACCTATGTCATCCCTGCCAAGCGAGCCGCTGCATCGACTAAGATTGTGAAGGGAGATAACCCTCCGAAAAGACGAGAAATCAGGCTGTTAGCTCAGCTCAAAACACGACGAGGACCAAAGGTTATCCGACCCGAGGTTGACAGCGGATGTGAACGCACATGTATCCATCCCAGAATAGTATGTGAGCAGAACCTCCCCACGCGAGGAATACCACCCATAGCAATTCTAAATGTGGATGGATCACCAAATCGACAACAGAAAGCGAGCCAACTTGCCGAAGTCAAACTGGATTTGGGAGCGCATCAGGAAACCATGGAAGCAATGGTACTGGACATTGGGAGAACGGACATGCTCTTGGGACATGACTGGTTGGTACACCACAACCCCACAATCAATTGGACAACCGGTGCCCAACAACATGTTGAACCAAACACTCGGATTTCAGGGTTAACCTTAATGGTCGCAAACACCGGGTTCGCATGGTTGAGGTGCGCGACAAAGATGCACCCAAAAAGTCGAATCAGAAATGGAAGCCTGGAGACCCTATCTTGGAAGCTGTCACTCCCACACCACCTCCCACAACCAAACGACCCTCATATGTTGAACGATTTGCTCATCTTTTCGAGAAAGAGAACTTTGATAAGATCCCAAAGGAGAGGGAATGGGACCATGGTATCGAACTTACACCGGACGCACCAAAGGAACTAGGGGGAAGTACATATCCTATGACGCAAAAGGAACAAGAGGAATTGGACGCATTCATTGACGAGGGTCTAGCAACAGGAAAGATCCGCCCGTCCAAATCCCCTTACGCCTCCCCTTGCTTCTTCATCAACAAGAAGGATGGCTCCAAACAATTGGTACAAGATTACCGCATGGTCAATAAATTCACGGTCAAAGACAAGTTCCCACTCCCACGAATATCCGATCTCTTGGACGTACTGAAAGATGTGGTCTACTTCAATAAAATGGACATCATGTGGGGCTATAACAACGTCCGGATCAAGGAGGGCGATGAATGGAAAGCTGCCTTCCTCACCAGTCGAGGATTGTTTGAACCATTGGTCATGTTTTTCGGTCTTTGCAACTCCCCGGGAACATTCTCTCAAATGATGGCTAGTCTATCCCGGGACCAGATCCGCCGACGTATCTGCGTGATCTACATGGATGACATTGTGGTTATCGGTAAAACCAAGGAAAAACTCGCGCGAAACACCAAAGAAATCCTACAGATCCTATCGGACAATGATTTGTTCCTAAAGGAAAAGAAGTGTTTATGGGAAGTAATGAAATGTCCTATATTGGGATATGTGGTTGGTGAGGGACGCGTTGAGATGGAAACTGAGAAGGTGGATACAATTCGAAACTGGCGAGCACCCACATCAAAAAAGGAAGTTCAGAAGTTCCTTGGATTTGCTAACTTCTATCGATGTTTTATTGAAGGATACTCAAACATCGCAAAACCTCTCACTGCGCTCACAGGCGGTACAGCATTTACTTGGGGACCAACAGAGCAGCAAGCTTTTGAAGGTCTCATATGGGCAATTACATCGGCACCAGTCTTGGCATTACCGAAACCAGAGGGACAGTTCAGGGTTGAAACCGATGCATCGGGCTATGCAATTGGAGCAGTACTCTCTCAGAAGCAAGACGACAAATGGCACCCCATTGCATTCTTGTCGCGGACCATGTCCGCGGCCGAACAGAATTACGAGATATACGACAAGGAACTCCTAGCAGTTGTGGAAGCATTGAAAGATTGGAGACACTATCTGCTCAAAGCCAGGGAATGTTTCGAGATCTTGACCAATCACAAGAACCTGGAATATTTCCATCGTCCTCAGGACCTAAATCAACGACAGCGACGCTGGAAAATGAAGTTACAAGACTATGACTTCGAATTACGGCATGTGCCTGGCAAGACCAATGCAAAAGCGGACATCCTGTCACGCTTACCCTGGTATGAAGCGGAACTCGAACCACAGGACAGTGACCAAATGCTCAAGGAGGGACTATTCTTGAAATGGTTGGAATCAGAAGATGTGGTACAAATTGAGATGTTCACGGAGGAACAATTCTGTGAAGGGGGTGAGACATCTGATTCCATCAAAATTGGAAACATCACAACCATCGAAAACCCATGGATCGCACGCATCAAGGGTTCAAACCGCATGGAGACAGAAGTAGCGCAGGGCCTAAAAAAGAATCCTCATTGGTATCAGCAAGAGAATGGGATCACCTACGCAGGAGAACGAGTCTATGTCCCGCCAGACCCACAATTACGACAAGAATTGATGTTTGAGTCACACGATGCACCAGTGGCTGGACATCCAGGACAGTACCGGACACATGAACTCCTCACTCGCACCTACTGGTGGCCTACCATACTGCATGATGTGAAGAAGTATGTAAAGGGTTGCGACACTTGTCAACGCAACAAGATTAACCGACAAAAGCGACATGCTCCGCTACATCCCCATGCAGCACCAAGTCACCCATGGGAAGACATAGGAATCGATGTTGTGGGACCGATACCAGAATCTGATGGAAAAAACGCAATTCTGGTCATCACGGATAGACATTCGAAGATGCTTCACCTCATTCCGACAACCGTGGAACTATCAGCGGAAGGATTAGCCAAGATCTATCGGGATCAGATATGGAAGCTTCATGGGATCCCCAAGAAGATCATCAGCGATAGGGGACCGCAGTTCGCCGCGAAGTTCATGGAGATACTCTGCCACATGCTAGGGATCAAGAGGAACCTGTCCACCACATACCACCCACAGACTGACGGACAGGCCGAGCGATCGCATCAGGAGACGGAAGCGTTCTTACGAAACTTTGTCAACCACCTACAGGATGATTGGGCTGAATGGATCGCAATCGCAGAGTTCCAGTACAATGACAAAGAACATCAGGCAACAAAGCACACCCCATTCTACCTCAACTACGGTTTACATCCTTGGAAGGGAGAGCTCGTGTTAGAAGATACCAATCCGGCTGCCAACGACTTCTTGAAAAAACTCAAACAAGCACGAGAAGAAGCCAATGCTGCGCTGAAACAAGCACAGGATCAGATGAAGAAGACAGTTGACACACGGCGAAGTCCGTCTCGGGACTACCGCATCGGAGACAAAGTGTGGCTGGAAGGGACTAACATCAGGACCGATCGCCCCTCAAAGAAACTTGATGCACTCCGACATGGACCGTTCAAAGTCCTAGAGAAGAAAGGAGCTAGCGCGTACCTTCTTGATCTTCCGAAGACTTGGAAGATGATTCACCCTGTGTTCAACGAGACCCTGTTGTCACCATATGAAACTCTGAAGTACGCTATCCAGAAAAAGAAACCAGCCCCTGATCCGATCATCGTCGAAGGACGAGAAGAGTACCATGTGTCTATGATCCTAGACTCTCGAAAGTTCCGTGGAAAGATCCAGTACCTCATCCAGTGGGAAGGATATGGTCCAGAAGAGAACACATGGGAACCTCGAACTAATGTTCAGAACGCTCAAGATTTGATCCGTGATTTCCATCGGCAGAACCCATCTCGCCCACGATAAAAGACAGCTCTCAGAATCCATGACAAGTATCGACCTCATCAGTCAACCACACACCGAGTTCCCCGCTCTAGTCTTTTCCCCTGCCCAATATAGCCTCCCCCTTCTTCTTTTATCTCTCAACCATCCTCACCGCCATGTCAAACACCATCGTCATCTCCACCTCCACCACCGACATCAACCCCGCCATCGCCGCCCTTATGAACAAAGCACTCTCCATGAGAGACCAAATCCATGCCCTTGAAACTTCCCTCGCCGACCTCCTCCATCGCCAGATGCATATCCGGCTTCACTCGCTGTCCAATCTCCCCGTCGCCCCGACTCCCAAGGAAAAACAAATTCTCGGAAATTACACCAGCACCCTCGTCATCGAAAACCGACACATTCGGCTGGCCATCAAAGGCCTCGAACTCGCCGTAGCCATCAACGAGGAGTTGATATATGATTGGAGCCTCAAGGAAAGTCCGAACTGGTCCGATCCCGGCAACAACAAGGGATGGGGACAGTGACTCTGTGAGGACACAGAGCTTGGAGAGGGGAACATGTTACGGACTCTACGGTATGAGGACCACATCATATCTTTTACTTATCGGCCTGACTCGGCGCCCTCTTACGAACTCACTATGTCTAACGTCTACTTTCACAACCTTCAATTCCCAGTCTGACTCAGTACATTACTTCGTCATCCCCTTTAGTATACTTCGCTCCTGCGCTGACTCGCTTTCCGCAGTCAGCTTACTCACTGTACATAGCCTTCCGCAGTCGCCTTACTCATGCGCACTGCCTTCCGCAGTACTGACTCATCCACTACCGCCTATAGTCAGTACCTATATAAACCTCTTGTACTATAGTAGATTCCTTAGATTTAGCAATCACTTTGCTCTTTGCCTTTCCACTTTCCTGCATACTCTGCCCGAACCTTGGAACGGTTTGTTAAGCATAACAGGTCCAGTTTCGGTCTGGTTTTAGGTTCTTGAGACTGGACTTAGAAACACTATCTGCCACTGCCAATGGCCACATCTTGCGCCCACCACTGCCCAATGGCCGTCTACCACCCCAACAGACACCTCTCACCCCCAATGCCCCCAGTCTCACCCAACTCATGCTGAACAGCCACTACTCGCCCTCACCAGCCTCCTTCCAAGCCCAACAGCCCCCAGAGTCGCTCAAGGGCCATCTATTGCTGCCAATGGCTGTAGTGTTTCAAGGTCCAGTTTACCTTCATTGATTTCAGACCGAGACCGGACATGACCCCTGGTCTCGGTTTTTAAGGTTTTGGATCATGCCCAGTCTTCGGTTCACTCAAAACTTTAGAATTTGAAAGCCGGCCAAAGACTGGTTCAGATCGGTTTAAACCAGTATTTTCCACGGAACAATCCGAGGAACGGAAATCAAGATCACAAAACGGCAAAGTGCAAAATTTGTGCCATTTGCAAGAATTGAACTCACAACCTCTATAGTACAGAACATTATTTCAGTCCTCTATCTAACCAACTGAGCCACCAGTCCATTATATCTGGTGCATCACACTCATTCTACATCACAACTTTCCCACTTCCCGAATAGGCACACCTAAAAAAAAAACACAAAAGGTGTGTGTGTGTGCTCCCTCCTGCCTTGATCACAAGTAGACATCGATTGTTAGGCGCCCGCGCTTTTCGTCAATCCGTGCTGGTTGTAGTAGCACAGTAGCATCCAACACATCCTCTGTGCAGGTCTGGGTCTTTGACCTTGCGTTGATACTACGATCTTGTCCTTCATGCCTCGCAAGAAGCCTTCCAAGCAGCAGAATGCACCTAGTGTGCCCGTTCCTGGCGTTCCCCCCCGTAACAATGATCTTCTCCCAGATAATCATCCTCTCCACAAATACTTGGTTCGCCCCGTTTTTGCCAATATAGAACACACCGATTTCCTCAGCAATCTCGAACGTTCATTCTGCATGGACACCGTGAAATACTACTTTCGCGAGTCCCCTTTCACCTTTGCTGAACTATCCCCAACATTCCAAAACTGTCTAAAGTACTTCTCGTCATGGATTGACCATTACACATAACACCAACAGTTGGCAAACTCGTCCACCCAGACACCTTCACCACCCCCTCCCCCACCAGCACCAGCTGCCCGCCAGTCCTGCTCGATGCAGACTCTCCCTCCCATGCACAAGGCACGTTCCTCGCAAACGCCTCATGCCCCCCACGCCTCTGCAGCAGCCCAGACCTCTGGTCCAGACCCGCTACAAGCGCCCACCCTTTCCTCTGTGCCTTCCCAGGTGCCGCCTCGTGCTTGCGCTTCTGTGGCAGTCCAGGCCTCAGCCCTAGACCCACAAACGCCCACACCTCTAGCACCTCCCCCGGCGCCTTCATCTCCCACACGCTCCTACGCCTCTGTGGCCTCCACTTCCCCCGCACCCTCTCGTGCCCCCTCTCCCCCCTGTTCCTGTCCTGAAAGGGCCTTCAGTGGCTCCTCCATCAGCTCATGAATGGCGACCCCTCCCTTTGGCAAGAGACATCATCAGTCTCCACCCAGATCGCCCCACCCCCTGCCATCCAAACCGGCACCTGTCTCCTGCTCTTCAAGACCCTTGAGTCCTGAGCCCCCTCGTGCATCTGCCCCCAAATGCGGCGGCCCACCTCCCCCTCCCCAGAAGGCTTTCTCCCCTTTGCTTCTGCCTTTTCCCCCCAGGATGCACTCTCCATGCCCTCCCTCTCCCCCCTTTCTTCCCCTACATGGGACCCCCACCAGGATTGCCACAACCATGGCCCTCCTTTCTCCCCGTGTTCTTGAAGAACTTCAACCCGAAGGCTGCGCCTCAACCCGCCCCCTCTGTTCCCCTTGCCTCCCGCTCGTCCGGCCTGTCCAAGGTCACGCTCCCACTGATCTGATGGGCCGCCAATGGGATCCCAACGATTACATGGCAAATGTTCTCGTCCCCTTCTGTCTGAAGTCTTTTCTTTCTTTCATGTATAAGGAATGGGCTAGCACCCCCATACGTCTCTCTTCCTGGTTTTTGTTTTGTCCTACTTTTCTATATACAACACATCACCTACAACACGCTGTCTCAATATCCTTTCACGGATGTTTCAGTGTCCATCTCTATCCTTTACTTATCGGATACGCACATAGGCTGTCCCCAGAGGGCCTTACTCTACCATGCTACTCATACCGTGGTCCCTGCTTAGAAGTAGTGGTTACCCCTTGTACCTACTAGTACAGACTGGACTGCAATCAGGCGCCGGTATATAAATTGAGGTTTTTTTTTTTTTTAAAAAAAAGACAGATTATAAATAAAATGTATAAATATATTCTGGCCTTTTCAGCATCTGTGCCCCTCATTGCAGAGTCAGCAATGGGTGGATGCGTTGTTTTGACATTGGATGGCGCGCATCATGTGCACATCAAATGTGTCAAATATATGTAAACAAACTCAAAAAACATCGCATTTCTCCTTAATATGGCTACACAGGAGGAAGTCAGCTTACAGACTATATCAATTATGTAGCAGAGTATCATATGTCAATAAATATGTGTTGATTTTATGGAATGATGCCACAGATTTTAAGTCATAGAGGTGCCATGCTCTACACCAAATAATAGTAAACAATGCGCAAAATGCATCGCGCAGGCACGCACAGTGCCTTCCTCATGGCCTAATAATAGTTTGAAAGTGATAGAACTACTTATGGGATATGTATTCACCTCCTGACACACTTTGTATAATTTTTAGAAGTCTAGATAAGATAGAAATAATGAAATGTGCTATATCTCCCCAAGGAATGAACCAAATTTGAAAAACAAATGTGCTATAAGATCCCCTGAATGTGGAGAATCCAAAGCTGGAATAAAATTTTTTGGTCAGATTTTCGACCTATTTTGTTCATATTCACCTTATTAAGTTGTTGAATTTCACTTGAAGGGTCTGAATAGGTTTATATACAATGTTTCAATAGTATATATACAGTATATTTGGAGTACAAGTATTGTGGAAAGGAGGAAGCCAGGAAATGTTGTTTTTTGTGTTTGAAAACACCATGCCACACTGTTCATCATGATTTACAGTGTGGTTTGATGTATCATTTTGGAGTACAGACTTTCTACCATACATAGCTGATGTATTTAACTTTATATATACTTACTATAATTTTCTAAATATCTCTACATAAGTTAAGATCTGTTTTTAAGGCTTGTGGTGCCACGGTTTGAGCATCAAGGGTGTGAGTTTCGACAATGTGCATTGCTTGGCAATTGCTGAAACTCGAACCATAAATTGATGGACAGCAAAACCTTCCCACACTTTTCTTTTCCCCCACCTCCGCCCAACAGCCACCACTCATGCCCAATGGCCCCCACTCATGTCCAATGGCTGCCTCTAATGCCCAATGCCGTCCACTCGCACCCAATGCCATCCCTTGAAGCTCAACAGCCCCCACTTCTGCCCAACCAGACTGGACTGCAATCAGGCGCCGCTATATAAATTGAGGTTTTTTTTTTTTTTAAAAAAAAGACAGATTATAAATAAAATGTATGAATATATTCTGGCCTTTTCAGCATCTGTGCCCCTCATTGCAGAGTCAGCAATGGGTGGATGCGTCGTTTCGACATTGGATGGCGCTGAAACAAAGGAAGTGAGTCTGGGGATGAGCGCGAGCGATATCTCTATCACACACACAAACACCAAACACAACAACGAAGACCGAACAAGTCTCACGATGCGTACTTCTCAATCAATATAGTTCGGGGTGATGAGTGGGATCACTCAGGATGTGACTCTTTCAAACAACAATTGAATAACTCGTTTAGCGATGGCTCAATAAGTCTTGAACAAGACTTAGAGATAGTTCTCAATAGATAATGAACCGAGGTTTGTGATTTCCTAACCAACAAGACTTCGCGAACACGATCTCGACCGAATACGAACACGACAATGACCAATACGACTGATAGATAACACAATTTGATGATTGACAAGTTCTCGAACACACAAAACACAATCGCGACTGACTTCCGATGCAAACCAAATGATCTTGAGGCTTCAATGATACTCGCGAATGACGACAGATGCACAAGACAAATGCTATCAATTCTGGGGCACAATCTAACCTACCTATCTACGACAAAACTACGAGATTTTATACATGAGCAGCAATAAATATAGAAAAAGGTTGCATGTGGTATCAATAAATGGTATCCAGTCAAATGACCTCCACTAAAGTCGTTTCGATGCGCCCATGTGGTAGACAACGCCACAGGTACGCCTCTTTTCCATATCCGAACCTCTGCCGTACTGGAGAGGCCACTATTTCAATAACTTGGTTTTGCGATGTACCCGGGACGATGCTGACTAGTTACCGTGAGGTATCAACTGCATCAATTAAGGGTCGCCTCGGTAAGCCACCCATCAGATTCGATCTCTATCAAAGTTCACCATACAGTAAGATCACATTGATCGCGATGTATCAAACCCGATCTCGGTCTGTATCATCCGATGTCATTTCGATATTCCCGATACGGACAATTTGGACGTGAAGGGCAGTGCATGTTGACCAAACCTCTCGCGAGAATGTCTCTGGTCAAGCCCCGACGTATAGTAGACAGTGCTAGTGTCATCGATAATTCCAATATAACCCATCTCCTTGTTTCACGCTTCGTCGCGAGAGGCACTCAATAGTCTTTTCTATCTCGCGAGACAATCCCATAGCTCTCGAGTATCATAGCTAAGCCCATAGTGGTGACCAGCGCTATGTCCTACATTGCCAGGGTCGCTGGTCTCTCTCTAACGTCGCCACTAAGTCCTCAGAATCGGAGCTCATCTAGGACTCTCTATATCCCTTAGAGATAGTGTGAAAGGGTGCAAATGCGCAGATTTTAGGCCTAGACGCAGCACGGCCTTATCATCTTCCCCACACTAAATCCTGACTGTCCCAGTCAATCCTATCTAACGACAGCGATATGACCAGTCCACTCTAGCACCGTTTTCATATATTCGAGTTCCACCCCAAAACATGTTTCTCGCGACACGATCCCATTTGACACACCGCACTGTGGACACACAAAGTCCGCACTCGGCCCCCACTGGCCTCATGTTCGCCTATACCAAGTAATATCAAAGGTTTGCCGTTCTCGTGACCTAACTCCACACTGATGGATCTTGACAGATAAATTTTCTCCGCAGTAGCCTTGCGAGACTTCCAATTCCCATAAAGGCTGGGGCATTCTTCCTCATTCTCCAGTTCTCACTTTTCCTCCCATTCAACATGACCACTTCTTCGAACGAGCTCTACACTCGTCTTTCCAAGTTCGAGGTCGAACTCAATATCCTCACCGATCTCAACTGACTCCGCAAGTCCGGAGAAGCATGGGTTCAGGAAATCTTATTCGAACTTCACGATACACTGGTAAGTCATGCTCGCGAAACCCTGTTTCCTACTAAAACATTCCTTCTTTCAGGTCGCGGCTGCAGGTTGTGTGGACGACTATGCCGAGCGGCTCTTAAACACCATCACGTACAACTTATACCACGCTGGCTACACGATGGACCGCTGCTGGTGGAAATGGTGGCCCGACCTTCATGGGCAAACCCTCCAAGACCTCCCCGAGGTGAGTTGTCTGCTTATTTGCTTTGCTAATTCCCACATTATATTTATGCAGGATCGCCTACTGGAAGAGGACGAGGCCGTCCCCGTCCCTAAACCATCCATCTCTAGCGGGAAACGGCCTGCCAAGCTCATTGCGAAGGCCATAGGGTACATGACGGCCAGTCCAACTTCACCCCACATCGAGGACCAGGGCAAGTCGACCTCTCGTGCTGCATGATCGAAGCCTGTGACCCGCGCTAGCGGTAAGCGTGCAGCTCCTCATTCGCCTCCCAGTCAGGGAGCTCTCAAGGTGAATCTCATGATTATTTCTTTTACTTCTTACTAAATTTCCTTCCAGAAACGTCGCTCCGATATTGGTCGTCAAGTTTTGCAAGCAGACAGCAAGGACGACGACGTCGAGGTGGTCGGTGCGCACACCCCCGCCAGACCTCAACCCATTGCTACTAGGCCCCGTGTCGTAACAGCGCCCGCGGCCACTGAAAAAGTGCCCGTGAGGTCCCCTACTCAGCCCGAACCAAAACCCGCCACGGTTGCGAAAGCACCGCAGGTCGACGCAAAAGAGGGTACTGCCCTCAAGGCAGATGAGTTGTGACAACTCCGTGTTGCATTGCCCGTTATGGTACATTTTCTTTCTTCCTGACTCAATTTATAGTTAACTATGCCTTTTCTTAGCCCAGCCTTCCCTGCCTCGTTTGCGCCAGTGGACCAAGTGCGGCTCGCTGCCGTTTCCAAGGTTGGGGCAGGAAGTGCTCCAACTGCCAGAGCGGCAGTCGGATAGGGTGCTCTTTCGAGGTGAGTGGTGAATGTGCGGAACTCCTCGCGACCATGGCCCATGCCTTTGGTCAATCGAGCACAGCTGGTGCGTCCTACCATCTGCCCTCTTTTACTAGCTGCTAACAATTTATTTCCAGCCATCCGCGAGACCCTTGTCGACATCCATGCCTCAACTGCTCTCCACTTCCACCTCTCGGAAGCCTTGTCGGCCATCACCACTCGTCGCGAACGGTCCATTACCCTCTTCCTTCACCAGCTGGCTCAGCTGTATCGTCGTGAGGGTGACTTTCCTCAGGGCCTGGTAGCTGACGAGGCAGCTCGCCAGGAGCTCTTCGAAGTCTTCAGCCTCGCTCGATTCGACCCTCCCGCTGGTCAACAGCCCTCCCGCGAGAATCCTGTCTTCGTCAAGAAGGTTGCGCCTGTCTGGAAATTGGACTCGGCTTCTGACGAGGACTCTCCTGTGGAGGAAGATGCCAATGAAGTCGCGAAGGATCTGTTCGTTCAGGGGTCGTCTCGCGATGTTGCCTAGGTACTGCGGGCCTTCTTTCTTTTTTATATTTGCACATGTCGCGGGCTATACGCCCTTATATTTTCTCTGTATTCACTCGCTGCGGGCTTACGCCCAATATATTGCTTTTCTTCAATCTTTGATTAAGTCCATTAAGGGCCTCCTGCTCAGAACTAAAGTATTACTAAGTCTATCGCGAAGACGTTGGACGACGTCTTGTTTTACTTTGATTGTTATGCTGCATGGCACTTCAGGGGTTCGGTATATCTATTTGATGGTGATTATGTCTTTCTGATATCTCCTTCCGAGATTCCACTCTTTCATGTTCTGTTTCATTTATGGCGATTTGAGGTTCGCAATTGTACTGGAACAGGCTTGCGACCCCCCACTCCCCCACACTAAAGAATACAACTCTCTGAGTTGGACATCGCTCTATTCTGTGAAGGCAAGACCAGCATCGCGAAGCTCCCCCTGTCGACTATCACAAGGGCTGACTATCCCCTCGTAGAGGGAACCGCCGTGCCTAACCACGCAATCCTGGGTGCCACTACCATCTGGTATAGCATGGCCTCCAAAAAAAACTTTCCTTACTAAGTCGCCAGGGAAGCTATAAAAGCCCGCGACCACTCAAAGAGTAAACGCCACCCTCACCCTAGCACAAATCAACCCCGCTAGACAAACTTGCCCTCGGGTCACACACCGCCTCTAAAAAAAGATGTCTAACGAAGACAAAACCCAGGCCGTGAAAAAGGTCTTAGCCTCGCTCATCGGTTCATTCCCGGAAGATCCCCAGGCACCTGCCAAGAAGCTGCCAACCTGCTCCGAGGCATACCTCATCTGTCGGTATGCATATGACAACCTCAAAGTACGTCGCGACAGCGCACCAAACCTGTTTGACCATTCCAACTATTTTGTCAGCCTCTAAATCTCCGTCATGCACATATTTCCAATGAGTACCTCAAGGACGCACAACTCGCGGACCACATTTTTGTAGCTAGGAATGGCCTACAGGCATTTCATGACAAGAACAAGTCTTGGAGACTCCCGCCCATGTTCTTCACCCTCAAGGACATGGTTGCGTACATACGATACCTGTGTCAAGGACCTACATCCACCAAGGAGACCGCGCCTCCACCTGCAAGTGAGCCTCCGGCCAACAGCGAGAAACCCGAAGTGAGTCAACGCGAGAGCTGGAGTCCGTCCCCCGCACTAATTGAATGGCTTGACCAGGTCAAGGTAACTGATCCCGACGCCGATCTCAACCTCGATGTCTCTAATATCCCGGATGCAAACAGCCCGTCCGCTGCCGCGGAACCCGAACTAACCCAGCTGGGGACAGCGACGACAGCGACGGAAACGCCGAGTGCCCCGTCGAACCTCATAAGTGATCGTGAGATGATGAATCTGATCATGAGGTCTGTCATTATTCTTATACTACCTTCTGACTTCCAATGGTATTGAAGCCGCTTCTCACTACTGTGCAAGAAGATGGACGTCGACCCCAAGACCCTCCATCCCATAACTGTGGATGATGGGTCTGCCAAGAAGTCCGTTACCGCTCCTTTGACGGAGAAGTCATCGTCTGGCACGGTACGTCGACATACTGCCCCCGACAATCTCTTCTAATTTTCCCCATATCACAGAAAGGGTCTGGGTCGAAGGGCAAATCGGCCCTGGGTCCCAAATCCAACAAGAAACCGCGGCTGGAGACCAAGGAAGCCCCGTTCAAGGACACAGCGCCAATGGGACCAGCACAAGTGGAGCAGCGAGGTAATTTCCACAAAGAAGGTACCGTACTAAATGTCTCCGCCTTCCTCATCCATCGTTAATATGTCACCTCACAGCCGCTCGCTTCGCAATGGACAATCCCCTCGCAAACAAGATCCTTTCAGAGACTGGGTCGATCCTGGAGATGCCCCTGACTCACACCGAGAAGTCCCTTCGTGACACCGAGGCCCTCGTCCGATCCCAATTTCTTACTACAATTTCTTCTCTTGATTACAACTTAAAGTATGCACAATACCTTAAGCAGCGACACAACCTTCTCCTTTCCGAATTGAAGGAGCAGTATGAGTAGACTGCCCTTCACCTTTCCTGCCGCAGCAAAAGCCACAGGTCCCCTTGTAGAGGTTTTTACTGTATAGTCCGTAATACAGGTCTTCCTCTGCTGGCACATAGGCGTTCGATATGATTGCTAAGTCATTCCAACATGGCCCTAGGCCTCGCGAGATTACACCAGTGGTGATTTCCTTCAATGTAAGTCCCGCGAGCCTGGTCATTCCTCATCCGAGCTGGAATCCTCGTCCGAGACAGCCCCCGCGTCATCCACGGTAGCCTCGCGAGGCATATCCTCAAACCTGTCATTCTTATCTAAGTCCAGCCTTGTTCCGTCGAACCACAGGTCCTCACTGCTGTCCTTAGCAGCCCTGGTCGAATTTTTCAATCCTTCCAATGTCGCTTTTGTAATATCGATGAAGTCTAACACCCCTTTAGGGACTGCAATGGCACGTCTCGCATGGTAGGGAACAAGTCTGAATGCTGCAACCTTCTCATGCCATACCGACCCATCCAGTTCCGCGACGATGTATGCTCCACCTTTATTCCTCGCGACGACCACCATAGGACCGAAGTACCTGGGTTTCATTTTCTTGTCGAGACTATTTTCAACCGCTGTATTGCGTACTAAAACTAGATCTCTCTCTCTAAAGTCATAATCTCTGATCTTATGCCGGTGCTCTTGCTCATAACGAAGTACCACCGTCATCTTGGCACGTGTAACCCGCTTACGCATCTCATCAACGTGCACTTGGTGCTTTACGAGCGCATGAGCCCTAAATCCGATCAGGTCCGCCATTGACAGCGGCCCATCTGGAAGTTTCACTAGCCACGTCGCCTCGACAATATCTAGGGGAAGGATGGGATGCGCCCCTGTACACACAAAATATGGTGAGCATCCCAAACCCTTCCGAATCGTGATCCTATCTGCCCACATCATATGGTGGAAGAACCAGAACCACTTGCCGATATCACCGCCTGTGGCCTTAAACAAAGCCTGACAAACATCCCAATGTGGCCTCTCGATCCGTCCATTTGCTCTAGAATTATAAGCCGAGATCATAATCCCCTTAATTCCATACTTCTGTTCTATCCAGGCCAAAGCTTTCTTGAATGGCCCGGCGTTATCGGTCACAATCATGACCATACCGCCCCACCTACATAGTATGTCTTCGAAGAGCCAATGCCCAACAGTCCTACCCGTTTCTTGCCTTAGCGGCCGCCCTTCCATCCATGTCGATAGTGCACAGCAGCCGTGAACAATGTATTTACAACCGTTCAACGCCGGCGTCATGTGTAGCGTATCGGCATGTAGGACCTGAAACAGACCCGGCCTATGGGTTACCATAGGAGGAATGCGAACCAATGTCTTCTGTCTCAGCTGACATATATGACAAGTCTGGACATATAGGCGAACGTCGCGTTCATATTCCGGCCACCAGAATCTTTGCGCAATAAGCTCTTTTGTTGCATAGAAGCCGCGGTGCGCAAGGCTATCATGGGATGCCCTCATCATGTACATGCGATGCCCCTTTTCGACCACTAGTTTGTGCTTTCCCTCGCTACCTCTTCTATAGAGCCGGCCATCATCAGCGACAAAGAATTGTCTTGCCCGCTGCATGAACTGTTTATACTGTCAGTCATTCAGGCCGTTTGGTCTCACAAAAGAATCCTCAAGCCAAATCTTGATGTCAGGAATGCGGTCATCCTGCAACTGCGTGGTCATCGTGCGATGATCTTCATCATAAGGTTCTCACATTGATTCATCCCATTTCAAAGAGTTGTTGGGCAATGCCGGTTCCCCCACGAATTGCGAGAGCGGCCCGGCCTTACACACTCGCTCAAGATATAATCGTTCAATATTCGATCTCTCGCGAGCGTCAGCAAGCTCTCCCTGGAAGTCTTTAACCAACATAGCCCAAAGATAACCACCGCGTGTGTCTATCTTTGTTTTAAACTCATCGAACTCTAATGGGTCATTCTTTTCCGCATTAGGGATACCATTTTCCTTATTGGGATACTCGTACCGTGGCGGTCCATCTGGTTCATCCACCCAGTCCTCCTCAATATGATAGGTTTCATCCCCCGGTTGCGCTTCTCGCCTCGATAGACCATTGGGTGTGAAGGTCTTGCCTGGCACATGCCTTAGTGTGAAGTGGAACATCAAAATGTAATCAATCCACCGGTTTATAGCAGCGTTCGGTCCAAGACCAGGATTATTGAGCATCCCCTTGATATACTTCGCATCGGTCTCTATAACCAGGTTCCAACAGCCCAAGAGCCAAAACTTCGCTTCCTTCAATGCGCGAAATAAACCATACAATTCTCGCTTTGGTTGCGAATATCTCGCCTCACGCTCGTTTAGTGTTATCGATGTGAACTTCGTGTACGTCCTCTTCTTAGAATCACCCTCATCCTCTTGACAGATATAGAAGCCAACCGCCCGCCACGAGCTGTCTACGCAAAGGACCACCGCACCTCCACCATGATAATCTATTGGCTTGATCGCGGGGGACGCCGCTAAAGCATCCTTTATGTCTTGCATGGCCTCCTCCTGTTCAGATCCCCAGACAAAGAGTTCACTATTCGCGTCAACTTGACTAGAGGTTCCGCCTTCTTCGCGAAGTCTCTAATAAAGTTTCGACAAGTGCCAGCCGTTCCAAGGAACGACCGCACATCATGTATATCTTTGCAAGGTCCCCAGCGGCTTATAACTCCGAACCTATCTATCTGTCTCGGGTCTCCGTCCTTCGTACGTGCAACGATGGCCAACTACCACTATCTCGCTCACACATACTAGCGACTTATACCCAGAGAATGTTCCTCCACTATACCACATTCTCTGTAACACTCTATTCACATTCTGTACATGTTCCCATACAAATCGCCTAATGCCTGGATTTTCTTCTATAGTTTCGTATCTGCCATCAGGCAACTCGTATCGCGTAGATGGGCCGCGAAGCGCCACATCATCGATGTAGGGAAGAGTAACATCTGGCATTTTGTCCTGCAATATATGTGTAACATCATTGTGAAAGATCAGTACCGAATTTGTCCAACCTATTGGTAAAGTAACCAATCTTTGAGCACTGAATGGCATCTGAAATGTAGTCAAGTTGCGAGACTGGACTGCTAACTTTCGCTCGTCATATCCCACATAGAGATCGAACATTCCACCACAAGCACATCCCGCAAAATGGTTGGCTAATTCCTCTGTTGCCGGGGGAAGGCCCGAATGTGCTATAGTGACTTGGTTCAACAGTTCTAAACTGTGGACGATACAGAGACTCTTGCCATCCTTTTTCAATACACAGAACCACCAGGACCTGTATGAGGAATTCGACGGTTCGTACACGCCCGTGGCCATCTTCGTCCTTATTATCTTACACACTTCATCATGTATCCCAGGCGGGATAGGAATATTTCTTAGTACCCACGGAGTGTGCGGTACCACGGGTATCTGTACCGGAGGAAAGAAATCCTTGCGAAAGCTACCACGCTGAATCATCCCATGCAAATGCTTGATTCTGTTCACTCAATAAATGATGTACTAGTTTCATTTCTTCTTTCCAGAGAAAATCATGGTCGCGTATACTGTCCATGTGCTCCATCCTTTCCTGGGTGTAGCGACCCTTGGGCGCAAACCCCGGTGGTTTTGAGTTCAACTTTGGTAACTCAGCAAGGGGGTCCCCTTTTATCTCGCGAACTATGTGAAATGTCTCGGACAACTCTCCCAATACTGGTCACACCTTTTTGTCGACGGGTTTATATTTCTTGCCCACTAGCACTTGTACAATCCCACCATGATATTGGTCTAATATTTCTCATTCATCATCGCAAAGCCATTCTGGATGTTCCTTCGATTTTCCCTCCCAATATGCCCCTAAAAGGGCCTGTGCGTTCTCGTCCGCGACACTATCTCGCGACGCTTCGAGATACAGGTCTCTAATTTTGTCTCTTGTAAATTTTCCATTTTCCGCAATGCCATAAGCCACTATATATGGTCTCTCGATATCGCTAGAATCAATGTTTATAATTATCTCTCCCTGGTGGCCGACCAGTTCATCGAAGATTGAAAACCCATACCATCTGATTCAGTGGTGGGCTGTTTCCTCTTCAATAGATCAGGATCCTTTCCTCGTTCCGACATCGCGATCGTGATCTTCTGACTAGTATTTGGACACTTGATGGTCAGGAGTTGTCCTCCATCTCTATCATTTTGATAACTACTACAAGTTACCACCTCGAAAGATCGTCCCAAAAGCACTCTATAGGCTGGCTCATTTATAATATGGACCTGCAGATAGACTACAATGTGATCAAAACGGAACGGCACGTTTCGTGATAGTCCCAGCGACTTTTTGATTTGCTTATTGGCACTTTGCATATGGATGCATATGTCTGGGTCCCACGAAAGCCTCATCGCGACGGCTGCAGCCTTCGACATCGAGACGATCTGGGAGCCTCCATCAAGAATACACTGTTCTTCCATCATTCCATTCACCACGGCACTTACTGTCCAGAGACTCTGTGATTCCTGTGCGACATATACTGGTTTAGGTGCTGTCCCAGGCGGCAAACTCTCAAGATACTGTAAGATGGGGTCTGAGATGACCACCAAACTGACAGGTAGGTTGTTTACAGTCTGTTCCATGATCATGAACGACGCCACTGGCAATTCATCTACTTTAACTATATCTTCTAGTTCATTTGTTTGGGCAAACTTTGTCCAATATGATAACTGGCTGTCGTCCATTGAATCTAGTAGGTTCAACGCTCGAATATTCGCAGGTAGTCTCTTCCTAGTCAATAGCTTTTGCAATTCCTCTTGTACTACTTTATCTGCCCTCAATAAATCACCCAATGCAATCGTGATCGGAGTCTCGAGCACTGCCGAGACCGCGACACCCTTCGATTGTTCTTCGATAGGTGCCTTGCTGTGAAACGCCGGGCCCTTTTGATCAACTTCGGGGATGGTCTCGCGGTCTGGTCTTTTATTTTTACCAAGGGGAACGAAAGCGACTTCTGGTACATCACAAAATGGCAAATCAACTGTTGGTCTAGTGACTTCTTCGCGGGTAAACGCTCGGTCACTATCTTTTTGGGTGACAGACCTTGTCTTGGCCGATGGCTTCGGCATTAACTCAGGTTCTGGCTCATCATCATCGCTATCTACTTCCTCGACTTCTTCAATATCTTTTTCTATTTCATTTTCTGTTTCACTATCTGGGTCTCGGTTTTCAGTCCGTTTCTCCGGCGATTTGGCACGATCCTTTTCAACCCTAGACCTTGATGGAATCTGCTTCGCCTTCCTTGAACGTTCTAAAAACCCGATTCCTTCTTAGCGTTCCCCAACTGGGTGACTACGAATTGACTGATGTCCTGCATCGCTTTAGTCATCACAAGGAATGCCTCCTGCATATCAGGCTTTCCCGAAGTACCCTCAGGCTCATTGCTGGGTAACTGTTGCTGGGCTGGCATCATTCCCAGCATCGCGACTCGATTATGCAACGCCGCATTCTGGGGAACTGGGTTTGATATTCCAGATATAAAAGAATTCTGGACTGGGGTATAGTGCACGGGAACCGCCGGAGGAGTACCGTACGGTTGTGTATACATATTGAAATTATTAAATGGCTGCTGAACCGGGTTTAACGGTGGGATTGCCGTACCGGCCTGTTGTTGCACTAAGAGATTGTTCAATGCCGCGATCTGTTGGTCGCACTTGGCCATCCCTTCTTGCATCAACCGCAGATTCTCGTCTCGCTGATCGCGAGGCTTATTCATAAACAGAGAGTAGTCTGAATTGTCCTGTATTTGCGCAAGGTTAAGTACGCCAGGAGCTTGCTCATCTTCGAAATATCCTTGATACAATTGCTTATTGGCCGACAATTGCTCTATCCGATCCTTCTGACTAATATTACTAGGCTCGCGAGGAATGTAGCCTCCGTCTGGCAAACGGATCCCTTGTGGGGTGGCTTTGATTTTTCCTTGCGCTAGATGCGTCTGAAGTTCGGTACACTCTCGAAGGAAATGGTGCGGCTTGTAGCAATAGTGACAACATCCCGGAGGCGCCCCACCACTGGGTGCCGCTCGCGGTTCCTGTTTGTACTGTTGCTGAGGGCCTGCCTGCATCGCTTGAAGTGTTTTCATAATTCCTTGCGTAGATTTCTCGAAGCCTTCAACCCTATCGGTCAACAATGCCTGACTCTGCACCACAGACTCAAGCATTTGTTCGATCTTTACCGCCGATGACAGATTGGACATAGGAATTGCAACATTGGAGGGAGTGGCTCGCGACATATAATTATTGGAAGCGGTGAAACCGTTATGGTGCCTCGCCATTTTCTTGACAATTTCTATCATGTCACTCAAGTCTACAAGATTATCCTGATGTCTTACCGCTGCTGCCGTGGCATTATTTGCTGTGGCCGCGGTGTCCATCATGGACAATCTCAACTTGACCGCTTCTGTGAAGCCGTCATTTAAACAACTCAAGAACGTCCCCACGAGCTCACAATTGGAGATACAACCATTCACACCAGTCAGTTTCTTAGCTTCAGCTTTGAAACTATGTTTCAGGGACATAATTTCATCTAAATTGCCTAATCCAAGACGACTGTGCTCCTTGCAGATACTTGATAATCTGGCCAAGGTACCATCGTGTCCGCTCGCCACCACTGGGTAGTTGTTTATTAACTCTTTCTTATACTCCTCCCATGTTCCTGTAGCATAGGAATCGAGGGTTGTCCCTTCTTCTTCAGAGACACTATCTGCATAGCCTCAATTAACTTTTTCTTTTCCACGGCATCGGTTATACCTGTGTGGTCAAAGCAGATTTCGACTTCATCGATAAATCTTAAAAGCTTGGAGGCCTTTTCTTTATCAAATCTTGGTGCTCCTCGTTCACTTCGACGCAGCATTCTCGAACCATTCCTTGGTGCAGTTGCTGCAACATTCTGGTATTTGTAGCCATTGTATATGTCGACAATTGACTGTTAAGATTTTGATTTTGAGTTTCTATTGGTTGCACAATGGATACTGAATGCTCTCGCAATGCTAGTAGCCTTTCTGATTCAAGGTTTTCTAGTATTCTCCTTCGAGTATGCTTTATGGGCTCTTTGAGAGGTCCTACTAGTTCTGCTCCTGCTTTCGATAGACTACGGGTCACGCGCTCGCGAGCCGTTTCAATAGATTGTGAATTTGTTGCTTTTGAAGATGATGCTTTTAGAGATGTTGTCTTTGGGTTATGACCACTCGCGAGACCTCTTTTATGAACTGGAGGCTTCCATGAGTTTGCTTCAACGTGTTTGCTGGTAGATGCAACAGTGGGTTTGCTTGTAGAGGACAGGGTTATCTCTCAAGTGAGAACTATAACTAAATTCCTTGAGAGGAACTGTATCGAGCCGACACTGAGTAAATTTGTTATTTTAGAACCACCCCTCGCGGTGGGCTCCAGATGAAACGAAGAAAGTGAGTCTGGGGATGAGTGCGAGCGATATCTCTATCACACACACAAACACCAAACACAACAACGAAGACCAAACAAGTCTCACGATGCGTACTTCTCAATCAATATAGTTCGGGGTGATGAGTGGGATCACTCAGGATGTGACTCTTTCAAACAACAATTGAATAACTCGTTTAGCGATGGCTCAATAAGTCTTGAACAAGACTTAGAGATAGTTCTCAATAGATAATGAACCGAGGTTTGTGATTTCCTAACCAACAAGACTTCGCGAACACGATCTCGACCGAATACGAACACGACAATGACCAATACGACTGATAGATAACACAATTTGATGATTGACAAGTTCTCGAACACACAAAACACAATCGCGACTGACTTCCGATGCAAACCAAATGATCTTGAGGCTTCAATGATACTCGCGAATGACGACAGATGCACAAGACAAATGCTATCAATTCTGGGGCACAATCTAACCTACCTATCTACGACAAAACTACGAGATTTTATACATGAGCAGCAATAAATATAGAAAAAGGTTGCATGTGGTATCAATAAATGGTATCCAGTCAAATGACCTCCACTAAAGTCGTTTCGATGCGCCCATGTGGTAGACAACGCCACAGGTACGCCTCTTTTCCATATCCGAACCTCTGCCGTACTGGAGAGGCCACTATTTCAATAACTTGGTTTTGCGATGTACCCGGGACGATGCTGACTAGTTACCGTGAGGTATCAACTGCATCAATTAAGGGTCGCCTCGGTAAGCCACCCATCAGATTCGATCTCTATCAAAGTTCACCATACAGTAAGATCACATTGATCGCGATGTATCAAACCCGATCTCGGTCTGTATCATCCGATGTCATTTCGATATTCCCGATACGGACAATTTGGACGTGAAGGGCAGTGCACGTTGACCAAACCTCTCGCGAGAATGTCTCTGGTCAAGCCCCGACGTATAGTAGACAGTGCTAGTGTCATCGATAATTCCAATATAACCCATCTCCTTGTTTCACGCTTCGTCGCGAGAGGCACTCAATAGTCTTTTCTATCTCGCGAGACAATCCCATAGCTCTCGAGTATCATAGCTAAGCCCATAGTGGTGACCAGCGCTATGTCCTACATTGCCAGGGTCGCTGGTCTCTCTCTAACGTCGCCACTAAGTCCTCAGAATCGGAGCTCATCTAGGACTCTCTATATCCCTTAGAGATAGTGTGAAAGGGTGCAAATGCGCAGATTTTAGGCCTAGACGCAGCACGGCCTTATCAGCGTGCATCACGTGCACATCAAATGTGTCAAATATATGTAAACAAACTCAAAAAACATCGCATTTCTCCTTAATATGGCTACACAGGAGGAAGTCAGCTTACAGACTATATCAATTATGTGGCAGAGTATCATATGTCAATAAATATGTGTTGATTTTATGGAATGATGCCACAGATTTTAAGTCATAGAGGTGCCATGCTCTACACCAAATAATAGTAAACAATGCGCAAAATGCATCGCGCAGGCACGCACAGTGCCTTCCTCATGGCCTAATAATAGTTTGAAAGTGATAGAACTACTTATGGGATATGTATTCACCTCCTGACACACTTTGTATGATTTTTAGAAGTCTAGATAAGATAGAAATAATGAAATGTGCAGATTTCAGAAAAAGTGCTATATCTCCCCAAGGAATGAACCAAATTTGAAAAACAAATGTGCTATAAGATCCCCTGAATGTGGAGAATCCAAAGCTGGAATAAATTTTTTTGGTCAGATTTTCGACCTATTTTGCTCATATTCACCTCATCAAGTCCTTTAATTTTATTTGAAGGGTCTGAATAGGTTTACATACACTGTTTCAATAGCATATGTATAGTATATTTAGAGTACAAATGTTGTGCAAAGGAGGAAGCTAGAAAATGTTGTTTTTTGTGTTTGAAAACACCATGCCACACTGTTCATCACGATTTACAGTGCCTCACAAAACTGATTCAATGTTTGTTGCTTTTTGAATACCTTCAAGATAACTCTGCAAAGAATACCAATTGAATTAAATCTTTGGTATATAATTGAAAGCCCTACTTCAGGGCTTTCAGAATATAAAGGAATCATATAATTTAGATCAGAATCCATGGAGATATGATTAAATTAAATCAGCAACTCATTGAATCAGTTTTGTGAGTACCTATGGCAATTATCAGAATCAAATGCTTCACTGGTTGTATGGTAACCAGTTGTCATGACTTACTGATGGAACTTGAATAGAACCCTGATGGGTTGTCAAGGAAAGTTGTATAAGAAGAATCCAACCTCAACAGCCTCCATAATTAATCATGTGCCCTATCTCCTCTTCCCACAAGGAAAACATTCTTTCTCTGGCCTCCAATGGTCACTCCACTTGTCATATTGCCTCTAACCTGGGTGTCAGCCAACCAACTGTCTCCAGAGTGCTTCAGAATCTTCTTCCTGATCGCAATCTCTCTTCTGGTGGTCGTCCATCCAAGCTTTCTCCCACCAACACATGAAACATACTTTCACAAATCACCTCAGGGAGAGCCTCCAATGCTGTGCAGGCTACCAAACACATCAACACTGTCATCTCCAGTCCTGTCTCCCCAGCAACTGTGAGAAGGGTTCTCAGAAAACATGAATTCAAGGCTGTAACAAAGAAGAAAAGACCTTTCTTAAAGGCCATACATCGGAAGAGGCGGTTGGCATTTGCTATGAAGCACAGGGAATGGACAGTGGAGGACTGGAAGAAGGTCATTTGGTCAGATGAGACCAAAATCAACAGGTTTGGGTCAGATGGCAAGGAATGGGTCTGGAAAAAGAAGGGTGAGGGGCTTATTGAAAGAGAGGTTCAGGGCACAGTCAAGTTTGGGGGAGGAAATATTATGGTTTGGGGTTGTATGGATTGGGAAGGTGTGGGGAGACTTGCAGAGGTTGAGGGGAGAATGGATGCTGATCAGTATGTGTCCATTTTGGAGGACAATTTGCTGCCCAGCATGGAGGAGAGTGGAATCTCTGAAGAGGAGATCATTTTTCAGCAGGACAATGACCCTAAGCACACCTCCAAGAAGGCCAAAAAATGGATGGACAGCAAGAATATTGCTCTGCTGGATTGGCCTGCACAGTCCCCAGACCTCAATCCTATTGAACACCTCTGGGTTCATATTAAAAGGAAGTTGAATGAATATCCAACACCACCCAAGGGAGTCTGGGAGATTTGGGACAGAGCAGCAGAGGTGTGGAATAATATAGAGCCAGAAGTGTGTCAAAACCTGATAGAAAGTATGCCAAGAAGGGTAGAGGCAGTAATCAAAGCTAAGGAGGGTAATACCAAGTACTAAAGTATAAAATACTGTATTTATTGTACATACTCACAAAACTGATTCAATGAGTCCCTGGAGTAATTTGATCATATATTGATCATTTCTTATGGGAATTACATAATTATTGCAGATTCCGAGAGTCCTGAAGCAGGGCCTTTAACCAGGTACCAATACCTTCTTTTGATTGGCATTATTTGCAAAGTTATTTTGAAGGTATTCACAAAGTAGCAAACATTGAATCAGTTTTGTGAGGCACTGTACATTGGTGGATCTGGTCCCGGAATAGACTAGCCATCATCTGAGAGAACGTTCCCGGGGAGTTGCAAAGACCGAAAAACATGACCAATGGTTCAAACAATCCTCGACTGGTGAGGAAGGCAGCTTTCCATTCATCGCCCTCCTTAATCCAAACATTGTTATAGCCCCACATGATGTCCATCTTATTGAAGTAGACTGCATCTTCCAGCACGTCCAAGAGATTGGATAATCATGGGAGTGGGAACTTGTCTTTGACCATGAATTTATTGACCATGCGGTAATCTTGTACCAATCGTTTGGAACCATCCTTCTTGTTGATGAAGAAGCAAGGGGAGGCATAAGGGGATTTAAATGGGCGGATCTTTCCTGTTGCTAGACCCTCATCGATGAATGCATCCAATTCCTCTTGTTCCTTTTGTGTCATAGGATATGTATTTCCCCCTAGTTCCTTTGGTGGTCCAGTGTAAGTTCGATACCATGGTCCCACTCCCTTTCCTTCGGGATCTTATCAAAGTTCTCCTTCTCAAAGAGATGAGCAAATTGTTCAACATATGAGGGTTGTTTGGTTGTGGGAGGTGGTGTGGGAGTAGTGTTTAAAGGTCCGATTCAGTCCGGTTTTTGACCCTCAAAATATTGAGACCGAGACTGAGACCGATTTTTTGGTTCACATGATCTCGAAAAAACTGAACCAGACTGATGCAAGACCGGTGCATCGGTTCCATTTACCTCAAAGAAGTGAGACCGGACTGGTCTCAACTGGTTTAAACCAATATATTACAAGTAAAATAAGACTAAGGACACGCGCGCACGTCATACTCCCTCAATTGGTCCTCCGTGGGCTCAGTCCGGCTCCATGTGCTCTGGGGCATGACTCGATGCCATTGGGTGTGAAAGAGGGCCGTTGGGCACGTGTCGTGGCAGGTGCACGGTGCCGTATGGCGCGAAGGGAGGCCGTTGTGCGTGAAGGAAGGGTGCTGGGTGTGAGTCGACGGCGTTGAGGACGTGAGGCGGCCGTTGGGCATTAGAGGGGCTGTGGGGCACTAGTCAGGGCAGTTGGGCAAGAGGGGCAGCCGTTGGGCATGAAAGGCGGCTGTTGTGCGTGGGTTGATGGCATTGAGGGCAAAGGGATGGTGTTGGGGGCAAAGGGACGGCGTGGTGTGGGTCAATAGCAGTGGACGCAAGTCGGGACCATTGGGCGTGAAAGGCGGCCATTGGGCATGGGTCGACAGCATTGGGGGGCGAAGGGATGGCGTTGGGGGCGAAAGGACAGCATTGGGCATGGGTTGACACAATGAGGGCGAAGGGATGCCATTGGGCATGAGTTGGGACCGTTGGGCACAAAGGGACGCCGTTGGGTGCAAAGGGATGCTGTTGGACATGAAAGGTGGCCATTGGGCAGAAGAGAGGGCCGTTGGGCATGAGTGGTGGCCGTTATGCGCGAGTAGTGGCCCTTGGGCAGATGTGGTGGCCGGGTGGAGTGGTGGTGGGGGATAAAAAAAGGGTGGAAAGGTTTTGCTGGCAGTTATGGTTCGACTTTTGGCAATTGCTGAGCATGCTTGGCATCAATGCCGAGCCATGCACGTCGTTGAAAATTGTGCCCTCAATGCCCAAACTGTGGCACCAAAACCCACAAAAATAATTCTTACCTTATGTAGACATATCTAGAAACTCATAGGAAGTATATATAGAGTTATATACATGAGCTATGGATGGTAGAAAGTTGGTGCTCCAAATTGATGCATCAAAACACAATGTACAGTGCCTCACAAAACTGATTCAATGTTTGCTACTTTGTGAATACCTTCAAAATAACTTTGCAAATAATGCCAATCAAAAGAAGGTATTGGTACCTGGTTAAAGGCCCTGCTTCAGGACTCTCGGAATCTGCAATAATTATGTAATTCCCATAAGAAATGATCAATATATGATCAAATTACTCCAGGGACTCATTGAATCAGTTTTGTGAGTATGTACAATAAATACAGTATTTTATACTTTAGTACTTGGTATTACCCTCCTTAGCTTTGATTACTGCCTCTACCCTTCTTGGCATACTTTCTATCAGGTTTTGACACACTTCTGGCTCTATATTATTCCACACCTCTGCTGCTCTGTCCCAAATCTCCCAGACTCCCTTGGGTGGTGTTGGATATTCATTCAACTTCCTTTTAATATGAACCCAGAGGTGTTCAATAGGATTGAGGTCTGGGGACTGTGCAGGCCAATCCAGCAGAGCAATATTCTTGCTGTCCATCCATTTTTTGGCCTTCTTGGAGGTGTGCTTAGGGTCATTGTCCTGCTGAAAAATGATCTCCTCTTCAGAGATTCCACTCTCCTCCATGCTGGGCAGCAAATTGTCCTCCAAAATGGACACATACTGATCAGCATCCATTCTCCCCTCAACCTCTGCAAGTCTCCCCACACCTTCCCAACCCATACAACCCCAAACCATAATATTTCCTCCCCCAAACTTGACTGTGCCCTGAACCTCTCTTTCAATAAGCCCCTCACCCTTCTTTTTCCAGACCCATTCCTTGCCATCTGACCCAAACCTGTTGATTTTGGTCTCATCTGACCAAATGACCCTCTTCCAGTCCTCCACTGTCCATTCCCTGTGCTTCATAGCAAATGCCAACCGCCTCTTCCGATGTATGGCCTTTAAGAAAGGTCTTTTCTTCTTTGTTACAGCCTTGAATTCATGTTTTCTGAGAACCCTTCTCACAGTTGCTGGGGAGACAGGACTGGAGATGACAGTGTTGATGTGTTTGGTAGCCTGCACAGCATTGGAGGCTCTCCCTGAGGTGATTTGTGAAAGTATGTTTCATGTGTTGGTGGGAGAAAGCTTGGATGGACGACCACCAGAAGAGAGATTGCGATCAGGAAGAAGATTCTGAAGCACTCTGGAGACAGTTGGTTGGCTGACACCCAGGTTAGAGGCAATATGACAAGTGGAGTGACCATTGGAGGCCAGAGAAAGAATGTTTTCCTTGTGGGAAGAGGAGATAGGGCACATGATTAATTATGGAGGCTGTTGAGGTTGGATTCTTCTTATACAACTTTCCTTGACAACCCATCAGGGTTCTATTCAAGTTCCATCAGTAAGTCATGACAACTGGTTACCATACAACCAGTGAAGCATTTGATTCTGATAATTGCCATAGGTACTCACAAAACTGATCCAATGAGTTGCTGATTTAATTTAATCATATCTCCATGGATTCTGATCTAGATCATATGATTCCTTTATATTCTGAAAGCCCTGAAGTAGGGCTTTCAATTATATACCAAAGGTTTAATTCAATTGGTATTCTTTGCAGAGTTATCTTGAAGGTATTCAAAAAGCAACAAACATTGAATCAGTTTTGTGAGGCACTGTATCTGCGTGATCTACATGGATGACATCGTGGTTATCGGTAAAACCAAGGAAGAGCTCGCACGAAACACCAAAGAAATTCTACAAATCCTGTCAGACAATGATTTGTTCCTAAAGGAGAAGAAGTGTTTATGGGAAGTAACGAAATGTCCTATATTGGGATATGTTGTTGGTAAGGGACATGTCGAAATGGAAACTGAGAAGGTGGATACGATCCAAAACTGGCGAGCACCCACATCAAAAAAGGAAGTTCAGAGGTTCCTTGGATTTGCTAACTTCTATCGATGTTTTATTGAAGGGTACTTGTTAAGAACTGATCAACAAAACATTGGAGCTACGTCAGACGCGTCGGAAGGTCGGAAGGTCAGAGCACGTGCAACGTAGGGGCAAGGACTTGGCTTCAACTTGTGTGTTGCGCCCTCGCTAATACGTTGGGGTCCTTATTTCGGAGGATCAGAGGATCGGAGGTCGGAGGTCGGACTCAAGTTAAGAGTTGGAAAGAGGACGGGAGGTATGATGTCGAATCTAAGTTGATATTCAAACTGAAGCTAATCCACGATTCTACATAAGTTTAAATACTATGTCGGAGGACGTGTGGCTTCGTCGGAGTCAGATAACAAGTGGCTGTCGGAGATTCTTAACATAAGTAAAATGGTCGGATGTAAGTAATGTATGTAGTAACGAGATTCATAACAGTAAGTATGCATAATAAGTATTAGTCAAAAATGTCGGAGGTGTCGCAGGTGTTGGGATTGGTCGGAAATCATCGGAATTGATCGGAATGTAACAGTATTTCCCCCTTAGGGCTGAACCCATGAGGCCTAAGGACCTAGGTGGTCGGTGCGCGTTTTCATTTCAAACTCTTCTGAAAAAACCTCAATATGTCGGCAACCGATTTTCAAAAGGAGATGGAGGTGCTGCAGGCTAAGCTCGCGGAGGTGGAGGCGAAGAAGCGAGCAGCAGAGGAGGAGGCTGCGAGGAAGGCTGAGGAGGAGCGGAGAGCGGAGGAAGAGAGGGCTGCGGAGGCGGCGCAGTTAGCGGAGGAGATGCGGGTAGTGGAGGAGATGCGGTTAGCAGAGGAGATGCGGGTAGCGGAGGAGATGCGTCGGGCGTCGGAGCTGGCGGCTCAGAAGAGGGCCGATGAAGTGGCCGCTGCGCAAGGCGCATCGAGCAAGGGGTCGGGGGGGCCGCAGGTGGAGAAGAAGAAGAAGAAGGTGACAAAGAAAAGGAAGGTAGAGGAGGTGATGGTGATGGTTGGAGAGGGGTCGGGAGTCGGGGTCGGCGCCTGTGATAGGTGCATTGTGAAGGGCGTCGAATGCGAACACGATGAGTAAGTTCTTCTTTGGTTCGTCTCTTCTGTTTTAATCTTTTGTTTTAGGAATAAGTCGTCCTGCAAGGGTTGCGTCAAGGACAAGAAGAAGTGTGAGGTCGGAGTGTTGGAGGGAAAGTCGGAGGTGAAGGAGGTGAAGAAAACGGTGAAGGTGATTAAGGGGAAGAAAAAGGCATCGGAGAGTGGGTCGGAGGACACCGTCTTGGGTGTCCTCAAGATGATACTGGCAGAGACGAGGCAGGTGAGGCGACTGCTAACAGCAGTCGAAGGCTCGGTGAACACTGAGTATCAACCCAAGTCGCTGGAGGTGTCGGAGGAAGGGTCGGAGTCGGAGATGGATACAGTGGAGGAGACGCATGAGTTGAGACTGGAGAAGAGGATTGCGAGAAGGATTAGGAAGGATCTTGTGAATAGGAAGAGGTTGGAGTTGCCGGAGCTGTCGGATGATTCCGACATGTCGATTTCGGAGCCGTTGGAGAAGGCGGAGTCGGAGGAGGAGTCGGACAAGGAGGAGGGTCCATCAAACAAGAAACAATGTACTAAGTAGATAGAATAGTACTTGTTTTTTCTTGTTTCAGAGCGATGTGAGCGGACCCGGTTTGTCGGGATAAGCGGAGTGAAAGTCAGAGACAAGCTCGGGGGCGTTTTCCAATTCATTGGCTGGTAGCCAAGAGAATTCTTCATCAGTGTTTTCATATCCTAACCAACAGACGAAATATAGTAGCTTGCAGCTACATTGTCGGTCGATCTTTGAGTCGACTATTTCAGCGATCTTGTACTCAAGTTCTCCATCAATGTCAATCGGAGGAGGCGGAGGTTGGGTCCGATTCGGAATGGTGTTCGGAGTTGCGGGTTCAAGCATGGAGACGTGGTAGACGGGGTGAACACCGCGGAATGTGTCGGGGAGTCGGAGGGTAAAGGAGTGTGTGCCGGGTTGTGCAATGATCTCATATGGTCCCAAGTACTTTTCTGAGAGTTTCTTGGATGGGCGTGTTGTGTGGAAGAACTGTGCTTTGACAAAAACCTGTTGTCTGACAGAAAATGTCGGAGGTGCGATCCGATTATTGTCGGAGGACTTCTGGTAACGTCGTTGAGCGTCAGAGATGGTGGCTTTCAGTTCTTGGTGAAGTTCGTCTAAGTCGGTCACGAAGGATTGGGCTCGGGAAGAGGCGAGGTCTCGTTCCGGGTGAACAGTAATGTTCAGATGGTAACCCTTGTTAGCAAAGAAGGGAGATATGCCAGTGGTAGCACTAGGTGTGTTGTTGTACGCGAACTCCGCAATCGGAAGGAGAGCGGACCAGTTGTCCTGTTGGTAGTTGCAGAATATCCGCAAGTACTGTTCGAGGGTCTGGTTAGTGCGTTCGGTTTGGCCATCGCCTTTGGGGTGGTAACCAGAGGTGAAGTGGAGGGTCATGTTTAGAGCCTTTCCGAGAGATCAGAAGAATCAGGAGACAATTTCAGGGCCGCGGTCAGAGATGACATGTTCAGGGACACCATGTTTAGAGAAGACATGCAATACAAAGAGTACGGCAAGGTCTTCGGAGGTGCAGTGAATGGTTGTCGGAATGAAGATACTTTGCTTCGTCAATCGGTCAACGATAACAAGGATGGAGTCAAAGTTGTCGGAGGTTGGAAGGGTCTTGATGAAATCCATTGAGATAGAATTCCAAGGACGTTCGGGGATCAGGAGCTGTTTGAGTAGGCCGTAAGGCTTGTGTCTTTGTGGCTTCGATCACATGCAAGTGGTACATGACTTGCAATAGTGTTTGACAAAATCTTGTATTCCGGGCCAGGTGTAATCGCGCTGAACGAGACTGAGTGTCTTGTTCTGACCTGGGTGTCCAGCAAGCATATGATCGTGCTTGTGCTGTAGGACTCGGAGTCGGAGGTCGTCGGAGTCGGGAACATGTAAGTAATGTACATAGTAACGAGATTCATAACAGTAAGTATGCATAATAAGTATTAGTCAAAAATGTCGGAGGTGTCGCAGGTGTCGGGATTTGTCAGAAATCATTGGAATTGATCGGAATGTAACAGTACTCGAACATTGCAAAACCTCTCACCGCGCTCACAGGCGGTACGGCATTTACTTGGGGACCAACAGAGCAGCAAGCTTTTGAAGGTCTCATATGGGCAATTACATCGGCACCAGTCTTGGCATTACTGAAACCAGAGGGACAGTTCAGGGTTGAAACCGATGCATCGGGCTATGCCATTGGAGCAGTACTCTCTCAGAAGCAAGACAACAAATAGCATCCCATTGTGTTCTTGTCGCGGACCATGTCCGCGGCCGAACAGAATTACGAGATATATGACAAGGAACTCCTGGCAGTTGTGGAAGCATTGAAAGATTGGAGACACTATCTGCTCAAAGCCAGGGAATGTTTCGAGATCTTGACCAATCACAAGAACCTGGAATATTTCCGTCGTCCTCAGGACCTAAATCAACGACAGCGACGCTGGAAAATGAAGTTACAAGACTATGACTTCGAATTGTGGCATGTGCCCGGCAAGACCAATGCGAAAGCAGACATCCTGTCGCGGTTACCCTGGTATGAAGTGGAACTCGAACCACAAGACAGTGACCAAATGCTCAAGGAGGGACTATTCTTGAAACGGTTGGAATCAGAAGATGTGGTACAAATGGAGATGTTCACGGAGGAACAATTCTTTGAAGGGGGTGAAACATCTGATTTCATCAAAATTGGAAACATCACAATCATTGAAAACCCATGGATCGCACACATCAAGGCTTCGAACCGCATGGAGACAGAAGTAGCGCAGGGCCTAAAAAAGAATCCTCATTGGTATCAGCAGGAGAACGGGATCATCTATGCAGGAGAACGAGTCTATGTCCTGCCAGATCCACAATTACGACAAGAGTTGATGTTCGAATCACATGATGCACCAGTGGCTGGACATCCAGGACAGTACCGAACACATGAACTCCTCACTCGCACCTACTAGTGGCCTACCATCCTGCATGATGTGAAGAAGTATGTGAAAAATTGTGACACTTGTCAATGCAACAAGATCAACCGACAGAAGCGACATGCTCTGCTACATCCCCATGCAGCACCAAGTCACCCATGGGAAGACATAGGGATCGGCGTTGTGGGACCAATACCAGAATCTGATGGAAAAAATGCAATTCTGGTCATCACGGATAGACATTCAAAGATGCTTCACCTCATCCCGACAACCGTGGAATTATCAGCTGAAGGATTAGCCAAGATCTATTGGGATCAGATATGGAAGCTTCATGGGATCCCCAAGAAGATCATCAGCAATAGGGGACTGCAGTTCACTGCGAAGTTCATGGAGATACTCTGCCGCATGCCAGGGATCAAGAGGAATCTGTCCACCATGTACCACCCACAAACCGATGGACAGGCCGAGCGATCGCATCAGGAAATGGAGGCGTTCTTACGGAACTTTGTCAACCATCTACAGGATGATTGGGCTGAGTGGATCACAATCGCAGAGTTCCAGTACAATGACAAAGAACATCAGGCAACAAAGCACACCCCATTCTACCTCAACTACGGTTTACATCCTTGGAAGGGAGAACTTGTGTTAGAAGATACCAATCCGACTGCCAGCAACTTCTTGAAGAGACTCAAACAGGCACAAGAAGAAGCCAATGCAGCACTGAAACAAGCGCAGGATCAGATGAAGAAGACAGTTGACACACGACAAAGTCTGTCTCGGGACTACCGTATTGGAGATAAGGTGTGGCTAGAAGGGACTAATATCAGGACCGATCGCCCCTCAAAGAAACTTGATGCACTCCAACATGGACCATTCAAAGTCCTAGAGAAGAAAGGGGCTAGCCATATGAAACCCCGAAGTACGCCATCCAGAAAAGGAAACCAGCCCCTGATCCGATCATCGTTGAAGGACAAGAAGAGTACCATGTGTCTATGATCCTAGACTCTCAAAAGTTCCGCGGAAAGATCCAGTACCTCGTCCAGTGGGAAGGATATGGCCCAGAAGAGAACACATGGGAACCTCGAGCCAACATTCAGAATGCTCAAGATTTGATCCGTAATTTCCATCGGCAGAACCCGTCTTGCCCAAGATAAAAGACATTTTTTCAAAATCCACAACAGTATCGACCTCATCAGTCAAACACACACTGAGTTCCCCGCTCTAGTCCACTTCTCTGCCCAATATGTATAACCTCCCCATTCTTCTTCTACCTCTCAACCATCCTTGCCGCCATGTCTAACACCACTGCTACCTCCACTTGCACCACTGACATCAACCCCGCCATCACCGCCCTCGTGAACAAAGCACTCTCCATGAGAGACCAAATCCATGCCCTTGAAACTTCCCTTGCCGATCTCCTTCACCACCAGATACATATCTGGCTTCACTTGCTGTCCAACCTCCCCGTCGCCCTGAGCCCTGAGGAGAAACAAATTCTCAGAAATTACACCAGCACCCTTGTCATTGAAAATCAACGTATTCAGCTGGCTATCAAGGGCCTTGAGCTCGCTGTTGCCATCAATGAGGAGTTGATATATGATTGGAGCCTCAAGGAGAATCCGAACTGGTTCGATCCCAACAACAATGAGGGATGGGGACAATGACTCTGTGAGGACACAGAGCTTGAGGGGGGGAACATGTTACGAGTTCTATGGTATGCGGACGACGTCGTCATCACTTTTACTTATTGGCCTGACTCAGCGCCCTCTTACAAATACATTATGTCACAACATCTATTTCCATTCCCTTCGCTGCTGCTCTGACTCATTCCACAGTAGCTTTACTCAGCTCCGCAATATGTATGACTCATTGTACATAGCCTTCCGCAGTCGCCTTACTCATGTGCACTGTCTTCCGCAGTACTGACTCATCCGCTACCACCTATAGTCAGTACCTATATAAACCCCTTGTACTAGAGTAGATTCCTTAGATTTAGCAATCACATTGCTCTTCACCTTTCCACTTTCTGCATACTCTGCCCGAACCTTGGAACGGTTTGTTAAGCATAACATCCGTCTCCCATGAGTTTTCTTCATAGCCATACCCCTTCCACTTGACTAGGAACTGCAGCTTGCCTCATTGAAGCTGACTGTCCAAAATTGTTTTGACTTCGTATTCCATTTCTTCTCCAACTGCTGTTGGAGACAGTGGGATTTGGACATCTTGTTGGAAGGTGTCTTCTGGAGCCAGCAACAATTTTACAATGTGGAATACGGGGTGAATGTGAGACATGGAAGGAGGGAGTTTGAGTTCGTACGCATGCGTTCTGATGGGTCAGACAACTGGAAATGGGCCTACATATCTATGAGCCAGCTTTTTGGTCAGTCAGGTGGTTTTGAGGTTGGAGGAATCCAGAAAGACTTCGTTGCCCAGTTGAAAGGTCGGAGTAGATGTCCGACACTGGTTGTAGTACCACACCATGTTATCTTTGGCCTTTTCCAAAGCTGCTTGTGCTTCCTCCAATGCAGACTTCATCCGCTTGCTGAAATCCTCAACGGCCTCGATCTCTGATGGTCTTTGTTGGGGCTTGAAACCCATATATGGGTGATGTCCAGTGTCAATGTAGAAGGGGGTTTGGCATGTGGACACATGAATGTGGTTATTGTATGAGAACTCCGCCATTGGAAGCCATTCATCCCAGTTGTCCTGTCACTCATTGACAAACAGTCGGAGGTATTGTTCCAATCCCTGGTTCACGTGTTCCATCTGTCCATCCAACTGTGGATGATAGGCCATCGAGGCAGCAACCTTGATACCTAGCAGCCTGTACAATTTCCGCATGAACTTGGCAACAAACTGTGGTCTGCAATCAGAGACGATGGCCTCTGGGAGTCCGTGAAGTTTCCAGACATGTTGAACATAGGACTTTGCAGATCCGAGGGCAGACGGAGCAGAGTGCATCGGAATGAAGTGTCTGTGCTTTCCAACTGAGTCTACCACTACCATGATAGTGTCATATCCATGGGCTTCTGGTAGTTCAGTGATAAAATCAACACTAGTTACCTGCCATCGCTCTGATGGAACTGGGAGTGGATGGAGTTCACTGGAGGGTGCAGAGCATTGGACCTTGGTGCGGAGGCATGGGTCGCCAGTTTTACAATACTGACCAATTAAGCGTGCCATATGGGGCCACCAATAACTGCGCGATACCAACTCCAGAGTCTTCCAACATCCTGGATGTCCGACCACTGGATTCTTGTGATGTTGCATGATTATTCGCTGTCAGAGCTGTGGGCTGTTGGGCACATAAATGTGATCTCAAAAGTACAGTAAACCCTCTGACTGTTGCTATTCCGCTCCACGGATGGAGGCAGCTCTGACCATTGGAAGGGATTTGATTACCTCTGCTATGCTATCCTCAAGAAGGCCATTGCAGGTGCCCTGTCGGAGTTGGAGAAATGACTGTCAGAGGTGCATGCAGAATATAGGGGATGAAAGGTTGGGGAAAGACAGATCCTGCCGCTGCCTTCGGTGCGGTTGGAGCAGTGTGGAAAGGGTTTGGGCATGTCGGAACTGTGGACTTGGAAGCTTTATTGGTGATTCAATTATTGTTGTTGACTCATGCAGCTGCATACCAGGCATCCGGGTTGTCATACGTGGGTCATCCAAAAGTTAGTGTAGCAATTTCAGATTGGATGTCGGATTGGAGGCCGTGTCAGAACTTGAGTACTATGTTCGTTCCTTCAGTGTACCCAGCCTTTTCGACATAATCTTTGAAGTCGTCAATGTAAGCCTCCACATCTCAACTACCTTGTTAATAGGCTTCTCCCTCAAGAATGAGCCGTGCATCTTGTTCTTCATTTTTTGGAGTAAACTCTGTGATGAAAGCAGTTCGGAACTGTACCCAGGTCTGATGACACGGAGCTCCGGTTCGACGCTCTTGTTGGATGACGCAGCTGGAGAAGTGCACAGCATGTCCACTCTTCATGAAGGAAAGCGCCCAATAGATCCTAGCATGATTGTCTGCAAACTGTTCTGGAACCAGTCCCATATACAGTTCGCAAGAATTAAGGAAAGTCCAACCAGTGGTACATGCTCCATTGAAGTCCGATGGAGTTGCAGGTTTGGCCTGACGCACACCTGGATTGGCAGGCGCAATCGGAGCAGGCAGAAAGGCCAGAACTGGGGCCTCTGCTGGAAGGGGAATCAGGTCGGGGTTGGGAATGGGAGCAGGTGGAATAGCAGCATGGATAAGTTGTTCGAGTTGAGTGGTAATGTTGGTGAAGGTCTGGCAGTGTTCCTGGAACTCATGTTTGAGCTCAGCAAGATGTTCAGGGTCATCCATTTCTACGTGCAATATGGAGTCACCAGTTACAGGGTGGTAGGCAGAATGGTGGGAAGAGGGATCGGAAGGGGCGTCGGATGTACCAGAATTGGAGGAGGGCGGACTCGAGTCCGTGTCGTCATCTCCGAAGTGCAGAATGGCTTCAACGGTACAATTTGTACCTGGTCTGTTTAGAGAGAACTTTCTACTGTAAGGGCGACCTTATGATCCAACAACTCCGAAGTGCTCCGAAGCGACTCCGACATTGGATGACTTGCAAGGGAAATCCAAAGTTAAATTAGACTCTACAAAGTACAATATGAGGCGTATCTTGCAATGGGAAATCCAAAGAGAAAGTTCTGAGGATTTCCATGCAAGCTAGGCAGCTATATAGATGATGAGAATTGGAAATGGGGAGAGGAATGTTGAAATACGACAAAGATCGGGAGTAGGGATGGGAAAAGAATATGTAAATCGGAATAGTGCATATGGTGATATAATTTGTTGCTCTGACGTGCCCTCCGATGCGGAGTATGGTCGGAGGTCATCAGAGGTCGGAGGTGATGAAAGAGAGATGGAAAAGAAAGGAAACATAAAGTATAGTAATTGACATATCACAACGGTTAGAGGGTGGGTCAGAGGTGTCGGACTAATCGGAGGATGGGTCGGAGGTGTTGGACTAAGGAAATTGGATGGAAATTGGATGCTTGCCCTTACAGCGGCAGGACAACTGGGATGAATGGCTTCTGATGGTGGAGTTCTCGTACAATAACCATATTTATGTGTCCACATGCCAAACCCCCTTTTATGTTGACACTGGATGTCACCCGCACATGGGCTTTGAGCCCCATCAGAGACCATCAGAGATCGAGGCTGTTGAGAATTTTAGCAAGCGGATGAAGTCTGCATTGGAGGAAGCACGAGCAGCTTTGGAAAAGGCCAAAGATAACATGGTGTGGTACTACAACCAGCGTCGGACATCTACTCCGACCTTCCAACTGGGCAACAAAGTCTTTCTGGATTCCTCCAACCTCAAAACCACCCGACTGACCAAAAAGCTGGCTCATAGATATGTAGGCCCATTTCCAGTTGTCCGACCCATCGGAATGCATGTGTACGAACTCAAACTCCCTCCTTCCATGTCTCAGATTCACCCCGTATTCCACATTGTAAAATTGTTGCTGGCTCCAGAAGACACCTTCCAACAAGATGTCCAAATCCCACTGCCTCCAACAGCAGTCGGAGAAGAAATGGAATACGAATCTCAACCAGTCTTTTGGGTGCTAGTACAGGGTCTATATATGTATTTACAGGGTGTGAATACAAGCCATTGGGCTCGAGTGGTGGGCATTGCACATGAGTTGGGACCATTGGGCATGAGAACCACTCGAGGGGGCCGTTGGACAAGAGAGAGGTCCGTTGGGCACGAGTGAGGGCCGTTGGACGTGAGTCGAGACCGTTGGGCGCAAGAGAGGGCCATTGGGCATGAGAGGGCTGGGCATCAGAGTCAGATGGTGAACTGGGCAAAGAGTTTGGCCCAGAAAGTCAGCCAAAAGCAAACAAGGGCAAATAGCCTGCCCTCACTTGGACATGCATCAGATGTGTCAAATAAATGTAAATACACTTACAAAAAACATCGCACATCTGCCTAAATGTCTTACACAGGAGCAACACAGTTTGTGCACAATATTAATTAAGTATTATAGCATCATATGTCACTTTCTATGTACTTATTTTGTGAAATTTTGCCACAGATTTTATGATATAGTGATGCGGCACTCACACCAAATAATAGTAAACAATGTGCAGAATGCATCGTGCAGGCGCGCATGGCCCCTTTCTCATAGTCTAATAATAGGTCAAGATAATAGAACTATACATGGAATATGTATTCACCTTCTGAAACACCTTATACAAATTTTAGAAGTCCAGATCAGATAGGAATAATCAAATGTGCATATTTCAGTAAAAGTGTTATATCTCCATGATGAATATACCAAATTTGAAAAACAGATGTGCTGTGAGGTCCCCTGAATGAGAAGAATCCAAGGCTGAAACAAATTTTTCTTGGTCAAATTTTCGACCTATTTTGCTTCTATTCACCTTATTAAGTCCTTGGGCTTGATTTGAATGGTCTGAGTAGGTTTACATACAATGTTTCAATGGTATATATACAGTACATATAGACTACAGTGGTTGTGGAAGAGAGAAAGTAAGAAAATGTTGTTTTTGTGTTTGAAAAAACCCATGATGATGCACTGTTGATCACAATTTATAGTGTGCCATTGTTTTGATGCATCATTTCAGAATTCTGCTTACTATTAGCTTCTAAGTATCTCTATACAAGTTACAAACTATTTTTAGGACTTACAGTGCCACAGATTGGGCATTGAAGATGCAAGTTTCAACAATGCACATTGCTCAGCATTGATGCCAAGCACTCTTGGCAATTGCCAAAAGTTGAATCATACATAAGTCGACAGCCAGCCCAATGTCTCCACCCTTTTTTTATCCCCCAGCATGACTCACGCCCAACATGCCCAACAGCCCCCTCTCGCACCCAATGCCCTCCATTCACACCCACTGACGCTACATACCCTGTATATATTTTTAGACACAATGTATAATACAAAACTGGTTTGGACTGGTTTGGACTGGTTCAGTCCACTGTCTGTTGGTCGGATGGACCGGTCCTGTGTGGTCTGGTCCGGTTTTTTCCCTTTCTGTGGTATTGAAAGACTGGTCTTGGTCTTGGTCCATCCCTCTCAGAGGCAAAAAACTGAACTGAACTGAACCCTCAAACACTAGCCACATGACACTCAGCAGAAACCATAACCCATGAAAATGGGTATGGTTTTGCCATGGTTCAGCAAAAATCACACCGTACCCATACCTAGTGTTTTAAAGTCCAGTCCAGTCTCGTTTTTGACCCCCAAAAAGAAAAGAAAGACGAGGACCGGACTGGTCTCACTTTTTTGTGGACACCTGTTAAGTAGGTGAAACGTCGAAGCTTCATCGGAGTCCGTCGGAGGTCAGACGTAGGACTGAGACCGGAGCGGAACTCCGGAAATGCAGAGGAACGACGAAGGGGAGGGACGTAGCTTCAACGTATGTGTTGCACCGCCGTTTGTTGGATAAGGTGTCCCAATTTCAGGAGGTCGGAGAAGAGGTCGGAGGTGCGGAGGTCCTCGGAAAGATCTCGGTGAGAGACAAATTGACGTGGAAATGGTCAGATGACGTCGGAGTTGTGACTTGGACACAGTACTGAGCTCGTCGAAGGGTAACGATGGAGGAAGAGCAGTAGATGAGGATGTCGTCGGCGTATTGTACCACAGCGAGGATCTCTGGCATGAACGGGGAGTAGAGGAGTGAACTTTGTTGATATTCGAACTGAGGAACTACAGGTATGGTACGAGCTTAAATACCTAAATGAGATTACTTTACGGAGATGGTCGGAGTAGGTCCGGAGTTGTGGCGTAAGTTGCCAGCGACTGTAACGAACATCGGAGATGTCGGTCAACGGACCATGCGGAAAAGGCGATGCATAAGTAAACGGGAATATGAATATGAAATGCATAAAGGCATGGAGTTATGAATATGAAATGCACGATGGCAACCTGCGGAGATGCGGAGGTAACGGATGTCCGGAATGTTGGAGGAATATCGGAGTGGATCGGAGATTCGGAGACGGATATAACAACACCTCTGAAAACTGGACCAGACCGGTGAGAGACTGGTCTGGTCCGTCCGTTTATTCAGGTCTGATGAGACTGGACCAGTTCGAAGTGGTCCAGACTCGTAGTATATACGCTATGAATGTGCTACTGGATGGCAAATGTGTGCGTCGTCTTGTGTGCTTACCTCCTCTCCCCTGCCCCTGAATCTCACCGTCTGACAGTGTTGGGCATGACTGGACATCATTGGGTGTGAGTGGGCACCGTTGAGTGTGAGTGGACATGTTCGGTGCGAGTGGATGTGTTGGGCGTGAGTCGTGGGTGAAGAAAGGGTGTTGGCTGCGAGTCAACGCAAGAGGGGGGCAGTTCAGCATGAGGGGGGCCATTGAGAACGAGAGGGGGCCGTTGGGCTCAAAGGCAGGGCATTTGGCACAAGAGGGAGCCGTTGGGCTTGAAGGGAAGGCGTTTGGCATGAGTGGAGGGCATTGGGCATGAGTGGACGCTGTTGGGCGCAAAAAGGGGCTGTTGGGTGTGAGACAACACTGTTAGGTGCTAGAGGGGGACATTGGGCATCAGTGGGGGCTGTTGGGCTCGAAGAGATGGTGTTGGGCATGAGTGAATGGCATTGGGTGTCATAACCATACGATTCACATCCGACTTATCCGACGACTCCGACATTTCATCCGCTCTGACATCCGCTCCAACAACATTCTATTTATATTGAATATACTTCTACTACGTAACATCTCAACCATACTTACAAGTAGACATATGTTGTTCACTTTTCATTTGTTACTCTCCGTACTCCGAATGTTCCGATGGTCAACTCCAATATCTGCACATCACTTATAGTAATGCTGATCATTCTAGTCTACTATAAATAGTGTACAAACCTGTCGTAGAACCTCAGTTCAAATATCATACGTTACACCTCATTCGCATCCGTCTCTACTTGCCTTTGAGCATTCTCTCCGTCACCTCCGCTCATCCGCTCATCCGCTCATCCGACATCCGCCAATCCGAAATCGAGGACCACATCAAAGAGTGGGGCGCAACGCACAAGTTGAAGCCAGGTCCTTTCTGCCAACGTTGCACTTACCGCATTCCGCTCCTCCGCTACTCCGCTCCGACTCGTCCGACGTTTTCCGACGTTGAGAAACACGCTACGTGACAGTATATTTGAACTACCACCATTCTTTGATTTACCCAACAACCTCTACCCACATGTCTCAAACCCGTAATACAGTTCGAACAACTAGGACTGCTCGTGCAGCAGCAGAACGTTCATCCTCCACACCACGCTCTGCTTTTCTTCGAGGAACACGCAATGTAACCATTACCCCTCAAGGAGCCACAGCATCATCATCCGCTCCTACCCCCGGACCATCTGTTCCTCCGCCTTCTTCTGACTCTCAGCTCCCACCACTTCCTGCCAGTCCTCCACTAAACCCACCAACGGAACCCTCCGCACCTCTAAATTCTGGCTTATTCAGCGGACCTCCAGGAGGATCTCCTCCTCCTTCCGACGGTAGTTTACATGGAGATTTGGACGACTCCGATTCCAATCCAGATCAGGAACCCAATCTAGCTGAAGCCATTCTGCTCATGACCAAAGAGTTGAAACGTCGAGATACAAAGAAGAAAAAGTCGTATGCCAACGAACCGGATACCTTTGACGGATCCGATCCGCGCAAACTCTCCGCATTCATTTTACAATGCAAACTTTACTTCTCCGACAACGACAACTTCGACTCAGAACATTCCAAAGTCAACTTTGCCATGTCTTACTTCCGAGGCACAGCACTCGAATTTTTTGAACCCTTCATTCTAGATGATGATGAACCCAATTGGCGGGGTTCTTTCCCCGAGTTCGTCCGGCTTCTCCGCTCCGAGTTTGGTACCATTGACCCTCAGGGCGAAGCCGAAGAACAGTTGGACAACCTACGGATGAAGGAAAATCAAAAGATATTGAAGTACAATGTTGAATTCCAACGTCTTGCTACCAAGACTGACTGGGATGAAAACTCCCTCCGACACCGCTACTACGTCGGACTTCCGGATCGGATCAAGGACATCCTCTCCCAACAACCCAAGATCAAGTCTTTACCAGACCTACGATCCGCGGCTCATACTATTGACGCTCGCTACTGGGAACGTCAACGAGAGAAATCCAGAACCGATAAACCCACTCCCAAGTCCGACAAAAAACAATCCGCTCCGAACCAATCCACTCCACAAACATCATCAACCAAACCCTCCGCTCCCGCTACCGCTTCCGCTTCCACATCCGCTCCGAAACCCAACCTCTCCAGTAAATTAGGCAAAGACGGCAAACTGACGTATCAAGAACGCAAACGTTGTTTCGATAATAACCTTTGCTTATTCTGCGGTAGCGTCGGACACGCTGTCAAGGACTGTCCCAAGTCCACCTCCTCCGCTTCCAAGGCTAAAGGGAAAGCCGCCCAAGTTGGCACTCAAGCCAAGGAAAAAAGTAAGGAGATCAAGTCAAAAAAATAGGCAGTGGTCCTCATGAAGCACGGTCTGAGGACTGCGTTGACTCTCTCCGTGCCTCCGCTCCCATCCGACTTAACGTGTCCGCTCTCTCCGATCCGAACTCTTTACATATCAATATCTCATCTTCTTTTTTCTCTTCAGATTCTGTCCCAGCACTTATTGATTCAGGATCTACTCACTGTTTTATTGACAATAACTTTTCCTCCGCCTATGATCTTCCGACCTCCGCTATTCCACCCTTAGAACTAAAGCTTTTTGATGGTTCTTCTAACGCGTTTATCACTCAAGTTGTAACAATACCTATATGTTTTCCTTCAGGTGAATCCTTTGAACAGGATTTTTATGTTACTCCGCTCGACTCCGCTTCTTCCGTGGTTCTTGGATACAACTGGCTCACCCGCCACAATCCTATGATTGACTGGGTATTGGGCAGTATCACTTTCCGTCCACAGATGCAAAAAGAGCCGTTTCCGACATCGACGTCGACCTCCTCCCAAGGTAGGACAGCTACGCTTCCTCCTCCGGAACCTCCGATCGTACCTTCGCAGTCTGCTCCGCAGATTTCACTCATTAACGCAGCCGCATTTATGAGGGCATGCAAATTGCCTGGTACACAATCCTTTCGACTTCACCTTTCAACTCCCTCCGTTTCTGCTCACTCCGCATCCGCTTCTGACACCCCCGACTTGACAAATGTACCTGAAGAATACCACGACTATGCTGACGTCTTCAGTAAAGGAAAAGCAGACACTCTTCCACCCCACCGTCCCTACGACCTCAAAATCGAACTTGAAGAGGGCTCCGCTCCTCCGTTCGGTCCGATCTACTCCCTTTCACAAACCGAACTCAATGCCCTCCGTGAATTCATTGACGAACACCTCACCATTGGATTCATCCGACCCTCTTCCTCCCCGCACGGTGCTCCCGTCCTTTTCGTTCGTAAAAAGGATGGCTCCCTTCGTCTTTGCGTCAATTTCCGTGGTCTTAACAAAATCTCAAAGAAGGACCGATATCCGCTTCCGCTCATATCCGACCTTCTCCAGACTGCTGGAAAAGCCAGTGTTTATACGGCTCCTGACCTCCGACACACCTATCACCTCGTCCGCATAGCGGAAGGAGATGAATGGAAAACCGCCTTCTGCACGCGCTACGGGTCTTTTGAATGGCTTGTCATGCCATTTGGACTCACCAACTCCCCAGCTGTTTTTCAACGCTTCATGAACGACATCTTCCATGACCTGCTTGATAAGTATGTTATCATATATCTCGACGACATCCTCATCTACTCCGACTCTCCCTCCGAGCATCGGAAGCATGTCCGCGAAGTCCTCCGACGTCTCCGACAACATGGCTTATACGCATGCACAGACAAATGCGAGTTTTCTACGGATACTGTTGAATACCTTGGCTTTATCCTCTCTCCGACAGGCCTCCGTATGTCGGATAAGAAAGTCAAAATTATTCAAGATTGGCCTGAACCAAGGAAGGTCAAAGACATTCAGTCTTTCTTAGGTTTTGCCAATTTTTATCGACGATATTCCTTACTACTCCGAAATCACCGTTCCGCTCACTCGACTCACCCGCAAAAACACACAATGGCACTTCTCCAACTCTGCTCGCAAATCTTTCAAAACTTTGAAGAAAGCCTTTACCACGGCACCTGTTCTTATGCATTGGATTCCCGACAGCCCTATTATCGTCGAAACTGATGCCTCTGACTACGCTTTGGGTGCGATCCTCTCCATCCGCACCTCCGACGACGAAATCCATCCGGTCGCTTTCCACTCCCGCACCTTTACACCTCCTGAGTTAAACTATGACACCCACGACAAAGAACTATTAGCGATCCACGATGCATTCAAGGTTTGGCGTCACTACCTTGAAGGCTCTGCTGCTCCGATCGATGTTGTAACGGACCACAAAAATCTTGAGTACTTTTCTACTACCAAGATTTTATCACGTCGACAAGCTCGTTGGTCCAAATACCTCTGCCAGTTCAATCTCGTCATCCGCTTCCGCCCTGGCCATTTAGGTACGAAGCCCGATCTTTTAAGTAGACGATGGGACATCTACCCTAAAGAGGGAAATAGCGACTATTTGTCCATCAACCCAAGCAACTTCAAACCCATCTTCACACAAGAACAGCTCACCACTTCACTTCGCGCAACAGAGTTATATACACCCGTCCTCCATGCCACAATCATCATGGATACAGATCAGCTCCGCTCCGACATCCTCTCCGCTCTTCCGACTGATCCCATTTATACCTCTTTCCTCGACAATCCTAATCCACGCTGGATCGTGAATGAAGCAGGTTATCTACTCCACAATGGACGTATCTACGTTCCCGACTCATCCGACCTCCGTCTCCGCATCCTCCGCAATAAGCACGACCATATCCTCGCTGGACACCCTGGTCAAAATAAGACTATTAGTCTTATCCAACGAGAATACACTTGGCCTGGAATGCGCGACTTCGTCAAAAAGTATTGCAAGTCATGTACCACTTGCATGCGCGCCAAACCCCAACATCATAAACCCTACGGTCTGCTTAAACAACTCCCTATTCCTGAACGTCCCTGGCATTCTATTTCCATGGATTTCATTGAACCCCTTCCGACATCCGCTGGCTCCGATGCGATTCTGGTCATTGTAGACCGCCTCACTAAACAAGGCATATTCATCCCTACCACCATTAATTGCACATCCGAAGACCTAGCAAACCTTTTCGTGCTTCACGTCTTTTCCAAGCACGGAGTTCCGCAAAACGTCACATCCGATCGCAGACCTGAATTCGTCTCCCGTTTTTTCCGCTCTCTTGCAAAAGCCCTTGATATGAGACTTCACTTCACTTCTGGATATCACCCTGAAGGCGATGGTCAAACCGAACACACCAACCAGACACTCGAACAATACCTCCGCATTTTCTGCAACTACCAGCAAGACAACTGGTCCGCTTTGCTTCCGCTTGCGGAGTTCGCTTACAACAACACTCCGAGTGCCACCACAGGTGTATCACCATTCTTCGCCAACAAAGGTTATCACCCCGACATTACACTCCATCCGGAACGTGATCTAGCATCCGATAAAGCTCGACAATACATCGTTGACTTAGATGAATTACATCAAGAACTAAAGACTGCTGTCGCAGAGGCACAACAACGTTATCAAGGCCCTGCGGACGTCCGACGTTCTCCGCCTCCCCCGCTCCGCGTCGGACAAGAAGTCTTTGTTAAAGCTAAGTTCTTCCGCACCACACGACCCACCCAAAAGTTATCCGACAAATATGCTGGCCCATTTGAAATCATAGCCCAACCCGGCACGCACTCCTTTACACTACGTCTACCCGACACTATGCGTGCTATACACCCCATCTTCCACATATCCATGCTCGAACCAGCAACTCCTAACGAGATTCCAAATCGGATACAATCTCCTCCGCCTCCGCTCGAGATGGACGGAGAAACCGAATACGAAATTGCGGAAATCGTCGACTCAAAGATCGATAAAAGACAACGCTGCAAACTCCTTTACCTCGTCCGCTGGTTAGGTTATGAAGACACCAGTGAAGAGTTTTCTTGGTTACCCGCATCCGAGCTTGAACACGCAGCGGATACGGTAGCGGACTTCCACTCCGCTCAACCAACTAAGCCAGGCCCCTTATCGCGCTTGTAACAAAAAGAAAAGAAAATCTATTAAAATTTTATACTAACAAAAAACTACTTTCGCTGTTTTTTGTTAGATACCCCCTCCGTCTCCTCGTTCCACTCCGATCCGGATTCCTCTTCCGCTTCCTCCATCCGCTTCCGCTTCTTCGTTTCTTCTTCTTTTTCTGCTTCTTCTTCTACCTCCCTTCCCAACTCCTCCAATACCCTATCATACTCCTCCGCATCCTCGTCCTCGTCGGATCCCTCCTCCGAAGCCTCCGAATCCTCCCTCCACGCGATAACCGTCAAAAGCTCCTTGATCTCCCGCAATTCCTTCAACTCCGCCTTTATCAGCCGCATCTCCCTTATCATGCTCCTAAGCCCTCTCACCACCTCCGTGCCTATGACCACCTCCGGCGGACCAAACCCCTCTGGCATGAACTCCGGCTTCTCCGACGCTGCGGCTATCCGCGATCCCTCCGCGGTCCCCTCTCCCTTGGACGATCCCGCCTTCGCGTTCTTCGTCGCACCACCTGCCACCTTAGCCTTTCCGACCCTCACCGCCTTGGTCATCCTCCGCTTCACCTCCGACTCCGCTTCCGCTCCCGTTCTGCAGCTTCGTTTTAAACGCTGGCACCGCCAGCACGACGAAGCATTGTCATTCCTAAAGAACAAGTTAATAACGAAGCGTATAAAGAAATAGGAAAAACTCACTCCGATGGCCAAAAACACAAGTCCCCCGCTTTCAAGCAGGAGGTGCAATCCTCCTTCCCCTGCTCGTAACTCGCAGGCATATTCTTGAAAACCCCCTGCAGCCAGACCTTCTTCACCTCCGCATCCGCATCCGCCTCCGCATCCGCACCTGCACCCGCGACCGGTTCCTTCGCCTTCGCCTTCTCTGCCTTCCTCTCTGCTCGTCTCTGCTCTTTCGCCGCCCTCTTCGCCTCCGCGCGCTCTGCATCTTTCTTCGTGCGCTCCTCTGCCTCCTGCAGTTTCCTCTCCAACTCTTCGGTGACCTTCTTCTGGCGCTCCCTTTCAGCACGAAGAGCGGCGAGGGGTGAGTTTTCAGCGGACATAACGGATAGGCGTCGGGATAGATGTTGTGGTTGGGTGACAAGAGAGAAAGATCACACACAAAGCTTTTCAACCAACGGTCACGTGGATTACCTCATCTGGGCCTCAGGGTTCGGCCCTAAGAGGGAAATACTGTCATAACCATACGATTCACATCCGACTTATCCGACGACTCCGACATTTCATCCGCTCCGACATCCGCTCCAACAACATTCTATTTATATTGAATATACTTCTACTACGTAACATCTCAACCATACTTACAAGTAGACATATGTTGTTCACTTTTCATTTGTTACTCTCCATACTCCGAATGTTCCGATGGTCAACTCCAATATCTGCACATCACTTATAGTAATGCTGATCATTCTAGTCTACTATAAATAGTGTACAAACCTGTCGTAGAACCTCAGTTCAAATATCATACGTTACACCTCATTCGCATCCGTCTCTACTTGCCTTTGAGCATTCTCTCCGTCACCTCCGCTCATCTGCTCATCCGACATCCGCCAATCCGAAATCGAGGACCACATCAAAGAGTGGGGCGCAACGCACAAGTTGAAGCCAGGTCCTTTCTGCCAACGTTGCACTTACCACATTCCGCTCCTCCGCTACTCCGCTCCGACTCGTCCGACGTTTTCCGACGTTGAGAAACACACTACGTGACATTGGGTGCTAGAGGCGGCCATTGGGCACGAGTGGTGGTCGTTGGGCAGAGGTGGTGGCCAGATGAAGTGGAGGTGGGGGAAAAAGAAAAGTGTGGGAACGTTTCGCTGGCAGTCCACTTATGGTTCAAGTTTCAGCAATTGCCAAGCATGCTCGGCATCGACTGCCAAGCAATACATGTCATAAAAACTCGTGCCCTTGACACAAACCATGGCACCATGAGTTCCAAAAATAAGTCTTAATATATGTAGAGATACTTAGAAGCTATTAGTAAGTATATATACAGTTAGATACATGATCTATGTATGGTAGGAAGTCTGTACTCCAGAATGATACATCAAAACACACTGTAAATCATAATAAACAGTATATCATGGGTTCCATCAAACACAAAAACCAGTATGTTCTGACTTCCTCCCTTCCACAACACCTGTAAACTACATGTAATATATATATACTACTGAACCATTGGACATGCACCTATTGAGACCATTCAAATAAAATTCAAGGATTTAATAAGGTCAATATAAGTAACATAGGTCGAAAATTTGACCAAAGTCTTTTATTTCAGCTTTGGATTCTCCGCATCCAGGGGATCTCACAGCACATCTGTTTTCCAAATTTGGGTTATTCATTATGGAGATATAACACTTTTACTGAAATCTGTACATTTCATTATTTCGATCTTATCTAGACATCTATAAATTATACAAGGTGTTTCAGAAGGTGAATACATATCTATTGATGAGTTCTATCACCTGCAACTATTATTAGATCTTGAGCAAGGCACTGCATGCGCCTGCACGATGCATTTTGTGCATTGCTTACCATTATTTGGTGTAGAGCATGGCACCTCTATAACACAAAATATGTGGCATCATTTCATGAAATAAATACATATTTACTGACATATGATACTCTACTACATAATTGATATAGTCTGCAAGATTTGTTTCTGCTATGTAGCCATAATAAGGAGAAGTGCGATGTGTTTTGAGTTTGTTGACATGTATTTGACACATTTGATGTGCACATGATGTGCATCATCCAACATCAAAACGATGCATCCACCCATTGCTGACTTTGCAATGAGGGGCACACATACTAAAAAGACCATAATATATTTATAGATTTTATTTATAACCTGTCTACTTGTGATTGAGGAGGGAGGGTGCACGTGCACACACCTGTGTCAAATTTGGGTGGTTTTGCCTATTTGGGAAGTGGGAAAGTCATGATGTAGAGTGAGTGTGAGAGGACAAAATATATTGGCTTTGTGGCTCAGTTGGTTAAATAGTCAAAATAATCTTATGTACTATAGAGGTCATGAGTTCAATTCTTGAAAGTGGCACAAATTTTGCATGTTGCTGTTTTGTGATGCTGATTTCTGTTTCTCAGATTGTTCCATGGAAAAGACAGTTTAAACCCGTTCTAACCGGTCTTTGGCCGGTCCGTAAAATTCTAAGTTTGAAGAGAACCGAGGACCGGTTGTGATCCGAAACCTTAAAGACCGAGACCGGCGGTCCAGTTTGGTTCAGTCTCAGTCTAAATTCACTTTCGAAGGACTGGACTTCGAAACACTAGAAATCGACCCTTCCACATAGCCAATTACTTGAGCAAGGGTCAAAATGCTCCACATGTCTGGCTGCGAAGTAGTCCAGTTAGTATCGCTCAGAGGTGTACATATAAGGCAAGCAATGCCAGCAGCATTCTTAGTGTCAATCAGGTGTATTTGTCGAGTATACTAGGTCACTGGGGTGTCTGCATCAAATGTCTCAGATGTAAAAGATGTAGCTGAACCTGGTCTGGCCATATCCATATACACTGTCCAAGATCCAGTCCAGCACAGGTCCGACCTGCTAAAAGACATTTTTACCTGTAAAGTTTCAAAAATAAGTTTTATTAGTGCAACGGCACATATTGTGCTGCTACATGTGGCTTGAGAACGTAAGTAAGCAGAAACACTTGTTTTGAGACAAAAAAACAGTCAAACATGGTTGGAGATAGTCAGAGACACATTGAAAAAGAAGAAAGATATGACTGTTTGCAGAAAAGGCTGACCTGACGTGGTTATCAACAATGACACGTCATTGTTTGTTGGTCATGTGACCAATCAAATTTAATCAAATATTGGTTGTTGTTGCATTCGTCATGCTGGCAACAAGTGAAATTTCTGGTTCTGATATGTACCATGTATTTGACTAACATCTAGTGCTCCTGGGCCAAGCCACCAGCAGGCAGTCCTCACAGGTCCGGACCCGGTTCACGGTCCACTCCTGCCTGGATCTGCACCTGCTGCAGCAGTTCAGTCCAGCATTTAGGCGAACCTGGACTGGACCTGTGAGGGTTGGTCCAGGTCCAGACCCAGGTCAGCAGGTCCTGGCCTGGACCTTGGACAGTGTATATTCATAGCAATAAAATGATGTTATACGCGATATCAATGATGTTTAGGCTACAAGTGTGGGGCCCATAACCTGTTGCGAGTTGCACGAGAGTATAGCCTTAAATGGAAGGTGTGGATGGCAGACCAAGAAGGTTAGATTTGTAATCTGCCTGGACCAGTATTATATACCCGAGGTGTTTAGGTAACACTCGGCATTTGGATTGGACCTCAACAAATTGGTCAATTAACCAGTTATAACCACTGGTCAACTGGATTGGAAAATTTTTGACTGGTTAATGGCAGTTAAGTTAAAGTTAAAGGTTTTGGAAATTTTTTTTAACCAGTTAGGGTTAAGTTAATTCAATTTTGACCAGTTAACTTAACTTAACTTGACTTCGAAACACTACCAAAGATGGACAAGTACTTCTTGGATCAGACAATCCTGTGTGCAAAGAATGATAATGTTGACAAGATGAATGACATTCTTCTCAACAAGCTCTATTCAACCACACAGAATGTCATAACCATGCAATTCATACATCCAACACATCCAACGACTCCGATGTTTTATCTGGTCCGACATCAGATGATTTTTATAATAGTACTTATTGACATCTCTACTAGTTAACATTCTAATTATGCTGACAAGTAGACACCTTGATGTTCATTTTGTATTTGCTCCTCTCCGTACTCTGATTGCTCTGATGAGTAACTCTGACATCCGCACCTTACCTATAGTAGTTACTGACCCACTTCTGGTTTATGATAAGTAGTACGAATTCTGTCATAGTTCCTCAGTTCAAATATTATATGTCACTATATGCTGCTATATGTTCCACCAATCTATTCCTTTGCCTTTCATCCTCATCCTTCTTCTCATGTCTCCACCTCCACACATCCACTCTGCACATCCGCTCCTCTCAACCTCTGATATCTAGTGTTCAAGGGTTCAGTCCAGTCTGGTTTTTTGACCAAAAAATTGATGAACTGGAGACTGGCAGTTCACTTTTTTTTCTCAAAGTCTGAAAAGACTGGACTGGACTGGTAAAGACTTGTTTAAACCAGTTTCAACTGATAAAATTCTCAGCCATTTATAAACCTACCAAAAGCCTGTTTTTTCAATCAAAAACTTGAAAATATACTCAATTTGTTATCAATAACATGTTTCTCAAGCATTCTGGGTATAAACTCTTGTAAAAATGATTGAAAACTGTATAAAAGAACATCTTTGCCCATAAAAATACAGTTTTTGAATGAATATATGGTCAAAAACTGGAACCAGTTCATATTTTTCAGACCTAAAACTAGAACTGGGGGTGAACCAGTCCAATTTTTTTCCATATTTGGAGAGACTGAAGACTCATTGAGCTCAAAATCAGTGAGACCTGAACTGCCAGTTCAGGTCTCTTCCAGTCCAGTCCAGTCCAGTTCAGGTTCATAAGACTGAACCCTCGAACACTACAGGTTATGTATCACATGAGTTGCTTCAACTTTATTCCTTCCACAGTGTTCCTCTGCGCTCTGATCGAGGCACCTAGCTTCACTGAGAGTGGCCTGCATATCTTGGGAGGTGATTGGGAGGTTTTTAGGATGTTAAAGGCACGTACGGCAGAGGTCATTGAAGCGGCCCAGAAAGTCAGTGCACGCAAAACCAAGGCTAAGTCAAAGTACTGTAAATTGGTCCTGTAGCCACTAGACATGTATTATCTGGTCTAATCAATGTTTGAAATGCCTTTTCGAGCATCTGAATGTCTGCCCCGCATAGCGGGAGTGAAAAAAAGAGAAAATCTTGATCCCTGATATAGTGATCCGGATAAAAATCAATCTCCAAAAATGGCTCATCCAGTTGTCCAGATAAAAACCTAGCAAAAAGTGTGCAGATAAAAATCACTGATTTTGGCAATTTTGAGATCACCCATCATAGGGGGCTTTTGGGGGTCCTATGTACTGTCCAAGTGTGAAGCATGAGTCATGGCTCCATCAATCTCCCATCAATCCATTGATGCAGCCATCAATTCACTGAATATTCTGGATCCTTTCACTGAAGATGTGTATACTATGTGGGGCATGTATTGTAGCATGTATTTGGGTACCCTGAACAAATATAGAGTGAAAATAAACATGAATGGCTGTAAAGAAATAAGATTTTTGCCTGATGAGACTGCAAGATTGTTACAATTTGTGTAGGGACTTTCTGGCTTATTCCTTCAGCAAAAATCATCCATAATATGCATAATGCAAGGGGCAAAAAAGATGATAGGGATCTGTTCCACAGATCTGTTGATATTATGAAAATAAGCAGAAAAGAGGGGGTCAGGGTGTGTACTGTATATAGGCAGTCCCCAGCTTATTCATTCAGCGAAAATCATCCATGATATGGATAATGAAAGGGCCAAAAGAGACGATAGGGATCCATTCCACAGATCTGCTTATATTCAGTGTTTTGTTGAAATATAGAACAATGAGGAGAACATGGGTTCCATAACTGATTGGGACTTACTCCTCTGGTCAAATTCACTCATTCAATGCACAAATCAAGGATACTATGCTCTGCCCTGACTTCGGAGGGGCTGTGCAGGCTGTCCTCACTTCGGAGATAAGCTCATATAGCACCATTTCTCTCTCTAAATATGCTGAATTTTATGATCATTGTCATTTATCCACCTTGTATACTACGATCTAGTATTGAAGCCAATGAAAGGGCAGAAGAGGACGGCAATTTAGCTTTATCAGTCATTGATTACCAAATTTGGGAGTGTCACTCCTCAAAGTCAAAATCATGGGAATTCGGGTTGTTCCATTGTGTTTGTTGCAGTGGATGAAGCCAAAGAAGGACAATTTCACTCTCAGACAATGTGACATGATGTGACTCCGAGGTGAGGACGCCTGCACAGCCCATCCGAAGTCAGAGCAGAGCATAGTACAGAAGGTGGAATGTATCACCCCCATCATTTTGTCAGTATTAAATATTTTGTTGAAGCAACTCAGTAAGCAACAGATAAGCAACAGGCAAACAACAGAAAAGCAATGGGACTTTCCAACCAGTTTCAGCGGAAAACCCAGATTTTCACAATCAGTAAGCAAGGGGTAAACAACAGAAAGGCAATAGGACTTATCAACAGGTTTGAGTGCAGTAGACCACATACCCCATGCATGCCCCCAGAGGGGGGATGGGTGATGTAATTTTTTGCAAACACTGAGGGTTTCTATAAATCAATTATGGACACACCAATGCATGGGTAAGTAACCAAGTGGTACTTTTTCACACCACACTAACCTCCGTGCCGTATGGCACATTTTCTCATGCCCGCGCCATACGGCACGGGTCATACCCTCGTAAGATGAACATGCTAAAGATGAACATGCCAAAATGCTGATGGGGGCGCCTAGGCGATGTACATAATCGTCATCAACTGTTTACATCAACGTTTCAACACGTGTCACATTTTCATTTCAGGTAAGCCAACGGCTTGCGAGGTTTGTGTAAGGCTGCAGTGATTGATATACTCTATATTCAGCAGGTATCAGGTCGTAGCAGGCCCCCGAAAACGCAGTTTCCAGCACGAGTATTGGTGAGGTTATGAGACCCACCACATCGACGCCAGGCGACTCGATGGCCGTGTCTTCCTCTCTGCATAGCATCCATATTTCTCCGCGCACACCCAGGACTCCGAAGTCATTTCGCAGAGATCAAATAGACGACGCCGAGGATGGCGTGGAGCTGAGCCTACTGAACGAAGAAGAAAGACGTCAGGCTGCCCGCGATGTTGACGGCGTGCAAGACATGCAAGTACTCAACGGCAATCCCAAGCACGTAATAAGCATGAAGGACAAGAGGAACATGGTCTTGCTATGTGTACTATGTAAGTCTCCTAAGTCCTCATTCCTTTCCTCCAATGAATTAACGCATAGAATAGATCTGATCCAGGGAGTCCCCGTGCGTACCAAATCATCGTTCATTCATCTAGCTGATATTTCTCGCATGCATAGCTGGGACTTGCGCTTGGTGGGTATTGGTCTTTTCCTATCACATTTACTAAACCTTGCCGCAGGATCTGTTCCTTTCCTTCTCAAAGAGCATCTGTCCTATTCACAACTAGCAACATTTGCTCTCGCAAGCTATCCCTACTCTTTGAAATTACTGTGGTCCCCCATCGTTGATTCAGTATATCTCCCATCAATTGGCCGTCGAAAATCCTGGATCATTCCTATGCAAGTCATTGTCGGGAGTTTAATGCTCTATATATCCCTGAATGTTCAAAAATTGCTTGACGACGTGAGTATCTCGCACTTTTGTGGTTGATTCCTCTACCATCATATGCTCTGTTTTAGCCAGCAGACAATATTACAGAGCTCGCAACCGTTTTTACATCCCTTGTCTTCTTCTCTGCAACTCAAGGTATATAATCCTTGTGAAGATTTCTCCTTGTCTCACTTTCTCTCGCAGATATTGCAGTTGACGGTCAGTCGTTTGTTGATCGGATATATGTCTCACTTAGCTATTCGACAGGTTGGGCTCTCACTCTCCTTTCTCAAGACTGCCTTTCGTATGCCTCGACATGTCAGACCATCGGACTGAACACTGGATTCTTTGCTTCCTTCACCGTTTTCCTTGCGTTTAATAGCGAAGCATTCACGTAAGCATTTAACTGACTTTGCCGTATTTTTCCCTTGACACTGTTATTAGTTCAAAATGGGGTGTTCCCCATATCACGTTGGCAGGTTATCTTAAATTTTGGAGCGTAGTCTGTTATCTGGTTACATTGTGGCTCCTGCTGTTCAAGAAAGAGGTATTCCTCTGTAGAATCTCTGATCTACACACTGACGAAGGGAACATGTTTATCAGGACAAAGAACCTATAGACTCGGAAATGAGCATCAAAGCTGTCTACAAAACTATTTGGAGCATCTGCAAACTTCGACGTATATTCCCTTTGGTTCTATCTTTAGACCATCTTCATTCTAACAATCACTACAGATGTACAGACATTGGTTATGGTCCATCTGGTGGCCAAAATTGGGTTTGCGGCCAACGATGCGGCAACGTCATTGAAACTGATAGAGAAAGGCCTTAAGCGCGAGGATTTGGCCCTTGTAGTGCTTGTCGACTTTCCATTTCAAATTATGGGGGGATGGCTTGCGGCCAAATGGTCTCGAGGCGAAACGCCACTTCGTCCATGGATATATGCATTCTTTCCACGCCTCTTCCTCGCACTTGTTGCCACGCTCATCGTTTATTGGTTCCCCAAACCCCCGATTTCCACTGGCTTTTTCCTTTTCTTGATTGTTCATACTGTCGTGTCCTCGTTTGCCTCGTAAGCTTCATATTGTCTCAGGAGTTTTATCCTAAGCAGCCTATTTGTCAGGACTATACAGTTTGTCGGTATGTCCGCTTTCCACACACGCGTCTCGGATCCTCTAATTGGAGGGACTTACATGACTGTAAGCCGCCGTCATTTAGAGTTGCAGAACGCTTAACCCTTGAATGTAGCTCCTGAACACATTTACTAATATGGGGGGAACCTGGCCAAAGTGGTTCGTGCTCAAAGGTACCATTGAAGCGGGTTCAATTCGAGCCTAGTCTCACTTCATTGGTAGGCGTGGACCTTTTCAGTGATGCGACCTGCAAGGTTACGGATGTAGGTTCAGATATCGCCGTCCAAGGTTCGGGGCTTATGTTGATATTCTACGTCAACCTGAAATATTGAACAGCGACGGAGTGTGTTTCGGACCACGGAAAGGCCACATGCAAAGAAATCCACGGTGTATGCATCACCAATCGCGACGGTTACTACCTAGTATCGGGATTGTGCATGGCTCTTGGGGTGTTCATTTTGGTGACTTTTATCATTCCAAGAGCCCGCAAGTTACAAGGTCAGTGTGTTCATTCCAAGCCGGACAATCATTTCATTGTTTTACAGCTCTCCCTACGTCTGTTTGGCGTGTCAAGATGGAATAAGCATAGTTATGAGGCTGTACTGGTAGCTGAAAGTACTCATGGTCTTAATTATCACATCGAGTATTTTCCAGCCAGCCTGCCCTAAATAGGCGTACGAGAGGTGACTTATGGAATATTTTCCACGTGTGAACTCAGCTTCTTCATTCGTGTAAGAATTTTCAGAAAAAACTTGTACACCGAACAGCACGATGTCCTCGACCACCATGCATTTTGGCCCCGAATGGATGCGCACCAAGCACCAGCCTTCGACGCGCTCTCACCAACCCCCATCACCGCCCCCCTCCACAGCCCCTTCCAGCGCGTCCACTTATTCTGCCCTTGTATCAACCGCACCTCCACCCCAGCCTGAGAGGCGTGACGAGGTCCATCCTTTTAGATATTCGAGAGATGAACTCCTCAGGATTTATAGGGAGAATAATGGCAGAGGAGGTTTGGGTCTAGAGGTTGAACGTTGGGAGGGGGTTGTTCGGGAGGTCGGAAGCGAACCTATAGGATTGCGTGAAATGAATGATTATGAAAAGAAGGTCAGGTCATCCCTGCACATACAGTTCCGAGGTTTCCTCGTTTCATGGCATCCTCACATTCTATATGCAGCTTTTCCATGGGCCTCTCAACTCGGACTTGCGTCGACGCCAGTCTACGGATTACCTTTCTCCTTTAGCAACCCAGTCTCTTGGTCCTGACAGATCACGGATGAGCCTCAACAGCCCAGCATCTGCAACGGGAAGTCCTTTAAGGGATAGATTCGGAGCGCTGAGACGAAGAGATAGCACAGGTATATATGATAAGAAACATGGCTGCATTCATCACACCTGATTGATAATATCAAAAGAACAGCCCACCATAACAATACCGCGCAAACAATCTCTGTCGACATTGCCACCCTCTCAGGCATCACCTCGCGATACTACCGTGTCATCTCCTCGACGAAGCTCTGCGTATACACCAAGTTTTGATGGGGTTCTTAGTAGTGGAGAGTCTTGGGTCGCTCGGCGTCGTGCATCGGAAGCGTCCTTAAAAGCTGGGAGTGGCGCGGGCCGAGACGTCTCTGGAGATTTCCAAACCGAAAACAAAGGAACAGAGATACCTGAGGAGGCAGAGGAGGAAGCGGCTTCTCAGAAGATGCATACAGCAAACGATTCTGTCGAACCCGCGACTGCGTCGGGTGATGAAGACTCACCGCTCCCTGGCATCCAAGACCCTAGCACAGAGATATCTAATCTGCCAATCAACAATGGTTCGAATACTGTTGTAACTTTTGGCAGCCCATTGACCCCGACGGGCCCTATCGATTATGCGCGTATTGAATGGTCTTACAAAGATCCTTCAGGACAAGTGCAAGGTAAATTACATCTTATCACATCTCTTTGTCGGTTCATTGAAGTCCGCGATAGGTCCATTCAATTCAGAATTAATGCAAAAATGGTTTGACGATGGATATTTCACTGGTGATCTCCCCATGAAGCGCACACATTTGGATGCAAACTGGATAACGGTGGACCAACTGATCAAGGAGCATGGAGGAAGCAAAATATTTTTGACTCCTCCAGTCCCATCCCTGCCTCCGGGCCTGTCAACCCATCGGGCTGAGTCCCCTCAACATGTGAGTCATCCTCAAGAGCAACCGGTGTTCAACGGCCCCTTGCAACCGGCGCCTCTTCGGAATTTGCGCAGTTCAACCTTGGAATCCTACTCCAATACGTCTGATTCTCCTGCTTCATCCTTCGGGGGAGGCCGCTTCAACAACGAATCACCCGATACCAATGCTTTTGGCAGCCGAGGTGTCTATTTCGGTGGAGATAACTCTGGCCACATACAAAGTTTCTCTGGGATACCTGATCCTGCAATCGCGTTCAACACAAGAAACGCCTTCAATGACCCCTCCATTGACCCCTCACTAGGCTCACACTCTACATTCGCTAACATCTCGAATAGGGGGCCTATTTCTGACGGGCTTGGATGCAATCGCACATATATTCCGACACAGAATGGATGGGCCATGCCTCTGAACAATACCAGCGCTACGTTCGATGACGCAATCAGCCCTGTCATAGAACATAGTAGTTTCCCCTCTAACTATGTCAACGGAGCTGGGTCAACAACCAGTTATGGAAATCCCGGGACTTCACAGGACAACGGTTTCGGTGATAATACGTCCTTTCATCCGCTCGACTTCAATCAATATATAAATGGTGTTTCGCCGGCTCATCTATATTCGACGATAGCGCCGTATACCGATTCGCAACATCTGCAACATACTGTATCCACATCCAGTCTCTACGAACAGCAAATCGCTACATCACAAGCCAACCCCCCGATCGCTCAACTCTCAAAGCAAACCCCTAATCCTTCTCACTCGCCTTGGATATCCGAAGGACATGTACCACGGCGGCCTGGTCCATTCGAGGCCCCTCACCCCACGTCCACAAATACAATGGTGGTCCAGCCCATCTCTTCCTCACCCTGGGAGCGTGTTAGCGAACCTTCACGACCCAGTTCCCAGACAAATGACTCCTCTTGGCCGACACCATCACAAAGCCTTAATGAGGAGAGCTGGAAAGACACCCCCACACCTGATAGTTTAACATTCAGCAATGTTGGACAACATAACGAACAACAGCAACGATTAGCAGCTGCCTCTGCAGCAACATCGACGGATGTACAATTATTCGACACGCCACAGCCCACCCCAGTCTTTGAACCTTCTGCCCCCGTTGATGTATCAAAAGCTGCACCTCCTACAAAGCCCAAGTCTAAAGCTTATGCCCCCGCTACTCAGCCTCCAGCTCTCAAACATCTTGTCCTTCAGCTTGTTTCTGAACCAACACCTCCCGTGTCGGCGTCCAAGGTTGCATGGTTGAAAGACGATGACAACAAGGAAAAACCATTCGGAAGCTCCATAAGCTTGAGAGAAATTCAAGAAGTGGAGGCTAAGAAAGCTGAAGCTCGCAAAGCAGCCGAAAGGGAGCGGGAACGTGCGGCACGTACAGTAGCCCCAGCAATGGAGGTTAAGGAATCACCCTCTTTCACTGCGTCGTGGGGCCTTCCCACTTCACAGGCCGGCGTGGCCCCGCGTGTCAACGGCTTTACCAAAGACGCTATCCAGCCACCTGCCACACCTGCTACGCCTGTATGGACCACAGCGGTCAAAGGTAATATGACCAAGAAGAGCATGAAGGAAATACAGGAGGAAGAAGAAAAGCGCAGAAAGAACGTCGTCAAGGAATCCTCCGCGGCCGTTGCACGAAGGGCTTATGCCGACACTTCGCCAAAGGTAACAATAACCTTGACTATATCATTCAATGGATTATTCATTGCCGCATGCAGGTAGTGGCATCACCAGTGCAAGGAGGAGCGTGGACTACCGTCGGCCCCAGTGGTAAAGTGACTCCAAACCCTCCGTCGACTCGCTCGGTCATTACCCCGTCAAGTTCAACCTCGAGCGTGACTCCTCCGATTCGCTCAAATGGGACTCCTGCTGCACGCCCGGTCTCTGCGTCAACCGCTGTTGCAACACCCCCTAGACCCGAAGAACCTGTTTCTCCCTCTCACGATTTCCTCAAGTGGCTCAGCAGTTCCCTCAAAGGACTGAACAGCAGTGTCAATGGTAGGTGTTTCTCGAAACTCTCATTGATGCCCCCTCAAACCTTGCCTGCTCATCTTGCAGTTGAGGAGATTGTGTCCATGTTGCTTTCCTTCCCAATGGACCCTGACCCATCCACAGTTGAGCTTATATCCGAATTGATCTATGCCAACAGCACAATATTGGACGGCCGACGCTTCGCCGCTGAGTTCATTAGTAAACGCAAAGCAGATGCAGCTTCTAAGCCAAAGACCATGGGCACTGCGGGAAAGGCTCCAGCTAAGCCTATCTCGATAGCAGATGTTGTGAAGGCGGTACCAAAGCCAACACAGGCTGAATGGGGATTCAAGGTAGTAAATAAGAAGAAGAAGGGTGGTCGTGCGTGAAATGGGCAGTAACTACCGACTAGTCAATGATCAAACGAAATTGTATCGTACATTTTAATCACAGACTTCCTCCAACTACTAAGAAAATCACCTAGTTATGCAAAATGGGTGCATTCCTGCATCTTGAGCAACTGATGTCTCATAGATCAGGAATCTTTAGGCACTTTAGGAGACCACTGTAACTTCAATCCATGAAATTCCTGTCCCTCAATGAAATCAGAGCTCAAAAACCATGAAAAACCATGATTTTCGAGCTTGTTCTATCTTGGTAAAATTGATGTTTGAGCGGGCACCTTCATCCTTCGGGATATGACATGTTTCATTGTTATCCATCCTTAAAACAATTTCTCCAGGACAGAAACATGAGGTATACAAGATGTGGACACTCGTTGAATCTTGAGCGTGACAACAAAACTTGTATGGTTCAAACTCCGACAGGACTTCCCCGCCAACCGAGGCTCTCCTGCGGGGCGGAGACATAAATTATGATGTGACCCGAGTGTGACATATTTTGCATAACCTATTGAAAATGGTGTGCCAATTTCCTCCCGCTCCAGTTATTTTTTCTCGCCATATATCCTCAAGATCAAGTGGAGAGAATCAAAGTCAGAAAGCCAGGCTGTACGACGGTAAAAGAATTAAGTCATTTGAGGCAGTGGATGTAGCATGATAAGCCCTCTTTAAAAAGGTTTGCAACACCTCATCAGCAAACACTGATTTTTGCTGAAGATTGTTGCAGCTTGCCTATGTTCTGTGCAGCTCTTCACAGCACTGTTAATCCAAAGTGTAAGCTTTGAAGATCTTTGGAGATGGGGTGTGAAATTTGAAAGTCTTTGCAGGGCTGGTAGGTGATGCAGTCTCTGTGCAGTCATGTGTAGATTGTAAGGGAATACAGAGCCCTGTAAAAGTAACCAGGAACCCTTTACAACATCATCTAGAAACATGTTGATATGATCCAGCAATTCACAAAAAAATGGGTTGAAAGAATTTGATTGAATCCAAGTGCTACAACATGAAGAATGTGCAAGAAAGTGTCCCCCTCATGCCTCCAGACGTGTCATCCCTTGTGCATGCATCCCTTGCAGCCCCCACCTGCGCCGCGCATGTGCTGGCAATTCTCATGTCATCGCCTGCCCATGGTCCCTCTCCCTCGCCTGGGTGTTGCCCCTCGCAGCCCCCACCTGTGCCGCCCGTGTGCTGGCATTTCTTGTGTCATCGTCTGCCCATGGTCCCTTTCCCTTGCCTGTGCATTGCCCATTGCAGCCCCCACATGTGCCACACGTCTGCTGGTGTTTCTCGTGTTATCACCTGCCTGTGGTCCCTCTCCCTCGCCTGGGTGTTGCCCCTTGCAGCCCCCACCTGCACCGCCCATGTGCTGGCGTTTCTTGTGTCATCACTGGCCTGTGGTCCCTCTTGCGTCCCTCTTGCATCCTGCCGTTCTCGCATGTTTTGTTAGTGGTGTGACATGCCATGAATGGCGGGGTACTTACCTATATGGGGGCTCCATGGCCCTCATGTGAATGGATGGGGGACAGACAGAGGGGGGGGCAGAAGCGAGTGGAGGGAGGTGATGGGAGGCAAGAACTTTGACGTGGCAAGGCTCGGCTCTTGATTATACTCGGCAAGTTCCGGAACCAGGCACAACAATGAAACATTGGCACTTGCCGACCTCAGCAATGGCCGAAAGTTGAAAATTATCCCAAGTCACTACCACCTCACGTCTTCTTGCCTCCCATCATCTCCCTCCACTCGCTTCTGCCCCCCCCCTCTGTCTGTCCCCCATCCATTCACATGAGGGCCACGGAGCCCCCATATAGGTACAGTGACTCAAATAATTGTCTGGATGTTTGAGCCATTTTGATTGTTTGCTCAATAGCTCCAGGGGCAAGACACACAAGACCAAAGTGTTGGTGTATGACAGATGGTGCTACATTGTAGCTATAGAAATATATAACAATTATGTACTTCTAATAAGTTTCCATGGAGATATATACAATTCAATCTAGTAACTCATCCAGACAATTATTTGGGTGACAATCAGAAATATCAGAATTTGATGCCAGATGGTTCCTATGACATCAAACTCTTGGCAGATGGTTACTATAGTGATGCTATCATAGATAGTGCCTGATTTCAAGCTATACAGTGCCTCACAAAACTGATTCAATGTTTGCTACTTTGTGAATACCTTCAAAATAACTTTGCAAATACTGCCAATCAAAAGAAGGTATTGGTACCTGGTTAAAAGCCCTGCTTCAGGACTCTTGGAATCTGCAATAATTATGTAATTCCCATAAAAGAAGATCAATATATGATCAAATTACTCCAGGGACTCATTGAATCAGTTTTGTGAGTATGTACAATAAATACAGTATTTCATACTTTAGTACTTAATATTACCCCCCTTAGCTTTGATTACTGCCTCTACCCTTCTTGGCATACTTTCTATCAGGTTTTGACACACTTCTGGCTCTATATTATTCCACACCTCTGCTGCTCTGTCCCAAATCTCCCAGACTCCCTTGGGTGGTGTTGGATATTCATTCAACTTTCTTTTAATATGAACCCAGAGGTGTTCAATAGGATTGAGGTCTGGGGACTGTGTAAGCCAATCCGGCAGAGCAATATTCTTGCTGTCCATCCATTTTTTGGCCTTCTTGGAGGTGTGCTTGGGGTCATTGTCCTGCTGAAAAATGATCTCCTCTTCAGAGATTCCACTCTCCTCCATGCTGGGCAGCAAATTGTCCTCCAAAATGGACACATACTGATCAGCATCCATCCTCCCCTCAACCTCTGCAAGTCTCTCCACACCTTTTCAACCCATACAACCCCAAACCATAATATTTCCTCCCCCAAACTTGACTGTGCCCTGAACCTCTCTTTCAATAAGCCCCTCACCCTTCTTTTTCCAGACCTATTCCTTGCCATCTGACCCAAACCTGTTGATTTTGGTCTCATCTGACCAAATGACCCTCTTCCAGTCCTCCACTGTCCATTCCCTGTGCTTCATAGCAAATGCCAACCGCCTCTTCCGATGTATGGCCTTTAAGAAAGGTCTTTTCTTCTTTGTTACAGCCTTGAATTCATGTTTTCTGAGAACCCTTCTCACAGTTGCTGGGGAGACAGGACTGGAGATGACAGTGTTGATGTGTTTGATAGCCTGCACAGCATTGGAGGCTCTCCCTGAGGTGATTTGTGAAAGTATGTTTCATGTGTTGGTGGGAGAAAGCTTGGATGGACGACCACCAGAAGAGAGATTGCGATGAGGAAGAAGATTCTGAAGCACTCTGGAGACAGTTGGTTGGCTGACACCCAGGTTAGAGGCAATATGACAAGTGGAGTGACCATTGGAGGCCAGAGAAAGAATGTTTTCCTTGTGGGAAGAGGAGATAGGGCACATGAACAATTATGGAGGCTGTTGAGGTTGGGTTCTTCTTATACAACTTTTCTTGACAACCCATCAGGGTTCTATTCAAGTTCCATCAGTAAGTCATGACAACTGGTTACCATACAACCAGTGAAGCATTTGATTCTGATAATTGCCATAGGTACTCACAAAACTGATTCAATGAGTTGCTGATTTAATTTAATCATATCTCCATGGATTCTGATCTAAATCATATGATTCCTTTATATTCTGAAAGCCCTGAAGTAGGGCTTTCAATTATATACCAAAGGTTTAATTCAATTGGTATTCTTTGCAGAGTTATCTTGAAGGTATTCAAAAAGCAACAAACATTGAATCAGTTTTGTGAGGCAGTGTATAACCAGAGCTAATATTCTCAGCATTCCACAATTCATCCTGCACCCCATCTCCTCTGCCCAGAAGAAAAACATCATTTCTCTAGCCTCCAACCATCATCCCATTTGACATATTGCCTCCAAAGTTGGTGTTGGCAAGTCTACAGTGTCTGAGATCCTTCAGAATCTCCTTCCTACTCGACAAATCCCTTCTGCTGGTCATTTTTCAAAGCTTTCTGCCCATGCTCAGCGCTCTATCATTACACAAATCATCACTGGAAAGGCTGCCAATGCTGTTCAGGCAACAAAACACATCAACACCATCATCTCCAATCCAGTCAGCTCACAGACAGTGAGGAATGTTCTCAAGAAACACCCATCCAAAGCTGTAACAAAGAAGAAAAAGCCCTTGCTTACCACAAGGCATAGGAAGAAGTGTTTGGATTTTGCTTTAAAGCACAAAGACTGGACTGTGAAGGACTGGAAGAGGGTAGTTTGGTCAGATGAAACAAAAATCAACAGACTGGGGTCAGATGGGAAGCAGTGGGTGTGGAAACAGGTAGGAGAGGGGCTGATTGAGAGGGAGATCCAGGGAACAGTCAAGTTTGGTGGTGGAAACATCATGGTATGGGAGTGTATGAGTTGGAATGGTGTGGGACAACTGGCAGAAGTTGAGGGGAGGATGAATACTAACCAGTATGTGAACATTCTGGACAACCACTTATTGCCCAGCATGGAGGAATATAAGATTCCTGCAGAGGATCTCATATTCCAGCAGGACAATGACCCCAAGCACACCTCCAACAAGGCCAGAATCTGGATGGAGAACAATGATATCACTCTTCTGGACTGGCCTCCACAATCTCCAGACATAAATCCTATTGAACACCTTTGACAACACATCAAAGTAGAGCTTTCATCAGCATTTCGGCACTTTCAGCTTATAGCATCTTACAGCTTATGAAAGCAACTTACAGCTTATGAAAAGCATCTTACAGCTTATGAAAGTATCTTACAGCTTATGAAAAGCAGCTTTTAGCAGCTTCAACTTATAGAAAACATCTTTAATCAGCTTTGTCTCAGAGCAGCTTCGGAACAACATCTTTGAATTATTCAGCAAAAATGTTCATAAGCTGGAATAAAAGCATTTTTATGTAGAAAAATTGTAACATTGTGATAACATTAGTATTATATATAATACATCCTCACAAGTGGAAAAAAAGGGAGTGTGTTGCGACAAGGACATCATAACTCATATAAAAACAAAGGGGCCCTCATTCAACAACGGGCGAAGCACAATCCCTCGCTTCCCGTATACATGCTCCCAGCACCATGACACTCATCGCACATATCCGGCCATACACCTCCTTCCTCGCACCCCTGTACCCCACGCTCCTCAAGAGTCTGTTCACGTCGTTGTGTCACAGGAACTGGGCGTACGTGGTTCGTGGCTGTGTGGGTGCATGGCTGTGGGTGGTGTGAGGTGCGACGGGGGAAGGTCTGTTGACGTTGGAATGTTCGGACATTGCCGTGACACATGACACATGATGTGTCACGGCGACTTCCATTGCACAACGGCAACGGTAATGATCCAAGGTTTGTCTTCTTCCCCTCCCATCTGTCATTCCACAACTGCGGCACTCTCTTCTCCCAACAGCCTTCTCTCGTGCCCAACAGCCTCCCTTTCTGCCCAACGGCTCCCCTCGTGCCCAACGGCTGCGTCTCATTCCCAACGGCCTTGCTTTGTGCCCAACAGCCATCCCTTCGTGTCCAACAGCCTTACTTTGTGTCCAACAGCCCTCCTTTCGCACCCAACGGCCTCTCTTGGTGCCCAATGGCTGCGTCTCGTGCCCGACGCCCATCCCTTCATGCCCAACGGACTTACTTTGTGCCCAACGGCTCCCTTCATGTCCAACGGCCTTGCTTTGTGCCCAACATTCATGTCCAATGGCCCTCCTTTTGCGTTTAACGGGTTTGTACCCAACGGCTCTCTCTCATGCCCAACGGCCTCCACCCGTGCCCAACAACTGCCGCTCTGCACCAAGAGCCGTGTCTCTCATGCCCAACGGATCTCTCTCATGCCCAATGGATCGTGCCCAACACTCTCTACTCATGCCCAACGGCCTTCCCTTGCACCCAACAACTGCCTCTCTGCGCCCAAGCCATGCCCAAGCCACATCTCTCATACCCAACAGTTCTCTCTTGCCAACCCAACAGCCTCCACTCGTGCCCAGTGGCCGCCTCAATGTAGTTTCACTGAGGGGCTGGTGTTCTAGGAAACTGGCCAGGGTAGTGTAGATTATAGCCCATGCAGGGAATGTAGTTGTGTTCATTTGTATATCATTGTATCAGATACCCCGAATATATGATATTTTCATTTTTGAACAATGATTTCTGAACTGAACTGTCATTCTCAAGATGAGAAATAAGTGGTCAAAGCATCTTGTACAAGCTGATTTAAGATGCTCATTAAGATGCTTACCAGCTTGAGCAGCTTAAACAGCTTTAGCAGCTTGAGCAGCTTGCACAAGCTGCTATAAGCTGTATAAGCAGAATGTGCCCAAATGCTGATGTTGCAAGTTTCCAACACAGGCCAAGGGAGTTTGGGAGATTTGGGACAGGGTAGCAGAGGTGTGGGACAAAATAGAGCCAGAGGTATGTCAGAGATTGATAGAAAGTATGCCTAGAAGAGTGGAAGCAGTAATCAAGGCAAAGGGGGGCCATACCCAAGTACTAAAATGACCAGTTTCTGTATTTCTGATACCCACTCAAATAATTGTCCAGATGAGTTACCAGATTGAATTGTATATATCTCTGTGAGAACTTATTGGAATTACATAATTGTTAAATATTTCTATAGCCACGATGTAGCTCCATCTGTCATACACCAACAATTTGGTCTTGTGTGTCTTGCCCCTGGAGCTATTGAGCAAACAATCAAAATAGCTCAAACATCTGGACAATTATTTGAGTCACTGTAAGTACCCCGCCATTCATGGCATGTCACACCACTAACAAAACATGCGAGAATGGCAGGACGCAAGAGGGACGCAAGAGGGACCACGGGCTGGTGATGACACAAGGAACGCCAGCACATGGGCGGTGCAGGTGGGGGCTGCGAGGGGCAACACCCAGGCATAGTGTTTTGAAGTCCAGTCTCAAAGACCTAGAACTGAACCAGAACCAGACTGGTAAAGACTGGTGAAAGACTGGACTGCAGTCTCAAGTTTCAGAATTTTGAGGATTGACCAGTCTCAGGTTCTTCAAATTTTGGAAAAAAATTAACACCAGTCTTGATTTTAGACTCAAAAAATGTAAACTGGTCATAGGTTCACACAGGTTCTTGTGGGTTCACATAGATTTGTTCATCAAAGCTTCTATAAAATGTTTTGAAATGTGTCATAAATGATATTTTGAAACAGTTTTAATGAATTGGAAGATTACCAGTTTAAACCAGTTTGAACCAGTCCTGGTTTACTTGTTTGAGAAAGGAAAGACTGGTCCACCAGTCTTTGACCAGTCCAGTTCTGGTTTCAGTTTTTTGAAGAAACCACTCGACCAGTCTTGGTTCTAGGTCCTTAATTTTTTGGGCAAAAAACCGGACTGGACTGGACTTTCGAACACTACCCAGGCGAGGGAGAGGGACCACAGGCAGGCGATAATACGAGAAACACCAGCAGATGTGTGGCACATGTGGGGGCTGCAATGGGCAATGCACAGGCAAGGGAAAGGGACCACAGGCGGACAATGACACAAGAGGACCATGGGCAGGGGATGACACAAGAAACGCCAGTGGACGTGTGGCACACGTGGGGGCTGCGACAGGCAATGCACAGGAGGGACATTATAATACTGTTATGTGGTTGGTTGTAATAGCATGGAGGAGGGACATTATAATACTGTTATGTGGTTGGTTGTATTATTTTCAAACACATGTTATTGATAACATAGAATGCTCTATGAGTGTAAATTGTAACAGAGTCTGGAGGCCTATGAAGCTGTACAGAATCTGTGGAGACTGGAAAGGATGGAGTGAAAGTGTGAAGAGCTGCAAAAGATGGTAGTGAAGCTGCACAGAGCTTTTGCAGAGCTGCATGTAGCATATATGTACCTTGTCTTTGGAACTTCAGCCCTGCAAGAATCTGCATAGACCTGCACAGGGCTACATAGCCCACCCAGGGTTTGCTAATGCAGGGTCACCCATAGTAGATTCAGAGGCAATCCAAACTCAAGAATGTGAGGGCTACCTTATTTGTAATCAGACATTGATACTGTTGACGAGGTAATTCCAGGATACTTGCAGGCTCCTAAACCATCCTCTCGACAAGCTTGAACATGTTCTCTATGCTATATATGTATTACCTCATTATTTGGTTCATCCTTAATACATGCACTACAAACAAACCTAAAAACATGAACAAGCTTGTGAGGGCTGGCAAATGATGCCTTTCTGATTATCGCGGACACTTGCCTTTCACTGATGGAGCTGTCAGATTGACTTTAAACTCTGTTTACTGAAGACTAATCATGGTGCATGATTGCTCCCGCATGAGCGACTCTTCACAGTCCCCGCGTGGACTCCACTGACAATTCCCGTGTGGATCTCAGGCCTTTGTGTTGCATTCAGAGTCCCCGTGCATGACTTGTGCACTCAGCTATGCTACTGGCAATGGTTGCATCACTCTTCCCTATCTTTTGTTATTCTGAAACATGCATGCCCTATATTAGCTGTTCGTGAGTAAGCCGTTCTGTATCTCCCCTGTCATCTACACACTTGGATCTTTTATCACGTACATTAAAAATCTCATTGTCTTTCATCCTCATGACCAGAACCAAACATGGGAATAGGATTGGAAATGAAACGATGTAGACACCAACACTGCAAGGGGGTGTGGGGTCTGGGCTTGATCAGGGTGTCAGCCGTGAGTGTGTTGAAATCATGGACTCATACTGTGCATGCCACTGGATCTCAAAAGCACAAGGGCTTATCGAAATATATGAAACCATCCTGAGAATTGCAAACAATGAAGACACCTTTGCTTCAGCATATGAGTGCTACCAACAAATGCTGGACAGTGTTGACTGGTTTGCAAACAAGGCCGGAACACAAGAAGGAGCAGAAACCTTCATGAGACAAGGAGATGGAGGAGCACAGGAGAAAGACAGGAGGCTCAATGAGGACGCCGATGCTGGAACAAGTAAGCGACCCAGGTCGCCAACAGCTACATCAGAGACAGCAGACGATGCACCCAAAAAAAACCTAAAATCAACATGGCACGCCTCCCTTGGGTTGAGCGTGACATACTTGACCCCTCAAACCTTTGTGATGCCCTGCTCAAAACCCAATCTATACTTGAGAATTTTGGACGAGACATCAAAATGGCTAAATTGTTGTTACTCAACTCCAGCCAATGCCCACAGTTCCCAGAATTGGAGTGGGGGAACTTGGTCTCAGAAAGAGCCATTGACCTCAATCATGTCCTCTCAGGACTTTATGCAGTTGCCCCTGAAGAACGCCACACAGAGACCATTGGGAGCTACAGACTCATTGGGCCCAGCATGACACTGGCCAAAAAGGTCAGAACCCATGGGGAATGGGAAATCACATGGAACTCAGCCATCAAAGCGACCACGCATTGCTTCCCTCATTGACATGACAAGCTTACTGAGTATGACAAGCATGTCCAACAATTTTTCGCCGTGTTCTCTGTCAGAATGCATGACTGAGTGCTCAATTTTGACCACGCTGTGCGCAATTGAGTTGCCCAATGAGGAGATATACTCCTCACCAATTTTGGGCATTTTCTCAACCTGCAAATCCTCTGGTTGCAAAGCCTGGCCAGCAATGCCAGTGCAACATGCGGTCCAGACAGGCGACATGGGGGAAAAAATCAGCAAGACCCATGCAGGAGATGGAACAAAGAGAGATGCACCAATGCTCTGAGTAGCTGCAAGCTCTGAGTGGCTGCAACTATGCACATGTCTGCAACCGCTGCCAAGAAAGCCAGCACACAGGTGTGAACTGCCCAATGCAGAAGAAATGATGGTGTGACCCGAGGGGGATGGGGGTCGTGGCCACGCTATGTGCATGATTTTCTCTGGGGAGATGATAAACCCGAAGGTGTAACAACTGCAACCTACAGTCTTACTGCGCAACCATTACCATCACCACCAGAGAGTGAGTTGCAAAACAAAGTGGCATGGACCATTATCCATTCAAGGCCAGATCTGTTCAGCATCGTCACACCTTTGAAAATTACGGCACTTGCTAATTATCTAAAACACCACCCAAATCAATTGCTTGTTTTAACTGCTTTGAATGGTCTGTGACAGGGTTTTTGGCCATGGGCAGACACATCAGCACCAGAAATGCCAATCACTTTTGACCAGCCAGCATGACCCCTCAAAGAGGTATCACATAGCAATTTTGTTCGACAACAGCGGGATGTGGAGATAACTCTTCAACATTTCTCACATGCTTTCAGGGACAAGCTCCTCCCTGGCATGTACAGTGTTCCCATCGGTGTTGTGCTGAAACCCCATACAAATGGGAAGAAGTTTCATCTTGTCATTGACCATAGTGCTGGAAAGTTCTTCCTGAACTCATTCATTGCGCACGCAGATGCAAAGACTCATCTTGACACTCTGCATCAACTGGGAAAGGCCATTATTGAAACCAAGAAGCAATACCCTCAGCATCAACTTGTTGTCTTTAAATGTGATGTCTCTCAGGCATATAGGAGGCTTCCAATGCATGTCCTATGGCAAATCAAACAAGTCCTCACCATTGACAGTCAGTGCCATGTTGATCGTTGTAACAACTTTGGAGGGCAAGGATCCGGGCATTTATGGATCACAGTCTTCAGCCTGATCCTGTGGATTGCCACTTTTGTCAAGCGCATCATGGACATTTTTGTGTATGTCGATGATGTCTTCTCTTGGGAATTTGCAGATAACATGGATTACTACGTGCCTTACAACACCTTCTTGCCTTCAAAACAAGCGCGCCTGCTATGACTTTTTGATGAAGTCGGTGTCCCTCATGATCACGAAAAGCAGCAGTTTGGAGAAAGGTTGACAATTATCGGGTTCAATGTGGATCCAAACAGCTTGACAGTCGCGATGCCATGTGAACTGCATATGGACCTTTCCCGCACTGTGTGAGGTTTTGCGAGACCTGGAAAATGTCGACCGCTCATTGAGTACCAATGCCTGGCAGGTGGGATGACTTGGGGGCTGAATGCATACCCTCTTTTACATCCTGGATTGTCACAGCTTTATAAAAAGATGAAGGACAAAAAGGAGACTCACCAAGGAGTTGTCGTCAGTGTTGCACTGAGCAGTGAACTTCTATGGTTTGCAAAGCATCTCGATAAATCCTCTGGAATCCATATTGTCCCTCAGGCATGGCGTTCTGGATTCCCTCTAGGGCAGAAGGCTTCCAACACCATGTTGAACAACCCGACCAAGACCCAGATATATTTTTCATGGAGGCTCACACATTATTGTCAGCCCTCTATCATGTTGTCGCCCACATCCATCCCATCCCTCATTGGATTGCTATTTACACTGATAATGAGAACACAAGACACATTTTCCACTCCCTGCATGCATCAGTCAAGCACAATCCCATCTTGATCAGTGCTGTCAACATCCTCATCAAACATGGCATTCAACTCTGAGTTCCCCACATGCCAGGGGTACAGAACATTGTTGCCGACAAGCTCTCCTGGTTTGAGAATGATGTAGTATTATGTCATGCGCCCAACCTCATCATTCGATCTTTCGTACCTCCCTCATTACACCCACCATCTGCATCATGAACATCTCCGGCCGCCCCTCCATGCAGCCCATATGCCCAATCTGGACACAGGAATGCTTCCTTCATGAGCGTGCCATAGCCCTCAGTAGCGCCCTGGATCTATCCTCCCATCTGGCCTATACATCTGCAATCAATTCATACACTGCTTTTTGTTATAATCACAATTTTCCCATTGAACCATCAGTCGAGACGCTTAGTTTTTTTGTGGTGTACATGTCTCAATTTATCAAACCAAAATCTGTCAGCAACTATCTCTTGGAAATTTGTTCTCTGTTGGAACCCTTATACCCCAATGTAGAACAGATTCAGTGGCACAACATCATCAAGCAGACATTGCAAGGCTGCATGAAGCTTCACCCCTCTGAAACCATGCAGAAATGTCCCTTATCTCGCATGGAAATTGCTTCACTTCACCCACGATTTACACAGCCTTCCACTACTCATGATGATCGCCTTTTCTTCGCCCTCCTCACCATGGGATTTCACAGTTTAATGAGGCTTGGCGAACTTGTCTGGCTGGACAAAACCAGAATGCAAGATTTTAGGAAGGTCATCATGTGACACTCTGCATCAGCAAACCCAGATGTTTGGCTGTAGCAAACTGTAGTAAATACTGTGATGCTATAGTCACATGTAGTCACATGTAACACTGTAGTGTCCCATAGTGCACCATAGTGCTGTACCATGGCAGTGCAGTAGCATTGTAGGAGCTTTAGTACAATGTAGTGATGTAGTATGTGGTAGCACCATAGACATGTACTGAGATGCAGTATGTCTAGTGTTTTGAAGTCCAGTCTCAAAGACCTAGAACTGGACTGGAACCAGACTGGTAAAGACTGGTGAGAGACTGGACTGCAGTCTCAAGTTTCAGATTTTTGAGTGACCAGTCTCAGGTTCTTCAAATTTTGGAAAAAAAGAAGACTGGTTCAACACCAGTCTTGATTTGAGACTCAAAAAATGTAAACTGGTCATAGGTTCATACAGGTTCATATAGGTTCACATAGATTTTGTTCATCAAAGCTTCTATAAAACATTTTGAAATGTGTTATAAATGATATTTTGAAACAGTTTTAATAAATTGGAAGATTACCAGTTTAAACCAGTTCGAACCAGTCCTGGTTTACTTGTTTGAGAAAGGAAAGACTGGTCCACCAGTCTTTGACCAGTCCAGTCCTGGTTTCAGTTTTTTGGAGAAACCACTCAACCAGTCTTGGTTCTAGGTTCTTAATTTTTTGGGCAAAAAACCGGACTGGACTGGACTTTCAAACACTAAGTATGTTGTAGCATCATGAGGCGAACATTCATGATTTTTGCAAAGTGACCAGTTCCTATACTGGCCACGGTCCAGTCCGGTTCGGGTTCAACCACTTTTCGCTAAAACCTGGACCTGGACCTCAGGTCCGGTTCGAGGGAGTTGATGAACACAAACCTGGACCTCAGGTTCAGGTTCAAGAGGTCTGGTTTGGGTTCGAACCTGGTTCGAGAGGGGAAAATAGTATATATTGAAAAAAAAAAAGGGTTCAGGAAGTATGCCCCACCATTCCCAACAAGAACTTTGAGCCTCGGATCTCTCGTCATTGATTCTGTACAAGGGCAGTCTGCGACCTGCGCATTCTCGTCGTCAGCGCCTGCCGAATCGACATATGACCCATGTATGACATGTCCAATGTGGCATTATAGGCTAGTGGTGGGAGGCTGGCAATGCCGAGGCCAGTGGTCTTGTTCAGTCCACGAGATCACATGCAGGAAGGTGCCAGCGATAGTGGTGCCAGAGGTGGAGTGTTATGGTTGACAAACCCATGCGATGCTTAGGCAGAGAGGCTTAAGTAGCAAAGGTGGATACCAAGGTGATTGCTAGATCTGGGGAATACATGCAATGTATGTACCCTATATATACTAGAAGGTCGAGTCATCTAGATGACTCTAGAGCAGTTCCGGTCTGACTCCAGAAGCGGACCCGGAGTAGGTGTCTATGGTAACTGCTGCGGCATGAGTCAGAGTATCTAAGTATAGTCCAATAAGTAACACGATGTCAAGGATGTGTGAGAGTAACCATCTAGATATGGTAACGATGACCATACTGTAGTGAGTAAGCGGAGGCCGGGGCCCGAATGATGTAAAAGTGAATAGTAAGCATGAAACCAATAGATAAGATAAAACTGGCCATTAATCAGATAAGGCCTCTATGTATGTCTTGTATCTTGTCCGAGCGATCAATGCCATGGATAGCGAATCCATAACATGGAGAGGGTGGTTGGGATTTCAGAGGTTGTCTGTGTAGAGAGATTGTGGGTGTGGTTTGGAGATGGGGTGAGGGTGACATACTGTATAGTTGTTGGTGTTTCATCGACAATGGTTGTCATCATTGTAAACAAGTCTGCAGAAGGTAAATATGTGGTTGTTGGTGAAGAGGGTTGTTAGATGTCTGGCAGTGGTGTGAAGGTCAGTATATTAGCATTCGCGAAAAACTCAATATGTACATGCACTTTGTGAGAGCCATCCGCCTTTGTCAATACTGGGTGATTGCCCGTCTCAGAAACAACCTCAAAAATCTCATAGTGGGATGCTGTCTCACGAACTCTATGTTTGAGGGCGGGGTGCGACAAGGTGAGTTGCAAAGGCCCCGCAGCGTGGTGGTGGTGGTAACCACCAAAGTCATGGAGACGTGTTTTACCGATGGTCACATGTCACACATCAAGAAGGTTTTCAGCAAGCTTTGGCAAGCTTCAGCCTCTCCTCCCCCAGCCCAGATTCACCAGGTTCAGACCTCAGGTCCAGGTCCAGCCAGCCAGTGAACCCAAACCTCGACAGAGGTTCAGGTTCACCGATTTGGCTGGACCGGACTGTGAACCTTGGGTCCGGTTCAGGTTTGAACCAGGTTCACATGGTTCTGGACTGGACCGTGGCCAGTATACCAGTTCTGTGTTTTTGTCTAAGTCCGTTCAAACTCCGCTCGGTTATATCCAGCCATGTTGCTGGTTGTGATTCTCATCTTTACCACCATCTCCTCCCACTTTGACCCCATTGTGCCCAATGACCGCCCTCGCACCCAAGAGCTGCCCCTCCATGCCCAACGACCACCCCTCACATCCAAAAGCTGCCCCATGCCTAGTGTTTCAAGGTCCAGTCTGGTCCGGTTTTTTGCCCAAAAATTTTGAGACCAGAGACCAAGACCAGGTGAGTGGTCTCTCTGAAAAACCAAGACCAGGACCAGTTTAAACCAGCTTTTTGGCCAAAAAACTGGTTTAAACCTATGAACTGCATAGAACCACGGGGGGTGGTCTTTGAATTTTGAAAAGATGAACCAGGACCACCCCCTGGTTCAGTCTGGTCTCAGTCTTCTTTGTGGTCTTTGAGACTGGACCTTGAAACACTACCCATGCCCAACGGCTGTCCTGTATGCCGAACGACCACCCCCGTGCCCAAAGGCCATCCTGTGTGTCCAACAACCACCCCCGTGCCCCAACAACTGCACCTCACACCCAGAAGCTGCCCTCCATGCCCAATGGCCGTCCTGTGTGCCCAACAACCACCCCCATGTCCAACAACCGCACCTTGCACCCAGGAGCTGCCCTCTGACATGCCCAACGATTCCCGTGCCTAACGACTGCCCCTCCGTGTCCAACAGCCATCCCGTGTGCCCAATGACTGCACCTTGCATCCAAGAGCTGCCCTCCATGCCCAACAACTGCCCCTTGGGACAATGCACGAGTGCAGCCCTAGCATGACGTGAGAACGGTGGGAAGGATCACATGAGGAACGATGTGCCAACAGCAACCAAGAAGCCGTGGAAGGCACAGGATGCCAGAATAGTGGGAGGCATGAAGCAAGAGACTACGAGGGACGACACATGGCTGTAGCCTGAGCCTGACACGAGAACGGCAGCAGTAGTAACTTTCCTCGAGTGCCCTTATGTGTCTTAGCATACATATTATGTGCCAAATTCACATGTTTTTTGCTTCATATGGTGTGATTGAGTTTTAAGCCTCTATCTACAACACTACATCTCACTAACATTGTCTACTATACTAATGTTGCAAAGTACACTGTTACTCTATGTTGCACTATACAATAGACCCTGTCACTACAGAGCACTACACATTTAATATACCCTCACTACACCACTACGAGTCACTACAGCATTATGTAGCACTACATAGTGTTACATAGCAGGGTTGCACTTTGCTGATGTGGCCCAGTTGTCATAACCATGCAATTCATACATCCAACACATCCGACGACTCCGATGTTTTATCCGGTCCGACATCCGACGATTTTCATAATAGTACTTATTGACATCTCTACTAGTTAACATTCTAATTATGCTGACAAGTAGACATCTTGATGTTGATTTTGCATTTGCTCCTCTCCGTACTCCGATTGCTCTGATGAGTAACTCCGACATCCACACCTTACCTATAGTAGTTACTGACCCACTTCTGGTTTACTATAAGTAGTATGAATTCTGTTGTAGTTCCTCAGTTTGAATATTATACGCCACTATACATTGCCATACGTCTCACCAATCGACTCCTTTGCCTTTCGCCCTCATCCTCATTCTCACGTCTCCACCTCCGCACATCCGCTCCGCACATCCGCTCCTCTCACCCTCTGACATCTGCCAATCCAAAATCTAGGACCACGTCAAAGAATGGGGCGCAACACATAAGTTGAAGCCAGGTCCTTTCTGCAAGACGTCGGACTTGTCACATCTGCTCTTCCACTACTCTGCTCCGACTCATCCAATGTCGTCCGACGTTTTCTGACATTGAGAAACACGCTACGTGACAGTATATTCGAACTGACACCATTCCTTTGACACCCTCTTTCGATCACTCTGCACCCCTCCAATCCTATTCCATCCTGGCCTTACAATCTGGTCTTTCAAGTTTAGATCTGGATTAGGACACATCTCTCCATTCATCCTTCGACATCCTACTCCGCTTTGCAGACCTCCGACATCTCCGATGTCTCCGCATTTTTTGGGTCATCGACATCCACATTGTCCTCATTCACAAAATCATCTGTTTTTATGTCCATTCACTTTGGTTGACCCATTCATTTGTGGTTGATCATCTCTGACCTCCGGTTAACTCCGCTCCACTTGCTTTTGGTGAACACCTGTCACATTTTGTGAAACCCTTGCTTGGCTCGAATTTCTATGGTTATAGGATACCACTAGCTCACCCACTTCACAATCTTTGCATTGTTTGGGTATTGGGCCAGTACCTTTTCCATCCATTTTCTGAAGAGTGCAAGCCCTCAACGTCTTATTGCTTAAGTTGGTATTGTTGCCACTTTTGCAAACTCTGTCCTCCGACTTTGGTCACTCCGACCTCTGGTCACCTCTGGTGTCTGCACTATGCCTACCTTGCAGTTACATGGTGTATACTTGCAACCCTGGCTGCAGACAGTTCACTACTTGCATCTGCAAGCATTCCAAACAACCTCCGGCCTCTTCAATTGGCATTATAATCTTTTTGACACATTAATTTTCTGGACACCTCCGACTTCTCCACCTCAGATGTCCGACCTACTCCGCTCATTCTGACAATTTGCTCTGCACACCTCCGATGTTTTCCCACTTCTGTTATTTTTCTATGACTCTCATCTTTTGAGATAGATGATGGGATGTCTATCCTAAGGGGAAAATAGTCAACCAGTGAAAACACCAATCACTTCCTTCATCCCTTCCAACATTTTATACCACATCCAATCACCTCTGACAAATCTGCTCCGCTCCAGTCATCTCCGACATTTTGACATCTGTCACTCCCATCCCATTGCATCTTGCTACCTCAGTCCAATCCAACACACACATTCATTTGCCCTCCACACTTGGTACCTCCGCTTCCTCTCCTTCATCACAAATTCCCTCATCCTCACATCAGACTTGCCATCCCTCACCTTGTATGCCTCAAGGGTTTAGCCCTAAGACTATAACATTTGCTTGATTGCACTTGCTATCTGCACCCAAGCCATGTCCACCACCTCTGATCCGACATCCGCTCCTCCGACTGCTCAGATCAACTCCGCTTTTTCTGTCATGGCTTACTTTTGCAATGATGTTTACAATTGGACACAAAATATGGATCATCTCTGTATCCGCTGGCACATCCTTTCTCATCCGCATTTTCCTCGGACCTCTGCACCTCCGATCTCTGCACCTCCGACCTTCTCTAATCCTTGGCCCTTATGCAGCCAAGTATAAAGTGACTTGCATTATCGGATGATTACATTTTCTGACAAGCATCCAACACATGATTATATGACATATCCTATGGGCCTCAAGGGTTCGGCCCTAAGGGGAAAATACTGTCATAACCATGCAATTCATACATCCAACACATCCGACGACTCCAATGTTTTATCCGGTCCGACATCCGACGATTTTCATAATAGTACTTATTGACATCTCTACTAGTTAACATTCTAATTATGCTGACAAGTAGACATCTTGATGTTGATTTTGCATTTGCTCCTCTCCGTACTCCGATTGCTCTGATGAGTAACTCCGACATCCACACCTTACCTATAGTAGTTACTGACCCACTTCTGGTTTACTATAAGTAGTATGAATTCTGTCGTAGTTCCTCAGTTTGAATATTATACGCCACTATACATTGTCATACGTCTCACCAATCGACTCCTTTGCCTTTCACCCTCATCCTCATTCTCACGTCTCCACCTCCGCACATCCACTCCGCACATCCGCTCCTCTCACCCTCTGACATCTGCCAATCCAAAATCTAGGACCATGTCAAAGAATGGGGCGCAACACATAAGTTGAAGCCAGGTCCTTTCTGCAAGACGTCGGACTTGTCACATCTGCTCTTCCACTACTCTGCTCCGACTCATCCAATGTCGTCCGACGTTTTCTGACATTGAGAAAAACGCTATGTGACACCAGTGGTGTTTTGGCTGTTGATGAGATTAGGACCCACCCACTGATCTGGGCATCATATGCCTTATTGCCTTGGGATAAGTCCACCCATATGCAAACCAAACAAGGAAAAAGAAAGACGATATCAATCGGTTTCATGGATGTGCCAATATTAATGATTTTGTGGCTCTGCCAGAGTTTTGATGAGATTGGTGTCTACCTATTGACCCAGGCATTATCTTGGCTATTCCTTCAGTGGAATTACTCAAATATATGTATATTTCAATCCTCCAAAAAATGAGAGATATCTGTGATGTGGTTCACTTTCTATTCAGGTGCGCTTTTTTCACAATTCAGTGATATATCTACCAATATTATCATTATAGAAGTAGTATATCGCTGCATAGATGTATTCAAACATTGTTCCCTTAGACCTGCAAGTCAACTCAGTTGAGCCAAAAATTCCAGTAGGCAGGCAGGGCTCAAAAGATTATTGGGTGGGTGAAAAATTGGTCTTTTGTGGCACCTGAACCTGGTCCGAACCTGAACCGAACCGGACTTCAGCCAGTATAGTTGTGCCCCCAGCTGCGGGGCATGGCTGCATCTCAGCTAACCATCTGTCCCTCTGTGTTTGAGCCACCATTGATTAGGAATGGTTTAAACCCACAGTAGGGTTTATTTACATTTGTTTACAAAGATCATAAACAACACTGACTTAATATCAATCAATGTGTTGTCCAAATGTTGTCCAGCACTCACGAACATTGACACATGACGCACTCCCAGTTCTTTCCTCCTCCCCTTGACCATAAACAGGCCAAGGGTTCTTTTAATTGATTTCAAGCTACCAATGAGTCATTTTCCCTCCAAAATCCGCTTTTTTGGTCATATCCTTTCTCTATGGATGTTTTTGTCTGTCTGGGTGATTTTTCTCATGATAGAAAGCTCAATTACCTCTCCCCAACATGAATATATTATAGAATGAAAGTGCATCCAGTCCTATGGGCAGGAGAGGTAAGAATCTCGTGTTGTGGCATGTCCTTCTCCTCCTTCCTCCCTGTTTGATCATTTTTTTGATTTAGAACCCTCAGAGGAGAGCTTCATAATGTCTCAGATAACATTATATTAGCCTACAGAGCAATTCATTCATGTATATATACCTAAAAGAAATACATAAATAGCTGGGGAGAGGAGGATCAACTTAGGATATGACCAAAAAAGCGGATTTTGGAGGGAAAATGACTCACTGGTAGCTTGAAATCAATTGAAAGAATCCTTGGCCTGTTTATGTCAAGGGGAGGAGGAAAGAACTGGGAGCGTGTCGTGTGTCAATGTTCGACGACATTTGGACGACACATTGATTGATATTAAGTCAGCGTTGTTAATGATCTTTGTAAACAAATGTAAATAAACCCAGCCCCTCACAAGCTTGTTCGCGTTTTTAGGTTTGTTTGTAGTGCACGTGTTAAGGATGAACCAAATAATGAGGTAATACATATATAGCATAGTCAAGCTTGTCGAGGGATACTTTGCATTCTACTTTTAAATAAAACAAGTCTTATATAATCAGTGCTGCTTGGACAAAAAAAAATTAAATGTTGATACTTTACATAAAAACCGCCACCCAGGTTGAACCCGCTCGTTATGCATTAAAGTTATGCCTCGACTTCTGACCAGTCACTTCCTGTATCCCCGTCGGTGTCGCGTTTAGCCGGTTCGGCGTCTGGGGGTGTGGAAAGGAGGAAGGTGTCAACTCCGTCGGACGCTGGCGCCTCGGCCCAAAACCCCTTCATGGTGGCCTCTGATACTGTGAGTAATGATGGTGAAGATGGATTTGTCACGGTTTCGACAGAGCACAAGGAAACCTCTGTGGGTTCCGCCTTGAGATGAGCTGTGTCGGAAATCGGGGTGCCAGTGGCCGGCGCGGAGTCGAACACCGCAGAGATAGGACCAAAGGCGTCATTTGCAGGAGAGCCCGAACCGGACTTGAGGGATGTCGATGAAGCTGGATAGGACGAGGTCTTGATAGCAGCCACAATGGACTCGGAGACTTCTGTCACAGGCTGTGCGATTTCGACAGGACGGTCTTCTTGCGAGGCTCTAGCCTTCCAGCACCCTTCCACTTCTCTCTCGAGCTCTCCAAGCGCCAACTCAACTCTTTCTATGACCCTTCTCCTTTTGCTTCTGACGTTATCATCTCCAAAGCTCTCCACGGCATCTAGTTGCGCAATCAACGAACCAAGCGCCTGCTCGTAGAAGCGGACCGGATGGTTCTGCGCGGTATAGGAAAGGCGCGATGCAGCCGAGGTTTCAGTGCCGGAGGAGGCAGGGCTTCCAGAATGGGTACGTGTGTTCTGGTTGAAATCAAGGTGAGAAGGGAAAGTGAAATCGGACTCGAGGGCCACAAAGGCGGATTCAATATTGTATATTTGATTCATCGCCTTCACGACATCAAAGGATGTGGCAGTAGCCCGTGTCTGAACACTAGTCTCATTAGCTTTTTCCTTTCCTTTCCTGTCGCCTGTGGGCAGCGATGTAGATGATGTGATCGACGAGGGAAACTCGGTGGTATCCTGGAGAGAAGCGATGAGGGCGTGAATGGTATCCCTGACTTCGGATTCATCGTCGTCGTTAAGGCGAGCTTCTAGTTCAGCCTTCAACGACGATTCAACCGCGACTGGAGCGTTAGGCGAAACCGGCAGCGAGTTATTCGCCTGACAAGTTGAGGATGTCAAGTCAAGAGGTAACAGTCAAAAAAGTGAATTTACCTGTTGCTCCGTCTTTGCGCCTGATGGAGAAACAATCGCCGGCGTGAAGGCAGATTGCTGTAGAGAATCCTTGAGAATAGCGAGGGGGGATGGTTGAGAGGAACCCGGTTCTCCAGAGGGCGTTGCCTGCGATTGACGATCGAAGGCTTTCAGAAAGGCGGCCAACACGTCTCGAACCACCCCGGCAATGTCTTGAGGCTTTGTAGCCGACTGCTGTGGAGGATTCTCGTTCAATGAAACATGATCATGAGCCAAAATGTTATTCAATAGTTCTTGTATGTCGACTTCCGGATACTGTGGAGTCTTCGAGTGCGGGGAACCTCCATGGTGGCCGAATAAATCGTTGAAGAGGTTTTGCAAACTAACTTCCGTCTCAAGGTTGGGTTGAGTAGAAGACTTCTGACAAGAGAGGGCCATTAATTCGTGATGGGCGAGAGAACCTGACACGCGAAACGTACCTCTCGAGGGGACAACCGCGGACAGGGGTCCACAATTGTATATTTGCCACACTGGCTACGATGAGGATCGCAGGTCGACGGAACCTTGGCTAAATATCAACATGCGATTTGCATATATATTGGATCGAGCAACCTACTTTCCAGCTTGGGATCGGGTTACCAGACTGAGAGCGGCAGCGGGTTACCTCCGGTTGTGCGGGGATGGGGGCGAAGAATTTCGCAGAGTGGACAGCTTCTTGGGCCTGATGACGGCGAAGAATCTCCTCATCTCGGACCTGGTGGCGAAGAGGTTCACATGCACCGGTGTTGCAGCCGCCGGGAGTGCGTGAATGGAGCAATCGACGTTCCTGTTTGCGAAGCTGAAGGGCCCCCAAGCGCCTGATAAGGACTGCCTCTTCTTGCTGGAGGGCTATATATTCGGCCTCTGCTTGCCTAGCGGCAGCAGCGAGGTATCTCTGAGGAGGGGAAGTGAAGGGTTGATAGGTTTGGACGAGGGGAGAGTAGAAGAACATTTCGAGGATGCATGAGAGAGTGGAAAGATTCGCGTTTATATAGGCGCGACTCTGTGAACGCGCGTCCAACGCGTCAGCGTGCGCAGCTTCGCGTTACTTTGTAGAATCTTCACGAATCTTCCATGATATTATTGATTGAATAACTTAGCTAATACAAAATTGGTCATCGTATCTTAAGCGTGCTGATAAATCTTGACGCTCTGGATTTCCCAGTCTGGCAACTTGTCAGCGACGACGAGAAACAGACCCACTTCGATACTCACAGGCTTGCCGAAGCGCTTCACCATTCGCCGTCACGAATGCTTGGCATGTCGAGTACCCAGTTCGTTGAGCACAGCTCTGTTCTTGTCCAGGGATACCAGTCCCATCCCACACGGATCCTGCCCAGTCCCCACTGATCATATGTAGAATCAGTCAGACGTTCCACCCATTTCGTGATCACAAAACTCACCATAACGTGGTGTCGAAAATTACCGTATGATCCTTGAAAAATCCGAACGGATCACATCCACTGGCAGGCCACCTTGCCTGTGCCAACCCCCATGTGTCTGGATTCGGCACACCTGCGACAAGATCTGCTGGTTCAGACCCACTCGGGAAGAAGTAGACCGCAATTCCGGAAGCGTCCCATCTCACTACGTAACGTCAGGCAAACTGATTATCTGGCACAATTGCACGAACTCACTGGAGTAGGTGCCTCCCCCGTTGTTGTTGAATGCGGCTCCGAACGATTGATTTGAGCTTGACCGTATACCACAACCCTGGTTGCCGGTCGTCAAGGCAGCGCAGTCGGTTCCGCCAACGATACTGCCCGAGATTGCCAGGCTGTTTGTATTAGTCGTCGAAAGGGTACAGCCAGGATTGGTGTGGATCGTTGCTTGGTTGTTCGTGTAGTCGTGCACGCCTTCAATGATGTCTATCTCTCCATTGTTGGGCCAGTTTGGGCCTAGAAACCACGAAAAGTTGTCAATCCCTACATGGGAGAACGGCAGGTGGTGATGTACCATTTGTCCAGAATGCTCTGCCATGGAAATGGTCAGAGTCGTACACATTTTTGGGATAAAGCGACTTACGGCCAGACGCCGCAGCCACTTGGCATGTGTGCAGCTTTCATGACGAACAACCCCCCGTTGAAACTCGACTTGGTAGTGATGCGGACACTTTGCCTGTTGTTCTGAACGCTGGGAGTCGTTTCCACACGCATGATTGCATGTCCCGCTTCGTTTACTTCCAGAAGGCCACTCGACCGCTGCAAGGAAATTGTTTTAGATAAAGAATGGGGACCGTCATCGTGTCCGTCTTACCGCGGTGCCCTCATCAACATATTGAACGAGTCCTAAACAATCTGGTTAGATGCCGGCAAAATATGCGTGGAACACCAACCATGGGTAGGATCTGTACCAGTAAAGAATGACCAGCCGTCGTAGAAATCATGACCTGCCTGGAGTTAAACACCAATAAATCGAATACTTATTCGTGATTGGTTGCTGGCGAAACTTACATGAGATTCCACCAACTTCCATGGGGAGGTGGTCGTTCCGGTAGTAGAGGGACCTGCGCTCGTCGTGGGCTTCGTTCCACTCGATGGACTACGCGAAGTACTGGTCGGCCCACGAGACGTTGTACCATTTCCAGTCCCACCAAGGCCGCCCGGTCTTCCGGATTTGCAATAGATGACATGTTGCGTGTTGGAGCTACTGGGTTGCGAGACTAGCACGCCGCCAAACGCCACACGGAGGTCGCGAGCCAGGCTTCTCGTGTGCTTGATGGCAACCCCGTGGATCTTCTGAAAGGCGCGTGGCACGAGACTCGCAGAAACTGGGCAGACGTCGGCAATGAGAATGACGAGGCCAAGGGGGAGGGATTTGAGGAGAATCATCCAAGGAAAGCAGCGTTAGGGAACGTGTATGGGTCGTGATAAATATTAAGAAAGGGGAATGAGTCGTTGAGAGCTGCTGAAAGAGAACAAAGGCACAGCCGTGAGTCAAGACAAGCTTGAGTTGAGTGTAAAGAATAGCTGAAGGGGAAGGAAAGTTGGTCGCCAACAAGCTGACTCTTAAAGGAATCCTGAACAAAAAAAAAGGGTTCCTCAGACTGGCTGCGTGAAGGCGAGGTCTTGGCGATCCCTTGAAAGGAGTTGTACTCGAAGAACATGAGGAATCTGCACGATAAAAAGATGATCATGATGGCGCAGGAACGATCGTGGAACGTGTGGTACGGCGAGCATAATAAGTATATAATACCCAAAAAAAAATTGGCTAATAGTGTCTATCAACGATTGGGTGCGAAAGCCTCTCGAACACTTCGTCTTAACTCTTCATGATCACGTCCAGTCGAACTCGCCACCGATGACCCGGGTTGCATATGAGAGCCAGCAACACTGGAGGGAATCAAACCATCGGCATCGCCGTCAACAAACTCCAAGATCCGCCTCGCAAGCAGTTGTATCTCTCCTTGACCATCACCGGCCTCTGTGTCATGCTCAGAGTGTACATGAGAACGATGAGACCTTGGTGTGCCGACAGATGATGCCGGGGTCGATGCCCGTGAGCTGGACAAGTTGCGGATGTTCGGAATAAGAAGGTTGGAATTACGGATGTTGTTGATCAATTGAGGATCTGCAAGAGCGTGTAAGGTACAAAAAGCGAGTTATTCAAGGTCTTGTTACCTCCAGATTCAAGTAACTGAACAATTGTCCACACAGCGATGTGCTGGAAGGTAGCATCCGGGCTGCTAAGAAAACGGAAAAGGTATTTGTGCATGCCACCATCGGGTTTGTCCCACACATCATTAAAAGCAGAGTAGTCATCAGTAGGGCTCCGGCCATCTAATAGCAATTGGAAAACATATTCCGCGACGCGAATGATTGACAGACATACCTTTCGATGACAGGTTTCCAAGAGCCGCAGCACTGTTACCTTGTACCTCTGAACTCGGCGAGTTCGTCAAGGGAATCAGCACTTCACAGATTCCCATCTCCAACAATTGGCCTTTCAACTCGTCTGGAAAATAGTTAGAAAAGCTGCGGGAAATCACGATCTTTTGCCTGCCATACCACTCAAGGCTAGGACTGCTACGCAAGCAGTCATCTCACTCTGAACATTCATCGGCACCTCCAGAACCAATTCTTTGATAGATTGAACAGCTCCGGCTTCCACAATAGCGGTCTTGTTCTTCTCAGAACTCGCAGCAAGGTTACGAAGGGTGGAGATAGCGTGGCATTGGACTTCTTCGTTATCTTTGAAGGAAAGAAGGTTGATCAACGGCTGAAGAAAGCCAGATTCGATGATGGGTGACTCGTTCTGAGGGTGGATAGACACGTTCCGCACGCAAGCAGCGGATGAAAGAATTAGCGGTAGATACGTTGATTGCAGAAGGCGGAGAAGCGGCGTGAGACCATCCGCCTTGACAATGTCTAGTTGGTACTTCTCTGGAAGAAACGAGTTTTTTTGAATCTGAATACGATTCAAGGCACGCAGACTGCTTACCATCACTTGCTAAATTTCGCAGCGCCAGGGCAGCTTGACATTGAACCTTCAAACTTGGGCTATCCATCAACATGACGAGACTTGTCACCAGCTTCGGTTCGCTCTGCGCCAGCTTCTTCCGATTTATCCCTGTAGAAGTATTTGAGCAATTGCTTGACAGTATGAGAAGGAACCGACCATCAACAGCAATGTTGCTGAGCGCGGTGGTGCAATAATATTGTACGTCCGTATCTGGTGAGTTGAGCAAGCTCACTAATACGGGTATTGCGCCGGCATTTACGAGCTGTTGTCGGTTCTCGTCTTCAGGGTAGTTAGGTTCTTGAGCTTTCAGATGCATGGCAGATAATCTGCTTACCAGAATGTGTCATATTAAGTAAAGCTCCTGTCGCGTTTCTCTGCACACGCATATCTTTCGACCGAGCCAGTCGAGTCAGAGGCACCAAAGCACCCGATTTTGCAATCTTAGTCTTGTTGTCGTCTACAAGATAGTCATGTTATGAGGGTCCAAACAAAGAGTCCAGGTGTTATGAGTACCATGGGTGGCAAGATTCGTGACGCAACCAACAGCATTACATTGCACCTCGACGTTAGGACTTAGCATCTGGCGGATCAATGGTTCGAGGCCCCCCAATTTGACGATGAGAAGCTTGTTATCAGCTATATTAAGAAGACGTAGTATCACACTTGATAGGAAACACGTAACACCGCGCTTACTGTTGACAGCCAAATTACCAAGTGCAGCACTTGCAGCCCGTTGAACTTCGGTGTCGTGGCTGCTGAGGAGGAAGAGAATAGGGTCGAGCGTGTCGCGGCCGACAGGGCGGACCTCTTTCTCTGTTATTTCTGCGAAAGCCAATGCCGCACTGCGTTGCAGGTCGACATTATCGGAAAACGAAAGTGTTGTTAACGCAGATAGTGGTGATCCGGTGAAGAAGTTGGTGGTTGTTCTGTCTGTACGAGTGCGTGGATGTAAATCGAAAGCCGAAACGATGTTTTGGCAACATACTCTCAAGATATTGAAGCAGTTCTGCCACGGCCTCCCGTTCGTTCTCAAGGAGCAGCGGTTCGTATGACTGGGACCTCCGCCCTTGAACTGCAACAGTCAAGTGTTGTCAGTGAGGCGAGGTCGATCCGCGTGGAAGAATTTCGTACAGCATGATTCGCAGCAGCTGCTGACGTTGCCCATAGATCCAGTGAGGTGTGCGAGAGAGAACGATGATAATGAGGAGGGCGTCGGCAAGGGCGGGAGGCGAGAGGGTGAACCTGCTTGATTAAAATTGAACTCAGACCAAGATGCTTGGTTGTGATGACCGTGGGAGTATGTCATCACGTGCCTCGCTAGATCTGAGATCTGGACAGTGGTACATGTGTAAGCTATACAGTATTATACACGAGCCCGCTTGCTACCACGCACGCCAGATCCTCGCCCTCTTCCTGCTCTCGAGTTATTTCCGTTGAAACTCGTGTATGACCTTTTCCTTTCAGTCAAGTTCGTTGTTTCTGTCCGATGATAACCAGCCTTTTTGCATTCAACATCAAAGGCAGCAAGTAAGGCACCGAAATCGGTTGTATCCATGCTCCCGAAAAGTGGGTGCGAGGTCGACCACTTGTTAGCCGTCAAACGAGGTGATGTTATCCCAAATGCCATTCGCGCTAGCAATCGAGGATCGTCACGTTCAGGGCAGGCACTCAAAATCTCCTCGAGTTTCATAAGATCGACAGCGCTTGTGTCATGAACTTTAAATTCCATAGATTCGCCAGTGGTACAGAACGTGCATTTCGTGCACATGCCATCGGACACCGCGTCTTCGTATCCAAAGTATTTAGCCAGATTATGCGCAAGGCCTGAAAGGAAAGTGATTAGTCTGAATAAGGAGTCAATAGAATACTGATTACAGTCGTCGTCAGTCGCAAATCCAATGACTTGACGCAGCTTCTCAATAGCTTCCTCCTCGCGTTTGAGCATATGAGAATGCATCTCTTGTGCCATTCTTTTGATCTCGTCGGTGCTCTTCGGCAGGCCTTTCAAGACGACATAACGCTAAGATTTTGCAAACCTGTTTTAAATGATCGCAAAAGGGATTTTCACGTTGAATATACTTGCCGCCCGCACTTGAGATGCTTTCACATCAATTACTCCTACAACGACAATGGCACGACATATCAGGCATGTTCCCTGAAGTCGAACCAGAGACTAACCATCAAGTTCCCAATTGTTGATACGTTTCGCGATTGCAAATCTATCCATGCCGGATGCAGAGGCAGCTTCACTTACATCGATCTTCACATGTGCAAGGTTCATCATCTTACAAGAAATGTGATGATGGAATGAAAATATCTGACCTCGTACTTGATCCCTTTAGGGCGGCAATGAGCTCTAATGACTGTGGTGACTTTATCCTTGTCCGATGTAATTTTTGCCCAAGCTTGGTTTCGCGGTGTTATCTCATAAACAGCGTAATAAGGTGTAGTTGCCCGGATGAAACCATAATCAAGCTCTAGTTGGGCATAACACAAGTTAAGCACATTTTGCTATAGATACTTTCTCAGACGGCATAATTTTATGAAGCTCCCTGGGCTCACCTTGATGTCATACCTAGACAAAAAGCGAGGCTGTTAACATTCATGTCATCTATGGTAGATGGTAAAGATACACACTCTTTTTGCTGTTTGTAATGATTGAAATCTAGCGTGCCATCTGCTGCAGGTCCCTTTAAAGCGACTTCCTGCAACCAAAGCTGAAGGTCTCTCTCAGAGCAAGTATCGCCACGGCAAAAGCCTTCGAGTATTGGTATATCATGAGGACAAAGGAACATCACGCAAGTAGATGGAAGGCCGTCGCGACCAGCACGGCCAACTTCTTGGCTGTAGTTCTCCAGTGTTTTGGGCATGTATAAGTGGATAATCTGAGAAGTCTTTTAGAAGGGTTGTTGGAGATGGCCTTGCAGTCTGCACACCTGACGTATATTCGCTTCAAGTAAACTGCATTAAGAGTCTGAAAACAAAGAAGAGAAATGCCTACCTTTGTCGATTCCCATGCCAAAGGCAATCGTACAAACAACGATGCCCATCTCTGATTCCATGAAGTCTGACTGAATGGTTGCGCGTTGTTCATTTGGTAAACCGGCATGGTACACAGCAGCTTCAATCCCATGAGGTAGTAGGCAATTGGCCACGTCCTCCGTATGCCTTTGTAGAGTGACATAGACAATCGAAGGGCCCGAACGGCCACATAAAAGCGGTACAAGGCGATCGAGCTTCCCTTCGAAAGAGGTTGCCACCTCGACGTTCAACGAAAGGCTGCACGAAAGATGGTTGGGAATGAACCTTAAATGGAAGAAGCACACACTTTGGGCGGAAGACAGGAGTGCGAAAAACCCCCTCGCGTAGGATATAAAACGATTTGCATATGTCATCGATGACGGGTGGCGTTGCGGTGGCGGTTAGACATAAGACGCGCTCGACATTATGTTCCAATGCGAAGCGAGCAATCTTTAAATATTCTGGCCGAAAACTTGCTCCCCACTATGACATTTTAAGTTTCAGCAACTAATCGAACTTGAAAGGAAGAATGAACCTGAGATATACAATGGGCTTCGTCGACAGAAAGGAGAGAGATCGTCACGCGACTAATCATATTCACAAAGCCCTCGTTGTTCAGCCTTCGATGAATTGTCAGCGCGTGGAAGGTGAGACAGGCCATTGTAACTACCTTTCAGGGGCCACATAAAGCATTTTTAATGAACCTGACAGAACCTCCTGCTTGACGAACGTTGCTTGTTCTTGGCTTAACGTGCTGTCCAGACTAGCGGCTTTGACGCCACGACGGACGAGGGCATCGACTTGATCCTTCATGAGGGCGATTAAGGGGGATATAACGAGGGTTAGACCCTGCAGGGTATGGAAGAATTGATGACGTTCATTACGGCGAAATGTGGCTCACGTCGAGACATAATGCGGGAATTTGGTATGTTAGGCTCTTTCCGCCTGGAAAAGAAAAAGGGGATGGCTAAGGACATCATGAGAAGTAAGAAGTTTGTGCAGGATCACCTCCAGTGGGAAAAACCACCAAGGCATTCTCGTTGTCCACCAATAAGCGGGAAATGACCTGTTGACATGAACTGCGTTTTGGACGCGTTGATTCATCTGTTCATAGACTAACCGCTTCTTGAGAAAGCTTGAATGAGGAGAATCCAAAGACATCCTTCAAGACCTGGCGGGCCCTCTCCATTGGAACGAGGCTGCCGTAAGTAATTTGTTTTATCGCTGCAGTTCAACTGTTGCAGTGTCGCGTCACGTGAGATGTTGTCGCATTGCTTGCAATCGGCCATCTCCGAGACGACCAAATTGCACCAGTGCCACGTTGGACGGTGGGCGTCGATGTTGGATATGAACAGCCTCGATCCATCCTTCGTCGACAACCCAATCAGGTGTTCTGTGCGCCATGTTCCCTGCAGGCAGTTCAGACTCGAGAACCTTTCGATCTAAAGCTGGGCATTCTAACCTTCGAAGCGTGAACCCTTCATTGTCCTTCAGACGTTGGGCTAACAAGTCGATCGACGCCCTCCATGCGTCGCCCAAGGCTTCTCAAGATCGTAGAGGGCTAAGATCACGGGTGCCAGTTGATCAAAGGGCTCTGAAGAAAGGCGAGGATCTGCAGCTGCTCTTTTCCTTGTCTCATGATCAGCTCATACATGAACCGATCAGCAACATTTCAGTGGATCAAGGGAGAAGTTTTAGGCGAAGGGACGTATGCAAGAGTTTACCTGGCGTTGAACGCCACAACCGGAGAGCTCATGGCAGTCAAACAAGTCGAATTGCCGCAAACCGCAAGCGACAAAATGAACTCGCGCCACCGCGAAATCATAGAAGCCCTTGATTTTGAACGCAAGACACTAATGGACCTTGATCATGTCAATATTGTACAATATCTAGGATACGAAGAAAGTTTGAACTTTTTGAGCATGTAGGGACTGGTTCGGATAAACTCAAGATGATGCACGATGACTGACTGGTGGACCCATAGCTTTCTAGAATACGTCCCTGGGGGTACCATATCAAGCTGTCTCCAAAATCGTGGTGAAAGATTCACCGAAGAGGTCACAAAGTCGTTCGCAAGCCAGATTCTCGAAGGATTAGCCTATCTTCACTCCAAAGGCATCTTACACCGAGTATGTAACACCACCCCCCCTCACCCATTCGCCATGTACAATAATCGGTTATTGCAAAGTAGGACCTGAAGTCTGACAATATTCTGATTGAAGCAACCGGCGTGTGTAAGATCACTGATTTTGGTATCTCAAAGAGGGCAGAGGACATCGACCCTCGCAGCAAAGCCTACACAGCGATGAAAGGGACGATTTACTGGATGGCTCCAGAGGTTCTGGGACCTGACAAGGATGAAGGTTACGATGTCAAGGCAGACATCTGGAGCTTCGGTTGCATTGTTCAAGAGATGTGGACAGGTAGCCGACCATGGCATGGCGAAGACTTATTCCCAGTCATGATGAAGGTAAGGAGATCCAGCGAATCTTTCTCCCAAATTGAATTCCATACGTTACGCAGCTGTTGGACCTGAAACTGCCTCCTCCACTGCCGTCGGATTTGTCTGTGTCAGAAAGTGCGTCTGACTTTCGATGCCAGTGCTTCCGACCGTACGTATCTCAACTTCCATCTCGCGCGAAGTTCATGAGCAGACTTCAGAGATCCTAATGATCGTCCACCGGCGAAAGAGCTTAAGAAGCATCCGTACCTTTTACTACCGCTTGGCTGGAGATTTGAACTCTCCCAGATTCAAGGTCGACGTCGTTCCCTCTCACCAGATTCATCCAAGTCGCGCCGCGCGATGTCACCAGTTGAGTCAGGTATTGTTCACTGCCATCGAGCGATGTGTCTGAAACGGATGACGGTCCACCCCTTGTATACATCACTCCTCCAAGCTCCCCGTCATACAATCTGTCACGTATGGCAAACGAGCGATCTGTCATATCCCGGGCAACACCCCAGAGTCCTGCGACCCCTGTCCCGACGACCAAGAAGGGCTTTCGAATTGTCAACCCAGACCCCGATCCAGATTTGGAACCAGTCACCTTCATCTATGCACCACCCCCACTTCCTGGCCTCACCACCGCTCCCTATTCATCTCGACTTGCCCCACCATCCCTTTTCGGTGTTATAAACGACGCATACCCCGAATCAAGCTCTCATACCATTTTCCAATCACCAGTAACTTCCCGATCCGTTTCGCGTTCTCTTAAAAGTGAAACGGGGTTGTCTTCGATGAGCGGCTGGTCCGGCAGTGACGATACCTATGGTTGGTGGCAGAAGCCACCTTCGGACTTAACTACCATTGCACCAGTAGCCCACTCCCGGTACAGAATCAATAGACGATCGGGTGCAGGCGACGACCGTCCATTTGACCGACCGCATCCTACCGAAGTCTATGACAACTTGGAAAACTTCTTTCCTGACTTTGATTTTGACAAGTCAGTCATGACTGTCAGTCCTGCAGGGTCATCAAATACGGACGTTAGAGAGAGGCAGGTGAAGAAAAGCATCCGGATGGTTGTGGAAGAACAAAGCAATCGTGCACCCTCAAGTAGGCGGACAACAAAATTATGGGACAGTAAGGTTGAACAACTCGGATAAAGTGAAATTCTTTGATGTATACAATACAACTTGAATACATTAGACCCTGATCGTCGAGCCCCCAGTACAGGCGTTAGTCGGTACCATTTCTCCGATCTATCAGTAATCATCATCTTGCAAACACCAATCAGAAATGTTCCTACAGAGACGTGAGGTGGAACGTTGGCTCGAGAATGACTCGAAAACCAACCTTGGCAAACGAAAATTCGACAGTGGAGCCCGTGTGGTGCACCGTTGCTTCCTTGATCGCTTTAGCAAGTGGAGTAGGCCCGCAAAAGTAGGTCTTTATTAAACATGGGATGAGGGAAAGTTGAGAGTAGAAGAAACTGTGCTTACGCCAACTTTGGTCTTCAGTTGCGACTTGCTGCCTGGAATGTACTGTCCTGATTCGATGGCTTGTCTCATTTGCCCATAAATGGTCATCCAATCTGGACGGCCAAACATGGTGCGGGATCGAAGGAGTGTCAAAGGATCATATTCTGCCCCGGCATCGTTGACTGCAATATTCCACAACATATCCTCACCAATCTTTTGGGTGAGATAAACGTTGATACGAAGGAAATTAGCTGCCGCGAAGTTAGAATAGCCAATAGTGTTGCAAGATATTCCTCACGATCGGCTTGGGCGGCCTCAACCTCCTGAAGCAGGCTTTGGAACCAGCCGAAGGAGGGCGCATCTCGGCAAACCCAGAAGAACTCGACACGACGAAGAGTGCCGAGGCTTCCCCTCTTCTGCCTATACCATATGTGTTTGAGAATAGACGCAAACGGAGTTACACCTTCAAGTCTGATTGAGGAGCGAAAACCATTGAGCCAGAAGTCTGCTTACCGATGCCCGCGCCGATCAGGACTGCAACCTCGACATCGAACACATCCTCCGCTGGTGCCCCATATGGGCCATCAATCCTAATGGCGGGTAATGGCAAAGTGCTTGAGCTTTGGTCGAGCTCGACAAAATCTCCACGCGTCCCGCCTTTCACATCTTTCTCAAACCCTTTCATTGCTGCCTGAGTTATGGAAGCGACCACAGATGGGCCAACACCGAGACGTTCACCAAGCGCCTGTGTGAAATCTCCCACTTGACGGATGTGGACTGACACATATGGGTCTTCAGGAGCAGAGGTAATGGTGAACTTTGGAGGGTGAGAATGTAAACAGCCGTACTGCTAGAAGCGGCAAGAAACCTACTGGATGCCATTGCCAACGGGATATCTCTGGAATTTGAACGAAGAGCCATTGGCCGGCAGTATACTTGAAACTTGGTTTGATAATTCGGAGCTCCATAGCTCCTATTCATGAGATGAGCGAAGAACTCAGTCACTGAACCCTTTCTTCATACCGCTAGGATGCACCAGGACTTTGGATAACCGAGTAGCCCTCCTTGCACGGTATTCTCTGTAGACGCGCTCCCCGAAATAAAGTATGCCAGGCCAGATGGTAAACCTCCAACTTAAGTAACCCAGGCAATGTTCGGTGGAATAGAATGGGAAGACGTGGGTGAGGTCGGGATCGACAGAATCACGCACGAAACATCCGGTGGCGTGCGTGTAAAGACCGATCATGAAAAAGAAGGCAAGGTGGTGTGTGTACCAAAAAACCTCGAAACACTGGTGGCGCATCTTGTGATGTGCGGTCGTATACATCAAGAGCATTATAAGAAGCATAAAATGACCAGTGATACCGCCCGGTTGAGTGTAATGGATCTGCACCGCTTTCTGCTGCCGAATTTCTGGCAATCGGTTGGAATACAAGCATCATGACCGGTGAACAAACACGCACGGGTCCTTTCGACGTTGATGAAGTTGACATAGTGCGCCGTAGTATGAACCATGGCCCAGAAAGCCATTGAATAGGCAACCTGTCGATGGAACCAGATATTCTCGTCGGCAGGGAACAGCCAGGCGAGTTTGGGCCGGACGACTCGAATAATATTGCGCAGCATAGGGATGAGTATAGCAGCTCCATCGAAGGCGAGAACGAGGCCTGCGCCACGAGATGTCCAAACTGACCACTTTAGAGAGTTCAGACCAGCCAATCTCAAATTAGTGGCCTACGGAGCGGTGAGATAAGTGGGAAACACAGAAAGGGAGAATTTCCACCTGACTGTACCAGCCATAGGCAAAGAGGCCGAAGTGGATGCCGTAAAAGATGACATTGAAAGCGAGCCTTCGAGGGGCGAGAAATTCTCTTTGGAACCAGCTTTCACCCATAGCAGATGTCGAATCCGTTAAAGCAAGTCAAGAGAGAGTCCGGAGCCAGCCAGACAACCAAGCTGAAGTGGAAAACGAGAGAGAGAGGTGGGAGAGAGAAGGAATGAAGAGGAGAAGAAGCCGCGATTTTCTATGTTTTGTGACCATGACAATCGCTGTTGCACGATCAAATGATCTCAAAACAAGAATTATACAAGCAGTCCTCAGTTACTATGATACCACATCCGAACTGTAACTTATGGCTATTCCTCGTACCGATATGCCACCATCGCTTCAATCCGATGCACGTCCGTGCTGAAGCTCCTCATCTTCACCTGTTGACTCTTGCTCGCCTCGATCGCCAACGGATCGGTGTCCACCCATTCGCCCGCGGGCACATCCGCTGATTCTGATGTATACGCCAGAATGTTGAAGACCGTCGGCTCTTGAATGACTGGTAAATAGGTGACCATTGAAATGATCTGCTTCAAAATCGCTCGAATTTCGGACTGGATCTCGGCTTCGGGTTTGGCGGATATCCTGCATCCATTGACAAATAAGAAGCCACTCTGATTTTCGAGGAAAGAGATAATACGATTGGCTGGATTCGGTGGATGGTTCGACCAGTTTGATGTCAAATACCCACCGCTCCAGTGGTGTTCGGGTATCTTTGGAGATGATAGCAAGAACAAGTTGGGTGACGGATCCAGTGAGAAGCCACTCTGCGCGGCACGTTGGGGTGCATTCCGATCACGGGCTTTCGAAGCACATACTTTGGACTTGGGAAAGAATCCTGCGCAGCAATAGTGAGCCTTGGGAGTACATTCATACACAACCTACCTCTCTAGATAGTTTTCAAGGGCAAGATCTTGAGTTACCAAGACGGTTTGACCGTACTTTTTGACCATGTGGAAATCATCGGACGGGTATACCTCGCGTTGAAAGAGGATGCTACACGATATCAGTCCCTATTATGACAGAGTACGAGGCACACGAACGTGTTCACGGCGTATTTGAAGAATTCGGTGACTAGAGCAGTGGAACCCTTGAGAGTGATTGCTTGTCGCTGAGCCTGTTTCGACGCCATGAGGAATGCTCAAGTGATTGAAGTTTTTATACGTATGATGGTCACATGGTGACCTCGACTCGTCGCTGTGCCATATGTCGGTCGGAACTCCTCCAACGTCCCAATCCCCGGCAGCTACCTCGCCAGCAAACCCGCCAGAACATGTCCCAAATGTCTCACACGTTGATCGCGTCGTTCTCGAATATCTCCGCTCCCGTGGCCATTCTAGTGCTGAGAAAGCTCTTTCGAACGAGATCGAACCTGCGTCTCCCGATGAAGATAGAGGGAAAAAGCCCGACACTGTTTCTGCGGAAGAACTTGTTAAGACTCTCGCAGTTTTTGCGCACAAACCCTCTCGTCCGGGGGAAAACATCTTCAAGGATTCATCCAATGTATTACAGGAGCTCACGGCCATGGGAAACCCTTCAAACATACAAAACCTGATAGCGAGCATTGGCTCTGTCGGTGCAGAAGAGGTTTTTTCGCTGGACCCGAGCGATAAACGGGAAGGTTTTCGGGAACTCGAGGCCTGGGTCGATGGTTCATTAGACATGTACAGAGTGAGTATGCTGAAAGTCTTACTCATATCATGCATAATCCTAGGAAGCGTAGCCTGAGTTTCGGCCAATTCTATTTCCTATCTTTTGCCACTTCTACTTGGACCTCACTCAGCATGGCTTCAAGGATGCAGGTACGTTCAACTGTTTCGATCACTTCAGCATCTGATTTCGAGAATGCCGCGCCAGCTTTGAAGTTTTTTTCCACTTTCTCACCCTCTCTATCGGCTTCCCATAACGCGACACTCCATCATCTTTCGACACTATTACTTCCAGCCCACGTGCAGAACGATGAACTGGCTCAGCGTTTTCGAAATGAGAAATTTGCTGTTCGCATGAGTCGCTCTGGCTTTGGCCTCCTTGTTGGCTGGCTCACTGAAGGAGTCGGTGGAGAGGCGCTTGGTGCCGGGGACGGCTTTACTGGTGAAAAAGGAAAGCGAGGTCGAGCGGCAGTCATGCGGGTGGTGAATAACCATCTGCGTTTTGACGGTGATCATAAATTTGCCTCCCGATCTGTGTGTGTCTTGCTAATTTTTCAAATCCAGTAACGTCCTCGAACCCCTCCGTCGTGTCACCGCATGCTTGGGAAGAGTCGACAGGTCTTCTTTCATCATTGATACCTCAACCCGGCGATACGACGATAACAAATGCTCAAACTTTCAATGTATCAAAAGGAGAGCTCAAGCTCGGGCCCCCACCCATCTCGGAGGATCTCCGTGCTGAAAGTGAGCGAGTTTTGAGGGAACAAGCAATGATGGAACGAGATCCTTCTGCACCATACGACATCCAATTTCCTCGACCCATGAGCCTTCCTGGCCTGACTGTTCCGTCGGAATCTGACCTCTTACCTCATTCCGCCACGTTTAAGACGGTCGACGTTGAAAGAGAGGTAGCCAGTGTGCGTGATGCTCGGAAGCGCATCCGACTCGAACCTTCTGTCCTTGCAAATATCGACGTTAATTCCCCCCAAGCTAGCGCTCTACGAGCTCGCGCCTTGCCAAGTATATGTGCTTACACCTTACACGACGTCGCTGAAGGGTATGCCATTGTAGGCTGACTGTATCTTGTCGACTGATTCTGTCTGTCCCTTAGTTCTCCTTGCTGCACATTTTCCCCAGACACATCTCTTATGGCAGCCGGCTTCGCCGAAAGTTACATCCGAATCTGGAGCTTGAAAGGTGAAATACTCCAGGGTTTAAGAAGCGATTTTTCATCAAGTTCAATCAAGGATGGTGATTCTCGTTTGTCATCCCTCGTCAGTGTTCCAAATTGAGGTTTCCCCTCAGCATCGTCCATTCAAAAGATCCGAGAGAAGAAAGGCACTACTACGCGCAAATTGGTTGGGCATAGCGGGCCCGTGTACTCGGTTGCTTTTGACCCAGTCTGCGGCTCGGCTGCACCCCCAAAATACCTTCTTTCAGCCTCTGCAGATGCCACCGCCAGGTTGTGGTCTATGGATACAATGACCAATGTCGTAGCATTCCGTGGACACGAAAACCCTGTATGGGACGTGAAGTGGAGTCCGATGGGGATCTATTTTGCTACTGGGAGTCGAGATCGGACTGCTAGGCTCTGGTCGACCGATCGAACGGCGTGTTTGCGAATATACGCGGGTCATTTGAATGATGTCGACGTGGGTGTCCCTATGTCACTGCGTTGTTCAAATATGATCACTGAACTATGAAGCAGTGTATACAATTCCACCCGAATTCGTTGTATCTTGCCACGGGCTCGAGCGATTGGACTGCTCGGTTATGGGACGTCCAGCGCGGGGTCTGTGTTCGTGTCTTCATTGGGCACCAGGGACCTGTTTCTTTAGTGGCCATTAGCCCAGATGGGCGCTATTTAGCCAGTGCTGGTTTGTGCAGTCCAGTATTTTCTTCGTTTTGTGGTGACCATATATATGCAGGAGAGGACCTTGCTATCAATCTGTGGGATATCGGCTCCGGCAAGCGGCTAAAAAAGATGACTGGCCATAGTGCATCGATCTATTCACTCGCTTTTAGCGCAGAATCTTCTTTGCTTGTCAGTGGAGGCGCTGATTGCACAGTGCGATGTTGGGATGTCAAAGGTTCTGGCGGCTCCAAAGGGAAGCCCCGGGAGAATGGCACATTAGGATCGGCGAGCAATGGGATTGTCTCTCAAAGTTACGGGGAAAGCGAGATTCTGGAGACGTGCGTCTGGTAATTCCACTCGTTGGTATGCAATGCTGACTAGCAGCCTGAGCAGGACCGACCTGGTGGCTACCTTCCCCACAAAACGGACACCTGTGACGAACGTTCAGTTTACTTCTCGGAATTTGTGTCTCATCAGTGGAACGTACCAGTTGCCCGAGCTACGATGATTTGTATATAGATGGCAATAACAATATTTCGCTGGGGAGATCACGTGACAGTGGTCAGTACAGAATCACACTGCGAGTCTGCCACTCTGTCCTCGGGTTTTCACATCGCTGCCCCAACCGCCCCACATATGCCCAGCGGCGTCCCGACATACAGCTAAACGACGTGCAGTAGATCTGTTGACTTTTTCTGGCGAACATCTTCCATGATGGAGGACTCCATGCAGATAGACCTAGTAGTTGGCGCGGGTCCACAATCCCAGAATCGAGATGCAGAAGAGCTCGAGTACACGCAAGGTATTTCTGCCCGGTGGTACGGTAGTATCAATGACGCTAACTCAACCTGATTGACTCTCTGGATAGCCCCTCCACAAACACAGCCCGTCCACTCGCGTGATAACTTTAGGGACATACAAGTGAAAGTGCATATACGCAGACCAGAGCGGGACTCATGGGTGTACATGGGGAGAGGTCTGGTCACACAGGAGGTGATGGGACACTCCTCTCGAGTTGGTGCGACTTCCCCCCCTTTGCATGACGCGTGCTCAAAACTCTTTTGAACCAACAAGTTGTACGTACTGTATCCAGCGGAAAGGTCATGGTCATGTTTAGCGAGGTGCGCGCATTTACCAAGGTAAAACGAGTCAAGAAAGGCTGACATTAATGCTAGACGAGTGATCTCCAAGCTGAAAAGCGGGGAAACTTCGTCGTCGTAGGTTGCGTCGAAGGCGCACGCGTCGTTTCGTGGTCTCTGAACGTACGTCGCCACTTGTTGGTCCTCATGCCGAAGGAAACTCTGACTGACATCCCAGGCACTGAACAATTCGGAAACGCTTCGGCTGCTCGCGAGTATAGAGCTTGCATGCTACAAATGTAAACAGGCTTTGGCAGATCCACGTCTGCATTCAAAGGGACGCCGGCGGATTGAAAGAGTGATCAAGGACGACCGACGGCGGAGACACCGCCGGCGCAAAGACCAGGAAGCTCTGATTGACGCGTTCGCTAAACAAAACTTGAGCACAGAACCGAATGGAATGGAATCAGGACCTCCAGATCAGTAGGCTCGCAATGAGCATCCTCCAGTATTTATTGGTGTTCATGGCGGATGTATGTATTCCATTACCTATTAGATTCCTTTTCTTGTTTGCTTTGTTTTTTGTTTCCCCTCTGCAATAATTATAAACAGCAAGTGGTCGTATGTATGATTTCAAGCGTTCCAGGACGACTTTCAAACCCAAACATGACGCGACTTACAGCTGCAATGAAAATACATATTTCTACTGTGGGTAGCTTTTCCAACGTGTAATAACCATAGAACCTCGAACAAATAAAGTAAACAATGAGGGATAATGTTATGGTATAAAAACAAATGCATTGATGTCCAGCAATAAATGTCATCCACTTCCAGGAGGTGGTGGGGGAAATGACAACGACAGGAAGTTGAAAAGGAAATGAAACTTGGGGTGGCGCGTCATGATGGCAGATGATATGGTGATCCGGAGGAACTACCGAGCTCATTCTGGTGAATGGCTGGAGGCTGACCGCGTCGTTCGCTGTATTGTGGGGGTAGCTCGACGACACCCTCGTTGTTCGGATGAGGCAATTCATCCTCAACGTCTGTGTGGACGATGAATCGGGATGGTGTGTATACTGATGCGCCTGCCATGGCGGCCTTGCGCTGGGTACTAGTCATTGACCCCAAGTCTTCTGACGTATGTATGTTGAATGGTTGAACGGCTCCAGGAAGAGGAGGGTGGTTGATGGCGTATGGGTTAAACGGATCTGGATCATCAGAGAACGAACGCGACTGGGAGTGGAGCGATGGTTGGTATTGGGAATGAGAGGAATCTTGGTAAGGAGTGGGAGGTTGATAAAGAGAGTTAGGTGGAAGATAAGTAGGGTTAGGTGGAAGATAAGTAGAGTCGGGAGGAAGATTAGTGGACGAATGAGGTGAACGAGCATCGATGAAAGGGTTAGAATCGTAAGGAGCACCGGGAGCGATATAATGCAAGGGCGAGGCAGGGATGGAACCAGGATATGTGTTGGGAGGACGGGGGTCGTAGGTGAGATCAAGGTTCCTGCCAACATGCCTCGCATTTGACAAACGGGCATCGTGTCTTTTTCGCAAAAAGAATAGACCAAGGGTGATAGTAACGGCTAGAAAAACAAGAGCACCGATTACGGTGCCGGCGACGGCGGCTATGGAGGTCTGGCCGCCTCCCGAATTTGGGGCGGAGGGTGATGTTGATGTGGAACCGGTGGATGTGGACGAGGAGACGGGAAGAGAAGCGGTTGAGGAAGGGGATTGATTGTTGAGACATGTGGCATCGTCGGTGATGCCGACAGTCTTGACATCAGAAGTACCGCCGTTGCGTCCTTGAGCGTCAAACAGGGAGAAAATGATAGAAGTGCCAGCTGCTACGTTGGCATTCCAGGTGTAGGATTTTGGACCAACGGGAGGAGTAAGAACAAATGAGGTTCCTCCCGGCACGGTGCCCTGGGTATAGATAGAGTAAGATAGAGGGATTGCGAGGAAAGAAAGAAACGAAAACGGACAACGATGGTGATGGGCTGGATGGCTCCGTCATATCCATTGACAATGTATGGTCTGAGGGAGAATTGTGAATGAGGGGCAAAAGGGGGATGGAGAAAGGACATCACCTGCACTGCTGGAGAGCGGAATTCAGCTCGAAAGAAAAGTTGACACCTTGGCTGATGAGCGATCGGGGGGTGATAGAAGGGGAAGAGGTATCTCACCTGGGTCTGTGGTGTTGCAGGTTGAACCGTGGGAGGAGCCTGTGGTCAGGACGGGTGTCGATCCACCGGAGGCGAAGCTGGTGGCGTCAGACATGGTAAGGACGAACTGCTTGGAGGCGGGGAGGGTAAGGGGGAAGGAAAAGGAGCCATGTCCGTTGGCATAGGCGGCAGCGGGGATGGAGATGTTGCGGGGGGAGCCAAAGAGCTGAAAAGGGGGTGAGTGGGAGGGGGAGGGGATGGGGAGGACGTACGGGGGAGAGGATGAGGGAGAAGGGAGAGGACCCGCCTGTCCAGTCGACGGTGAGGGCATTGCACTCAGTGGGGGTGGTCGTCGAGAAAGAGAACGGACGTGCGGAGGGCAGCAGGGCAGTCAGCCCCCACAACGACAACGCAAACAACATAAAGGCAGTGAATTACATAATAATAATAAAAAAACATAACTAACCCCAAACTACCCGCGCTGTCTCCACCACTACTGCCAACTTCGCCCGCTCCTCTACCTCCGTCACACAGTTGCCCTCCCACACAGACGCGAACCCGCACTGAGGGCTGATGCACAACCTGTTCACAAGTAAGCCACCTCTTCAGTGTTCCACGCTCTAAAACACTGACTGATTGAGTGCCACATCGCGCGACCGCGGAGGACACCCCGCCATCAGCACATCCACCGCCTCGTTCACCCGCCTCTTGAGCTCCTCCACCGTCTCAAGCTATTCTGCGTCAACCTTTACGTCTTTCGTTCTCTCAGAAACTCGCACCTTGCCGTTCTTCGTCGTCACCAGCCCAAGCACCGCGATCTTGTTCACAGGAAGGTACCTCAGCGGCTTAAAATCTCCCGCCCGTTCCGTGTCGTATTCCAGCTATCGCTCTTGGTTCAATCAACGAGTCGCAAACATTCTCACCACTCACATAGAAGGCATCCACATCGAGCCTTTGGAACACCTTGTCCGCGATCCGACCATACCCGCCCTCGGAAAAGTGCACTCCACCCTTGCATTCTTCCGTCAGTCGCCGCAGATTCAATACAAAATCACACAACCTTGAAATTGCCCCGGCACATGTGTACTCCCACTCTCAGATCCCGCGGCCGGTTCTGCACGCAAACGTTGATTGCCCGGATGTATGTATCCAGAAGCGCTCCGTGATCCACCCCCACCGCTTCCATTCCTGCAATCATCTCCTCGTTGCAGAAATAGCAGAACGTGGGGTCATCGATCTGAATGTTTCCTATCAATTGCTGTCCATTAGACCCTGCCCGAATCAACCTCCAATCAACCTACGACATCCAAGCTCATACAGATCTTTGATCTCTGCCCGATAGGCTATGCCCAAGTCATCAAAATACTCTTCTGAAATCATCTCATGTCAAGCCGTTTGCGCAAGTGTCGGAACGGCCCTTACCGTCTGTTTCGTAAACTGACAGGTCGTATGTCAAGTCCGACCCGTGTCGCTGATGGTACCAGGTCGGGGAACACATGGTGATCTTGATAAACTTGACATCCTAGAAATTGACATCCACTTGTCACAGTCTCGATTATCGACTGAACATCTCATCCATACCTCTGCTGGCACAAGCCTTTTCAAGTACTTAAAATCATCAACGTAAAACGGCCGCGTCCGTTTGATCTTTCCCTGCAGCAACCCAATCAACGAAAATCAACCATCAACACGTCGGAACCTACCGTACAAAACATTGTCTCGGCTGCCTGAACCCCTGCCATATACATGAACTTGATGTGCGGGATATAAGGCTTACGACGATCAAAAAATTTTATCAGGTACTCGAGAGGTGAGTTATACCTTGAAGGTGGAAATTGGTCCTGGTACGTTGGAACCTGTTCATAAAATTCTGGGGAAACAAAATGGCGGGTTCTTACGGTTCGGAATGATTGTCATTCCTTCTAGCTTTTCAAACACACCCTCGAAAAACATGGACCTAACCATCGTCAACGTGTTTCGCATCAACAAAGGAGCGGGTCACCTCCTGAGTTCACCGTCAGTCAAGGTCTTCATGCCCACTTCTTGCTGGAGCTTGACGACGTGTCTGATGGCTTCGTCTTCGACTTGCTTGAGCGCGCATTTTGAACACTTGTTTTGCTCTAACAGCTCGCGTTTCCGATACAAGGCTACTGGCCGGAGAAGCGAACCAACGTGGTCTGCACGGACAGGCAGACCCGTGTAAGGTGCGGCAGAAGACTTGGTCATTCTTGTGAAAGCAAACCAGACGGGGGAGAGCGATGGGCCTAGCCAACAGAAAAGAATGTCTTATATTGCGGCAGCCTAGTCTAGAGTAAGTAGATAGAGACAGTATGACTATATGGCACAAGGGTCAACGGAAATGACAGTAATTGGTCATCGGTAGTCCTATCGACCGCTTGCGAAGAGACGCCGCAATCGCGAATTTTCTTCACCCAGAGGAAGTTTGAACGCCGAAAGAAGGAGGGGAGATGCATCGCCGTCCGACGATCTAACATGATGACGTACACGGATCAAGTCTCGCCGATGTGATCCCATGGGGCGTCTGGGTTAGGGTTACGGCTTATTCCGGGCCTCCTGCCTAGTTCCTCCAAGCCACCCACTCTCGATTAGGACACCCACTACAATCATCGGCAACGCCCTCAACGACCTCAAGACCGTACGACCCATCTCTTTCCTCTCAAATATTGGTCCACTGACGTCTGATCTTAGAGCAAGACATGGGCTTTGCGCACAACAACGGTCAGTCGCTGTCCAATCTTTGTTAATACCCCACCTCGCTCATTTTCTACACCAAAGTTCTTCATGCCAATCACTTCCGCAAGGATTGGCAACGCCGCGTCCGCACCTGGTTCGACCAGCCAGGACGCAAGCTCCGCCGGCGCAATGCCCGCAAGGCCAAAGCGGCTACCCTCGGAGTCCGACCCGTCACCCTCCTCCGCCCTGCCGTTCGCGGTCAAACCGTCCGCTACAACCGCAAAGTCCGCGAGGGTCGTGGGTTCACACTCGCTGAGCTCAAGGAAGCCGGAATCGGGAGGAAGGAAGCGCGGGGTGTGGGCATCGTTGTCGATCACAGGAGGAGAAATCTGAGCGAGGAAGGAAAGCAGGTGAACGTGGAGCGGCTGAAAGCGTACAAGGCCCGCTTGATCGTCTTCCCCCGCAAGGCCGGCAAGCCCAAGACCGGCGATTCATCCGTGAGCCATCTACTAGATTGCACTGTCAGTACTCTCGGCTGACCTTCTCGACAGGCGGAAGACCTCAACGCTGCTACGACTCGTGCTGCGATTCCCTTACCCGACGCCTACCCCGCAGAGACTCCCCGCAAAATTACCGCCGAAGAGCGCGAATTCCAGGCGTTCAGGACTCTCCGCATTTCCCGTGCAAACCAGAGACACGAAGGCGCACGAAAAATCCGCGCTCAAAAGGTCAGTTCTCGTTCTGCTGATGCTTTTCTATCCCGATTTCTCAAATCATCATATTCACAGAAAGAGGAAGAAGAGGCGGCAAAGAAAAAGTAAACCGCCTTACCCTTCACCTTTTCTGTTTTGTTCGACCTCATGCCTTTGCTCTCGTTTACAAAATGTGGGCGGATGTGAGCCGCTTCCTCTTCAAACACATGCTGTATGGATTGAATATGAGCACTATGACCTGCATTTCACGGTTTTGAATCTATTCATTAAGGTGCTCCTAAGTTAGATAAATGGGTATCAAAGATTCAGTCTTCTATATCGAGGACAGTATTCTCTATTCCATCTTTTGTGCGAGCGTTTTCCCGACGGCTTCCTCGGCCTCGGCCTGCGCCACGTTGGTCATTATCTTCACCTGATCTGCAACGCCTTTGAGCACGCCGAGAACCTCATTATTGCCATCGACAAAGCCAAACTCGGCATAGACTAGGCCTTGTTCCTTCGCAAACTCCTTCACCAGCACGCTCGCCCGTCGGAGATTGTGACGAGGAAGCCGAGGGAAGAGGTGATGCGTCACTTGTAGATGTAGGCCTCCATGGAGAAAACTTATCGAATCGTCGCAAATCACGTCAGTGGTTGTGCGCAGTTGACGATGGGGGAATGATTCGGTCGGGCCGAGATCCGTCGTAGACATCGAGAAATGGGAAAGGACGATCTGAATTTTTGATTTTGAGCTTTTTCGAAGAAAAAGAGAAGGCTGGAATGGAGATACCTGGACGTGCAAAGGACTGGTGACGGCGTGGCTCACAAGTAGATACGAGAGTGACATCTTCCACGATGGGCACCCATAAAGAACGCGTCCAAACCAAAGCCAGAAGAAAGTTAGGCCAATAACCTCGAGCCACCATGCCCAATTACCGCCCCGGGCGCGTTTGGTATCCCATGCTTTGCGATAGAGAAAGGTGTAAGAATTGGCATAGAGATTGAAGCGCGCGAAGGCCATGATAAGGTAGAATAGTTTGTGTTGGATGGCCACGAAAACCTTGGCGAATCGGTCAAAACACATGACACGTTTGTAGAAGGAAGACCAGAGTGAGGAGAAAAATGCGGGAGAGATAACAAAGAATGGAAGGTGCTGGATGTCTGGGTCACTGTAAAAATGGTGAGAAACGAGGTACATAGAAACCCTCGTCGTGAGGACGTACTGCGAAGGATGGTTTGTAACGACTGTACGAGAAACATTAATGCCTCGAGGAAAGTGGAAGTGAGAAGGACGAACTGTGATGAATGTTATGATTCTATTGCCGTGAGGACTTGAGAAGATGTGACGAGCATTTTAAGAGCGACAACGTACCTCGACCCACCAGCCAATACTCAGGCCACCAATAAAATCAGCAATAAGGATAGAGAGCAGACGGTCGATGGTCCAGTTATGAGTCACCCCCATGTGGCCCAGGTCATGGGCAGAAAAAACCAGTTGATGCCACATCAGACCGAGGAAAACAGCGCTTGTGATGAACCAGCCATGCTGATACGTATACGCTGACAGGAAGGCAAGAAGAAAATAACGCAGCACCTCCGGCCCATAGCCAGTGACATAAGGAGTTTTGTAGAGCCCTGCATCAAGTATGCGTTTGTGGAGTTGTTTGTATGCACGAGAGTGCTGTGCTTGCCGTTTCAGGGAAAGGTCTGTGGGAGGGGGTTCCAGAGTCGCGAGGTCTGGTTGGGACTGGTTGAACGACGTGTCATCGCTGGGCAAGAGGAGGATTTGGGAGGAGGGGGAGAGCCTGGTGTTGACTGGGGAGCGTTGTGCGGTGGCCTCGCTGACCCATGTCGAAGACTGGCCGTCGGCGGCGAGCTTGCGCACCCAACCGGACATGACGGGGGGTACAAGCGGGGCCCAAACATTTTCTTTCAACTCTACGCGGCCAATTGAAAACCTGTCAATGAGCTTGAGCGTGGCGTCGCAATGGTAGGCCTCGATCTCGTCAGAAGCGTCGCGTCCGACAAAGTGGAGGAGCGCGAGGGTCCCGCCAGGGTGTGCCTCAAGCCAGCGGTGGGGGATGCGGAGGAGATGCGAGTTGTAGACGATGAGGTGCTCGCCGGCGAGGATGCGGGCGGCGACGTCTTGCCTGGACCAGACGGTGGTGGCGCCCATGACGAGAAGTTGTGTGGCGGTGTTGTCTGCTTATATACACAGCTTCCCTGCTTTTCCCCCTTCCCACCTCCACCCACGCCCGTCCCTGCGCCGCTGCCGTCGTCGCTCCCGCCCCCCATCGTCTCCCGCCCCGCCCTGCTCGTTTTGTCCGCCTCGTCCTCGTTTTGCTCAGCAACCAGCTCCGGCCCGCTATTTTCCGCCGGGCTTGGCGTGTGAACAACTGGGTTACCGCACCCGCATCACTCACGATGGCTACCACTCGTCCATCACGCCCTCTCCAATCGTCGCCTAGGCCCCCCCGCGATCCCTTCACCGACCCAGCAATTTCCCAGCGGCGTCCACCGCCACTCCCCCCCAAGACTAAGCCAAAGCCCTCACCACTCATGCCCGCCCCAGCCCCCAAGTCTGTTCAACCAACCCGAGACGCTCATCCGGATCTCGTGCAGGCCGTTCGCGACACTGTCGTCCTCCGCCCAAGCTCAGACCCCAATCCCCGTACAAGGGTGGGACGCAGCCAGACAACTCAGTCAGTCCTCTCTCTCCTTGCACATTTTTCTTCTTCGCATGATCTTCAACATCCATCACCCACAGGTCCTCGTCTTCTGCGGTCCGCCCATCAACGAGACGCTCTCATTCCCAGGATTCCGCGAATACCCAAGAGAAGTCAAAGACGCCTTCCAAAGGTCGCTCCAAGAAGGGATCTCAGCACGCGGATGTGATCGACCGCCTCGACTTCACTGGTGTCGGCCCGAGTAAGTCGCACTTTCGTTTCCGATCGTCACAAGGTCTCATCACACTCAAACAATCAAGTGTTTCATCACGATGGCCCGTTCGATGCATGTGCACCCTCTCGTAATCGACAACGCAACAAAGCTCCTATGTTTGCCTGGAGCACCCGCCCCGAGGATTCTGTCAGCAAAGGCGATAATATCTATCCATCGGCTGACGCATACAAAACATTCTCAGACACAGAATATGTAGATCCTCCCAAGAAGAAAGTCGATGCCATCGCAGAAGCATGGGGCATACATGAACCAGAGCCATATGAAGAATTTTTTGCGGGCGGTGGTGCCGGAAGGACTCCTGGTGCGACCCCTGCCAGCTCTATTTATAACGGCAGAGACTCCCAGAACGTGTCCGCCGCTAATGGCCGATCCCGCCCTACGCCTCGTCGACCTCTGGTTCCCCCACCCCAACCCATCCTTGTCCCCGATGCTTCTGACGTCACTAGTGACCCTGGTAACTCCCCGCCCTCGCCCCCGGGTCCCAAGCGCACGAAGTCATTGATGCATCGCATCCGAAAAATGCGCGACGCCCCAAATGTCCCAGTTGGCTCCGATTATGAACCCCCCTCGTCCCCTACAACTCCGACCGAGCACTCGTATCCTGGCGCAAATGGGTCTCGCCCCACACATCGCCCGCAGAATTCATTCCTCGGTCGTCTAGGTGGTGGCAACCGTAACAACAATCCCACACCTGAGAAGCCTGAACCATTCGTTTACATTGAGGCGAACAACAAGGAGCTTCCAGCTACGCCTCGGTCAAGGGATCCCTCTACCGAGAATGCGCCTCTCGACGGTACACCTGGCTCACCTGGGTTGGTACGGAAAACGAGCCTCATGAAGAAAGTGGGGCGAGCAGTAGTAGGAAGGAATCGTCAGTGAATGCCCGTTAGGCGCACCTGCATCATGCGCGCAATTGCTGAGCTCCCTTTCTTTGCCTCCTATTCTGCTCCATCCCCTGATTGATTCGCCAATACTTTCATGTACAAACTAGCCTCCCCTCCTGAATATCTACTGCATCTCATTCGTTCCCTTCCCCCTCCCCCCATTGCCTTTTATGAACTGACATTACGGCGGCCCCCTATCTCTTGGAATATTTCTGTTATATATGACCACGTATATCCTTTATCGACGGTTCTTGACAAAGGATCCAAGGAGCTTTATGTTGTAGCACAACGAGAACCCTTCCTTGGTTCGTGTATTTTCATGTATTCTCTTGTACCCTCTAAATCTATCTATTCCTTCTACTCGTTTGTTTTTGAGAGCTATGTACAAGGTATCTTACAATCTAACATTTATACTCGCACTTTGAAGCGCTCTCTTGGTTTCTTGGATCCCAACTTCTCCCCTGTGAAAGATCCCAGCAGCCAAAGCAGCTTCGACATCTGTCCCATTGAACACTTCGGTAAAATGTTCCTTCTTCCCAGCGCCGCTGCTTGCAATGACGGGAATGTGTACATTCCTCTTCACAAGGTTGACCAGAGCAAGATCGAAGCCGAGTCCGGTGCCATCACGGTCAATACTGTTCAACAAGATTTCTCCGGCGCCAAGACTTTCGACGCCACGGGCAAGCTCTACGACAGAGACAGGTCGCAACTCTCGTCCGCCAGAGACAGTACATTGATACCACCAAGCCTTGCGACGCTCGCTCTCGGACCCGTCAGGCGTGCCTACAACAAGTTCGTCCTTGTAGGGACCATCGTATGTATCAGGATCGACGTACACTTTCCGCGGGTCCACCGAAACGACGACGGCCTGACTTCCATAGGCATGAGCAATCGCCTCGATTGCACTGGTACCGTCCCTTGCGCCTGTGCTGTGTAGCCTCTCGACGGCATACACAGCCTCGGAACCTATGCTGACCTTGTCCGCTCCAGCTCGGAAATAAGTGGCTGCCACTTCGAGTGCGCTGCGTTTGGTACCATCAGGATCGACGGTATTCTTGATTCCTCCGCCAATGGTAAGCGGGACAAACACGCACTCTGCAGCAGCGCGGACCACAGCTAACATGGGTTGGTCGCGTAGAGGGGAGTGACGGAAGGATGTGATGTTGAGAAGGCAGAGCTCATCTGCCCCTGAGGCATAATACCGCGCGGCCAGCGCTACGGGTTTACCGAGATTTCTAACAGCGCCTGGGGTGTTGGTCGTGAGAGCACTATTTGCCGGATCCACTTTCTCTCGGACGTCGTATTGATCGCCTTTGGTGACGACAAGGTCGCCCCGATCATTTGCGCGAATATCCATACAAGCCACGATGCGCTTGGTCAATCGGTGTTCTGGCTTGAGCACCGGTTGGACGGACAGGCAAGGATCGGGAGGAAGGCCTAACCCAGGTTTGCGAATCCATGCGTCGAGGAGTGTAAGACCTGTTGCGCCAGATTTTTCTGGATGAAATTGAGTCGCGAACACGTTGTCTTTACGGATCGAAGAGATAAATAGCTCATCGCCATATTGAGTTGTTGTATGCGCCCATTTAGCGACGTCTGGGTATTTATCCGGGTCATACTTGGCACAGAAGGAATGGACAAAGTAGTAGTACGGAGGGACCGCTTGAGCAGTGAGAGAAGTGGGGTCGGCAGAGTTCCATCCCATATGGGGAACAGCTTTCTGGGCGTTGTCAAAGCGCTGTATTGGGCCAGGGACGACGCCAAGACCTGGAGAAGGAGATTCCTCGGAAGAGAGGAAGAGAACCTGCATGCCGATGCATATCCCAAAGTAGGGCCTGCCGGAGAGAATGTATTGACGGAGGTGCTCAAGCAAACCGCGGTCTGTCAGATGCTTAATGGCGGTTTCAAACGCGCCGACACCGGGAAAGATGAGAGTCTAATGTTCGATTGATGAGATGTCAGAGAACAACAACAAGTGTAACTGACGGTGGCGTCTGCAAAATCCGATGGTTTCGAGATCCACTGAAAGGAGTGTCCGAGACGACTGAGTGAGTTTGCGAGACTCTGGACGTTGCCAGCGCCGTAGTCGAGGAGGTAGAGACCTGGCATCTCGCAGGTCAGGTGACCACCTCCACCCTCATTCCCGATCAAATATAAAAACAAAGTCGTCCGCCGCTCACCATTCACCATCCCATGGCTTCAATCCACCTCTCCGCCTCCAATCGCCGCGACCGCGTCGCTCGTCTCCCAGAACACGCCGGCCGCTTCCTTCAGCCCGTCGAGAACGGTGGCGTTCGTCTCCTCATCCTCGAGAACATCAGCCAGCAGGCCGTTTCTGCCTTCAGGACGCTGGGCTTCCATGTCGACCACTATACCGCCGCCATGAGCGAGGACGAGCTTGTCGAAAAGATCTCCTCCTACCATGCCATCGGCATTCGCAGCAAAACAAAAATTACTAGCCGAGTCATCAGCGCTGCACCCAAGGTCTGCTGCCCCTTCATTCATAGCCACCAAAACCCTGACCCACTTCTCCCAGCTCCTCGCCATCGGTTGCTTCTGCATCGGTACTAACCAGGTCGATCTCAAGGCTGCCGCCTCTGCTGGCATCCCAGTCTTCAACTCACCGTTTTCAAACTCTCGTTCTGTCGCAGAGCTAGTCATGGGCGAGCTGATCGCTCTGTCTCGTCAGCTCTTCGAGCGTTCATATGAACTCCGCAACGGTATTTGGAACAAACAATCCAAAGGGTGTTGGGAGCTCCGTGGAAAGACCCTTGGTATCGTTGGCTACGGTCACATCGGCTCTCAGCTCTCAGTCCTCGCCGAATCCTTTGGCCTCCGCGTCCTTTTCTACGACGTCATAAACATCATGCCTCTTGGTCAAGCCCGTCCTGTTCCTAACCTCACCGCCCTCCTCTCAGACTCCGACTTTGTTTCTCTCCACGTCCCCGAGCTTCCAGAAACCACTAACCTCATCTCCGTGCAACAGCTCAAGGACATGAAAAAGGGCTCTTATCTGATTAATAATTCCCGTGGAAAGGTCGTCAACATTCCTGCCCTCGTCGATGCTCTAAAATCTCGCCATCTCGCCGGTGCCGCCATCGACGTTTTCCCTCACGAGCCTGGTTCCAACGGGGCTCCATTCGACGATAACCTTAATCCTTGGGCCAGTGAGCTGCGGGCTCTTTCAAACGTCATCCTTACTCCTCATATTGGTGGTTCCACAGAGGAGGCGCAAAGGATGATCGGAGATGAAGTAGCACAGGCTCTTTCGAGCTACCTCGGCTATGGCTCTACTCTTGGTGCCGTCAACTTCCCCGAAGTGGACTTACGCCCCATCGCGGCAGAGCAGGACACACAGATTCGTATCTGCCACGTACACAAAAACAAGCCTGGTGTCCTCAGGCAGATCAACGAGGCCTTGTCGGCTTATAATGTTGAGAAGCAATACTCTGACTCCAAGGGCGAAATCGCCTATCTCATGGCAGATATTGCAGACGTCAGCAGGGCTGATGTATATAGATTGCAGGACCGCATTGACTCTACGGACGCCAATATCCTCACTCGGTTCCTCGCGTAAATTCCACGGCCATTTATTCTTTTATAGATTTATCTATATCATCGATTTCACGCTACCTACCACCATTCAACTGGACACCCTCCATGTACATAGATGCAAGCATTGTCGTGATTGTACCAGGATCAAATGTACTCTGTATTACTGTAATCTCGCTGCTATCGATTCATCAACTGATGATGCAACTACCAATGAACTACGTTTCTTCTTCAGGATCACCAATGCCGCTTGGAAGAATGGCAAAATGAGTTTCCATCTCGGGAAGGCAGGGCGAATCATAGATCTTGCATGACCGCGTATTACCCCGTGATTTCTTCAGTTGTAGCCTGTGCACAGTGAGTCACACGCGCAGGGCAATAAAACAAACTTACCGAGTAGTGGAGGCGTGGGCCATGATATTACCCCCAATTGGCTTCTTCTCGTTGCCAGCATACGGACCAGCAGCGGCGTCAGGATTGGACATGACCTGATTTGTAACAACAACCGCGATGCCAAACTAAGTCAAACAGTAGTACCAGAGCGGAAGCAAAAGAAGGAAAAGATAGTACCTCGTCAGCGAGGCGTTGCAGTGTTCTTAAGAACTTGCCCAAGTGGTTCTGACGGGACGACAATTCTCCTCGTCCGCTAAAGTCCGTTCGATAAAGGGCAGTGCATGAATCCACGATGAGCAGACAAAACCTAGCCAGCATATAAGTTATACAGCGATCCAGTAGCGAAGTGCTTACCTTGACTCGGCCATCAGAGCACTTGCGCTGGCTAATAACGCATTCTGGTGGTCCGCGTTGTATGCTCTTGCATAAGCCACATTATCAAGCACTTCCTCTCCATTTAATCCATAACGCTCTGCCACCGCCAGGAGACGGACAGGACGAAATGTCCCTTCTGTGTCGATATACAGGCATTTTCCTTCTCCTCCTCCCATGCTGACAGGTAACTGGCATGTGACGGCAAGGGTGTGGCATATTTGAGATTTTCCTGTTCTGAATTCGCCAAACAGTTCGGTGATAGCACCTGTCTCAATGCCACCTGCACTGGGATGGACTGAGCGCATATACCAAGATTTCGTGTGTCGCACTGACCTCCGAGCAGGGCATCAAGCTGCTTTGATCCAGTCGTGATGTGAACGAGTTCAGATCGACGCGCATGCACCTCGGTCGCGCTCTGGAATCCAAGAGGGATGATCTTCTGGGCTAGAGCAAGGTACATTACACATCACCTCTGCCTGATTCCTGGAGAGGGACTGACCCTCGGCAAGTATCTTGTCGGCTTTCTGATCTGAAATGCCCTTGATCGTGACGAGCTGCTTCTTTGGGGTGAAGGCAACAGCCTCGACAGTGTTCAAGCCAGCCTCAGCAAGTTTCTTGATATCGTTGGGATGGATCCCGGCTTCCTGGAGTTTGTTGACGAGAAGGGGGCCTGTGAACTGATATTCATCCACGTTCTCGCCTTCGGGACCGTGCGGGGGTTGGGAGAGTTCGGACATGGTGGTTGGATGATAAGTTAACGCGAAACGCGTTCTTGATACTATTAGTCACGTGTACGCGTAATTAAGGGACATCCTTCCCAAGTGTCCGTTCAAAGTAATCCACCGCCTTCACATCCAGCACCAACCGCTGCCACTTGAGAAGCTCGTATACGTTCAGTTTATCCGACGTGACCAGCTTCACCTTCTCTAGGTTGTTGATAGCTCGCTCAAGCCCAACAGGTGGTGTTTCCTCCCCTGTAACAAACAGCGTCTTCCTCATGCCCAGCGCGTCAATCTTCTGAGCGAGATGCTTGGTCTTGCCGTTTGGCCACGAGAGACTGGTTACTACCCCAAGGCTGTTCTCCTTGACCTTGGCACTGAGCGCGACTCGCATGCCCATCTCAATAACCTTGCGAGGTAGTTTGGTGCTGAAATCGCGCGGTTTCGGCCCGAATGCGACACCACCACCAATAAGCATAGGACTTTGACCGTCGCCCAACCGTGCTTTTCCAGTTCCCTTCTGTCGGCGAATCTTGATTCCAGATCCTCTGACTTCGCCACGAGTCTTGGTGTTGGCCGAGCCTTGCCGCAGAGAGTCGAGATGGTGAATGGCACAAAGGTGGAGAATGTCGCGCCGTATCGGATGATTGAAAACGGTGGGATTCAAAACTACAAGATTGTCCTGAGCCAAAGGGTCGGACTTGCCACGCTTAAGAGGTTGTGTGAGGGAGAGATAAACCGGCTCTAGAATAGGTTTGACTGCACGAGACTCAACATAAATGGCAGATAGTGAAGGCATACTACCGAACCTGTTTTAGACGGCGGAGGATGTGAGACAGAGGACAGAAAGCGGAGGGGGGCGACAGGTCCCGAAACCAGACGGGCGGAGGACTGCATCATGGGAGGATAAGCAAGTCACTGCACTGAAAGAACTAACTGTGGGAGTCTGCCATCTAGCTTTAGTCAGCATCAGTCCGGCATACGCCGGGTGAAACTAGGTAGGTGCTTCAAGCCACCACTCCGCTGTAAAGGTCAAGGACGCCGACCTGGACGACTTTAAGAACAAGGTACAATTGTCCATCGATCGTCTCTTAATGTAACTCACCAATTCTTCTCTTTTGCAGTTCCGGAAACATCAAAATGACGTCAACGACAAAGGCCGTACAGACATTCGGCAAAAAGAAGGCATGCAACAACCAACTATCATCATCATGTGTGAGCTGCTCAGCCTGACTCTGGACCTCCGTCATCTAGACTGCAACTGCCGTCGCCCATGCAAAAGAGGGTCGTGGACTTATTCGCGTCAACGGCTCTCCGATCAACCTTGTCCAGCCTGAAATCCTTCGCTTGAAGGTCTATGAACCCATCTTGGTCGCCGGAGAGGATTCGTTTGCTCCCGTTGATATTCGTGTACGGGTGAAGGGAGGAGGACACACATCGCAGGTGTACGCTATCCGACAGGCCATAGCAAAGGCTCTCGTTGCCTACTATGCCAAGTACATCGATGCCTACAGCGCCTTGGAGTTGAAGAAGAAACTGGTTGCGTACGACCGTACTTTATTGATTGCGGATCCTAGGCGGATGGAGCCCAAGAAGTTTGGTGGACAAGGTGCCCGTGCTCGCAGGCAAAAGAGGTGCGCATCTCGACAGTTTTTGTGTTGTACATTTCTCATGCATCTCTGTTTAGTTATCGTTGAGCACTTTATTTCTTTATTTCCTGTCGTACTCCATATCATGTTTCTCCCCAACCACCGTTATGCGTATGCAAAATCATGATTGGCATTATGAAAGACGAATGTCTGGCGTGAGCTTGGAGCAAATCAGCTGAGTTGTATTGAAGGTCACGTGGTCATCTGACGAGGGTTAGCGCCACATACCTTCTCCCTAAGTATACCCTGTGGTTCCAAACGTGCCCCTTGGTTTGAACGCCTTCAATCACTGCCGGCGGCATTGAGCGGCTTGGTCAACAGCGCGCCTGTCGCAAACCTCAGTTTTCACCCGCCAACAGTCACATGGACGCCTTGCCACCGTCTCAAGCATCCCAAGACGTCCCACCGATCTTCCTCAATCCAGATGGTTCGCAGTGGTCGATTTTTGTCCAGAGCGATGGGATGGTTGGACGCCCTAGGCTCGCACGAACACTTAAAGTAAGTAAACTCCCAACAGGCTTCGAAATGGTAACCTATTGAGCCATCACTTATGTAGAAGGCAGGGGCTGTCATTTGCTCAGGTCCTAAGGAAGCCCAGGTTATTCTTGTCAATTCCAACTCGAACCAAGGCAAACGCTTCATTCGTGATTGGGGTGGAGACACAGATAAGGTGGTTCTAGAGCATTCCTGGGTTCAAACTTCAATTGCTGCGGGAAAGGTTTTAAATGAAGATGCTACCTGGGGAGGCTGTCTGACCGTTGATGATGGGCTTCCCATTGGGGAGAAGGATACAGATGACACTGATGATGTCCTAAAGTCATCCCAATGCTCTTGGTTTCATGCGACCGGCTCAACATCTCCATTGAAAAGCTCCCTGTCTACGCAGCGTCCAAAACTCGAACGAAGCGTTGATCAACCCGCTCTAGAAGCACAGACGACAGAATCATGTGGGCTACCGCAAGAGTCTCCTCCAAATGGGTCCTCGCATAACTTCTCTGGTTTTCTTTCAAATCAAGACCAACTGTACAACTTACCACAGATGCCACCCCATATCATAGCTGCGCAGTGGTCTCAAGCGATGCTACAGTTCCCTCAACTCTTAACGATGATGTCAGCTCCCCAGTACCCTCCCGGACCAAACAATGGAACTCCCAATGGGCTGCCCGCGTTTCCGGTGCCGCCTGTTGGTTATGCAGCGCCCTCAGGTTTTGCCTGGCCTCTCCCTTCTGGCCAAAATACATACAATCAATTTTCAAATCCAACAATGGATTCTATCGCAGTGGGTCAGCAACTGGACGAGTCTCATGCAATCTCCACATCCAATGCTTCTCTCAGCTCCCAGATATCATCGCATAACTATCATATATTACCAGCCACAGCTTCCGATCTTCCATCTTCAGTCCCTCGAAGGTCTTCGGTTGTTTCTCCAACAGTACATAACAATGAAGTTAATTCTGCCTCAACGGCACATTCTTCCACATCTCAGGGTTCCTCCACACCATGTCCTACAGCAGCCTCTGCATCTCCTTGGCCACCAACACAGCCACGCTCCTCGATATTCAAGTCCGAGTCAGGCGAACCCTTTCTATTCTTTGCTGACCCGGGAATGAATAGACATAATGCCTTGGTCAGTGCTATCAAGGTATGTGTCTTTAGCATTTCCTGCCTGAAGTTAACTAAGTCAAACAGAAAAATGGAGGTAAGATAACCTGTGATTTCACTGCTGCGGACTATGTCGTCCTTGCCTCCCAAACCAAAGATTCCAAGAATTATTTTGAGTCTGCTCTGGCTGCAAATAAACCAGCACTCAAGACTTCCTTTGTTTATGATTCTGTGGACCAGAACAAACTCTTAGATCCATCACAATACACATTTCCGGGCAGTGTTTTGGGTAAACGAAAACAGAAGGTGGAAGATGATCAGCCCCCCGGAGACAAGGCCGAAAGGAAGCGGATTGAACAAAACACCAGACGGGCTGAGAAAAGGCGGAGCGACAAAGCTGCTCAAAACCCATCCTCTCAGAATTCTGAAAGCCTGTCCATGACAAACGGAAAAGCACGCCCTCGGTCTCCGACCCCTCCACCAGAGCACACCCGAGTTCCCATGGAGGGGAGAACATGGTTCAGGTATTCGGAACAAGAGAGAAGCTATGTCATCAGTTACCTGAAAGTTCTCTTTGAGAGAGACCACGAAATGTCAATCTCTGCCATCGCCCAGCGTCTCTTCCACAAGGTAAGAAGCATTGTGCACTAAACCACATGACTAGCATCAATTGGTTTTCCCCATCCTGCAGATGCCTCACCATTCTGCAAAATCTTGGGGTACCTTTCTCTCACAGACCATTGGAGATAAAGTTGCCGGGTTGAGGAAGAGAGCGAGCATTGCGTACAGAAAAGAGAGGCATGCTTACTCCTCGAATGTTAATGTCGGCCAAGAAGATCCAAGTCAAGACGGACCGTCAGAGGTCACCTCGTCAAGTCAAATAGCAACAGCCGACATTGAGGTGAACGCGCCGGGTCTTGAGGATGACCTGGAGACGGTTTCCCAATACTTTGCACTCGGTGGAGGTGACTCGTCAGAGGAGCACGACGAGGTAATTTGGGCTCGATTAACCGAACAGGCAAGTGCGAAATGCATGATGCGACAATTTCTGCTGAACTGTACGCAGACCAGGTGCAAAACGGCCTCAACTTGGGAGGAATTTTATAATAAACACCATGTTGAAGTCAACGCTCGTTATGAGAAGTTGTGCGAGGCAGACTATGATAGAATAGATGACGAATCTATTGCATCTCCAAATGCAAGTCCGGACAGGGAGCCTTAACAGATTTCGAGGTAAAGCTGCGGCAATGTACCTTACAGCAGATACATATGTCATTGTATATCGAAGATTTGTTCCGCATGAGAGCTCTTCATTCCGCGGTTGCCTCTAAGAGTGCTTTGGGTGGATGCTTGAAAAACCTCTTTCGTCTTTCCTCTGTTGTTGCCTCCCTGTCTCCCAGAAGTTGGCCAGAGTAATCGAAGGTACCCATTGCGGCACCGAGAACCACACAAGAACCGACTGCCATTGGAATGGAGCGGGCTGCAAGGGTTCGAATATCAGATGAGTGATCACCTTCGACGTGTTCACTTGCCTCGGATTCCCGCTAAAAATCCTGCAGCGCAAGCCCCAGCAGCCCCGTTTGCAGCATCGTTTTTACGGCGCTGGTTGGCCACTACTGATTCGGTGAACGCGAATGTAGCGCCCATGGCGGCTAAATTACCAATGTGCTGCCGTGAACATTGAAAGTATGCAAAAGGTATTCATGGCACAAACCGAAAAAACCGATGGTTCCTCCGGTTCTGGTTATGATGCCCAAAGCTCCGTGTGAATGAGTACCAAGGGCATTCTGTATTGCGCTGACGAAAGCACCGACAACACCCGCCTGCAAGCCAACATTAGTCGCGTAATTGAGAGAAGGTTTGGGCTCGTATGCTGGCGGGGAAGTATCGGACATGATGGTTTGGGATCGTGTTTCCTTTTTGGGCTCACAACTGCTTCGATGCGACAACGATGGTACAAGGATCCTGCAAGTCCTCCTGCTTTTACTCTGGTCAAGAAAATTTATGTTCGTCCTGTCTACATATCCATCATCATGACTCTCCATCTCCATCTATCATAGTCTCATCGCTCCGATGCGGAACCTCTTCGAACCGTGGCATTCTTCCCTTGGACGTTAGACTCACTGCAGACGCTCTGGAAGGGTGCTCTCTCTAATGACGTCTTCTTTCCTCAATGGAAAGACATGATCAACGACTTTTATGATGCTATTGCTGTCGGAAGCGCCTCCAAATTGTATATCTTCTTCACTCGTCAGAAAAGAAATCCCATCATCATCAAGTTGCCGCTGGTAGAAAACTCCTCAAGCTGAACTCATCGGCCTATTTATGAAACACTTGTATTTCTAGGACGAATCTACCATCAAACCTCTCCCCACCGATTGTGTCCACGTGGCTTGGACATTGAATTCGAATACGCCTATCGAACCACTCATCATCTTCTCTCGCCTCAACCTCCTATACATATACAACGTACGGAGGAACGGAATCGCAAGTTACCTCCGTGGGCACGGCGGGGTGCGATTTTCTACCAAAAGCTGGAGTCCACATGTTGATGCAGAGATCTGAAGGCTATTACTTCTATATCTGTCCATCCAACTACCACAAGGCTGTTTTGCACGACTTCTCGTGATCACTCTACCCGGATATATGATTTGGAACTTAGTCCTCAAGACGCTCCTTCGAATCCATGTTGGCCTCCTGCAAAAGGAGCTAGTCTCGCCGGTGCAGCACACGGTCTCCACATGACAGAGAGGGAGGGGAGTGGAAGTGGTCGTTGCATCATCGTGCTCATGGGTGGAAGATCTGGTGGCCATCAGGCTGCCGTTCTCGGTGCTGTGAGCCTTCTTTTCTTAGTTGGAATTACTTTTCTGATGGCCAGCCAGGCCTTTCACCCAAACCTCCCGCTTATTGCGACATGTGGCGTTTGTGATTCTGATCTGGTTGTCGATAAAATATTCTGATCAGTCTCGCAGCTCGACAGGCTTGTGAAAATTTGGTTTGTGCCTCCCGTCTCGAATGAAATACTCACTCGCGAGGACAAGCCTTTATTCAGCAGTGGTAGGATTCACAAGGCAAGGGTACTTTCTGTTTCATGGTACGAAAAATCATTGTTCTCCCTAGAGATAACTTATCCGTATTCCTGATTGCCATTTGCAGGGTAGATCAGGATCTTCTGCTGACACACAGTGCACCAGCACTGATGAGAACCTATCCTGACAAGTTAGAATCAAGGGAGACATATCTGGAACCCGGACAACTCATCCTTTGGCGCTGGCTGAGTATGGATCGCTTCTTCCCCTCAAGTGAAGGAGACAGTAAGCGTCAAACGACCCTGAGGGGATGTGCATCTGTAAGACAGTATTTAATACCAGTACCACAAGGCTGAATAACATCTTAGGATTACCAAGAAAGCTGTAAGTGTTGCGTTCATTTGTAGCGTCTAATTTGCTTCTAGCCCGTTGTCTAGGCTCTTTCAAAATAATTTCAGCACTCTCTTTTCCTAAAGTTGCCACCCAATTCATCGCCCCGGTTGTCGATCTTCATCATTCCTCCAAACATGATCCTGTCATCGTCTTTACCTATCCTGAATCCACGACAATCACCATTCTCAATTTGATCAACATGCCTCCCCGTAAGCCACCGTTATTCCCTCTAGATGCAATGGATATCGTAGAAAAGGCGCAACGGATGGGTCTGGCGGATCATCCTGTTGCAAATGCTGAGGAGCTGCCTTCGGAAATTTCTGGTTGGGAAATCAGGATCCCTATCAGTACCACAGAGCCAGGGAGTGAATGCAGAACACTCATGGCATGTGGTATGGGTATAGGTGGTGAGACTATTGTTGGCATTGGCGTCGGTGGGAGCATGTGGGTATGGGATGTTCGAGATTAAGATTGGCACTGTCCAGCATGGATTGCATTCTCGACTTACGAACGGAACGTGGGACTTGTCTAGTATCGAGTTCGTCCAATCTATCGAAGAAGCAATGTACAAACGGCTGAAAGTAAGTAACAAGCAATAGAACGTCCTCCGATGCATCTATGTACTCTCTGCAATTTTCGACCCCACAAGAATTGCATCCAAGATTGACCTTCTCGTGGCTTTTTCATAGGATTGTCGTAAATGGACTGAACGAACTTACCAATGATCAGTAACGCTCGATCGTCCCGGTAGGAGATTTGGTGGCAACCTCGGCAGGAATCTGACGTTTCTTGTTGATCTTCAGGGTGCCGTCAGGAGACTTGGACGGAACTTCCTCAGGAATTTCACGCTTAGCGTATCGCTCGACTGTTCCGGTGGGTGACTTGGTCGCAACTTCCGCGGGAATCTGGCGCTTCTTATAACGCTCTGGGGTACCGTCCGGAGACTTGGTCAGAACCTCTTCAGGGATTTGGCGCTTAGCGTAACGCTCGACTGTCCCGGTGGGTGACTTAGTTGCGACTTCGGCAGGAATTTGGCGTCTGACATAGGCCGGAATGGCCTGGAATGACTCCGTCATGCGCGTTTCAAGGGTAAGCTAAACGATCGGAATGAGCAATCGGGGATCAGACGATGTAAGGGGTACTGACCTCCACTGGCAGAGGGAAGGCAATTGTTTGACCAGCGAGGGTGAAGAGAAGAATGGCGGAAAGAGGGATGGGTACAAACATTGTGGTGAAGAGAATACGGATGGCAAAGGAAGGGAAGGCGTCCAGGCCTGGAGGAAACTGGGAAAGATGAGACGGGTAGCGAGAAGTGAGATTGGGAGACTTACAGAACGAAAGGGGGGAGGGGAAAGAGAAATGGAGCTGGTCACATCCTTGACCCTCCTATATAGTATATGTTACCGTTGCCAAGTCTACAAAGTATCCGTCTAACCCACGTGACTCTATTCATGTCTGACCCCCGCTTTGCAAGGCTCAAATCCGATCCTCGCTTTCGTCGTCCTCGACGGAAACAGGCCAAGCTCGTCGTCGATGACCGTTTCAAGGGGATATTCGCAAAGAAGAAGAAGAAGTCCAGCCTTGGTACCATTTGACGCCTCGCAACCCAGTCCAAGGTGTTCACCATCTAATTCTTGCAGCTCAAGTCGATAAATATGGGCGCCCGATTCCTGACAGTCAGGACAACGATAATTTAAGGCGTTTCTATCGCCTAGGAAATCAGGAGGAGGAGGAGGACCCAGAGCCTCCAGTTGACTATGCTCGAGGAGAGGTCCTGCTCGAGTCCTCCGACGAGGATGAAAGTCCAGGCCAGGATGCCGCGCATAGAGATGGCATTGACTCTGATGATGATGAAGGGCCCCTCAAATCTGATGCAGAGGTCAACTTGGACGAAACCAACTTCGCGGATTTGGATGGACAGGCGGCCGCTTATACCACTTGCTATCCTGAAACCGAAGAACAAACAGTGGAACCCACGCGCCGTCTCGCAGCTGTTAATCTTGACTGGGAGCATGTACGAGCAATCCATCTTTTCAAAATATGCTCTTCCCTTTTGTCCTCTACCGCATCGGTGTCATCGAAGGCCTCTGCCAGCTCTCATCAACCGAAATCCGTCGAACGATCAGCTGGGAATGCTGCACGTGGGAAGGTGATCAGTGTCCGCGTATATCCTAGTGAATTCGGGAAGGAGAGGATAGCCCGAGAAGAGATCGAGGGTCCACCGCCTGAGATTTTCAAGAAGAATGCTAATGACGAAGACCTGTCTGCCATCGATCTGTATGATGTTGGTGGCGAAGAAGATTACGATGTAGATGCTTTGCGCAAATATCAGCTTGAACGGCTGCGGTTCGTCACCGTACTTCTCCTCGGATGCTCCATACTCATGATGACCCCAGGTATTATTATGCAATTATTATTTGCGACACAATTCAGGCTGCAACTCATTTATATACGGAACTGGATGGCACAGAGTTGGAGCGCTCTGCAAATGTTTTCGACCTTAGTTACGTCCCGGACGATATGACCTTCGATAAATGCAGGTAAATACGGTCAATTCTCACAGTAAACTCATGTCCAATGATTGTCAGGGATGAGGCCACCGGTGATCCCGACCCTACTTTCAAAGGCATCGATTTTGTTACTGATGTGAGTGGAGCCCCCTTTATGTATATCATAACTCACGCAAAAGTACAGGCGCTTCGACACTCAAAAGTTAACTTAACCTGGGATGATGATGATCGTGAACGTGCTCAGATTACCCGACGGACACTTACTCGCAAAGAGATTGATAATGCAGATTTTAGAGCCTATCTTGCTTCGTCAGACTCGGACATACCTGATGCAGAGGCGTCTCAAACGAACAAGGAACATAAAAAGCCATCACGCGATAAACTCCGTTCACTCTTACTCGATGGGACTCTTGACGATTTGCCAGAGGGTTGGGGACGTGATGATGACGACTCGGAAGACATTGACATGCAAATAACGTTCAGACCAGGTCTGAAGGAAAACAAGGGCCAGGATGAAACAACTCTCGAAGCATATCAACGCAAGATGAGAGAGAAGAGGAAAAAGCGAAAAGAGGAAGCCAACGATAAGCCCCGTCAGCAGAAGACAGACGGCGATGCTGATGGCTTCTTCGACGTCGAGGGCCACGAGGAGGCAGCCCTTGCTGTCAAGCCCAGCAAAACGTCTGAGCCCCAGGCTCAGCACACCCGTGCAATGGCATCATCCATGTCGCACCTTGAGACCACTCCCGAGGAACTCGCACTTCTTCTAGGCTCCGACAATCCGAATGCAGAGCCCAAGCACTTCAATTTAAAATCCGTCCTCAAATCTGAGAAGAAATTGCGGCGGAAAGAAAAGTGGAAGAGGGATAAAAACCGAGACGACAACGAATTTCAGGCTGACTTCTCGATTGACGTCAAAGATGAAAGATTTACGGTTCTCCATGAGGATCCGCAATTCGCGATTGACCCGACTAACCCTCAGTAAGCCTTTGTCAAACACCACGCATTTGCAACATAACCCTTCTTTTGTAGCTTCAAGAAAACCAACAGTATGACTGCTTTGTTAAACGAGCGCTCTCGGCGGCAAAATTCCTCGCAGTATGATCGTCTCAAAGCTGTTCAGATATCAAATGGCACCACGACCGCAGAAGGCAAGGGCTTGAATAGCTTAGTCGAAAGTGTCAAGCGAAAAAGTGCTACTAGTACGACAGCAGGCTCAGGGAAGCGCAGAAAACTGTGATTATTTGCCGACACGATGTTATCTCGAAAAGCACAAAAGCATTACAGGAATGAACCAATGTCCAAATTGCGGAGTCGTCTCGAACAATCGTAACTATTGAATGAAGGCCCTAATCCCTGAGTATCCAAAGAAAGCACTCAATCACTAGTATCAGCCGGTCGCGTCCATTCAAATGAGCAGACCCAATTTGTACCTCCGATGGGTTGTGGATGCACCTCAGCCTGTCAGGAGATCTTAGCCTTAGAAAAGTCCAATTCCGGATGAGCGGCTTGGAACTTCTTGAGGGCCTGTGCAGGTTGTTCACTTATGATTCAGGGGCCAGCTCGAGGTAGCTGTACTGTCTTACCTCCATTTTTTTCATTTCGTCAGAAGTGGGTTTGCCGAGTTGCTGTATTGATTTAGCAGGAACGATATGGATAGGGGAACATGGAACCATTACCTTCTGCTGATTGTCAAACTAGGTGAATCGTTAGCTCAGGAATCATGAGGAAGCGACGATCTCCACCATCATTTTCTCGACCATACCTCTGGGCGTCGAGAATCAGACATTGTCAAAGTAGTACGATGAACATGCTGATTACCTTGTTTCGCCATCGAGGTCACTGAGCTTGCTGTTTGGCGGTTCAATCTTCCTAGTGTCGATTTTCGGATGGTGCGTGAGGACATTCTCCCACCATCGCTCCTTGTTCAGCTTTTCTAGATGAACAAGGACGGATCGGCCGTCCTCTAGATGGCGCTCAATTGAAGAAATACGATATTTCTCATGGATGTACTTACGAACAGTCCATGTACTATCTTCTAGTTTGATCTCCTGGCAAAGCTCCCCATCGAGGATTTTGTCTTGACCCTTCAGGCCAACGCTGAGTTTCCTCTTTTGTAAGACGACCGAAAGATCTCTAGCTCTGGTTCCATCTGGTACAGGGACAACAACGTCGACCTCCCCTAATTCTTGGGTCCAAGTGTAGGGTAAAGCTGAGGAGAGTTGATCGAGTCGACTGATAGTTCCGAGTTAGGTCTAACGAGACGTACTCGCTTGTTCTGCAACTTCCCGCGACCTGTCCTCTTTATCCCGCGCCTCTCGTTGTTCCTTCGTGAGGCTGTCATAATCGTCTTGGGGTGACATGGTATGAATGCTGCAAGATTATTCACTGAAAATCAAGATCACTGTTTACACACGATTGTCCTCGTTTATCATTGAGGCGTTAGACAAATAGCTATCCACCGTGTTGACTGTCCATGGTGCTGCCCTACCTGCAACTTGTTCGTTTCAATTCCATCGGCATTCTTTTATACTTCGTCGCGAAGGACAACATTAATGACAGGTTCTGACGTATGGCTGGACTTCGAGGTAAGCCGCATACTCCGTTTCTCACCGACGATTACATCGCCCAATTCTCATTACTTTCAGCAAGTTCGACATACAATCAAGAACAACACCGTCGACAAGCTGAAACAGATCCTGTCAGGTTTCAATGAGGAATGCGCCACTCACGTCTCAAAAACCGGGAAAAAACAAGAGGTTATCGACCGTATCGTCGGAATATTGGACCATTGGAGAGCACAAAACATGGAAGATAAGTGGACAAAGGCGAAAGCGGTTATATCTCAGGTGCGGAATACTGGATTGTGAGTTATTTTACTTACTATTGCGTGCTTCCTGACGTGAAGTTTCTTCATGGAACGGAAGTGCGGCTGTGTCTTGACCTGACTGACGTCTAACTTCAGCTACACTCCTAACCGCATGAATATCAATCTTCCGATCCCTCCACCCACCAACACAACCGCTCTTCATGGGCAATACCCTATCCCTGGTCTCATCAAAAATCCCTATGCCAATGCCCCTGGACCGAGTACGCTTTCTAGATACGATCCCTATGCCCCCCCCCGAAAGCCAACAATGCCCTCAAATCCCATCCCGTCCTCATCTGTAGCAAAACCATTAGGTATGCCATAAAATCACACGTGGCACCCTTCTAACATGGGCTTTAGGCATACGTTTTAAAGAGTCCCCTTTCTTCCAAATAGATCAGACGGTGTCGAGTATCGTAGAATGTCCAGGTATGTGTTTCCCGTTTCCCCCTCCATACATGTCATTTAATTGAGGCGTTGCAGAATCGACAAACGCCACCGATCGTCGACAACAGCATGTGTCGTTCACTCTCAATAACGACCAATTAACCAAGCTCAAGTCAAAGTAATCATATATCCATTACCTTCAATGTTTCTTCTCACTTTCTTCCAGTTCGAAATACCAAATCCGACTGTTCTGTACTTCTTCGATATTCTATGCTGGACAGAACTCCTTCAGAGCAAACGCTGTGCCTTGCTTGATCGAGTTTCCTCCAACCTGCGAAGTTCGCGTCAACAATGTTCAACTGTCGGCAAATCTGAAGGGTCTGAAGAAGAAGCCTGGAACTGCTCCTCCCCCAGATATCAAATCATATGTGCGACTTTCGGGGGTTCAAAATCGAGTCGAAATGGTTTATGTGAACAGTCAACAGCCTCCACAATTGAAGGTCAATGATCGTCCAAATCACATCATTTCTTCCTGACTCCTGCCTGTGTATTCAGAAATATTACCTTGTGGTGCTGCTTGTTGAGGCAACCACAGTTGACAGTCTGGTTTCTAATTTGAAGTCCAACAGCCGCAGAAGTTGTGAAGAAATACGCCAATCGAGTTCGTAGTTCCATTCCGTGTCATATACGTCACTTAAAGCCGTGGTGACAGTGGTTGCATCGTTATCAGATGATGACGACATTGTAGCAGGTCCACAGAAAATGTCATTGAAGTGTCCCGTCTGTCGTTTTATTGGTCTTCTTGACACTCACATTGACCTCCAATTAGCTGAGTTTTCTGCGGGTTGCAACTCCTTGTCGGTCTTCGCGATGTGTTCACCCACAATGTTTTGATGCGACATCATGGTTTTCGGTCATGGAACAAACGACAACTTGGTTATGTCCCGTCTGTGAGCGAGTCTTGGATTGCAAAGATCTCGTAATTGATGGGTATGAACGTTGTTGTTTTTGCCATCAAACCTCTTCCAATACGTCTTCAGATACTTCGATGAAATTTTGAAAGCATGCCCTGAAAGTGTGGAAGACGTGATGGTCGAAGCCAACGGTGATTGGCATACGTCGGATAACAAACATGCATCTGCCGGGTGGAGAGTATCACATCCTACAGTCGTCTCCGACAAGGTTCCATCATTGCCCCAGCCGAGGGCCCATTCTCCACCTAGGCCTACCACAGCCGACTCGAATGGGAAAGCCAAAGCGAATGACAGCGAAGTGTTAGTGCTCGACTCTGATGATGAAGACGAGGGTCAGGTGAAGCGAGAATTATCGCCGTCATTTGCAAGCGGATCGTCTGTTGCACGCTCATCTGTACCTCAGTCTCAGCCGGCGCGGGATGATGCCATCATAGATCTGACGTTGGATTCGGACGAAGATGAAGAATCCCCTCCGAGACAAACCGGAAAACGGAAAGCAACGGAGTCGGATATATCGCAATCGGCATCTTCGACGGACCAGATGTGGAAAAAGAGCAGAGTGGATTCTGGGTCGTTTGGAACTTCGTTAACAAACGGTGACGGACATAACACGACCTCCTCATTACGACCTCCCATTTCGCCTCTTCGATACCCAAGCGGCGGCTATTCACCAACCCCCATGTCGCCAGTTTACTCCCGCCCAAGAGGAGGGACCCCTTCAGGGAATCCCCGACTACCAAGCATCAATAATATGCTTCCACCAGCAAGTGGACGATGGGCATGAGTTACGAGTACTTATTTTATTCCATTGATTGTATCTTACGTTCCCAACATCGACACATAATACTTGAGTCTGCGATTATATAATTCATGCCATCTGAAAAAATTTCATACCGACGTCGGGGCTAGCGGAGTTGTAAATGATTGTTCCGGTGGTTTCCGAAAGCCTTTTGATAAGCCAAAGTTTTCTGGGAAGTCTTTCAATTTGCATTCACTTCCCTCCTCCAACCACCACTCATCCTCCTTCTCCCCTCCCTCCAAAATGGCCGATACCAAGAAGGTCAAAAGCCCCAAGGACTTCGCTAGTACATACACCTTTGCCGCTCAACAATGCCTTCCTCACTCATCCTCACTTTACAGTCGATTTCCTCATGGGGGGTGTCTCTGCCGTACGTTTTCGCACCTACCTTAATCTCCTTTCTCATGCCGCCTTCAGGCCGTCGCCAAAACCAGTGCCGCCCCCATAGAGCGCATCAAGTTGTTGGTGCAGAACCAGGATGAGATGGTTCGACAAGCTCATCTCTCTCGTTGTCCTTGCTGACACGTCACACTTTTCTCAGATCAAACAAGGTCGCCTGGCTACCCCCTACAAGGGCGTCGGTGATGCTTTCTCTCGTACTTACAGGGAAGAGGGCCTCGTCTCGTTATGGAGAGGAAACACTGCCAACGTCATCCGGTACTTCCCTACTCAAGCTCTTAACTTTGCTTTCAGTCGGTATCACAGCTTCCTTCTCGCGTACACGTGCTGACCCCTCATTCAGAGGACTACTTCAAGTCCTTGTTTGGCTTCAAAAAGAACGACGGTTACTGGAAATGGTTCGCTGGCAATGTCGCTTCCGGTGGTGCTGCTGGTGCTTCGTCGTTGCTCTTCGTCTACTCTTTGGATTACGCGCGGACGCGGTTGGCTAACGATGCCAAGTCTGCCAAGGGTGGAGGAGCCCGCCAGTTCAACGGCTTGGTCGACGTCTACAAAAAGACACTCGCTTCAGATGGTATTGCCGGTCTCTACCGCGGTTTCGTTCCCTCGGTTGTGGGTATCATCGTCTACCGAGGTCTCTACTTCGGTGTCTATGACTCTCTCAGTGCGTGATGGCTGGCTTCTCCGTTCTTCCCTTCCTCATCTCGTTGCAGAGCCTGTTGTTCTCGTTGGTGCTCTTGAGGGCTCATTCCTGGCATCATTCGGTCTCGGATGGGGTGTTACCATTGGTGCTGGCCTTGCCTCATACCCTCTGGACACAATTCGGTCAGTCTCATCAACCGTATTTTTGTTCGTATGGCGGCTCATTATTATGTGGTAGTCGTCGCATGATGATGACCTCTGGCTCTGGCGTGAATTACAAGTCGATGTTTGATGCTGGGTCACAGATCGTTGCCAAGGAGGGCACCAAGTCACTCTTCAAGGGTGCTGGTGCTAACATTCTTCGTGGTGTTGCTGGTGCTGGTGTCCTCTCTCTCTATGACAAGCTCCAGCAAGTCATGTTCGGCAAGGTTTACTCTGGTGGTACGTGATTTGTTGAACGGTGAAGGGTGGAAACTGAAGTATTTGCAGGCTCGGGTTAATCCCGTTGCTGGTTATTAGCGTACTACTAGACTTCTATCGTTGATTACCATCGTTTTGGTATACCTTATACAATCACCGTCGATAAATACATTATGGACTGCATTCGAATGAACTTCGTGTGACCCTGGACTACCCCAATCCATCCCTCTCTCTTCCTCTCATCCATGTCTGGTCGATGCTGAGTGCTTTCTTCCGCCGCTATCTGTTCAGACAGGTCTCTACTCCCGTCATTCTTCGGCCGTATCAGGAACACTGTCTCGATGCCTGTACCGACGCTCTAGCGTCTGGTGCGTCCCGTATCGGTGTTTCGTTGCCAACTGGCTCTGGTAAAACCACAGTCTTCATTTCGCTCCTCTCCCGGATATGTCCTCCAGCATCGAATCCCGCTGCTGTCCGTTCCCTCATCATCGTGAATAGCGTCGAGCTTGCCAGACAATCTGCTACTCAAGTATCGACTCTTTTCCCCCAATGGTCTGTGGAGATTGAGCAGGGAACGAAACATAGGGCCTCCGGGCATGCAGACGTGTACGTGGCTTGTGTACAAGGTTGATGGATCCACCTCAGTAACAGTTGCTTGTTAAAAAGAACCGTTGCCACCTATCAGACACTGCTGAACGCGAAGCGTCTTGCAAAGTTTGATCCTCACCAGGTGAAAGCCATCATAATCGACGAAGCTCATCACGCTGCCGCTCCGTCGTGCGTTCCCTCTTCATTTTTTGTCCTCCCCCCACCAAGCGTCTCCCTCATAGTTATCGCCGCTTGCTGTCTCACTTTGATTCACACATCAAGCATCCCGACCCCAATTTCGAGGCACCGGACATTCCTCATAGAATACCTATCATCGGATTCTCCGCTACTTTTAGTCGACATGACGGGCTCGCCCTTGGCTCAGTTTTCGAGCGCATTGTGTATCACCATGATTTCTTGGAAATGATAAAACAGGAATGGTAGCATCCGTCGCTTCCATAGTTGCCAAAGTTTCTCACTGTCCAACAGGCTCTGCAACATCCGATTTACTTCTGTTCGTGCAGATATCAACTTGAAAGAAGTTACCATAAACTGCCGCACTGGTGATTTCAATCCAAGTAGTCTGGCACACGTTATCAACAACCATACGGTAAACGATTTGGTGGTGAGAACCTGGCTCGACCGCGCATGTAAGATATCAATGTTCATGCTCCCGGAGTTGTTTGATGAGGCCTTCCAATCCAGCCACGCGCAAATCGACACTGGTCTTCTGTGTCAATATCGCACACGTAGTCGCGCTTACTCAGGCTTTTCGACATCATGGCGTCGATGCTAGATACGTTTACTCTGGAACACCAGTGGCTGAACGCATGGCTCTTGTCGAGGCATTCAAGTCTGGCCAGTTTCCTGTCCTCATCAATTGCGGTTAGCATGAATGGTGTCTCATCATTTACTCTAAAATTCTCTGTGCAGCCATTCTTACTGAAGGAACTGACATCCCTAACATTGATTGTGTCGTTGTTGCTCGTCCAACCCGTTCTCGAACTGTCTTCACGCAAATGGTGCGCCCCATATACCAAACCATGCAGTGATTGACTTAGTTCAAGATTGGCCGTGGTATGCGGCTCTCGCCTGACACAAAGAAGGAGGATTGTCGCATCATCGATTTCGTCGACAGTACTTCACGAGTTTCAGGCGTCGTCTCCACACCTACGCTGTTCGGATTGGACCCCGGTGAAATGGAAATCGAGGGTGATAAAATCCTATGCTTCCACGCGTCGCTTCTTTGTTAATGGGATCGTATTGGTTCAATAGACGAGACGACTGAGTCCCTCCAGGAACGCGCCTCCGCACTCATCGTCCGTGATACAGAGACAGACATTCCGCAGCCAAAATCAGTGACCTACATTGATTATGATAATCCATTCTCTCTGGTAAGCGAAGCATCATCCGGAACACCCCACGTCGCCACTCTGAGTAACTATTCATGGGTGGGATGTGGGGGTGATGTGTATGTCCTGGACCTCCTCGGCAAAGGACATATACGTGTAGAACCTCTTGAAACGCCTGAAGGTATTTTCACATCTCGTTATCATTCTTTCTCCCCGTCTCACTTCGCTGTGTAGGCAAACACTTCGAAGCACATTTCACCCCCGCCACACCTGATAGAGTCACACGTTCTTCCCTCAGCTTGTCTCCTTTCATGCGGAGTCGAAAGGTGCTCTCTGCGAACACTCTTGATGATGCGGTTAGAGGTTGTGACACCTATATCTCAAATAAATTTGCCAAAGGGCCCATGCTGTCCGTTGGGTACGGCCCGTTTGCTTCTGATAGGTAACATGCTAATAGACGGACGCACAGGCTTTTTCGAACCGCAAAGTGGCGAAGGGCTCCTGCCACTGATAGCCAGAAGCAGTTTCTCGCTAAACGCTGGTTCAAGATGAACACCGAGGAAGATGATGAGCAGAAGGTCAACAAGTTTGCAAAATTAACAAAAGGAGATGCATCCAATATTATTGTTCGACTAAAGCATGGTGCTCAGGTGGGTGCTATATCTACCTTCTATTCCGAAGCCCGACAAACATCAAACTAGTCCCGTTTCGAAAAGAAGATGAAATCAAGCATGAAGGCAGCTGTCCTAGCGTCCAAGGAGAAACGTCGTCAAGAACGGGAAGTAGTTAAAGTTGGCCCCTTTCAAATATAGATTGTTGAAATTCAAGAGGATCCATTGATTGTGAAATCTGAAAGTAAGGGTGATACAGCATTGTGGCTTTGAAGGGTAAGGATTGCGGCGGTTTGTGCTGTGAAAATGGCATCACTCAAAGTTCTTGGATCTTGCAGCACCTCTGAATTCTGGAGGAGGCTTGCTAAGAGGGCCCCGACAAACGAATCGCCAGCTCCTGTGACGTTTATGACTTTGGATACTGCCAGCGGCGGGAAGTGTTGCACAACGACCGTCTCATTCGAGTTCCCCCGTGCCACGACGCATCGTCGATTAAGTCCACTGGACTTGTCTTCCCATGCAGATGAAACACTGTTGGGCGAAATCCGCATGACGACAGTGACACCTCGTTCACCGCATTTGATGATAAGGTGCTGGAAGAATGGAAGCAGCCTGACCGCCATTTGGACAATACCCTGATCTACTAGGAAAGCAAGGGTCCCGCGAACAGAGTCACCCTCCACAATGGGCATCTTCGCAAGTACCTCCAGGTCTCGGCGAAACGTAGAGCCCAGGTTCAGGTCGTCAATCACCCGCCACCACACAGGATGCAAAGACAATTCAAGAGGCCCATCCCTGGATGCTCGTTCAAGGTGAATGAGCTCTAGAACGTTGGGGGAGGCGAAGGTGATCGGCGCTCGACCGATAGGAACATCAAGAGAAGCAGCGATCGCCGGCAGGATCGCTGTTGACTTGATTATAGAGGTCGGTTCACTGATAGGGGAAGTGATGTGGATTCGATTTTTTTTCCAGTGAGGAAAAAGACCTACAAGAAGACTGTATGTTATGAGTTCCAGGTTGTCTTTCCATGAGAAAATCGAATTCACAAACCTTGAATGTCATGTCTAATACAATGACTGACAATACTGGAGATGCTGCTAGAATTCGAGTTACCATCCAGTGCCACCAAGCGAGGATTGTATGCTTGAATCTTAGAAATCACCTAACAATGGGTTGAATGAATAAAAAGCACCATTGGTACGATGTAGGATTCAAACGCAACAGTATCTCCAGTGAGCTTCGCAGTGATATCCATGTCGGCAACACCGCCGACGAGACCACCATCCTCGTTCAATATCATGTTACAAACCGCCGTTGCCTCGCGGGTTTTGATTAATCCGTCTACCCGCATACCAAGCTGCACCGTTTCATCCAGTAGCGTACGCCCAAAGGCGTCGTCTCCAATAGGTGAAACGAGGACACACGGCGACGTTGAGGGCGACAAGCGTGAGATGACTCGATGTGCAGCCTCCGCAATATTTCGCGCGACGCCGCCCAATGACATCGAGACCGTCCCAGGGGCAGTGGAATAATTCGCAAGCGCACCGTCTGTTTCCGGCCGAGGCTTGGCCGTGATGTCTATTGCAGCAGAACCGATAACCATTAGATCAGCTGTAGTAGACTGATGGGATGTTCAATGTCTCAAGAATGCAACACTAGCGATTCGATTGGACTGACAGAAGCTGCACAGTTTTCCCGATTTGGAAGATGTTGCAGAACTGGATGTTCAACTGTTGGTATAGACGCGTCCTCCTACAGCGATCAAGTATTGATGTGGATGACTACAAACGATAGCTCATTCTCTTACGATCGAGGTTGCGAGTTTTTGATATTCAACAGCTATCTTGCCACCTGAAGAACACATTCATTACTGAGTGTGCCACAACCCAAGAATGACTCACCAATGAAAGCCGTGTTTCTGAGAAGAGCAATATTTGAAGTGAGAGACGACCCGTTGGTCAATTCCAGCACTCTTGCAAGAAGCCAAGGCGTAGCTTCCTTCCCTCGCTTGCTGACCCCGTTCACCTCAGACTCGGCCACGGCCTGGTCAACCACATTCTGAATCGACCTTCCAGCTTCTTCAAATTCAGCGGGAATCGGAACGGATATGAGCGCGCCATTCTGGAAACCTAACTGCCACTGTGTATCTAGCAGAGGAAGTGAGTGAGCTACAGCAGAATGCGTTGGTGGGGGAAGGGACTTGCGCAATATCTTAGCGGTAGTCGAGGGATCGTTGACGTTCCAAGGGGCCTGAAAGGTCGATCAGGACGAAGAGAAACACGCCAAGTATGGAGATTACATCAAAACCACTGTCACGAGAGAAGAATGCGGGAAATCTTCGCGATCCACCATAGGTCACAACAGGGACTCCAAGGGTTTCCTAAACGTTTTAATGTCCTCAATGGAGAACCTGGTAAACATACTCACAAGATACTCCAATGTTCTTTCCCCTCATTAGCAAACTGATAAGCGAGACGGGCTGAATATGTACCTTCCGATATCTAAAATTGACTTGACACCAGACGAAACAAGGCCCACAGGACAACGTGTGAGTTCGTGCAAATCGGCAGAGACGTCCATTGCTAATCATAACCATGAAACCCGGGACTTTGCCATGTGAGATCAAACCACCCACAATCTTGTCCGCCACGGTGAACACCCCCGAGCCTACATTGCCCTCAGAATTGTTTACAAGATAGTGAACAACACCAACCCGCCAGTTGCAAAAACCTTTGCAAGATATCAGGAAAACGGATGGATTATTGCACAATATCAAAGACCTTGATTCCTGCCATCGCCGCAAATATGAGGGTAGCGCTGCATGTGGTTCCTGTGTTATGCGTGCTGAGGGACCCGTAACACGAATAGTATAAAGTGTTACCTCCGTGCACTTTCATAGCAATTGCAGGCGCGATATCACGGCGTGATATTTTGACTGGATTTGACCTTGCGGTGTCTGCGAGTGTCTCCAGATGGTTCCGCTCCATGCCAATCTTGACGCGTCCATCTATTAAACCAATTGTCGCTGGAACAGAGCCTGTAGACCGAACGATGTTCTCCAGGGAAGTCGCTAGTTCGAGATTATCGGGATATGGCATGCCATTGGTGACGACAGCTGTCTCGAGTGCGACAACGGGTTTATTCGTGGCAAGGGCATCCTCCACTTCGGGATGAATGTCTAAAGGCGCGTGGCGTCTCAATGCATCATTGAGCTGTGAGAGTGTGCGTAAAGCGCCAGGCGCTGGCCTTGGCAATTGACGGCAAGATCGAGAGAGCACCATCGCCTCGAAGCAACTTGTGGCCAACTCCACGTGCAGCAAACAAAGATGTCCCTGACACCGTCAGCATCGGTCGAAGCAGCGTTGCCGATCCCCGAGGGAACTTCAATACTATCTTATTCTCCTCTCGATATACAAGAAATCATCAAGTCTGTCCAGGACGACAGCGCTGGGGCTGTCGCGGTATTCATCGGTAAAGATTCATATCATTGAACAATGCCTAATTATCAGATTCGGTTCGCAGGTACGACACGTAACTCGTTCAACAGTTCGTAATACATTCCCTTCCCCCCCCCAGAAATCCTGCAATGATTCAATGTACTGGCAGGAAAAGTGGTGACGCGCTTAGAGTACCAAGCGTACTCGAAGCTCGCGATCAAAACCATGGCCGACATCATGCGCACGGCCGCTGCGTCGGTCTCACGTTCAGAGCATTCTGTGACTTCACAAGGAGCTCATTCGTTGATTCGATGTGCCATCCATCATAGGCTAGGAACAGTGCCCGTGGGCGAGGCTTCTATTGGTATCACCCCACTCTGCGTAGTGAATCGCTCTCGCTGACCCGATTCCCTACGCCAGTGATCGCGGTATCGTCACCTCATCGGAAGGAGGCTTTCGAGGCTTGCCAATTTATTCTCGAAGAAGTTAAACGTAAAGCACAGATTTGGAAGAGAGAGTATTATGAGGGAGAAGACGAGAACACCGCTGAATGGAAGGCCAACCACTGATATGATATGCTGAGCCTTTGCGCTCACTTAATGAGCAGAGTGTGAGTGATCAACTGAGCGTATATTCGTATAACTGGAAATCCTATGATACTGGAAATCCTATGATAGTCAATCCACCTTCCATTCTTTGGTGGCAACATCATCCTCTGAACTGACTAATAGTTCAACAGACCAGATGACAAGCGTAAGAAAGATATTCATCCATCGCCACCATATCTGAGAAGAATGGTCGAGCACTTTCCGAAAGAATCAGAAGAGGAATCACAGGCATAAATAACGACTCACGGAGAAGATGCGAATAGACGGTCACAAAGATAAACTGTTGATATGTGAGTAATATTCGCGTGAGGTTTGATGTCTAGGGCAAGCTGAGTTTATAGAGGGTTTTCCAGAGGAAGAAAAAATCACTGGTCGATCTTCCCAGCCGTGGTGTACACCGTCTTCGGATTCCCAGCTATCGGCCCCGATTGTGGGAAGTATTCGGGACGCAAAATGAAGAATTGCGAGGCGGTAAAGGAGGGCGAATAGGACTGGTTTCGGCAGCGTATTAATGATAAAATTCAACAACGTTTGAATGTGTGGGAGGATATTGGGGAGCAGCGGAGTGCTGTGAAAACGTCATTGGTCTAATCACAGATGCAAGGGCTGAATAAACATACTAAGCGGAAGCGGGATCGGTGAATGATTTCTGGTCAAACCCACAGAGCCAGATATTGTACGCAATGAAAATAGCGAGTCCAGATGACTCGATGATGTTGGTTCGCCTCATGACAAAACCGATGAACGTAAGGAAAACAAAGGCAGTGATGGCGACGCCCAGCAGTGTCGAGGACAGAGGGGAGGCAGCAGCTGCGGGATAAGACTACTCGCGGTCAGAGAAGACTATTTTCGGAAGACTGAGGAGACGTACTACGACGATCCACCAAGCAGAGAGTACGTAGCCAAAGGCAGAAGCAATAAGCAGGGGAAATTGATAGGTTTCACCCTCCGAGACGAGACGTTTGGCATGCTGCCCTAGCTTCTGAACGACGAGAAGGCTCGATAAGCCTTCCATTGCGATGAAAAGAGGGCCAGCAAATGTGAGAGTCATGCCCCAGGAGTCGGCGGCTGTGGCGAGCCATGGGTTTACGGAGGACGAGAAGGCGTTGAAACAGACGAGAAGGAGGAATGGATGGATAGGAACCTGAAGAAAGGAGAGGGCGTCTGAGCCCCAGAAGTGGATGAGAGAGCCATGGATGAGAGAATGTGCGGCGAGGAGGAGGGAGAGGAGGAGAAAGGCCTGGGATGAAAGGGTGGCCAAGGTGAGCGGGAGAAAGACGAGGATCTGCAAGACGGTGGAGAGTCTGGCGATGGTGGCGACGGTGGGCACGAGGTGGGGGGAGGATGGGGGGACACCTTACCTTGCTGTGTGGGACACCGCGCTCCAGAGGATCCACGCGTTGGTGAGCATAAAGTTTTATTTATTTATTAATGTCTACATAAAATTCTACTGTTTATGTGTATTCAACAACCCCTTTTCTCGCGCAAATTCCGTCGTACGCGCCACTGCACAGGGATCAGACGGTCGAACATAAAACTGGTCCATGATGGGTATCTGCAGCAAATTCATCTTCCCCGTAATCACAGCCAGGTGGTTCGTCTTGATTTCCATCCAATCCGCTGCAAAACCGTTCATGTCAAATAAAATATCATTCTATCCTCATCCTACCTCGTTCAAAGGTCAAAGGTTCGCTCGCAATCTGAATTCTTGAGTCAATCGCCAGAAAACCTAACCTTGAACCTGACCACTCGCCATGATGATATTTTCGCGCTTGTCAGCCTTTGACATCTTATAATGCCCTCCTTCAGCATATTCACTGAATGTTGTTCCGGACGAAAACCACTGAAAAACGTACAGCCCGTTTCGAGTATATTATGAATGAAACTCACAAGTGATGCTGCCTCGTCCGTCCTAGATGATACATATCGTGTAACGACCACACTCTCCCCATCCGTAACGCAGAAATTCATTAAACTGGGCTGGGAACCTGCCGTCAGACATGGCATGTCCATTATATGATACGACATACTGTAGTGATGCCTGCTTCTTCCGCGAGTTGATTCAAGCTGGTGATCGTCTCAAGCATCGCCTTCCGCAATATCTCCCAAGTGAATGATCGTGCATTGGGATCCTCAAGCTATGAACGACGTCAGTGAAGGTTAGTTGGCGAGGAAACAACAACCTTGGATAAAAACAAAGCGAATGCCCATTCCGAATCTGAATATCTATTCAGTCCTCCCACAATTATGAGAGGACAAATTTCACCGGTGTTTCCCTGGACCATATTGAAAGCAATGTCAGGAACGCTGCTTTGCAGTTTGCGCTTGATGCGATGAAATTCGGCGATTCCACCATTATGCATGAACTAGAAATATTTAAGATCTTGTGCTTACAGTGAAAAGCTTGCGACGAACCATCAGTTTGCCATGGACAAAGGGATGGCAATTATCCAGTGACAGTGAACCAGCTGTGGTTGCTCGAACATGCCCGCTGTTCGAATGAATTAGGCTACAGTCGTGAGGGAACGCATAACACACAATACTAGAGGAGACTTAATCTTTTCCGCCAGGCGGGTCAGATTGACATTGTTCCAGGCCTAGCAAAAGGCCGTCAGATCTTCAATCTATATTGACGATAAAGACTGATCTGACTGGTGTTATGGAAGTGAAAATGCATGGTTGGCTACCCAGCTCTTCATCGTAAACAGAGTCATACCAGCCTACCAGTCCATAGTCAAGGTGGCTAAAAAGCAATGAACTGCGTGGACTGACCAACGCCAAAGCCATCTCCATTCATAGGTCTCCTATGATCAATACGAAGGCGAGAATCGAAAGCTTGGTTGATAATGGAGTGACATGGTCTTGTCAAAAGCTACAAGGACGCATGTCGACAAGTCCTTGGGAATCGAGAAACGACTGACATGAGAGAGCTGAACAGGGGAGGTCCCCTTATAGATCACGAAACGGCACATCGGGAATGTTGAATGAAGGAGAGTTGCATTGACTCCATTTGTAACTTGCATACATACTTAGTCTCTGTAATGGTACCTATGGTCCTTCAACTTGTATTGAATACGTATTGTAAGACTTGGTCTGGGTTATTACAAGATTGCCAACCAGGTATCCCGTGTCTACAAAAATTCCTTGGGACGTTTGCTCGGATCGCCACCAGCCTCGTCATAAACCAATCCAGCAACACGGAATGCGAGTTCTAGGCAACCTCAGATTTGGTTTTTTGAGGCACGATGTTCACTCACCATCTGCCTGAGATTTCACAGCAGCCTCTGCATATACTCTGACAACATCTTCCGTTCCACTAGGGCGAACAAATGATCGACCCCCTTCATACCTCCGCACCAGGTCGTCAATCCTTGACTGTAGTCCCGCAGGGCTTACGAGGCGACGTTCAGCGTTCTCCGTGCGGAAGGCATTTCTATCTGCCACGGCTACTTTCATAAGCCGGTTTGGGAGATCAACGTATAGAGAGTCCCACTCTACACCAGTGTACGACTTGTGAGCCAGGACAGCCTCCACAAGAAGTATGTCGGACAGTGCATCACCGACCGTTTGGTTGATGAGATTTATCAAATTTTTCAGATGATTTAATGCCGTCGACTGCGCAGGCGTCGAAGGTTGGTGTTTCAGCAACTTCGCTTGTGTGGGTTGTGAAAACAGTACAGTTCCATGACCGTTGGCTTCAAAATACACCCCGATGTCGTAATGCTCTGCAGCATGATGAAGATGTTTTACACCTGTTGGCACACATTTCACCGGAAGGCGCTATGGTGACCATTGAAAAAAGCCAGGGATGGGACTGCGAAATTGACTCACCGCAGCAAGATATTTGGTGGATGCGCCATTCGCATAAGCAGTCTGCACCAGCCCTACTTTGATCTGGCCCTCCAAACCTGACACCTTGACGAGTTCTACAATGAACGCCGCGACGAGAGCAGCGATCTTGTCACCGTCGAGCATGTGGAAGACGCCTCTTTCGTCGAGATAATAGTACATAAGACGATCAGCATCACCATCAAGACTGCATGCACGCTGCCCAGGTTTCAGACGGTCTACTAGTGAAGGGGGAAGTCTTTGCATGGTTTTGACATAATCCGCGCCACAGGCGTAATTTAGGGCACCCGGAGAGGAGATCGAGGTGTTCTCCAAAATTAAAGGTAAACTGTCACCAATATATTGGGTCAAGGTAGAGGCGGCCAGGGCGCCAACACCATTCGCGCAATCGACAAGCAAGGGTTCTGGTGGTGGCCGTCCATTCTAAACGAGATTGAGGTCGACGGTCTAATGGTTGATATTTCGGCAACATACGACAAGGTTCCGGAATGCATCTCCTAGTTTCTGGAAGTAGCCTTCTTCTGAATCGTCCCCATAGCTTTCCGCTGTGCCTTTGGTGTTGATGGAGCGAACCAAATAATGGAGGATGGGTGTCGTCGTAACGCCAGCATTCTGTGCCTCACTGCCGAGAGCCGAGAATCCATCTTCAAGTGCAGCAACGAGAGCGACACCTGAGGGTCGCGTGTCTCTCGCGTATACTACACGAGATGGTTTTGATACATCTATCTTGGTTGTTTGAATGAGCGTGTCAAGGGCATCGATGAAGTCGTTTGTGGTGGGTGCGTTCGAGATCGCAGTCGCATACGTCTCCCAGGAAAATTCGAGCATTTCGCCGCGTGGATCAACGATCTTCACGCCGTTGTCCTAAACGAGTGTAATCAGACGACACAATGCATCTTTGTGAACTGAAAGTGCGCACTTGCTCAGGATTGTGCGACGCGGTCACCATCACGCCCACAGTCTTGCCGTCGAGCTTCTTGCTGCGAAGTCCTGCGATGACTCCCACCCGAAAAAGTACGGAGTCTAACGTGTTTCCTCTGGCAACATGCAATGATAAGAGATCGGGCCAAACTGTACAAAACTATAACTCACAAAGTGCGGAAACCTGCCGTACCATACTGGAAGCGAACATTGCGCGGCTTAGGGTGAGCGTCGGACAGTGATCTGATGGTGTCGAGGGGAAGATGGGCCATTCGATATAAGTACTATGTTGGCGGAGGTGAGTAAGTAGTAGTAAGGAGCCAAATCAGACTCCGATCAAAGGCATTGCAATTGCACTGGTTTCAGTTTCTCATCCTCTATCCATCGATGCCATCTAAATCGCCTGCGCAGACCCTCCTCGAGAAAGCAGACAAAAAAGCTAATTCTTCTGGTGGCTGGTTCACCTCAAGTTCCGCAAAGTTCGAGGAGGCCGGTGATTTGTACCAACAAGCCGCTAACTCTTTCAAACTCGAAAAGCTGTTCAAGGAGGCCGGAGATGCTTTCGCTCGGGAAGCAGAGTGCCGCGAAAAGTGCAAAGAACAAAATGAGGCTGCCAATGCCTGGTGGAACGCTGCAAAGGCGTACAAGAGGGGATTCCCTGACTGCGAGTCTCGAACCGTTTTGCCCCAAACATCGTTTGACAACCCCCGTTCTCAGTGGCTATCCAGGCTTTAACACAAACCATTGTCCATCTGACGCAAGGCGGTCGCTTCAGACAGGCTGCAGACCGAGAGAAGGAGATTGCGCAGATATATCTGCAGGAATCACACGATTTAAGGAGGGCATGCGAGAGTTTTGTGCGTGCAGGGGACTGGTATGCCCAGGAAGATGCGACCGCGTAAGGTGCCCCATAATCAAGCTGGCTGGATACTCAGGCTATTGCAGAACCGCGAACGCATGTTACAAAGATGCTGCAGACCTTCATGCAGAACTTGATGAATACCCCCAAGCCATAGCTCGCTACGAACAGATCGCAAACCATTCATTGACGTCGGCACTAACGAAATACAGCGTGAAAGAATACTGGTTAAGAGCAGGTCTTTGTGCTTTGGCAATGGGTGTACGTATGAATTGCACCTCTCCTATGTATGTAATTTGAAACTGAGGCACACCACCTCAGGATAGTGTGGCTGCGCGAAGGAACATGATTAAATATGCGAACCAGGATGCGTCATTTGCGTCGACTCGGGAATCGAAATTCATCATGGTGCTGGTCGAAGCCGTCGAAACTGGTGACCAAGAGATATTTACTGGAGCGGTTGTAGAGTTCAACCAAATCACTCAATTAGACAACTGGAAGACGTCTATCCTGCTCAAGATCAAGAAGAGTATTCAGGAGGACCCCGTCCTGACTTGATTCTACCACTTGTCGACTCGTTATATCGTAGGCATAGTTCATGTACAATATTTTATGTGCACTGCGCTGTTCACGTGACTCATTGCGTTCTACAGAGTGAGAACTGCAACGCCTGCAATCTAATGGGTTTGTTCGCTTTCTCTCTCCTCCGCACTCTTCATTTTACATACAACTTCATTCTTTTTGTTTCTTCGCTCTGGAAGCCTCGTAGCTCGTCCGTCCTTCAAAAATGCCCCCGCATACCACAGCATGTTGCCGTCATTCTCGTGGCTCGGGTTGACCTCGGGTTGGAAGAATGCCTGGTCCAAAGTGTCATTGACGCGGTGGGTTGGTGTCGTTCGGCTGGTGTCGAAAAACTCACCATCTACGACGAACACGGTCTGTCTTCAATTGATTATTCCTTTGGCTTGCGCAAGTGTGACATATTACAAGGCCAAGTGTTGAAACATTCTCAAGAAATTCGTGGCTGCCTAGTTGGAGAAAGTTCAGAGGAATCGAGCGAGTCCGAAATCGAATTTCCGCTGACGCCACCACCATCCGACTATTCTGCGTCGCGACCAATCTCCCCGCAAAATAATCGTCATCTAGACACGGACAGCGTAACCATTCATATAACCGAAAAGCCAGCAAAACGGAGGTCAGACCTCCGTAGGGAGGTTCGAACGAAGAATTGTGTGAACCGTATGTGTGTTGTATGACGTTCAGCAGTTTTGACATTCAGATCAATTCCAGAAAGCCATTGTAACACTGCTAAATCCCTTACACTATGTTTGACATCACGGAAATCGTCGAAGCCTGTGATAGCTTTAGTCGCTCGATCACTCGCTTGTGCACACATGTCAAAATTCCAAAAGGACGAGATATATCTCAAGGAGGTCCCTTTCACTCTCATCAAGGATGATCTGGACGGCATTCTAGAAGGTGTGGACAACCGCTTCAAAATTCACGGCGCATAACATTTCTTCGTAGTTAACAACGGCCTGTCATCCCCGGATTTCATTGTCATCCATCCCGTTTTTCCTTCAGATTATAACCAAACTCCTCCGGAACTCCATGGTTACCCTCCATGGCACATTAGGCTGACCGAAATATAGTAAGTCCTGTTCTGGTTGGTCGATGAGAATCGAAGCTGACCACTAGGCAGCCATAATAAATACAGGCCTGTTTGGCTCTTAGATCGCGACTTAGCCCGTGAGCCCTTGCCGCTCGATGAAAGAACTTTCAACCAGGCATTGTATGAGTTCGCTGCTGCGGAAATGCGTTTTGGAAAATAAGTGGCGGAAGACGTAGGTTGTCATCCATTCGAACAATATACGTTTTGTCGATCGAGGCTCCCAAGTAGAATAACCGTGATTTTAAGTACGATCTGTGGAAACGCAAAAAATGTTCCGAGTATAATGGCATCTGATTCCGAAAACGTCGCTTGGCACTGATCATTCCGTCTCACGCGGCTTTATATATAGCATCATTGGCATTGCAAGTACAGTCCTTGCAGAAAGATTTCCGACGACTTACATACATGTTTCCGACCGCAGACCCTGGCTGAAGATAGCTTTCGCCAGAAAGTGATTCCTCGACACTAGTCAACCTCCGGTGCGGGCGCTGCTTGATCCCGCTTTTTGATACCTAATGATCCGCGAGCACCACGGACATGGTTTTCCTTAAAAAAGTGTCGTTTCGTGTATCCTTGCGACCTACAGCCCAATATTCGAGCCAATATGTCTGGGCTTGCCGTTTTCGAACCCTCGAGGTCTCCGCGTCGTACTTCAACAGAACCCTTCTTGGAGCTTTCACAAATGCCGAAAAGAATCGTCGTTTGTTGTGATGGGTACGACAACCTTCTACATCGCCTCGCGAGTATAACTTCAGAAAAAAAAATCTCCCCCTTTTCGCAGAACATGGCAGGATGGCGTTTCGCAGGTGCAGCGGTCTTCCTATACCAACATCCTGGTATGCCAGTCTGAATCCTGATAGCATGGACACACATCCTCATGACCTCAGCGTCTCGCTAGGACAATAACCCATGAAGACAAGCGCTCCAAACCATTTATTCCTCAAATTGTGTTTTATCAGTCTGGGATCGGGTCCGACAAAAGCCTATATTCTCGATATGTCCAAGGTTCCGTCAATTACTGCTCATGTATTCCGTTCTTATTCGGGAGTTTTCTGCAGGAACTACGGGGGCTTCACTAGGTAATTTGCGTATTAACGCGTATTACTTGTTGATGTAGCTTTCTCCCCGACATAGGCGATAAGGTGGAAGAAGCTTACGCTTTTATCGCCCAGTGCGTTGCTTATTTATCCATAGCGACATGTTGAACCATTCTCATTATATCAGAAACTATCGGCCGGGAGATGAAGTAAGTCCACCAACCGACCATTCCATATTCTCTACTCGAACTGATGTATCAGATTTTTCTATTCGGATTTTCACGGGTAAAATAGTTTGAATTTTGTTAAGGCTTGCGTTTACCCAGAGTGAGCAATAGGGTGCTTATACGGCCAGGATGGTGGCGATGTTCATCGTAAGTTTGTAAACCTCTCGCACTTCCCAAAATCCGACATAACACCAGGGCGAGATCGGCGTTCTCGATAGAAGGGATATGGACCATTTTGCAAGCATATTCCTGGCTTACCAAAAGCTTGGAGAGACCAATGACACAGAAGGTGGGCCGTCTGAGGCGAATGAAGATGTCACGCGCATCTGATTCTGGTTCTGCCTAGAGATCCAAAACCTCAAAGCGAAATTGTTTCCTTGGACCAAAACAGATTCCCCAGGAAAGATTCGAACAGGCACAAGCCGCAATTCTTTCTCAATCAAGTCAGTTCATCCATTGTCTGGCTGCGTCGCTTTCTTTCTAACGTTCATCAAAGATGTCTCGGGGTTTTCGATACCGTTGGTTCTTTCGGTCTTCCAGAAGAACTCACTCTCGATTCCAAAGAGCTACGAACAATGTTCGGATTTCCGGATAATACTCTGGGAGAACACGTTGAGCGCGCATACCAAGCCTTAGCACTTAACGAGACGCGGGCCGATTTTGTACGTAGTCCCTGTCAGCCTCCGTCATTTTGGTGCTGACGCTGCACGCTAGGACTGTTGCAAATTCCAGCAAACGGCAGGCGGACAGCAGAAGAAACAAACACTGAAACAAGTGAGTCAGGAACACTGAAGCTTCTGAGTTACATCGTAGTGACCCTCGATCATGAAGTGTTGGTTCACAGGTGCGCTGAAGATCATTCACGATGAGACAAACAGGCGACTAACTGCGCCAGCTTCTTAGGTTCTCACTCCGATGTATGTTCAAACTCTCTTATAATCAATCATACAAGCTCACCTTGAATAGATTGGCGGCGGTTACTCCGATCACGATTTGGCGGACTTGTCTCTGACCTGGATGGCTGTCGGTTGCACTTCCATGAATTCCGAATATTTCTGAGATGGTTGTTTTTACTAGGCGCAGATTGGTGATATTCTTTCACTGGACATGTCCTATCTGGTATCACTTTTCCAACCCACTGCAGCTTGGGGTAAACTGAAGCCGCATGAGTACGTCGAGTCAGATGCATGAACACCACACACTGACACTGTCTCCATATTAGCTCTTCAATGGGAATATTCTCTCTGGCCCGCACTGTCACTCGCCAATTCCCAGCTGATTACAACCAAACAACAAAAGAAACAATACATGCGTCAGTGCTGCAACAGGACAACATTGACCCTCTATTATCCCGTGTACTCACCAAGCATCCAAAATTGGTTGCCCCACTTATGCCTCTGGAAGAAGAATTGCGGTTGCATTGGCCGAAGTTGTTGCGATCCAAGCAACTTTCCTTGGAGAACAGCCTCAATGTTACTATTATCGAATCCAAATCTGTGCTTTTTCATGGCTAAGTGTAGCCATCAAGTCACTGTATCAAGTACAATTATTACTGTGTTATTTATGTAATCATTCAGGCGCTGAGGCACCACCAAAGACGGGAGTTCTTCGTATTCTCAGCTGAGAGGAGGGTTTGAGCTGATCATCACATTAAAACTTCCACTGATTCCGATGGCAGCTTGGCGATGCGTGTAAAGAACTTAGTGGAGTTTTTCGATCCCCCTTCAACGACCATTGAGGCCTCCGGGTCCAGCCCCACTGGACGACGTCGACAGACGTTGTCGAGTTCAGTACCGTCTACGAAGCGGCCGCCCTCCCACACTCGAGTGAAGATATCTTCACGTCCTGTCACGACTCCAACGATTCCTCGAGCGTTTGACCATGGATCGTCTCATGATATCGCAGGTGCTGAGGACTCCTTCCCCTGTGTGCGGCCAAGAGGTGGCAGATCAGTCAAATGTGATGACGCCAGCATATCCCTTCTCTCATGCGGATCCTCTAGCAATCCCCCCGGCGGCCATAGGCCGGAAACTCCACCCGATGCCACCCAACTACCCTCACCACCAGCCGCGGAGTCGCATCAGCTTTCAAAGCATATACCTGTACCTGCGACAGTCGTTTTCGCACGTCGTGCTCCGCCATTGGATCTCCCAAGATTAGATAAATACCTCTCATCTATACCCCCGCCAGATTTCAACGACATGCGACGATCTCTATCAACGATGTTCTCTCCTATGGATAAACTATCTGAATCAGGAAAGTCACTTGATGACTTGGAAACAAATGCCAGTAGATCCCCTCCTTGGGTAAATCGAAACACCATTTTAGGATCTATCGTTAGCATAGTCCTCGGTGTCACTGTAAGTCTTGACGCATACCGAAACTTCCGCATGTATTGAATAGCCCAGGGGTCGAGTGCGCTTGCTTCTTTTTACAGTCTACAGGGACTTTTTAACACGGTCCAAATTTTCGCTTTGATCCTGAGCACGATCGGTACGTTAGGCGGATGTCATATCACACTTTCATAAGCTTCCATTGACTACAGTACCTGTCGGCGGGCGTAATATTCAAGACAAGTGGAGAAAAATATTCTTAGGAACGATGTCAGTGAGTCGGGCCCTTTCATCAGAAACACTTCACTGATCAATCACACCAGACCAAACATCTTGGCTCTCAATTTTGCCTCGACGCTCGTTCAATCGCTTCTTTATCTTTTAGTCTTCATGGCTATAACTGCAGGTCTCCTGTACTATTTTTACAGATCAAGTCGGCGATGTGATCGCTATGGTGTGGCCGAGGGATTTCAGCAGGCGGGTCCGAGGGGGAAACAATGGACTTTGGTCATCGTGACATTTCTGTTGACAATAATATATCTCCCCCTAAGCACTATGGCCATTCACGTCCTTGTATGGTCTGAAGACTTATGGATTGTTCCCAATCCATACTCGAATGCAACCTCGTATCCACCCACTCTTCCGCCTTTCGGTCCGACAAGCGAATATCGTGATCCATTGGATTTCTGTTGGACTACGACGATGCAAAAGAATGAAGTCAATTATGCGCCACCGTTCATTATGATATCGGCCATCGTCTTCTTGACTGTGAGGTGCAGAAATTCTTTCATTCTCAGCAACTCACTCGCTTTTGAAGCTCGCAGTTTGTTATCCCATCGCATTACATCGCGCCATAAAACGGGCGGTCCCGATCGTAGATAAATTCACAGAACTTGGCAGAGCTAGAAATAGTGTCGAGATGGACGAGGAATATCATAGGCTGCTAACTCGTGACCGAAATTCATTCACATTTCTCTATACTGGTGTGTCTCACGTTCGAACTCATACCTTATGGTCTGCATAACCTGCTGCATAGGTTTCCGCCGCGGGTGGGGTACTTATGAGTCCATTTACCTTGTGGCTAAGCTTAGCACTCTTTTGATAATCGCGGTCATTGATCCAAATAACTGCCTTTTCCGCTCCTTCCCCCGTTCGCAGGTCTCTGTCGTCCGACAGGTGCTTTTACTCATATCCACCATCGCTTTTTTTGGAGCCCAGTGTATTCATGCTCCATTCCTTGATCCTGTCAACAATGCAAGCGAATGGGTTTCAAGACTTAACTACGTTGCGACATCTGCAGTCGCCCTCGCAGTCGTTTTGAATATTCCTGGAAAGGAGGTGCTTAATACGTACATTCTTTATTCGTGAGTCCAGTCCCGTTGATGTCTGCTGTTAGTCGTCGACTGAAGCCCCCAAGAATTTATGCAATCACTTATGGATTTACTGCCTGTGCATACATCCCATTCTTTTTCTTATGTTTTTCTTGATAAATCTTCCCCAGATTTTACTCTCATAAACTTGGCATTTATGCAACGGGCTGTCAAAAGTCAGACCACCACTTTCTCCATCATTGTGTAGGCAATTGACCCTCCTCTGCAGGACTCACAAGGCGTATCGATTTTAGTATGCAAAAGCTGTTCGCTCTTATTTCTCCTTGTTGACCCCTGTTCCCTAGGCATCGATATTTTTTCCCCTCGGTCAATTTTCATGTTCACAAGATTCATTCTGAGCTTTAACTTGGTACATCAGGCTGGACCTCTCTTCTTCGTCTCCACATACCAAACGACGGATCTGGCAGGAGTGCATCAGCACACTGATCCTTATCAGCCCCGAATGCGCAATACCCAAAACACAGCCCATGGCTTATGCCCAAGCAAGAGACTCCGCCTTCCCTCCCTACTTGTTAGATTTTTGCGGAACTCCTGGAGAGAGACACGTCGAAAATATGAAGGTAAGAGAATGTCCAAAAGAAGTCTACTAGCGTTTGTGCTCAGCGGGCGTAGATCTTGAGAGAAGTCGGCACTTTCGCCTACAACAAAGCTGTCGCATTATTATCTGGCCCGGATCATGCTCGGTATGGGCGGATAGCCCTCGATATTCAGATGAATTTCATTGGACCAGACTGTTATTGGAAGGGAGAATCTGGCCATTCAGATTTATCCTGTTCGGGTTATTTTGGTAACGCTTGGTGGATCCCATTTCCTCCGACTCTTGTGAGTAAATTGCAAGCTCAGTGATTGTGAATCTCACGACTTTACCTAGGTCATGCGTTATGATGATGGACCGCTTGTCATCCTCAGGGAACTATCAGCATTCGAGAACTACATTCGTCAAAATTCCAGCAAGTACATTCAACGTAAGCGTCAAGTGAGGTTACTGCTTCGTGCACTCGAGAACCAAGTTGTAACCTGGCCGTATGACCATCTTGTAGTACGTGCAATCTTGAAATTGTTATCAAGTCAGCATATTCATCTTCTGAATAGTCTATTGGTGAGCCTATAAGTGGCTGGTTCGGGCGGAAGCGTTACACGGCAACGAAATCAGTCCATCATCGCTCTTGCGTTTTGCGTATCATTCGTCAAGGCGAACTGAGCTGGAACAACCTCCAATTAGGCAGCGGTTTCACGGTTGAGCTTGTCTACGGGAAACACCTCACCTTGACCGGGGATGCAATTGGCCTGAATGACGAGTTCGAGTTGACCAGCCCTTTAGCCAACTTCTTCAGCCTGAACGAAACTCTCATCCCCAGCAGATTGAAAGAGGTTGAAGGTACGCTTCTGGGGTATCGCCGCCATCACCGAAAGGTTTGCCAATGGAAGAATCGTGTCTTGACCTATGGATTTTTGTCCAAAGTCTATGATCAACCAAGGGTGATAGATGTCTCGACAGCAAACGAGAGCGATCCACGAGTCCGTCAACTGATTGCGAACAACGAAGTTATATTGAAAGGAAGCTATGAAAGATTCAAGATTGTTTCGAGGTCGGAAACCACCGCCTGGTGGTATCTCTTCTGGGTACAAAGTCCGAAAACTAGATTGTCATGACAAAGGTTGACCTGCTACCTAGGATGATCTTTGGAGGCGCAATTACGACACGATTCCGGGCTTGCAACGGCATGCCAAAGATTTTAATCCCCATTACTCAACTTCGATCACCTATGCCCCTCTCCCTCGTGCCGCGTTGGAAGCTTTTCTGATACAAAGAGGCCTCTTGTCCAAGACAGGTCGTTCAAACACCTTTTTCACCTCCGGCTTTCTGAATAAATTATATGTCCGGTTGAACGACACAGTTTTCCGATCTGCGGGACCAGTAAGTCTGACCTAGGCATTTCTGTCTTGAGCTGATCAAAGGCAGGCGATATTGTTCCACATTGGGGATGGAGGAACAGAAAGGGAGATGATAGAGGTGGATCTTGAGACGCGCGTTGGCCAACAGTCGACAATAGGGACAGGAGGTGGTACTGATCACGACAATTCGTGGATTCAAACTCGACCCAATTATCGATGGGAAGGCATGCTTGGGGATCCTTTACGTAAAGGAAAACATGGGCGCCGACATTTATTGGCGAAGCTTGGCGCTTGGTTGGGCTTGACACCTACTTGGAGGTCGGGGACACCCTCCAGTGGGTTAGCTCTTGATGTCCGTCTTCACAATGGGCGATATGTGGTGATAGACGGTCAGAAATAATGTATTATTACTATGGGTGACCGGGTGTTGCAAAACTTTTTAAAGAGGGCTTATCGTGCTACATCCACTGCCTCAAATGACTTGATTCTTTTACCGTCGTACAGCCTGGCTTTCTGGCTTTAATTGTCTCCACTTGATCTTGAGGATATGTGGCAAGGAAAAATAACTGGAGCGGGAGGAAATTGGCACACCATTTTCACTAGGTTGTGCAAAATATGTCACACTCGGGTCACATCACAATTTACGTCTCCGCCCTGCAGAGCCTCCTGCCTCTTTGGGGGAGGTCCTGTCGGAGTTCGAACCATACGACGCTCGATGAGTTTTGTTGTCACGCTCAAGATTCGACGAGTGTCCACGTCTTGTATACCTCATGTTTCTGTCCCGGAGAAATTGTTTTAAGGATGGATAACAATAAAACATATCATATCCCGAAGGATGAAGGTGCCCGCTCAAACATCAATTTTACCAAGATAGAACAAGCTCGAAAATCGTGGTTTTTCATGGTTTTTCAGCTCTGATTTCATTGAGGGACAGGAATGTCATGTTTCGAAGTTACAGTGGTCTCCTAAAGTGCCTAAAGATTCCCGATCTATGAGACATCAGTTGCTCAAGATGCGGGAATGCGCCCATCGGAGAAATTTTGCATAACTAGGTGATTTTGCAACACCCGGTCACCCATAGTATCTTATGTAAAATAAATTATAGTTCGTGAGATAGCAAATCTACGTGATGCCTCGTCGTCCTCGCCCACGTTTGAGAGCTCCTCCACAGGTCGGAGCTGGTCATTCTCATAACCCTGCAGGCCGGGAAAGCCCTCTCCAAGATGGCGGCATTATGGATGAAGCAGACTCTGGGAATAATGCTCCAGTGGTAGACCCCACGACCTACTGGGTTGAAGATGACGAAGATGACCTCGACGCACCCAGAATCGCTCAATGGATAGACGAGTATGATTCAGAATATAGCTCAGATGGAGAAAACGCTCCAGGACCATCGAACCTTGTGCGTACAGACGACATTTTTCGTGCCTTTGTCATCGACAACTCTCTACCAGAAAACCCTTGAAAATGGTGGCTTATATACCCTCATGTTAGAATTTCTAAAGGCAAACGCTTTGTACCCCAGATTTGTCCGATTTGCCGCTTGGTACGCTCCGAAAAGCACAACATTTGTTCAATCAGGCTACCGTGGACGCTTCCAACGGTTCTGATTCAGGTGGTGAAGCGGAGAGTTCGGATGATATGCCAGAGGTTTCCAACTTGAAAGGGAAGGACAAGGCGAAACGGGAGTGGAGTACCAAGCCAAAGAAAGACATTGCGAAGCGTTCAAGCAAGCATGCGTGCGCTTCTTGTTATTATCATTGTTTATTTTGGCTGATGTTGGCCTTGCAGTCCCATGGAAGTAACGTCCAAGAAGCCCGTTACCCGGAAACGAACCGTCGTTGAAGTTAAAACTCTGGCAAGTACATCATGGGATTGGATTTTTTTTTTGTTCAAATGGGAGGATTGATGATGACCGTCTTCAAAGCAACCCCGTGATCCTCGATTTTTACCATTGGCGGGGGCGTTTTCAGCCGAGAAATTCCAGAAATCTTACAGTTTTCTTGCGGAGTCGCGGAAGAGGGAGCTGGCGACTCTACGAGTGAGCTTGAAGCAAACTCGAAAGCTGCTGTCATCTTCACCAAAGGACCTGTATGCCGAGCGCGAGACGGAAGTGAAAAGGATAGAATTGGCGGTAAAGAGGGCTGAAAGTCAGGTCAACAAGGATCGTCAAGACAAAATTGAGCAGGAGGCGCTGGAGAAAATGACGGAGGAAGAGCGAAAGAAGAGGAAGGAAGGAAAGGAGGAGTGGCATCTGAAGAAATGTAAGTTTTGGGAGATCTCCCGACTGGTTTGGGGATCTCATTTTGGACGACAGCGAGCCAACGAGAGTTGCTTGTACGGGCTAGGTACGAAGCGCTTGCAGCGGAGGGCGGCAAACGAGCGGTTAAGAAAGCGATTGAAAAGAAGCAAAAGAAGATCGGTCAGAAGGAGAAGAGATCGCGACCGTATCCGAAGGGAGGAGGCTTGAAGCGCGGAGCTGACTCGAGCGGTTATGATGAAGGACGCGCCAAACGACGAAAAGTAGGGTATTGAACTCCAGAATCATTACTGGCAGCTGGTGTTTTATTCTTTAAAGATAGTTGGTATACACTTTGGATATATAAGTCATAAGTCATGAGAACACCTATGTGGGAGCATCCTTCTTTGTTGTGAGGGACAAAATGTGATCAGCATCATCCAGGGCCTCTTGCACTAATGATGATGAGATGGGCAGGGAATCAGAGAAGGGATCGTCATACCTTGGACTTTGAAACGCAGCTGCTTTTTCTCGAAGTCTTCAAAGGTAGACTGTAGGATTTCCCTCTGACGGCGTATGGTTTCGTCGGCACGTTTGAGGTGCTCTGATTCAGAGCGCAAGTGCTCCATACATTGCTCAACCTGTTCTTGCAGAGCCTCGAGACCATTCATCTGCTCGACGTATATGTCGCGTATGTCCTCCCATTTGTGACCTGAGAACAAGGCAATTCAGAAGGAGAAAAAAAAATTGAGAGATGTGGAACTGACCAGAGATTTGGGCTTTGAGGGCGACAGAGGCATAGTCGGATAATTGCTGAGCGAGACCGCGGTCATCAGCCCAGGAAACGGTCTTGGCAAAGTCGCCTGTGCTTGCTCGTTTGATGCAACTTCGTCGTCGCGGGAGCTGTTTTTTCTGTGGAGGTGGAGACTGTTCCGAGGGAGGGGTGTCGTGAAGGGCGTGAGGTGAATTTTCAGGGAGGGAGACGATCCTCTGTGGATCGATGGAGAGGTCATAACCGGAATTGAGATCGCGTATGCGAAGAAGGTGTGGCAGGGGAAGCGGAGAGGATACTGAACGCCTTGGGGGTGGTAGCGGAGCCGTCATGGGTTTGGATTGTGACGAGGGCTTCTCGATTGATTGTTTAGGTATCGGGCGAGGTGGGCGAGTGATGTCTGAAGGGAGGCATTGAGGGCATCTATTGGAGGAATGAGGGTCTGAGCGGGAGGGTGGATGGGGGTGTAAGAGCGCGTTGGTACGCTTCTGCTGCTCTTTGAACCATTTTTCCATGGCCTTTACTCGGAAGTCGGGGGGTGCGATGATGGTCTGATCCGATGGCGACTTTGCGAGTTTCTGGCATTTGCGAACCATCCTGTCCTTGAGGTGACGTATCTGGAGGATGCGCTCCCATGAGAGGGCAGGCTTTTTGCGAAGCTCGAAGGCTTCGAACTTGAGAAGCTGGTCGTACATGGCGGCGGTGCCGGGGGGAAGGAGGACCTGTGAGGGGAGTAGGATGAAATGGAGGAAGAGGAGGAGGAGGATGGACGGACCTTGAGCTGGTTGGTTGTGTCTGTGGTCTGGATATAGCGCCAACCTTTTGCACAGCGGGGATCGTACGGCTCGAGCTGGCCTCTCATGGTGTGTGACAAAAGTGTGACAGCGCCTGTATGATGTCGCCGCCGTCCATCGTGTGCAGGTACGAGGCGTTCCTCGTGAAGAACGTGTCGACCATCTCCTCCCTCGAGTCGACCCTCCGCTCCATAACATGGTTCCTCCCAGGAAGGTTCAAGGACGCCGACCTCGCCTCCGAAGCCCGTTAGTCCTCCTCCGTTCCCTCTCACTCACACCTCTCACACCTCTCTAGTCTCCGCCCTCCTCAATCTCACCACCATGTACCACGACACTCTCCTCGCCACCGTCATCAACAACGACCCCGCATATCGACCCATCATTCCCTCCTCTCTCCACACCCGCTTCACCACCGCCTGTCAACAGAAGCTCGCTCCCTACAAGTGGCTCGCCCGCGCCCTCCAGCTCATCAAATACACCGAACTCCTCATTGAAATGGCCTTGCGACGCAAAGTATCGCACAAAACCAGAATGAGATCCATCGTCCTCTTGGAGCTGATCAAGTACGTCCTCGTCCTTCCCTGTCCACTCACCCTCACACCGATCATCCAGGGCCGCCCTTCGCTTCACCCTCCTCCGCATCACCCGCAAGCCCCTCTTGTCTCCTCCCATTCCTGAGCGAGACTTTGATCCAACCACGCTCCCCCCGCCGAGCATTGCCTCATACCCAACCCTCCCTCCCTCTTCCCCCCGTTCATCTCCCCCAGCAACTCCGGACCATCTCAAGAACAACCGCTCTCCCCTACCTCCACATGCCCTCCTCACCAGCTCCTGTTCCGACACCTCGGCAGAGGACTATCTCTTGCCAAAGGCCCTGACAACTTCTTCCGTCAAGCCATCACTTTCTCTCGTCCAGTCATTGTCCTCACCTCAACACTGGCTCGCAGAAATCATCTACATATTGCGCCCTCTTGTCTATGGTACCATTCTTTTTTTTTCGAGTCCCAAACATGCTTACCCTCATACCCTTTTACCTTAGCTTCTCTCCTTGCTTTTGACAAGCGTTCAAATCGCCCTCTCGTCACTGTTCTAGCCATGGAACTTCTTTCTCGATCTCTGCGTAGAGCACCTCTCCCCCCTGCTGTTCTTGAGCGCGCCGAATATGCGAGGAGAGACAGGGACATGCTTTGGTATATCTTCCGTGGTTCCATTTGGCAAAAATACACTCGGTCAATCCTTCTGTCTTTTTCTCTTTTTGACTCATGTTTACTTCTCAATCCCAGACCCAAGCTGGAAGCCACTGTCGCTCGAACCAATAACACACCCATGCTCGGATTGCTTGGAGCACTCATTCAGAGTTGGATTCCACTCATTGACGAATACTATTATTGTCAGGCACTTGATTCTCCCCTCATATTTACCTGACATCTACTCCCACAGACACCGCACCCTAGCTTGTGATTTCATCACCCTGTATTTATGTCTTATTGTAATCCGTGCCGACCAACCATGTGATATGACACTTGTCTCCATCATCGAATGACACAAAGGCAAGATCGGTTCCGGGAACAGCTCCCAATATCCATCGCTTCTTAATTCTCATGACACCTTCCCATCTCCCCAATATCCGTCGTATCGTGACCACCCATAGTGAGCACGGCGTGGCCGTCGTCCAGAGCGACAGCCTTCTCGTTCAAGAGGTGAATACTTGCGTGGAGCCCAAGTCCCCAAGTCTGATGACGGCCAGGAAATGAACACTGTCAAAGGAGCTAATTCCGCCGCAATTTGGGTCACTGTCGATTCGATACCCACCAACGACAATAACAACATGCATGTGCTCTTCATGCAAATTTCCCCTTCCTCGTTCATCTCGTGACCTGGCAGAGGAGATGGCGCTGGACGCAAAATCGATCCCTCTATGAACTTTGGGCTTGTGCATCCCCATGGGACTAACCTCCGGTCTACAGACCTCACACCTGGCGCAGTAACACCCATGGTTAGTAGCATTCCTTTCGAAGTGAAGGATCGTTTCAGCTGACCTGATAACAGCATCGGACGTCTTCGTTGGATTATAATATCCTGAGTAGGTGATCATCTCGTCAGTCCTTGGCTTTTCGATCGATCATAAACAGTTCGGGGAGAGTTGACTCTCATCACTGAGGATGGCACAGAAAAGCATTTGAAGAATCCCGGTGACACTGTCATTCAAAAAGGTACACTACATGCGTGGAGAAACCCTTCCAGCGTCTGGGCCCGTTGGATAACCGTCTTGATCGCGGCGGAGCCTGCTATTGTCAATGGACAACCTCTAGTCCCCGCTTTCCACCCTGCCGCACCGTTGGAGTAATGTGCTATATAATACACTCGAGTCTACATGTACCACCCGCCTCGCGGGGGCTGGCTTCACTGAAGATTAACGAACAATCCTCCATCCACGAGCAAGGATGCCCCCGTGACGTATTTTGCTAGATCGCTCCCTAGAAATACCACAGGCCCTGATACATCATCCGGAGCTGTCATTCAGGTGGTTCGTAAGTCCCTCACAATGTCAAAACTTTTGTTACCTCCAAGTCGCCCAAGCACTGTCCGGTTTATGGTGTATTGCCGCTTCTTGTCATCTGCCAGGTCTTCTGTGTTGATATGTGTCGCAATCGTTCCTGGCAGGACAGCGTTAGCCCGGATGTTGTATTTTCCCAACGCGATCGCACAACTCTGCATGAGGGAAAGAATCCCTGCCTTTGTCGGGGTGTAATGACTACGATGAAGGATTCACGAACAGGAAAGACAGGAAAGGATGGAAACCATCTGACCACTGGAATTCACCTCCAACGAGGGCAGAGATCGACGAGATTCCAATTATGGATCCTCCCTGGGGAGTCTGATTCTTCATTTGGTTGGCAACCGCTATACTCGTCGATGGGTCATAGTATCAGGAGGGGAAAGTGGACGCATGCCTTGAACCACGTAGAACGACCCGTCGAGATTGACTTCATGCGTACGTTTCCAGGTAGAATGTGACATTGTCAAGAACTCTACAAAAGGGCATATTCCGGCGTTTGACACGAGCACGTCGATCCGATGAAAGGCCTGAACCCCAGCTTCGACGATCTGGACAGCAAAAAAGTGAACATGGCGTTGATGAAAATGAAAGCAATCTGACCTTTGTGGAAACCGCAGGGTCGGCTATATCGCCCGCCACAGTCACAACCTGCACACCGTCCTTTGCGAGGGAACTCTGGAGAGAGTGAATCTCGATCTCGGTGACAGCATCGCCAAAGTAATGTAAGATCAGTGCCGAAGCGCCATGCTTTGCAAAATCAAGAGCGCTGTTTTGGGGTGTGGATTCAATATGCGGTGACGGCGATGGGGATGCTGGATACTCGCCATGCTCGTCCTATGCCTCTCGAGGCACCTGTTATACAAATTACCTTGCCCGCTGCGAGAGCCATAGGTCGACGAAGGGAGCCCTGTAGCCACCACCCAGAACTTGTTCGACCGGGCGTGCCGGACCGGGCGGCCACAAAGGCAGCCCCTCCTGACCTGCGCGAACGGTCTGAAAGAGATCATGAGGTCTCGGGACGCAGAGTAAACCTGTTGCTTAAAAACGACAGTCAAGGGAATTATCTGGTGGTTAATTTTCTTTTCCAACACCCTGATGTCTGCCAAGATGTATGTCAATCAAATCTCACTTTGGCGATGGTCTTATGAGATATTGACGTTTTACAGCTATTACGACTCCGATGCGGACCTGGGAGTGTTGAAGGATAAGTTGATTGTCTTCCTTGGGCAAGGATCAGATAAGATCAACGACGTGATGCTTTTTTGACGATCGTTCGCGAAACAGATTCGGGAACCAAGGTGCTGCACAGGCTCAGAATCTGAGAGATAGCGGGATTCCCAACGAGAAGATTTTGATTGCAAACCGTGATGATTCCTATGCTGCTGACGCCAGATCGAAATATTTCCATGTAGAACATGACTTCGGGAAAGCCGCTGCAGAGGCTGATGGTATGTGGAATCGTCTAGTCCCCGGTCAACTGAAAATCCTGGATTAAAACATGAGATATCAGTTATTTTTCTCTTGATACCTGATCAGGTTCAACCGGGAGTGTTCAACGAACAGGTCGCGCCAAGGTTGAAGAAAGAAGCAGCGATCGTCATTGCCAGTGGATACAACGTTTTCTTCAAGCTCCTCAACTTCAGCGCGAAACAGGATGTCGTGATGGTGGCACCGAGGTGGGTTTACAAAATAGGCATGAGACCTGAATTGAGGCTGTCAACTGCAGAATGATCGGCTCATCGGTGCGATCCTTGTACCAAAAAAACACAGGTTTCCCTTGCTTCGTATCGGTAGAGCAAGAGGGGACAGGTAACGGTCTAGCTCTGGCTCTGGCGTTGTCGCGCGCTATTGGTGCGACACGAGCAGGCGCGATTGCATCCTCAGCTCGCGAAGAGACAGCAATGGACCTCTTCGCGGGTGAATCTCTTGTATGTTAATTTGCCAGCCGTGCACTGAGCCTTCCGAACAGAGCAAGCCCTCTGGCCAAATATCATCATGCTCTTCAGGTAGGACAATCAGTATTGTTCGAAGTAAATCAATGGCTTAAAGAGGGTGCAGAGAAGCATTCAGTGTCCTCAAGGATGCTGGTTGCTCTGATGAAGCTCTTTGTTACGAAATGTAAGTCCAAAAATCTTGAATCGATTTGACAAGTCAGGTTTAGGATTGTAGGTGGATGTCTAAAGAACCAGCCGAGATCTTTGAAAGAGCAGCCGAGGACGGTTTTATTCAGCAAGTGGGTGTTGGATCATTTCAGAGAAGATGCAAAGCGACTCATCCTTTTCATCTCGCCAAGTTGAAACATCATTCGACCGTGTCACAGTATGGACAACTTAGCAGGTCTTTAGCTCTCGATGGTGCAGCAACACGGGCATACTTCCAAGAGGTTTTGAACAATCAGGTATGTCCAGTCATAGTCGGAAAGGTCGGAGTGAACGCTGGATGTCTAGATACTGAATGGAAAATTCTGTGAAGAATTCAGCAGGATTGAGAAAGATTTGGAGAAAGAAGGACTCGAGAATCCTCTGAACGAGTTATTCCGCAAATCGGAAGAAATTGAACTTGTGCAGGCTGAGAAAAGAGTTCGAGCGAAGCTTGCTGGGGTTTCGAGCAGATGATATATGTATATATTTTGCAAAGAAGATGAAACTTGCATGAAATTCGGGACTTGTGCACAAACACGGGACAACATTCCAGTCTTTTTCTCTCACCTCACTTCCTCTGACTTTTGAAATGGCATCACCTAATGGCAAAATGGACGTTGATACATCTCCGAACCGCAGGTCGTATGTATACGTAGTATTATGCCACTAATACTTGCTAACTCTGACTCTGTGAACTGCCAGCTCTCGCAACCATTCCACAGACACACTCCATACCAGGAAATCACACCGCTCGGTTTCGCGAGAAAAGAGGCGTCGTGACAAGGATCATGACGACCGGCGTAGGCGGAGCCGCAGCAGAGATAGATATCGCGAGAGGGATCAATCTCGCGACAGACACCGCGACAGAGACTATGAGCGGAACAAGGAGCGCCGTCGTGAGAGGGATAGCGACCGGGGGCATCGGAGCGACAGGCCTCGTGCAGGAGGTGATAGTCGACATGGCCACCGTGAACGCGAACGCGACAGAGAGGACAGAGACAGAGACAGAAGACGCAAGAGAACTGATGACGGTGAAGACATCACCGACCGAGACAACGAGAGCCGCTCGAAGAGGAAAAGGCCAGACGAGGATGTTGACGACAGCATTCCTCCGGGCTTACCTCCGAGAGACAGTCCTCGATCGGCTCGAAGAGAAGGGTCTCTGAGTCGTAAAAGCAGTGATCGATCGTACCAGCCTTATCATGATCCAAGGGATGAATTGGATGGACCTCCACGATCCAAAAGGGACAGAGAATACGGTAGTATGGGTTCGCGCGGACTTTCAGATGTCGAAGATGGTCCAGTTCCTCATCGAATGCGAACCAAAAGCCCTCCTCCCATCAAGTCAGCTGACCGCTTTTTGGAGTCTATTGAATTTCAAACGACTGACGCCTCCCTTTCAGACGAGCATCTCCTGTCTATGAAGCACCGCCTGACTATAACCCTGATGAACCCAAAGAGGACGACTCTGAAGCCCGATCTGTTTTTGTTTCACAGCTTGCTGCACGTTTAACCGCTCGAGATTTGGGTTACTTTTTCGAAGACAAACTCGGTGAAGGAACCGTAATGGATTCGAGGATTGTTACAGACAGGTTGTCACGTCGGTCTAAAGGGTAGGCATGCTCTTCTGCACATCATCTCTCGTTGCATTACCTTTTCTCAGTATTGGCTACGTTGAGTTCCGTACCATCGATCTCGTCGAGAAAGCCCTTGCTCTTTCCGGAACGGTCGTTATGGGCCTTCCGATAATGATCCAACTTACAGAATCGGAGCGGAACAGGCTTCATCCTGGAGACGGGTACGATGACGCTCGTCGCTTTGGGCTTGTATTAACGGGTCAAAATTAGGAACCTTAATCTTCCGCCGGGTGTCAATGCACCCCATGGGTCCATGCAGTGCGTTAGATCATCATTGCAATCAAGCCGGAGTTAACGAGGACCTGTTTAGATTATACGTTGGGTCATTGCATTTCAACCTTACCGAATCCGATATAAAACAGGTCTTTGAGCCCTTCGGCGAGCTCGAGTTCGTCGATCTGCATAGAGATCCCATGACGGGACGCAGTAAAGGATATGCTTTTGTTCAGTGAGTGCATGTAGTTATCTTATCTATCTCATCTGACTTCGTAAAACTAAGGTATAAGCGGGCGGAGGACGCAAGAATGGCATTGGAACAAATGGAAGGTTTCGAGCTTGCAGGTCGGACTGTACGTTCATTGTGTCATTCTCACCTGCCACCACCCAGATTGGTGTATCTACTTGCAGCTCCGCGTCAACACTGTGCATGAGAAAGGAACTGTCAAGTATACTCAGCAGGACTCCCTGGACGAGGCCGGTGGTGCGTTTCGCAATCAATTAATTCATCCAGCTATTTTTAACGATATTTCCAGGTGGTAACTTGAACGCAGCATCTCGTCAGGCGCTAATGCAGAAACTTGCTAGAACTGAACCTGCTTTGTCTCTACCAGAACCTGTGTAAGATTTTTTCCTGTTGCTTGAAGCTTTGCTAAAGGTCCTTTTTTAACAGAGCAAAACCTATTACTCCAGCGATGCAATCCCGGTCCATTTTGCTCAAGAACATGTTTGACCCTGAAGAGCGAGTATAACTCTTCTTCTGAGGCTACGGCCTGACTGACTTGGCGGATGCAGAGAAACGGAACGCGATTGGGACAGGGACCTCGCTGAGGATGTCAAGGGGGAGTGTCAAGAAAAATATGGTTCCGTCGTAGCTATAAAGGTTGAAAAAGAAACACAGGTACATATTTTGCTTATCTCAAGATTGCCTTACCGACGTCTCTACAGGGAGAGATTTACGTGAAATTTGATGCAGTCGAGTCTGCCAAGAAGGCTGTCCAAGGCCTCAACGGTCGCTGGTTCGGTGGCAAACAAGTTTCGGCTGCCTTCATATCCGACGCAATTATGCAGGCTCACCAGTAGTATTTTTATGCATTACAAGTGGTTTGGGAGTGATTCCCCACTGAACCTTCTCATTTACTCAAAGGCACAACAGACAACGATTGTTTGGCTACAATGCCTTTTTATTTTTGTTTTTGGTGTTATCTCAATATTCTGTCCTGTCCAGATCATGACTCTCTCCCACCTGGATGGTCCGAGTTGCAAGATGGCATAGGCAGGTTTCATTGCTGATGCTTCTTGGACAATTCGCTATGTTTCTTTCAAATAACCCTTCTTTGCGTTAGATTATCACAAAAAAGAAATGAATGCCTCGTTTGCGTCAAGGTTGGACTTGACTTAAGTTTATTTGCCTGAGTTCAGACGAGATACGTGAAGGTATCAGTTGCATTTGTTTTACTTCGGCCGCAAACTGACAGACGGCGTAGGAAGGGATGTCATTATGTTAGTTTTTAGGAACAGTCCCTGCTGTGTTCAGCTATCTCTATTGCTTAACCCAGGAGGCAGCAGCACTGACGACAACAAAGTGATATGACCAGACTGCAGACCGTGGTCCGACCTTAAGATTGTATAGTTCTACTGATCGACTATCATCACCAACTAGAGTCTATGGGAGACTAAATCATAACACGACCAACTATCGGTCACCGAAAAATGTACACCCAAACGACGACTCCATTCCTGCTCTTGGAACGCCCCTCGAAACATCTTCTGCTGAAGCAATTTTTAAACCAACCCCTTGACGCCCTCAGGACTCCTGCATTGCTTATTGATCGAAGTCTGTTCGCCGAAAACTGTGCAAAGATGCATCAGAGATCGAAGATATTAGGTGCAAGGTTTCGCGCACATCTTAAGACGCATAAGGTGGGATTAAAGCTAGCGTCCCATGTCACACCATGGTTGAGTTGTATAGACGGCGGAGGGGACAAGACTCCAGCTGGTATCGAGTGTCGATCGGACGAATGCTGTTGTGGTGTCCACCATCATGGAGGCATGGGAGCTGGTCAGAGCTGGCTTGGTGGCGGACTCGACAATAAAAGACGTCAGTTACAACTTGTCGTCAATTGCACTGGCCATCTGAGAATTATCTTTTGTAGATCTTATATGGGTTGCCAGTTGCGCTCAACAAAGTCGCAGACTTGTCCGCCCTTTGGGACAAGGTCTCGAAAGATGGAGGAATTGTCCGACTTCTTATTGATCACCCCGATCAAGTATGTTTTTTGGACAACTTCGAGCGGGCCCGCAGTCATCCAAAAACCTGGTCGGTGTTTGTAAAAATCGATTGCGGTCTCCGGTGAACTCTGAAACAACAGCCTCCCAATGGAAGGCTATGGCTAATCACTATTGCGCAGACGCGCTGGCGTGATTCCTGGGTCCCCTTTGTTCAAAGAGCTGCTCTCCTCTCTTTTCTCTTCTCCTTTTATCTCTGTGTACGGCTTCTATGGGCACGCTGGTCACTCATATGAATCGAAGTCATTCTCAGAAGCTTCTGCATTCCTGTCCTCAGAAGTAGATGCCTTGAATACAGCTGCGGCGGCAGGGTTGGCTGCCTTGGCGAGTTCTTTCAAGAAGGAAGCACACCAGCAACCATTTATCCTGTCCGCTGGTTCCACTCCAACCACTCATGCAGTCAGCGAAGAAACAAAGGGCCTACTCTCCGAAATACTTCATGGAAACTTGGAACTACATGCTGGTATGCTATCCCAACAAAATGTCTATTTCTCACCGAAGAAAGTGTCCTAGGGAATTACCCGATGCTCGATCTGCAACAACGAAGTACGAGTTTAATAGGTGAAGGACTGATTGCCCAGAGAGTTCTCGCCACAGTTGTCTCATACTACCCTGGTCGTGGCGATGGAGGAACTGACGAAGCTTTGATTGATGCTGGGGCGATAGCTTTCAGCAAGGATACCGGTCCCTCGGAAGGGTACGGCGAGATCCTTGGTACGAACTGGAGACTTGCAAGGATTTCACAGGAGCATGGAATTCTAACTCGAACGACCACGAAGGAGGGTGAGCAGAACCTTGAAGTCGGGAGTGTCGTCGAAATCGTTGGCCAACACGCTTGTTTGATTGCGGCGGTGGGTAGATTTGTTTGGGTTCGGTGGACACGACCTCAAACTTATGGCACTTAGGGTCATCCATGGTATTATGTCGTAGACAGATATGTCGAAGGTGGACAGAAGGTGGTGGACATCTGGGTGCCGTGGAAAGGGTGGTAGCGGCACTTGTTCTGGCGATATAATATAATACTGCACGTGATCTGGCAGGAAGGCAGTCGTAAGTCATGGTACTTACACCGCTGAACGTCGCCAAGGGGCTGAAGATTTCAGTTGCTTTTCAACGTTCCGACGAGCATGCCATCCAACAACTACGAAGGAGATGCTACGGAACTATTAGAAACATACGGTGCGTTTGCTCGCCCTTCGTCCTGGGTTGCCTAATGGTGGGTGTCCAAGACTTTCTCATGAAGTACATTATTATTGGTGCCGTTTACTTCTCTTTTGTTGTCATTTACTCCTGATTTTCGCCAACAAAATGATCCAGGGGAGGCCGGTACTGGAAAATCATGTTTACTTCACCATTTCATTCATAATTCCTGTACGTTTGGATCTTTAATCTCCCCTATCTTTCTTGATAAAGCGCAGTCAAATATCAATCACAACATACAATTGGCGTCGAGTTCTCAAGCCGCACCGTCAGACTTGGAGAAAAAAGAATAAAACTTCAGGTAAGCGGGAAGCTAGGCTGGTCGAGGAAGTTCATCACATTCCATGTACAAGCTTTGGGATACAGCAGGACAAGAACGTTTTAGGTCTGCTTCATGTTTGATGGGAGTGTTGTTACATCTCATAGGATGCGCTCCAGGTCTGTTACACGCAGTTATTATCGCGGCGCCGCTGGTGCAATTCTTGTCTATGATATCACAAAGTCAGCTACGCCTCAAATCAGCGTTTACATGTCCATGCTCATAGCCAAACTAGTCGGGAATCATTCGCGAATCTATCTCGTTGGCTTGCCGATGCCAGAGCACTTGGTAGCCCCCACTTGGTCACGGTCCTTGTAGGTAATAAATCGGATCGAGAGGAGGAGAGAGAAGTTGAATGGGGTGAAGCGAGTCGGTGGGCAGCAGAGAATGGTATGTCACCATACAGACCCGTCCCAACCAACTCCACAAGGAAATCGCCCAGATATCCATTTCCTTGAAGTTTCTTCTCTGAATGGCGACAATGTCGAAGCGCCTTTCCTTTTGGCGGCCAGGGCTATCCTTCTCTCGATTGAATCCGGAGTTCTCGATCCGGAAAAGGCTGGCAGTGGCGTCAGTTACGGGGACAGGGCACTCAGACGAGTCAACAGCTCGAGTCGACTGAGCTTCGGCAGTTTGAGCGGCGGCCGCAGAAAGGGAGCTGGAGCCACGAAGCTCAGGCTACTTGGTAGCAACAAATGCTGCTAGTCTTCGCGCGCGAAATGCTCCCGTACTACTCGTGGGTTTTCTACTCCCGTCACAACCAGGGATAGCCATGCTTATTATTTCCAGAGACATTCAGTCACTCCCTTTGCAGTGCGTCTGCTGCTTCATTGTAGCGTATATATGGCCATTATTTTCATTTGCTCCTCTTCATACCCCATTATCTTATACCAGTACGTCTCACTTCTGAATTCGATGCTCGCGCATTATACAGACTCATCACGTCCTTCACGTATCTTCCATCCTATCTTCACACTTTCTAATCGAGAATTCAGATCATCTCTACTAGATCACCCATAATTTCCCGATGGCCGGCGACGATAATCTAACTGACTACATGACCGTTGGACAGCACACGCGCGATTCTCGCACTGCATCCTTTAGAAGTTGTAATAGAGAAGATAAAAGTCACAAGACGTGGTCATACACCTTTGCAAGTTCGCACTCGGGACGGCATGCTTCCTTTATAAGACACTTGTGATCTTCCTGTCCCTCGTTATCAGTCGGCACGACATTGGGAGAAATCGTTTTCTCAAATGACTAAAGAAATTCACGGTATTTTACCTCGGCACTTCTCCACATGCGGAAGGACATTTTATTTCAATTTTTCCTTTCCTAACTCCCCCGCTCTGTGTCCTCGTATTCATGAAATCTCGGAGATAGAGAGTGAAGGTTCCTCAAGGCCTAAGGTATGTTCTTTGACCGCCTTTGGACCAATTTTCGTCGCCAGCTGCTACTTTCTATTCCCCGTCAGGGAGTACACTGCATACTGTATATCATTTCTCGCCGTTCGCTGGTGCGACGCAGATGAACGGAACATCACCTACACAGCCAAAAACTGCTGATCAAGTGTTCGTTTTCGCCCCATATAAAAGCGGTGCGGTCCAAATTACTGATGATGTTCTCAAGACCGCCTGGCTATACCTCAACCGGTAATGATTCGGTGACCTTGACGCCGACATTCAAGCCTGCCTCGAATACTAGCACTATCAGCACTTCACGTCGTTCGGCTGATCATACTCCTACAAAAGTGTCGAGCATCTCAGGTAGTGCTGGGTCGGCTCCGCGGACTGTGGCCACGGCCCCCGGTTTGCCCCGACTTTCATATGTGACATTATTCATTCATAGTCTGTAGGAGGGGAAATCCCGAGGACGACCAGCACAATAACCATAACGAACCATCTCAGTTCAACATACTCCAGTGCCCCGGCCATGTCTGTTACAAATCTGGCCCTTTCTACCCCTGCTGCAGTGACGGCTTTGAACACCCCAACTGAACCCAACGGAGACTTTGTCACATACACATATGCCATTGCTAATCCTGTCAACACGAGCAGCAAAACCTCCGAGGTGGGGTAAGTTTGGTTCGAACCTTATTTTTCGAACCCGCACTGATGTTTCACATAGTCTTTTCAACAACAACGCAGCAACAGCAGGCGTTTTCGCGGTTGTGGGCATGATTTTCACTGCTATGGCCGTCTTTCTCGGTTTGCTTTTCCGTCGGTACCGTCGTTCCGTTCGAGATAAGCGGAGGCATGAAGCTATACAGCCGCAACCTCTGTCTGTGAACCCCTTCGAGGGCCCGCATTATCCACCCGAGATACGCTCCACGGGCGATAAGTACGGAATAGTCTGGGATGCAACTCACATGGTCTCTCCAGCCACCGGTCAACGTTTGTCGGCTAGGAACAGTGATCACCGCAGTACTTCCTGTCATACTGGAGCATCCAAAATACCTCTCAGGACGATCGCTGGCCCTGAAGATGGTCCTACGAACTCTCATGGCCACCTCAGTCACCCCATAGACCAAAACCAGGATCAAAGGATATCCGCCGCAGAGTCCAGTCCTTCTATCTATCCAGCGAGTCCACCAGCTATTGGTGACGACAATCAGTTTCAACTTGGCCCTCCTCTCGCCCGCAAATCGTCCCCTGATCCAATTGATTATTCGGTAGTCGCTCCTCCGAGACCTCCCCGATCTCACCTGAGGCCGAATATCGCGAACTTGCCTGAGACGTATCCCATGACAGCGCCGGCATCTACTTCTTCGCAATACTCGGATTTGCTGTTACCTAGTCCAATCAGCCAAGAAACCCGCTACAGTTACAAAGGACTAGTTCTACAGAGGCGGCCGATCCTGGACGCAAGTATAAGCAACCATTCCTTCTTCACGAAACTGACAAATCCATGAGTAGGTTCGACCTCGCCATAGCACTACATGATTTCTCGAGGACATTTATAACCTGTTAGCGGTCAACTTAGGGTTATTCCGTGTAATAACAGATCAATCAGCGTTCTGACCGCCGATCTGAATCAGAGGTACCCACGACGCAACGAGCGAAGATGGAAGAATCTTCAAATTAAAACCACGGACCGAATTCCGTGAGAACAAGTGGTGACACCCATGCAAAAAACCATGCATGTCCGAATTCAAAAATCGAGAGCAACTCTCGACACGTCTGATCCTAGTCAATAAGCAGGGCTTCAAGATGTTGTAACTGCTCAAGCATTTGAGAATTGCAAGATAGGGTCTGGTTGATATTATTCAGTCTACAATTCAGCCTGAGATGATGATGATGATGACGGGGTGACCACAGATGATATCAATGTGCACTGCTCGCATATCCACGAGTCACAACCAGGACCCGGCGGACCAAAAAAATGCATGCCAATATCCTGCAATACACTACTAAGTGAGTTCATATGCGTATTTTGAATGCTCAATGTCCAATGTCCAATGCAGAGTGGTCTGTCAAAAAATAGGTTATGCTAGGGAAGTAGCTGTCCGAGGCAAAAACAGGAGCCATCATGGTCGTTTGAAAGCGAAGGTGTTGCGGATAGTGGGGACTAGGATTCCTGAGAGTCCTGGGCCACGGTATCTGGCAAATTACGTATCTATATACAGGAACTCTGAGTTCAATATTACGAAGTATAATTTATGCGCAACACACGCACCCCAAGTATTGGTCTTGAATAATCTTCATCATCCCTGAAGTCCACATCAGATGCGTGGTCAGCATCACCAGAAAGTCGGTGTCGAATTCCTGGATCGAGTCGCTCATCACGTTGTGACGAGGAGGAAGAAGCGCCGCTCGTTGCATTATTATCACTGATGTCCGGATCTGATAGCCCCAAGGAAAGGGAGACAAGAGGTGGTGTTCGCCCTGCGCCTGAGATGCGCAGAGAAAGACGGGGAGGAGGGCTCGGCAGCTGAGTAGATCGATGGTGGTATGCAAGGAGAGGCTCGTAGCTCCCTGCGCTATGTGATGCTGAATGGTTAATGACATAATCACCACCAGGTCCCTTTACCTCTCCGTTGCTAAGGGGCATGGTGGTAACGGGTATATAACCTTCCCTCGCCCCACCAGGGAAGGTGTAGTCATTATAAGGGTTGAAAGCTTCTAGATCGTCCGGGAAAGGTGAATCAATGTAAGCCGATGTGCGCGCACCACTGGGCGCAGAGCTCGTGGTTCCAATAGCAAGACCAGACGTCGAGCGTTGATTCATTCTTCGGGAGCCGTTAACATCAACATCGTCCTCGTCATCGTCGAGAGGTGCACGATGAAAACCCGCTGCAGCCAATGTTGCGGAAACAGCAGTGTCATGCTCCAACTTCTGATTGCGACGGCGACGGCGAACTGCGAAAAGTATCCATAAAAGGATGGAAGCCGCAGCTAATCCAACCAAGACAAAAACGCCCACCACGGCGCCGGTATTGCGGAAGAAGCTAGTTGAAGGGATATGTCAAACTCAAAGTGAACCTCAGCATTCGGATACGCACGATGATTGATCAGAATTATTACGATTTGGGCTCAGAGTCTGGTTCACTCCGACTTGAGTGACAGTAACGACAATCCCATTGCTGGCGGTGGATGTCACAATTGCAGTAAAGACAGACGGGGCAATTGTAATAATGCCTCCGGTGCTATCAATGATTGTCACTTGAATTGTGCTCTTGAAAGTGGTTCTGTAACTGATCTGAGCACCGAAGGGAAATTGGGGGAACGAAACGCACGTCGGTGGCAAGGGGGGCGCAGTTGACGTAGATAAAAGTTGTTGGGAATTGCTAAGATGCACCGTTGGTAACGGTGGTTGAACGGTTGATGTCTCGGTTGAGATTGTGGGCGAGGGTGTAGTAGAAGTCTCAAACGTTGAAGACGAATTAGTAGTTTGGCTTGTGGGAACCTGTGTAGATGAAGTACTAGAGGAAGCTTGAGATGAAGAGGAAGAGGAAGAATATGAGGTAGGGGTCGTGCTCTTGGTCGTGGTCGTGGTCGTATGCGTGGACGTGGACGTGGACGTGGACACAGATGGAGGGGAGGATGATGTGCTTGGGGCGCTGCTCGAGCTCGATATGACAGAAGAAGACGTCGAAGAGAGGGGGACTGTGGTCAGAACAGAAGGAGAATAAGTAGCGGTGGAAGTCAAGCTGGATGCGCAGAGATATTGAGGACAGATAATGACAGGAGGAGATACGATTTACGAGGTTGAAGGCGAGAGTGGAATTGAGGTCGACGTTCCGTTAGCGACAGAGGTCATGGCGCCAGTCGTCGAGGATGTTGCAGGCGTCGGTGAAAGCAGGTCAAGGGAACATGGTCGTCGAGGTTAACAACGTAAAGACCGCGGAACATGGACTGACCTGAAACAGATTGTCGCTTAAACCGTCTCTGCACGCTCATTTCGTCATACGCATGGAAAGTCCGTCGCCGTGCCACACGCTGGCGAAACACTCGACCCCGACGTCAAGGGGAACGATGGCAAACCCAACTACTTTTTGAAAATGACAATGACATCACGTGTCCAATCTTTCATCAAGATATGTCTTCCCTCCGAGTCCCTCTGATCGATTGGTCAAAGGTCGACCGCCAGGAACTTGCCTTCATACCCTTCCCCAGTCGCAGGTCCGTGGTGTTCGGCACTAAGGGTGTCGTTGCGTCGTCCCAGCCCCTTGCTACCCAGGCTGGTTTGGAGATCCTTAGAAAAGGGGGCAACGCAGGTGGGGAAACGCGCCAAAGCTTACTTGTACTAGTTAATCTAGAATCAACAACTCAGCCGATGCAGCCGTTGCAACCTCAGCCGCGCTGAACGTCACTGAACCTAGTTGTTGTGGTATCGGCGGGTGTGTTCTCTCAATTATTTCCCCCCCTTTTCTTCGAGATTGACGATGCTCCAGCGATGCCTTCTGTCTTTTTTATGACGCCAAGACCCAGTCTGTGAAAGCTCTCAACGGCTCCGGACGTTCACCTGCAAAATTAACATTGGAATATGCACGCCAGCGTGGGCTTGAGGGACAGATTCCTCTCACTGACCTTAATTCTGTCACAGTACCAGGTTTGGCCCCTGAAAAAAAATGGAAGAAAGATACACTCTGAATCAACATTTCCTCAGGAGCTGCTGCTGCTTGGGTTGATACTGTCGCTGCATTTGGAAGTGGAAAAGTAACCCTTACCGACGTCCTTACACCGGCGATCGCACTGGCGGAAGAAGGGTATGCTCAACAATTGTCGTTTTATTCATCCGTCTGGATCTCTCCGCGCATAGTGTGCCCGTTTCCGAAATCCATAGTCATGCTGCAGGTTTCGTTCCGACATTACGCATTCGAGACACGCTAACCCACATCCTTCGCAGTGGCAAAAATCCGAAGTATGCTTTATGCCTGGGTTGTCGTTGGGTTATTTTGATTATAAGTCCTATATTATCAGGATCTGATCAAGATCGCTTCACCGAACGGGGATGAAATGTTGCTAGACGGAAAAGCACCCCTCCCTGGACAGGTAATCAAGCTCCCAAACCTAGCCAAGACCTTCCGTGAGCTGGCTGTCAAGGGAAAAGATGGATTCTACAAGGGCAGGATTGCACGAGCTATCGTGGATATCATTCAGAGCAAAGGAGGGGTAATGGAATTGGAGGACCTCGCTAAACATGAGTCTACGTTTGTAGAACCTATCAGCTACACCTATGGACAGGATGTCACGATCTACGAGGTAAGAAGCAAACCTTCCGCCTTGCTTTCATGAATTGAGGTAATTCAGTGTCCCCCAAATGGACAAGGTACGCCATCCTGTTTGCAAAACTCACTTTCCTGTGTCCCCTTTTCAGGGATTACTGCACTCGTCGCACTCGGAATCCTTGACTGTTTACAAGAACAGGGAAGTCTGAAACCTCTAACCAGAGTGGAGCACAATTCGGCGGAATATGTCCATGGTCTTATCGAAGCCTTACGGTATGTGGTAATCGACGGGTCCCCCTTGGCTTTGTTTACTTCATGTTGTTTCGGCCCAGGCTTGCATTTGCCGGTACGCTTGAAATATATCATGGCATGATGAAAATGGTGACAAAATCTACTAATAGATAGTGAATGGTATGTTGCCGATCCGGATACCAAGTATGTTCCGGTGGAGGAGCTCCTAAGCAAGGTGGATTTCACCATCCAGGCCTGAATTATACAAGAGAACCTTACGAATCTCTGACAGGCTTACCTTTCCTCTCGCGCGAAGCTTTTTGATCCCCTCAAGACAAACCCAGAAGTGATTCATGTGAATATGACCATATGATATACGATGCTAGTCTCAAGCTCACTGGATTAGGGCAATCCTATCAACTCGTCTGACACAGTATATTTCTCTGGTAACTCATGCGTTCCCCTCTCTTCTCCATTACACTTTCAGATCCATCTCTTTAGTCACGGATCAATGGGGCAATGCCTGCAGCTACATACAGAGTAATTATGCTGGTTTGTTTCCTTCTTGTTGCCTCGTCTTTGAGGCAGTGTCCAGTTGACATGAAATAAAACCAGGTTTTGGCACTGGAGGTGGGTCCTGCACGGTACAGTGGTATAATCTTATCTGGACCTCCTTGAAGCGATTCCGGAGGGTTGTGGCTTCACACTTCAAAATCGCGGCGCAGGATTTGTCCTGAATGAGAACCACCCCAATCGCCTAGAAGTGAGTCACTTTTTTAAAACAATTTCCAGTTTCCCATCTCTGAGTAAGGGCAGCAAACGCCCTTACCATACGATCATACCCGCTTTAGCCACTAGGGGTAAAGAGCTCTTTTTGAGTTACGGTGTAATGGGTGGATACATGCAGGTCGGTGTCCCAAGTGTCAACTGTTTCGAGGGGGTTATTGAGCATTATTGCAGCCGCAAGGCCACGTCCAAGTACTTCTCAACGTTCTTAGAGGTTACACTGTTCAGGCAGCTCTTGATGCACCTCGGTTCTGCATCTCTGCGGGCATGCCAGATGTCAAGTCAGATGGCAAAGCAGGGGATCCCAACAGCCCCGTCTATTTCGAAGATGGATTTACAAAAGAGACCTTGGTGGTGCTTCAGGGTAGGTATTGATGACTTGTCCAATGTCAATTCTGACAGGACAAAAGAAATGGGGCACGACGTTCGCATAGTAAACGGGTTCAATCGAGGAATGATGGGTCGCGGTCAGATAATCCAGAAGGTGAAGGATGATTCTGGAAAGCTGGTCTGGGCAGCTGGTTCGGACTGTCGTGCAGATGGCCATGCTGCTGCACAGATATAGTAGTAAACCGTGTGTAGTACTTCACTGGCTCTTGTTATGATAGTCAAGGACAAACGACCGCAACATTATCAGCACGAGCCAGCAGAGCTTTTACTACCTTCAACCCCAGGGGACCCGGGTTTATGTCCGCCACCACCATTCGAAGATGACCTTCCTCGCTTACCAGGAGATTTGACCGTGAACATCGACGGACCGCCACCAGATTTCGCACTCTATGAGGCTGATTTCTTTGAGGTTGGCTCAGGCGATATCGTGTCGCACGATCCTCATTTGAATTCAGATGGTATGTACCTCTCTGGCTGAGGTCCAATCCTCAATGATGTCCGTACCCAGGTGAAGCACTTTACCGCTTCTTACTCGCCCAAGCAGACAAGCTTCCATCCTACGTGTTGCATTGCCGAGGTACACATTCCGAGTATCGTACCCGCTGGGTCACTGGAAGACATGGAGATGGTCATACAGAATCACGGACTGAGACTTACAGCGAAACCGTCACGGATTTCGATTTCTACATCGATGCTACCCCTCAGCCGGCCGCGAAGCCCATACACTGGTCTGTTGCTGACACCGAACCCGCATATCGGGGACTCATGGTGCGCGAGGTAGAAGGGTCACTCGGCAAGCGGGTAGCACGGAAGCCGGAGACGAAGGCTAGCGAAAGGTGGTCGAAGGAACGGAGAGCTGCCGGCCTCCCCCCGTGGACTACTGTGACGAATGGCCGAAGGGAGGAGGCGTTGAAATCTTCGAAACATCTCCGTCAATGGGCAGACGAGTATTGTTTGAGCCCGAAATATTTAAAGGAATTTGTCTACGATAAGGTGAGCTTTTCTGACGGCTGTCTAGAAAGCCATTAAAAATATCCTTTTCGTAATCTAGGTCGTCTATGGTTGGAACCTCCAACAACTGGAGACTGCCGTACGTGCTTTGATACTGACGACAAGGTATCACGGCCAACTCGAAGTTGACTTTGAGATCCGCGGTTCCAAAGTCTTTATCAGACCGGATAACAAGCTCTCCAGGATGTTATCGAACAAGTGGCTTAAATTTCTGTCCATCATTTTTTTGGTGTTTCCTTTCATTTGGTTTTTCAAACGTTTTCACCCTCGAGGGGGCGGCCGTTGGGAAGTATGTGGTGGTGCCTATGCTTTGAAGCGATGGGTCCCCATCACTGAAGAAGGCCAGCTATATGATAGCAGTCTCGTACCTGGGCCGCCAAAGCCATCTTCGAGCATGACGCAGACAGAGACCGGGAGGGCGAGACTTGAAGGTCTGAGAGAAGGAGAATGGCTCAGGAGATGGGAAGGGACAATCACCCGAGCGGTATTAGGACGCTACCAATCTTCAACTCCTCTATCGGATAACGGCCGCTCCATGGACGCGAACTTGTCCTATCTGGATGGTTACTAGCACTTGAGCAGATATACGTGGGCTTATGACGGTATTCCTCTCGGATGTGTACATGCAGTTTTGAGTATAGTCTGCTATGTCCCTGGGTAGGGTTAACATGAGATACAGGAAGGACTGGATAGCTGTTGTAAGTTGTACGAGTTAAATGCACATTAGAGAGTTGCAAGTCCCTATGACAGATGGTAATTGCCTGGTATATGGTGGTTGTGTGACAACGAATAAACGAATGGGAGGTACAGCGGTACCGGATGGACGGACAAACGTATCAGCAGTGACATAATTAACGTCTGTGGCGAGGTACAGGCAATCCGTTCGTGTGAGTATGGCCTGGTGGTGGAAACACAGAATGGGCTGCTTTTTCCAACTCGCGAGATTGGAACTTCTCCGCTTCCGAATATTCTTCTCCCTCCAGGAGAGCAAGCGCGGTCTCCAGGAACCACATATTCTTTTTGATGAAATGCACGACTACAGTGCCACCGACACGCTTCCCTTCATAACGCTTCTGCCGACCTTCACGGTGTGTCCATGCGTACTCGGGTGTCATAGGACTTCCTAGGTCGACCTTGAGCATATTGAACCATGGAAGGGGAATGTTGACATACCCTCACGGATCATGGACATATCGCTTCCCTCTACAAGAGCCTCCACACTGTGCGGAGTGGATAGGTCCGGGAGGGGAGGCGCATATCGGACACCAAAGGTTGAGACGCTTGAATATGCCCAAGCTGACGGTGTAGGTGGGGCGGTGCCAGTGCCGGAGGTGCTTCGATAATTGAATACGTGTGAATGCGTTTTGTCCAGGTAGGTCATCATGCTGCGTTTCGCGCGAGTGGCTTCTGACGGATAAAGGAAGCCGTGGGCATAACTGAACAGGTCAGTTGAATCATTTTGAAGGAGGTAAAACGGATAACAAACACAGTGCCTGAGCGGGGATGATCGTAAATCCAACATCGTTCGCTTGCCCATCGGACTTCAGATGCTCGAGGGTGCACTTTCATCCATTTGGCTGTCTGCTTGTCCTCTGCACCCTTAATTAAGCTCTTTACAGCTGGATCTTTGGCAACCCATTCCACCAAACTCCAACTGAGGGCATAAAGCTCTCCAGCCATGAATTTGTGGAGGCGATTGGTAACAAGGTAACCCCAGTAAATCAACGGATCGTTGACCTCGGTCACTGGAATGGACCCATGGGGTAATCGTTGCGTTATCAATGTTGAGTTCTCGGATGACTTGTTGGTGAGTGCTGAATAAGGGTGCGCGGAAGAAGGTGGAATGGGAGGTTCTTCACGAGAGGGAGGCTTTTGATACAGCTCAAGGCGAAGACGGGCTTCCAACTCAGCGAGGACGAGGAAGGAATCGTCATCAACCTTGACGATGTAATCAGGTCTAACCCAGGATGTCGACCTCCCGTCAAGACGATCTTGCCATGCAAGAGAGCTGTCATGAGGCGCAAGAGATGGGGGAGATGCAGTGTAATTAGAATACGAGAAGAGGAGTTGTTTTTGGGTGCGATTTGCATAGATGGGCGGTACCCAGGCATTGATAGAAGCCCATGAAAAGAAAGTATGGGTTTTGCCACCGTTCATGTTTTCCGCAGTCGGGAGGATGACGATGTCATTGTACACTGGTCAGATATTGGTGAGAACGAAGGATTGGAAAAGAACTAGCAGTGACACACTTTCCATTTCCAACTTTATCCGCCTTTCCCAGTCTTTCCGAGGTTGTCCGAGTATGAAACGAACAACGGTCCTTGAGGTGCCCACTCCATTGTCACCTTCACCGGCCCCGTCTCTACTCCGAGGGTGGCTTGCCCATGTGGTCCGAACGAGCATTCTGCGCTCGAAGCCAGAATCGATGGAAAAGACTCCGACAAACAACCCGACCGGTGATAAGGTATCCAGATGCGAAGGTGGGAATGGGGATAGCGTAATTCCGGAAGAGTAATCATCCAAAGGGAAGGGCGGAGACGATGGGGACGGTAGAGAATCGTAGGCCGCGGACAAGGAAGGAGCTGAGCAATATGCTCTCCATGGCAATGGTTCCTTGTCGGGGTTGAGAATGTGAATCAAAAGAAGGGTGAGGAAGATGGCAAAAAGGGAAAGCAAAATGAGAGTCAAGACCTGGGGAGATTGGTCAAGGACTGGGGCCATGGGGGCTGGGAAGATGAGGCTCACGATTGTTATTGGCTGACTCGGAAAGAATGGATGTCGGACGAGGTGCCTTGTCCACTTTTTCATGAACCTCACGATTCTTCCGCTCCGCTTGCGGCGACGACGTGATGTTGACCACCAGCTGTGTCGAGAGTTTCTCCAGCCGAGATTCCTGTTGGCCCTCAGGAGGGGAGCAGGGTCGCTATCGGTATCGGAGGTGCAGGAGGAGGAGGATGGCTGGGAGAGGTAGAACTGGGGGAGAGGGGAGGTGGAGCGGGAGGGGAGGGGAGTGGAGGTCGCGGTGGTGGAGACGGAGCAGTAGCCGGACGGGAAGAGGGTTCGAGATGGCACGACCAACGGATGCCGAGACGTCGTACGCGCTGTGTCCGACTCCGATGAGCTGTCGTAGTCGTCCATCTTCGTTTCTTTCAGTTGCTGCTGCCGTGGCCCTCAGCGTTCAAGCTTTGCTCGCCACTGGGTTGTACGTTGTAGTCAAAGTTATGATGCTATCACGTGCGGCAAGCGTATATAGTCCTCCAGCTCTCGCGTTTTCTCACCGCATCCCAGAACACCTCCAGCTTCATAAAGCGGCTTCCGATGTGTTTATGTAGTTTGCTCCCTTCGTCGTCATGTGCACCCCCTGCATACTTGACAACCATTGCCATCCAGCTAGCAAGGTGCACGTCCGCCGTGGAAAATTGATCGCCTATAAAGATAGATTGCAGGATGTGCTACGCTGACATTCTGGAAATCCTCACCAAGACAGAACGGGCCGATGATCTGTTCATTGACTCGGTTTAAGACTTCCCGAAGGTTGACATCCCAACTGTGGTGGACTTGTTGGAAATACTCTGCTCTCTTTGTCGCCGTATCGCCATCCGTCTTCTCCGCATCCTTGAAAATATTAAATAATGCTTCTGAGGCTTGTTGCTTGCTGCGCCAAAAGTTGATCGTCTTAGTGGAAACGTGGATATTCTCTTGTTCAGCATCTGAGATATACTGAGCCAAAGTCTGTTGTCTCTTGGTCAGATCTGGAAGAAGCTTTCCGGCGAGTATTCGCAAAGATTCATCGTCGCGGGCATTGTAATATCTCAGGGTGTCTGGATTTACTGGTTCTGCGTGAAGATCGTCGATTATGCACTTGCAGAGTGAAGCGAGGGCGATCGTAGCGGGCGCAAGTGCTGGTGCGGGTGCATTTGAAGATGACCGAGTGCGGGAGATTACCGAGCGTGATTTATCCAGAAATGCGATGATGCTCTGGAGAGATGAGATGCGAGAATGAGGGTGCACGCCATACTGACTTCTGTCTCCGTGATGGCCTTGTAACGTGACTCGACCTCGCCAGGGATCGTCTCTTGCAAAGGAACTACCAAGATCGGAAGGGTTGCTGGGATAGTAGGCAGTCAACACGTCGCGAATCATGGGTGAGAAGTGATGGGGATGCCTTCAGGGTTCAGACGGAGAAAGGCTGGATCGAAGTTGGTCCCTTTGTCTTGATGACGGATGAGGGGAAGGAGAAGGTATGATGTGATTGAAATGGTACCGATGTCGACTTGTTGTAGACGAAGGTCATCTTGTGCATACCCCTTTTCCTGACTTGAAATTCATGTATGATGAGATGATACTTCTTATTGCATAAAATTAATAGACTTGCAGTGCAAATAGAACTGAGTGTATAAAGTACATAAGTAAATGAACATCAATCAAGAGGGACTCAGACCTGCTGCAGACCACACAGAGGCGGCGGTCGGAGAATAGTAGAGGACGGCCTTGGGGAGAGACATCGGTAAACCACGTGATCACACCTCTCAGCTCTTCATCATGATCAGGTACCTTCAACTTCAACTTCACCATCCCTGCCCTCCATCTCACCCGTTCTCTAGACACGAATTCTACGAGACAGACGAAATAGTCACAATCTCCATCTTCGATCGGGCTGCAGATCCTACTCAGGTCTCTGTCCAGTTTCTCCCTCGAAAGGTCTCGCAATCCATTCTCTATAGTGTCTCCCCAGCTCATCGACATCAGCTCTCCTATTCGAACGGCGACAAGAACCTCACCCTCGACCCCCTCAAAGGTCAGATCAATCCTGACGCCAGTGAAATAATGGTAGGAAAGGTAAAGGTCGAGATTCGTCTCGCAAAAATGGCGCCTGGACGATGGGGCGGACTTGTCGGAGACAGTCCTGATCGTATGTCACTGTCCGCCTTTTTGCCATTGCTTTGTCCCCGATCACCGTCCATCCACTTAGCTCTCGCTAACTCTGCCGTCCCTCTTTACACTTCAACGACGCGGGCTCCACCGCGCAAGAACTGGGAAGGCATTACAACCGACATCCTGACCTCCGAAAAAGAGAAAACAACAGAAGAGGATCCTAATGTCGGAGGCGACAGCACCCTCAATGGATTCTTTCAAAAGATCTTCGGCGACGCTGATGAGGACACGAAACGCGCTATGATGAAGAGTTATCAGGAGAGCGGCGGTACCACCCTCAGCACAAACTGGGAAGAAGTTAAGAAGGAAAAGGTGTCAGTGAAACCTCCTGCAGGCGCGGAGTGGAAGAAATGGAATTGACCTCTATTGTACCTCCTACATAAACCTGCATGCAATACATTTCGTCTTTCCGCCATCATCATCATGTCTCGCCTCACTATCATCGTCGCAGCCACCAAATCCAACGGAATCGGGCGCCATTCTCGACTGCCATGGCGTCTTCCAAACGAAATGAAATACTTTGCGCGCGTAACCGCAAACTCGCCTGAAAGGCAGTACAATGCAGTCATCATGGGGAGGAACACATGGGAGAGCATCCCCCAGAAACGTCGACCACTTGCCCGGCGAGTGAACATAGTGACGAGCCGTAACAAGGACTATCAACTGTATGTTTTATATGAAATTTCATGACAGTGTAGTGCAGATCGCAGTCCTAGGGAGCCATCTTCGGATACGGCACCGTCGTATTTACACACAAGCCTTGCTTCCGCGTTGGGCCAACTCACCAAAGTCGATCCTCAGGGCAACCCTATACATCGAGCATTCGTCATTGGAGGTGCTTCACTCTACTCGGAAAGCCTCGCGCTGTCTCCGGCCACGTCCTCATCCGTTGTTGATCGCATTTTGCTCACGCGCATCATCTCGCCCGAGATTGACTGTGACGTGTTCATGCCGGATTTCCTCGAAGGAGAGGAACGAGACGGGTCGAAAAGCTGGAGCAGGGCAACACACGAGGCCCTGGAAGCATGGGTAGGATTCGATGTACCTCAAGGAGAGCAAGAGGAGAATGGTGTAAAGTACGAGTTTCAGATGTGGATCCGAAAATTGTAGAACATATGGTTGGGTACATATGTAGTCCATTGATGGGTTCATGGCTCTATGGATGCATGGCCCACTATCCTTGACGCTGCAAGAAAAGGTTATAGGGGACCTTTGGCGGACCTGGCGATGACACGCACCTGTTTATGTTTGGGATTTTTCGAACATACCACATAAACTCTGCCTTTCCTTCTGACGACGCTGCAGCCGTCGCACATGACCTTGACGGACGACCGAACTTTCATGCCCCGTGATAATTGCGGTGTTACGACAGGTGCCAGTCTCGCACGGATGAGACTTGGGCGCGCATGGGGAACAACAGGCGCTCGAAGACGCGCAGCCAGGGGCCGGCTGGATGCAAGGAGAGCTCGAAGCATGGGGGTTGTTGGGTTGAATGAGAAAGTCATGTGATTGGAGTGTTCAGCTCATGCCATCGCCACTGCCACTGCACTCGAAGCTGGCCATCGTCTTATTCATTTGTACGCTTCTCGCTTTTGTATTGGAAAGTCAACTCACACAGGTACTGCAACCTCGCATCGCCCGAGCTACCCACCCACTCATCTTCATCTTCATCGATTCAGTATGTCCAGACTAACCTTGGTTATAGACATCCCTACTTCCTATTGTGCGCCGGCATCCTATTCCTTTTCTTCTCTCATTAAAACTTGAAATAATCTCGCAGCTATACCGTCCATTCCACATTCTGGGTCATATTTCCCATCCATTTCCTTGGTCTCGTCATCTTCACAAAGGCTCCTCCTTCAGATATCTGGGCTGACCTATTCATTGCTGTCCGGGATCAGCTTTCTTCACCAGATAATATTTTTACCTTTTCGAAATCTCTCCGCTCACGGTTCTTGTGCCTCACTCTCGCTTTGACTGTTGGTGTCACCCTTCCCGCGTTACTTTGGTTCGCCGCTGTATCTCTCGCATCGTACGTGCCAATGATCCAGCTGTCAAAATACATGTGATAGAACTCCCGTCGCCTCACAGTATAAGTGATGTAACCGGTGAGCGACTTCCGAAGCATCGGCGCTGTCGTCCTGATCGCCACTTTGCATGACAAGCCATCTGGAATACCAACGCGTTTTTCGCGTACATAATCGCTGTAAAGCTTTTCGGTTTGAAATGGCAACCGAGACGCCTCCTGGCCGTCCTGCTTGCCACCGCAGGAGTCTTGGCTGTTGTCTATGGGGGTGCCGAAGGGTCGAAAACAAGCGTTCAGCCAATTCAAACACAGGCCACCACCTTCACTCCATCCGCCCCCCTCGTTGGTGACTTACTGACACTCGTGGCCTCGATCGGCTATGGGCTCTACCAAGTCCTATACAAGAAGTATGCAGCTTTGCCGACGGACCCCGAGGTTCTGTCGGACCCTTTGTATGACCCGATCTTGGATGACGATTCCAACATGTCGGTTGAACTACCTTTGACAAGGCCTCGCCGTAACAGCACAGCGAATGTACCACCGTTCGGTTTACATGCGAATCTTTTAACATCTACCATAGGGTTTCTTACCTTGGTTCTATTTTGGATTCCAATCCCTGTTCTTCATTATTTCGAAATTGAGACATTCGCTCTTCCCGACAACGCCAGAACTGTTTTGACCATCTCAGCAATTGCGTTCAGTGGTGTTGTCTTCAACGCAGGGCTTATGGCATGTCCATGTCTTCCATATGATATCGTCTGGATGCATTCTAATATCGTCCAGGTGCTTCTGGGTATCTGGGGTCCGATCGTAACCTCTGTCGGCAGTTTGCTCACTATCGTCCTCGTTCTCTTATCGGACGTGAGCAGCATCCCCTTTCATATTTTGCAGACTTGACAGTTGATTGTAATAGCTCATATTTGGGCCCGGTCTCGAAACGCTAACCCTTTGGAGCGCCGTCGGTTGCAGTGTCATCGTCACAGCTTTTGGCGTCCTCGCATACGACACATTTAGGCAGTCATGAGGCGCATGACATTGCTTAGAAAACATCCTTAACGATCTAGCTTAATGCATATCGTACATGCATCATCTGGTTATACAACCACCTTATGCCTAATATACTGTGATGTGCTGATTCTTGCGATCCAGAGCGAGAGAAATTATGTGTTTTTATTACATTTTGTAAACGGCGATGGAGGGGACCAGAATTGTTAGATAACACTGAAGATGAAAAGAGACCAATATAATACGACGTACTTGCAAACGCGTCAAACAGCAATGTATATTACAAGTCCAGAACTGAACGAAAGTACCATCGCGCCAAGGCGCATGGATCAAACAAGTCAGGAAAGTAAGTTGAGAAGCTGCGTCTTCAGCTCCGTCAAGCCCCCAGATCATAAAGCGACCCAAAGAAAATCTCCCAACGCACACCATCTTCTAAAAACCGTACTAATGGATGGCATCGGAGAAGGTCTCCGAGGCACACGCCCACCAGACATCACCATTTACGTTGGCTGCATCAAACTGGAGGCGGATGGCTTTAGTTTATGCGAATTGTATTGAGGATATGAAAGTCGACCTTTTCCGTTTGGCTTTGGTCATTTCCTTCCGTAATGCAGCCCCGTCTAGCGGTTTGAGGAGCTCGAAAGCGCAGAGTAAATCTTCGGAAACACTTTCAGACAAGGCATAGTCAGTGACGTCCCTGTCTGTCAAGAATGGCTCCTCCACCTCATGCATGCTCCATAATTGTCAAATTCTGTTGCAAGCATGAATTATCTTCACAAAGGAACCACAATAGAGCCACTCACCGCCACAGTAATTGGGTGCACTAAAGACCGTGACCAGAGTTCTGTCATTCCAGAATTCATAACCATCCTCCACAACCATGTGTGCCCGACATATTAGGTCCATATCATACCGGATCAGAAACTCGTTTATGATCGCCTTCCCAAAACAGAAACTGACACCACGCTCATTATCTTCCCAGTCCAAGGCAGTATCGGATGGGTCGGACCACAATAGGTCGTTAAGGAGGCCGAAATCCGGGACGTCCGTAGGGCGTTGGATCCGTTTGATATCATCCATGGAATGAAGGGAAGGGGAAAGGCCACCATGCACACAGAAAATTTTCGAGGCCACGATAGCAGCGATGGGAAGGCAGTTGAAGACGTCGATGAAAGTCTTCCACGTCTTGATGTTACACCGTCGTTTGCATTCATCATAGAACCCATACACTGTGTGGCTGACGTATAAGAACAGTCTTCATGTGTGACTAGCATAATAGATACCTCTGGTGACGTTGGCGCATTCATGGTTCCCTCGTAACAGGAAAAAATTTTCGGGAAATTTAATCTTGTAGCAAAGGAGGAGAAGAATGGTTTCGAGGCTCTGCTTTCCTCTGTCGACATAATCACCGAGGAAGAGGTAATTGGCAGCCGGGGGGAAACCGCACATCTCAAAGAGTCGAATAAGGTCAGAGTACTGGCCGTGCACATCGCCTACTATCTTGACGGGTGGGGAAAGCTCGACAAGAGTGGGCTGACTGAGGAAGACCTCGCGGGCAGCCAAACAGATTGCAGTGATCTCTGCATTCTTGAGACACAGAGACTTGCTGACTTTGCCTGTGTAACCAACATCGAGGAGGCGTTGGATCATGTCGTCGACGTCGAGCGGCTTAAGTCTGTCTTTGGAGGCGCCATTTGCGACGGAGTCTGGATGTGGGCCGCTGCTGGTGGTGGATCCGGGGGTAAAGTGAGTGGCATTGGAGAGGATGGTCTGGGTGGCAGGGATATCGAGGGGGACCGGGGTGGGCCTGGGTGACACGAGTGGCGACGGGGGGGACGGGACGGAGGCGGCCAAATTGGGAGCTGGCTCGGTGGGGGGGCTTGCTGGCTTGGGGGGGTAGGGTGAGCCATATAAGCGAGAGGCTGGGGGGGAAGCGGGGGTGCTCTGAGGGTCGGATACGGTGATGGCAGGGGGCTGGTCGTGAGCGGAGCTGGGGGAGTGGTCGCGGGAGTGGTTGAGGGCGGGGTCGGGGGACGGAGAGCGGTCCTTGTCCTTGTCCCTCGGTGCTTTGCCCGGCTTCTTGGAAGGCTGCTGGCCCATGGAGAGAGGAGAGTGGGGCCGGGACTTGGAGAGACGGGCGGCGAAGACGGAGAGGAGGGTGGGCGCCAGCTTTGAGATGGGCGGACGCGCGGGGGACGTGGAGGACGAGGATGGTGACACAAACACCACTCGGAGCATGATCGCCATCGTTGTTGCCCCTTGTTTGCCGAACAAATATCACATAGTATTATGTACCAAGTAATACAACATAGTATCTTCAAAACTTTCCAAACGCTTTCGATGCCGCCTTGTTCTTCGCCACCCGCAGCACGTTGAACCGCACCGTTTTCGACAGAGGTCGGCATTGCCCTATGATGAGTCAGTGACAAAGCCACTCTGCATCACAGCCCTCAACATACCAACAGTCACCTGGTCTCCAACCTCAACACGGAATGCCGGCGACACATGCGCTGCCAAGTTTTTGTGTCTCTTCTCGTAACGGTCTAAGGGCTCCCGTTTGCTCCATAATCGTTTTCCTAGCCAATCATTCACGTACTATATTTCGGGATGTAGTGCAAATAGTCGCGTCGGATGATGATTGTACGGTTCATCTTCGTAGAAATGACCTTGCCCGTCAAGATACGTCCACGAATCGATATTTCGCCCGTGAAGGGGCATTTTTTGTCTATCCCCATGTTCGCTCGGATTATCGTTGATCTCATTGTTACGCACCAATGTATGTGCCATTGATGGCTTCTGAAGGCGTCTTAAAACCAAGTCCGATGTCCTTGTACCACCGCCTCTCCTTGGTAGCAACTTTCTTGCCTGCATCCATAGCACCGTAAATACCGGCGCTCGACTCGCAAATTCGGCAAGCACACGCACCGCGGACTTTGGCATCCTGGAAAATGTTTTGCTTTTGGAAAGCCTTTTCGACCTGTTTATTTTTTAATTACATTGTCTTCTCTGGCGGCAGTCACTCAAAAACGTACTTGATGGTCGGCCATGGTGCTGATCTTGATGGACGTTGAGGGCGGCAATTCCGGGAATTCTTCTTTGATTTGGCTGGGGTCTGGGAAAGCCACACGGGCAGCAACTGTACAGTGCGCTTTCGGACAACGCCGAAGAATGTGCAGGAGTCTAAGCCATCCAAAATGGAAATTGTGAAACTAATCTCCCGAACAGGACGCGATGTTGAGCCATGTTTGGAGCACGCGTTCTGCTGACGTGCATGAGTCGTCAACAAACTCTTGGTTCGTATCTCTGGAATTCAGACCTTCTTTCACCGTTGATATCGCCATCTCAGGGAGATTCTTCGGCTACCCGTCAAGCATGAAGGCGCCACTCACCCAATCAAGCCTCAAGGAGATGTGGGGAGGCAAGCGGAAACTTACCGACCTGAAGGTCGATGAGGCCCTCACCAATCACCTTGGTACTGAGTACTTTTGTTGTTACAATCAAGTCAGTCCTGACAGTCTAAGATGCCGAAAATCTGCCTCAAGGTATCGTCTCTACGTAGGCCACCACTTCCTGACGTGATTGATGACAGCTTTGGTAGAACACACGAGAGCCAAGAAGCGCAAGCTTGTTGTTCCTGAAGATGGCAATGAAGAGGAGGAGATCTGCGACTCTGAGAATGGTGTGTTATCATGACTATCGGAGAACACAGTTGTGTAAACGGCGGTCCAGAGCCAAGAAGAGCGTCGCCTCTTCCCAAGTCGCCCGCTCGGCCGAAGGGCAAAGAAAAGGCGAAAGACTTGCATGAAACAAGGTCTTCGTCACCTGTTCACCATGCTGAAGTCGTTCATGATGCAGAGGCTGCTGACGTGGGTGAAGAACTACACGAGGATGAAGCTGAAGATGATATATGCGCGGACAAGACAATCGCATCAAAGAGGTCGGTCTCATCCATTACTTTGTTATCCCTCTATGAGTATCTAACGTACCGGAGCAGTGCCGAAGCAGCGTTATCGAAACGAAGTGAAGTTGATGTGAAAGGGGGTTGGAAAATTGGCGCTCCGTTTGTCCCCAGTCCTTGGAGGTCTTTCCCCTCACTCACCGCCACCCTCTTCATAGTGTTCCATATGCCGCGCTGGCCAGGACATTTGCACATATCGAGTCGACTACGAAAAGGCTGGAAAAAAACGCCTTTTTGACGTCATTTTTCCTTTTGGTGATTCAACGGAGCGCGGAAACGGAATTCAAGTCTCTTCTCCAAGCAGTATACCTTTGTATAAACCGAGTGAGCAGCTCCATACACACCTTTTCCATCACTCATCTCAACCCCAGTTGAGTCCAGACTACCTCGGTATCGAGTTAGGTATCGGGGAAAGCCTGTTGATCAAGGCCATTGGGGAATCTACCGGGAGAAGTTTGGCTCTTGTGAAAGCCGACCTTAAGAGGGAAGGTGATCTGGGACTTGTTGCAATGGTGAATCCTCATTTGCTACAACGAAGCCGGAAAGGCTGAATATCTTCGAGAATTCTAAAAACAGCCAAAAGACTCTTCTGAAGCCTAAACCCTTAACAATCCCCGTTGTGTTCCAAAATTTGAAAGAGATCGCTCTTACATCAGGAAACTCGGTGCGTCGTTTTTCATTAGAAATCACTCTCGATCATTCTCACCATTGTCTACAGTCCCAAGCGAAAAAGGTTTCCATTATCACAAAATTACTTGCAGCTTGTCAGGATTTTGAAGCCAAGTATATTGTGAGAAGTTTGGAGGGAAAGCTTCGCATTGGAAACGCGGAACGGTCGGTGCTAGTCGCTGTTGCACACGCTGTTGTCCTGGCTGAGCGAGAGCGAGGTTTGTCTGAGAATGATGGGCTTCTCCGTCTCCGCTAATCCAGTGTCATGTCTAGTGGGAAAGAAATGGACCCAAGAAAAACTTGCCAATCGGCTCGAAGAAGCTTCCGAAACTTTGAAAGCAGTTTACAGGTTCAAGCGTTTATTTCTATCCGATTTAGCTCATCTTACTTCCACCAAGTGAACTCCCCTCATATGATGAGGTCATCCCTGCTCTGCTCAAATATGGCATTGATGGCATTCGGAAGCATTGCAAATTAACCCCCGGGGTGCCACTGAAACCCATGTTGGCCAAACCAACCAAAGCCATTGGCGAGGTTCTCGATCGGTTCGAAAACAAACGCTTCACTTGTGAATACAAGTATGATGGGGAACGTGCCCAGGTTGGTAAAACCATAGGCCAGTTTGCCCTCTTGGATAATGAACCCTCTACTTCAGGTTCACAAAATGCCAGATGGCAAGGTGGCGGTTTTCAGCCGGAACTCGGAGGATATGAGCAACAAATACCCCGACTTAGTTGAGCAACTTCCGAAAGTCAGTGCTTCAAAAGAGTCACTGCCTCTTGTTCGACTTGCTGAAAACGACTCAGTGCATTAAAGAATCAACTAGGTCTTTCGTTTTGGACGCAGAAGCTGTAGCGATCGACCGAGCAACCGGAAAGCTTATGCCCTTCCAAGAACTAAGTCGGAGAAAGCGCAAGGACGTGAGGGTAGAAGAAATTCAAGTCCGCGTTTGCCTCTTCACCTTTGACCTCCTATACCTCAACGGGGAGGTAAGTTTATGAGAGCTTACATATTCAGGGGCTTGTTAACTTGGCTTTTCAGCCGCTCCTGCAGTGTCCTCTAGATGAACGCCGTAAATTATTACGAGAACATTTCACTGTTGTTCCAGGGGAGTTCGACTTTGCAAGGTCGTCCGATTGCGAAACGACAGAAGAGATTCAGATATTTTTAGAAGACAGCGTGAAAGACGGTTGTGAGGGCCTCATGGTCAAAATGTTAGATAGCGATGCAAGCTTTTATGAGCCCAGTCGAAGAAGTGTCAATTGGCTTAAGGTAAGGTTCAGGATACTGCCTCATCTGGATATTTGATGTACCTTCTCCATGATCAGTTGAAAAAGGACTATCTCGCTGGTGTTGGTGATTCCCTTGACTTGGTCGTCGTGGGCGGATATTACGGAAAAGGCAAACGAACAAATGTCTACGGGGCGTTCCTCCTTGCTTGTTACGACAGCGACTCCGAGGAATACCAAACCATTTGCAAGATTGGGACTGGTTTCAGCGAGGAAGTGCTTCAATCCCATTACGACACGCTAAGGCCCCTGGAGCTAGCCAAACTTCGCCCTGATATCAAGGCGGGCGGCGCAAGACCCGATGTCTGGTTTGAACCGCAGGTTGTCTGGGAAGTCCTGACGGCCGACCTGAGCTTGAGCCCTGTGTACACTGCCGCCCAAGGACTGGTATGTGTCCTCGTCGTCAACCGCAGATATCCTCAATTAAAAGTAATAATGGTCACAAGGTCGACGACAGAGGTGTCTCACTCCGCTTCCCCCGTTTCATCCGTATCCGGGACGACAAGGCGGCTGATGATGCTACTGGACCTGAGCAGGTATACCTCATCTTAGATTGGTTATATTGGAATGTGACGCGCCCAGATTGCAGAAATGTACCAACGCCAAGTCCTGTCCCAGAACGGCGGGAAGAACAAGAAAGGTGGTGAGGACGATGGATTTTGGTGAAACCCATTTGTATTATGATTATCTAGAATGTCTCCGCTATCTAATGTTCAGCTGCCTTGTTTGCTGCGCTCCGCGTAGCTTTGACAGCCTCGGCCACCTTGCCTTGAGCAACTGGCTTGCTCAAATCCAGCTTCATCTCTCGTCCCCCATTATACCAGTAGTTTACGAAACGCGCCTCTTGAATGGATTGCGCGGTCGCGTTGGTCATATGGCAGGCAAACAACAAATAGTTGCGCGGTTGTACGCGCCAAGCTGAATATACGTCGCGTTAGAATATCATGATCATTGAAAGGAAAACCTTCCACAGACCAAAGCGCATGAAGACAAATCTATACGAACCCAATTATGGTTTCGAAAATTTGGTGTGGGGAGAGTTGTCAGACTCACGAATAGCATGCCAGTGCGGTGGTCATTGTCCCAGAGATCAGTTCCTCGTCCTTGCGGAGGTCCGAAAGGGCGGCAAGAGGAAGCCCCCAGTTAGCTACCTGAGGCGAAGGATTAGATTGAGTGGGAAGTGTCACCAGAGAGTGGCACGCACTGGTCCCCAAAAGTGGGTGCCTATAAAAGACTAATGAGCTCTGTAACGTCCACATGAGATGGAATTACTAAAGAAGTAATCGCGGGCTGCCGGAGAACGCAACCATGTAAAAAATGTAGAGGCCATGATGTTGAAGGACCAAGGTTCAACGAATCAACCGACGATGGCCGATTTTGTGGGATCACGTGGATCATTTACTTGACGTGCCGCGCTTCGTCCGCGACGACGACAACGACGAGAGGGCTGGGTTAGACAAGTCCGCTCGTCATCGTCAGCACCAATTGCGACTTCATCATGCAACCGTACGGGAACTACCCTTACTATGCTCAGCCTCTGTACCACCCACAGTATGGCATGCACCCCCCACCACCTAATGGCTATCCGTACCACTACATGGAGAACAGAGACCCGTCGTTTGTCCCTCCTACACCATCCGGTGCAACTGCGCAGCCAAAGTTGCATCATAGGAATACCTCCACACCGGCTGCCTCAAAAAATGTACCTCTCAAATCAGCCATGAAAAAGCCTGCTGCAGCCGCTCAACCTTTGACCCGCCAAGCGACTTACCCCGCCTATTATCCCCAAATGCATAGGTCCCAAATGTACAATCCGCGCGCAGTTGCTCCTGTTCCGACAGACCACCTTGAGTTTCGACCCCGTTCGTCCACTCCTCTCATTCTATCACGATCACTCGGGAATTATCGTGATCTCATTAGTGCACATGTTCATGATATTCATTGGGAACAACGAGTTACGGCTGGAAAATATAATGAAGCCTGCCATGGACGAACTGAGAACAGCCGTGTTGCCCATGTGGCCCGACGGTATCGAATCCGATTCACAGCATGGCCACGACTGGACTGTAAGATTCAGAAACAACCCATGGTCACTACAGGGTCCGCATAGTGCGAAGTGAGCTGACTGATGCTGACCGCCTGCTTACGATTGGCATTAACAGAATTGCAGAGCTCGCGACATTATCGTCCAATTATTTACTCTATTTGCTCGCCGAGTGCGTCTGACCTCACCTTCCTTCGGCAGTATTGTGACATATCTCCACAGGGATTCACTTTCCTGACTTCCATGAACACAGGCAATCCGGTTCGTAGTCATCGTTGATATACAGGAAAATCAAGCTTCTTTAATAATATATCAGCCACCGCGCCTCATATTCGAAGTAACCTCCGCCGATACGACCTCACAGTTCTTCCTTGCATATTTCTCTCAAGGTGGCCGGCGCCTAACCCTTATCAAACCACCAATTGTCATCGATCATACTTTGGGAACACAACTCAAAGCTGTCTTGCCAAGAAAGGTGGATGAAGAGGCAATGGGTGATCTCCGTATTTTCGAAATCAAGAAGAAAAGCGGCCTCGGAGGTTAGCACAACCGACTCAACGCTTGTGGTTTAGACTCATTATAACTTGGTAATTAGCGGCCGAAGTGGAACACGCATTCTTTTTGATGCATGTCTTAAAGATTCTCAGCGAGCTTGGTTTCAACCTCCTCGCGACTGTGCCATTGGGACGCCGAGGACCTCTTGGCGTGCGTTCCGGGAGAGAAATGCTCGTCTTTCGGGGGACTGATCAGCCAAGTTCTGCAACCTAAGAACATCCTTTTCTCAATGACTTGCCTTCGCCGATGACATGGAAAATACTCGGCTCATTGCGAGCTATTACTATACCCTGCTCGGGCTTTGAGCCATTGCCAGAACATTATTATCCAAGATGAAAACATCGTATATACTCATAACAGATCGAAGACATCAGACACGTAACTTGAATGCCTAGAACAACCTGTCCTGAGCCCTTCAAGTCATCTTGACCACCTTTGAATTCTCCACGAGCCCTGCCAGACTTTTCGCAGTGACCTTGCCTTCGCAGTCTCTGCGCTTATATAACTCATCCCACCACCCGAATAGAAAGTCCCTTGCGATGAGCTTAAACCATGGAGTAAACAAGTTCCCTATCAAGAGGATAAGCTACATTCGTGATCAGTAAAAGGTGCAAGACCTGCCTGGTTCATTGAACATCTCCTGCAATTCGTTTTTGTCGACGTATTTATGGTCTCGAATTTCATTGGGGTTCGGTATTACAGTCACGTCTCCGGTCATGAAAAGAATATAATCAACTGCGGTGAATTAATGATCAGTGAGAGCTTTGTAGGTCGCAAGATGGTGACCTTCGTGTTCTCCCCACACGCCATTTGATGGGGCGAGATAATGGATTCGAGTGAGGTATTGAAAACCATCGATCGGCGTCTGGTGCTGCGGAATACCAAGCTCGTGTTCAAGCTTTCTAGAGGCTGCCGCCTTGACCCCGAGTTGATCTGTTTCGACCTTCTCGACTTCAAAATCATCCAAGGGATGCGAACAACAGGTATTCGTCCACATGTCTGGGAACGTTATCTTTTCGGCGGCTCGTTGCTGGAGTAATAATTTTCCATCTGTCGGCCTGAATATAAAGACAGAAAACGCGCGGTGGAGCAGGCCCTTGTTTATATTCTCCATTAAATGGCCTGAATGGGGATTATGCCAAGGTTTATTAGAGCGCAACATGACTGACATGTTTTCTTGTCCATGGCACCGATTGCGTTGTCGTCCTCATCAACCAGGATGCATCGCTCATCCATCAGTCGCGATTGCTCGGGGTCGTAGCTGGACAAGTCGACACTGGCCAGAGCAGCCCGTGCCGCAACGACGGCTAGAGAGGCCATATTCTGGGTGGGCAGATGCAGGAAAGACTTTGATAGTTGGGAAACAGGAGGTCTTCCTTGACGGAACTGTGGTTGGGACTGGGTCAGTATTCCGCGGTTTATTATGGGCGAAAGTCGTGATGTGATCATCGTGGCGGTGCTTACTAATAATTCACTGGCCGGTTCGGTTTACCCGCTCGGTTTTGATCGGCTTTCCTCCGCTACTAACACATTTTTTTCTACAAACTATTACACGACCGATATAATCAGCGAGCCATACGCGTCCATTTGTTTCAGGCGCAGTAAATCTTTGGTAGCAAGCACTGCAGATTCGTCCAGTTTGTTAGCATTCCCGATCACCAGCAGCGCTCAACCTACCAAGACAATGATAGAGAGCAGAAGCAGCGACGTGCCGCGTACTTGTTGATCGGGGAACAACGACCTCGAATGTCAGAGGAATCATCGACGATGGAAGGGAATGAGACTGCATTTTCACATATCTAAAAAGACAGGTTCAGTATAGGCCGTCGATCTATGGTTTTCACGAGGCCCTACTCCAGAAAGTTGAAGGAGTTTCTTTCGAGGCTGGTAAAGTTCACGTCTGATCGTTGCGATTCTAACGTCGCGGAATGATCCTGAGTTTCCACTTTGAGACATGAGTGATTGATGACAAACATAGAATTTTCCAGACTCATACCATGGAAGCGAAAGTCTTCTCCGATTGCCTGAGAATCCTGCATCGTCACAGAAGCTGGTGAATAGCCTCGGCCCCCAACCACACTCTCCAACTGACTGGGACCAACGGAGCTACGCCTTTCGTTCTGAGAACTCCCTCGCAATCGGACTTCAGCCAAATCGACAGCCATATCATGGCTTTCAGGCATGCCAAATGCCCCGCTTGTTGAACTCCCGCCTGCATGATCCCACGGAAATAAAGAACTTTTTTGCGATCCGACTACAGGCTCCTGTATCCCAAGCTCCAGATTGACATCGCCAAAAGCAGAAGGCGGCTTTGAATCTACCCGCCGTCCTTGTCCAGGTTCCTGTAACATTTACAAGATTATGCTCAAGATATGAATGCTTGCTCAAGGTACCTCAGAAGAACGGAAGAGGCCGAAATTGTACAAATTCGGATCTGCAAGGTTTGAGCGTTTGTGTCGAGTAATATCAGTCGTCGACGCTACAGACCTTCATTTCCCATTGCTATTCCGTCATCCATGACTGTATCAGACTGGTGATCGTGTAGGTATACTTCTTCCACGTCCTGTCCTGCAAAAGGAATTTTCTCGAGAACGTCATCAGATTTCCGACGTTTCCTAGGTGGCTCCTCTGGTTATCCAGTACATCATGATACTCCAACACAGATTGATCGAGAGGGTTACCGTGATCTTTGACAGCCGTGCCATATCTCGCGTCAACTTGAATTTTGAAGTTTTCTTTCCAAAAGTTGACCAAGGTCGGTGCATGAACTCAAAGTTTGAACAAAGGGTAAGCAGAACATTATGCATAAGAGATATATCATTTACTGCAATTTGGAACGCCCCAGATCATTTGTAGCATGATTTGACTGCGGTTCTTCTCTAATATCTTGTTACCAATTCCGCGTCTTAGCAAGTCTTGGTCTTGAAGATACCGGGCTCGAGCAAGCTTCGCAAGCCAATCAATGTCTGATTTGGGTCTTCCCCATGGCGTAGTCATGAATCATCGTACCTTTAGTTCATCATCGGTCAGTTCGGTACGAGTATCTAAAAGTAAGCGTGTTCTTTTAAGGCTCTTTGGGCCAAAGTCAGGATTGGGCTGGTTGTTGACGGCTTTAACATCCGGGGAATGGGTCTGCTGAGCGAATTCATCTTGCGATAGAAGCATGCGGGAAAATGAAGTGGCAGGACTGAGTTCGCGTGCCTCGAAAACACAGGGGTATTCAGTTGTAGGACGTTCTAAGGAAAAAGCAAATTGAGATGTAGCCAATCCGCTATGCATCTTTACCTTCGTCAGGATGCAGGGAAGCGTGACCATCGACGTAAATCTGATCATTAGATATAGGTGATTGATCCTGGAAAACAAAGTCCAGAAGCGAGTGCATATCAGCATCTTCATGTTCTACCGCCGTAGGACTGGAAAAAATGAACATGGTTTTCTGAAACTGGGATAGGGAGAGACATACCGTTGTTTGTTTCTGGAGGGTGTCTCCACCCACCCAAGCTCTTTGGCTAATTCATCGGCTAGACCATCAATATCCAACCCATCCGAGGGCAGCGCAAAGAGATCATCGATGTCGTTGAATCCGAGATTAACATCGCCTTGTGAGGACGAGGCACTGGGGTTATCATGACTGCCCTGATACGATATATCGAAGGAGGCAGAGAGTAGATGATCATAGTGCTCGGTAAGAGTATAATTATCTGCGCGGAATTTTTCGGGGGCTCGGGCTCTGGAATCGTTTTTCTTCTTTCTCAACGTTGGTTCCGCATCGAAGTCACGGTTATCACGAACGCCTGCCAGGAGGATGTCTGCTTGAGTGATCGTGAATGAGGACTCAAGTCTCGCAAACGAATTTTATACCGCCAATGTTTAAATAGGCATCCCAGTCCTTTCGTCCAATTAGCAAGGCATTCGCCATCAACTGAGCTAAGACTTGACATACGGCAACAAGGGCATCGAAATCCACGGCCACGGCTACCTTTGGGTCAGTCGACAGAGTCACCGCCGAAGGCCTAGGTGGGATGTGGTCGGAGTTGTGTGGGAGCAGAGAATAATGCTTACCGGACAGAGGGTTGCGCCATTTGAAGCTGCGTGTCGACGGATATAGAAGTCTTCATGTCCTGGACCACCTTCTTCAGGGAGGTAAAGCAAGCCGTAACATCTGTCAGGAAGATGTCTTGTTTGACTGGGAGCAGTCAGCCTGGTGATGTACTCAGACTTGACGTCGAGCATCACGGGATGATACCTTTGTATACACTATGAGGCACAGTAGGTGAGTGCAGAATATCCTCCTTAATAATGTTGCTTACCGGGCAGCGCCAACTAGGAGATTGCTCGATAACCTCAAGGCCAGAGGTTCAGACGGCTTGGAGATCAAGTCGCAAAGTTGAGATATATCAGCAGTAAGAATTGAACGTTTTGGGAGTTTCTTGAATGCGGCTGTAGATCCCAAGGTCGCAGCCAGCCTGTAGACAGTAAGGCTGGGGTACAAAAAACTGCGACCACCCTTACCAGAGGAGGCCAAAGCCGCTATCCCTTCTAGAGAGCAGTTCTTGAGAGAAAAACATGGATGCAGCAAAGATGATTATGGGGGGCAATGAACAGAAGATATATTGAAAGAATGGTGCAACTGTCAGTACAACATGAAAAAGAGGGTCGAGTGACGGCGAAGTGAGTGGTAAGTCGATAAGATGTCCATGCATGATCGCGGAATTTTAATGACTGAGTTTGAAACACGCTCGACGGTCACGTGATAAAACGCGTAGTTCCACTCCACCACCAACGACGAATGGCTTCTGGTCTCGTCGAATGGTCAAATGCCATTCGCTTCACCATTGCCAACGATCCTGGCCGCAATCTCTTTAGAGACCAGGTGAATGTCCATGGTTTCATGTTCCTCGAAGACTATCTCGCCAACATCCTGGAGGGAGCTAGCAAGCCCGAGTATGTCTCCACACGTATATGCTGCATGATATTGAAGCTTTTACTGCAGTCCTATGATCGAGCTTGTCAAGACGCCTGGCCGTAAGAAACCTCTCCTCAAGAAGCCCAAGACAGCATCGAAGTTGAATCAATCCATTTCCTCTCAGAGCGTACGTGTCTACCGATCCTCCTCGAAGCTTCACTCTTGAACCTCGATAGATCAGCCTGGAGAGGATGAAACCTATACTATGGACGAAGGCCTTGCGAGTGCAAGGGGTGGGACGACGTTGCATCCGGAATCTCAAGCAAGGCATACCCAGCACGCTACCCACGACTACGTCAAGAATAACATCCTTGCTCCCCATCATGGTTCCTCCACGTTGAATCTCACAGTCCCTGCTTCTCAACCCGCAGAACCCATGGTCCCATCTCATCTAGAACAGAAAGATCTGTCCGTCATTGCCGAGGATGACGAACACTCTGATATGTCACACAAAGAGTCATCCCCAAGGAAAGATCCATCCCACAACGATATTGCTGCCGAGCAAAAGTCAGTCATATTTCCTTCGGAGTTACCGTCGACTCCAAATGAGGAACTCGCCCATAACACCACTGGAGCCTCCCTGCAAATTTCTCAAGGAATCTGCTTGGCATCAATTTACTCTCCCGAAAACACTATCCCGAGTTCTTCCAGTTTGCCATCCGTCACTGGTTCAAATTCTACGTTGCACTGCCATGCGGAAAGGACTGCTTTAGTCCCCGAGAATGGTATGCTTGCTTCATCTGGAATTCTATCTCCGGATTATGTCGGTGCGCAAAAGGCGACTGCGTCAACGTCTTCATCTTCACAAGAAATCGTGGATCCCATTCGCGATCCAGATCCAATTCTCACGTCGTCGGACGCGGAGGGGAAATTTGGTACCATGTTATATCCAGTGCTCCCAGGGCCCATGCCATTGCGCAAATCTATACGTGCTCCTCGAGATCCGTCAATGAACGCTGCCCCTTCGAACGCTGCGACCCCCGGAGCCACCTTGGGCGGAAAACGTACTTCCTGGCTGAAAAAAGCCAGGGAGGCTAAAGCTCTAGAAACGACCTCCAGAAGTACTGTAGCATCTACGTCTACAGGACTTGGGGGCTCGAAGAGTCTCAAGAGGAAGAGTGGAGATGTGGAGTTGACTTCCACTACTACGGGCATGGAAGGGGAGGAACGCCGATACAAGTCTGCCAAGAATGTTGACAGTGACGTCGCTCCATTGATACCCAAGGCTTCCGAGTCCGTGATGCCAGCACTGGTACCAGACGTTCGTATTCATACCCATGTTCGATTGTCACCCGAGCCGCGATTAGCTGAGAAGGCACCTGTTGAGCAGGAAGGTATGCTCGACCGCTTTAAGAGAACTGTTGAAGGCCTTGGGGCTCGTGTTGGCAAGAGCATGGGCAAGTCTCTCGGTGTTGGTGCAGCTGCCGCTGCATTAGCAGAAGCGCGCGCTGCTGCTGAAGCTCGTGTGGCTGAAAGGGTCACAAAGAAGGAGGAGCTGCGGATAGACTCAGGGTCAAACCCAATCAACGACGTTGTCACATCTGTCGAGGTCACCTCCATGGATATGGAGACAGAATCTCAGCTTCAAGGCCAACGAAGACTCAGCATCTCTGACCTTTTCCCACCGCAAGCAGGTAGCCCGAAGATGAAAAGTAGGAATGGAGGCAATGGTCTTTCTGCTAATCGAACGGTATATGATACTTGGAATACGGCCACTCGTGACAGCACCACCACCACACCTCCGGATTCCCCGTCTGCAATCTGCTCGCAAAGTCCAGCTCCGCCATCTGCTCCTGTTTTCAATAAGCCTCCGCCAGTGTTTATTCCGCCAGGACCTGTTTCCAAATATCTTTCTCCCCCGGCAGGCTCCCAAATGAGTGGGATACGGCCATCCCCATCTTCAAGAATACCAGAAACTCTATTTGAACGATTTGCGGTCGAAAATTTCGGTCCCAGTGGATATTTGGAAGAGCACGAAAGGGGGCCCTTAATACCTCATGCACAAGGTCCAGAATACTCTTCGAGATTCGAGCCCCAATTGCAGAATAACAGGGCGCCTATCCTCGAAGAAATTGACATTTGGTCCACAAATAGCAACCGAATTACTGGCGTGCATTGGACTCTTGGCACAAGCAAGGACGATAGCTTGACTTGGAGTACCTTACCATCGCAACAAGGGGAAACAGGTCCTTTGCCGAGGAATGACACGTTGCCGGATGATGCGGCAGGGTATCAAGTGAAAAGTATCATCCCAACCGCACTTGATATGCATAACGAATATAACGAAGAGTGTGTGTTCCAAGCGTCGACCCTCGATTTGGGTGAGGTGAGTGCTGGTCAAGCTCCTATGATGATTCTTAAGCAGCCTTGACAGCCTGAAACGAGAAGTGAGAGTCAAATGTCGTTTGTCTCGTCGCAGTCACAAGTCGGGTTTGGTAATTCAACCTCCAAACTACTCAACAACACATCGGGAACCAACAAAAAAGGCAAATCCGAGGTGAAGAAAGTGTTGCAGATGGCAGCCGTAGCAGCCAGGAAGGTAATATCTTGAAGTGTGTTTATGACAAATGGTGTGCCTAACGCCGAACGTGATAGCAACAAGAGGAGAACGATAAAAAGGCTGCGCGATTGAAAGAAATGGAGAACCGTCGTCAACTTGCGACGCAGAGAAAAGTTGAGGAAGAGAAATTCAGGGCACAAGAGCAAGAAAGGAAGATGAAAGAGGAGGGCGAAAGACGAAAAAGGGACCGCGAAGATAATACAGAAAAACGGCCCTCGAAATTGACAACTGCTAGCAAAAAAGTGAGATGTTTCACCTCGAAATTAATTGACACTCATCATTCCTTGAGGAGGAGGAAGGTGTCAAGAAGCGGAAAGTCACGGTTGCTGAAACGGAAAAGAAAGAAATCAAAAAACCTCTTTCGAAACCAGTTGTCAAATCTACAATTAAACCACCAATGGCCCTAAGTTCGTCTGCCGCATTCAATGCATCGGCGCAGGTGAATGGCATTTCTACGCTTCCAAATGTGCCCGAAGTCAAACCGCACAAACAGTCCATCGCCATTGAAAAGGGGAAAGCAAAGCTCCCTCCGCCGAGTTTGAAACGAACCCAGGGCCTTGAAGATGACTTTTCAAAGCCATCGCAGATTGTACAGACACAAATGGCTGCTCGCGCCAAAGCACAACTTCAGGCTGCTCAAATGATTCTCGAACCTATTCCAAGCGAGAATATCGAGTTGCCAGATATAAACAGCGAATACTCGGACTCGGAGGACGAGGACCGGCCCAAGACATTTGATCCTCCTGGGTGGGCACAATCCCCTGAGCTAAGGGAAGCATTACACCTTCAGAGTACGATAAACCCGGACGATATTTTCGGAGCTATTCAACCGTTGAAGATGGAAGAGCTGTTCAAGACACGAACCAGTCGCTTCAGGGCGAGAACTAGTTCGGCAAATTGGACAGGCGCTGATCGTCTCACGCTGGAGGAAGAAAGAGAGTATGCGAAGAGGATGGGATTTAAATGACAGTGTAATAATTGTATTTTATGGTCACATGACCGAGTGGCTTGGTTATGTTATTCATGGACATCCGATCCGATTCTCATACCATTTGACCCACCTCCGATCCCCTTCTCTATCGTCCTTCAATCTCTCATGGCTTCTTCATCCTCATCATCGCCTGAGATGCTCGGTGCAAAGTCGGATGACCACTTCTCATACAAACATGCAACCCATGATGAAGTACTTGAGGACCTGTCGAGGTCAGGTTCTTCTATTCAATGCACTCACTGGTGATCTGACAGTCTTCAGTCGTTTCATCCTGAATCTGCCTGATGACGAGCTTTCTTCTCTGGAGCGTATCTGTTTTCAAGTCGAGCAAGCGTATGCTGCGCTAATTCATCACCTGCCAGGGAAACTCACTGTTTTCTTCTGCAGACATTGGTTCTATGAAGATTTCATCCGGGAGGAAAACCCCAAATTGCCCTCTCTCCCTCTCAAGAAGTTTTCCGCTATGTTATTCCATGCCTGCCCATTATTGCATCAATGGAGTCATGATCACGAGCAAGCCTTCAATACTTTTATGCAGTACAAAACTCGAGTCCCCGTCTGCGGTGCAATAATGTTGAACGACACCTGGGAGAAGGTTCAGCCCCTTCAGCGCCCATTTCCACCTGATAACTCATATTTTACTCTTTCAGTGTCTTTTGGTCAAAGGCTGGAAATCGTCTTCTGGGTGGGGTTTTCCGAAGGGCAAGATCAATGAAGTAGAGCCACCAACTAGCTGCGCCATACGGGAGGTTTGTCCTTGTATATATAATCAGCGCTCAAGCCCATTTTACTAATGATTTATATAGGTATTAGAGGAGACTGGGTATAATCTCGCGGGTCAAATCAATCCGGAAGACGTGATTGAACTGTCCATCAAAGAACAAAAGATTTCACTCTTCATCGTGCCAGGAGTACCCGAGGACTATCCTTTCAAGACGAAAACCAGGAAAGAGATCAGTGTATGACCGCCCCTCCGTTCTTCTTTTCGGGCATACAAAATCTTACACTCTGGTATTCATACAGAAGATAGAGTGGTTCCAGCTCACAGAATTACCAACGTGGAAACGGAACAAAACAGCTGCAGGCAGGTTTTATCTAATTTCACCATTCATCGGGTACGTACCTGCTTTTTGTGCATTAGTCCATCCTCGGATTTTGTTCGTCTGCAGCCCTTTAAAAGCTTTCATCAACGACCGAAAACCGCGGTTTACAGCACGGAAAAGTCCAAGAACAAAGAAGTCACCTATTACACAACGAAAGCAACCATATTTTAAAAATTCCCAAGATGTGAAGCACGAATCAAGCTCGCAGTCATCCTCTGCCGAAAATGGCGAGCCTCAAACACCCTCTCCATACTATGCTGAAGCACACCCTACCTCCATACCCCACATTGCGACGACAGAGTCCCGTCAATCTGATATCCCGCTGGATCCACATTTTGCACAACTTCTCTCAGCGCTTGCTATATCAGCTTCAACATCATCGGCAACGAAACTCGCCGATCATGAATCAACCCCGCCATCGAATATGGATATGGCTAGAATCGATCCGTCTTCCAAAGAACTCATGGCGCCCATCGAAGTCTCACCTTCATCGAATAAAATCATCCCGGTGGATCCACCCGTGGCTGACAGGCCGTTCATTTCATCCCCCGTATCGGTTAATGCAGCTGAGTCCCAAACAACATTGGCGCACTCCGCTGCACCTGTCAATCTCGCTGTTACCACGTTTAGGAGGGGGAAGCAGGCATTCGATGATAAGAGATCGGATTATCCGCAATCTCCTTCCCCTTTGGAATCACAATTTTGCAAGGCTGCAATAAACACCCCAGGAGGTTCTATAGGCTTGACGACATCCTACCGATCCATATCGTCTCACGAGACACCAAGCAGCGCTGACCTATTGCCCTACCTCCCCCGGCCATCATCACTCGTTACTCCATCCGCAGATAGAATCAAGCAGATTGCTTTGTTGGAAGCCGCGTCCGCTGAGTCCGCTCGACTCATGTATGCTTATAAAACAGCTGCCACCAAAGGTGTTCCTATCAATGTTCAAGACAATTTTAAGCAACATGGACCTTCAGATCTGGGGGCAGCTGCTCCAATCACTCCCCACTTCTCCAACACGCATTCAAACAACGTCAACTCGCCCCTTGATTCACAATGGGATCAACACGATGTCCTTTATGCTTCTCATCCTGCTGCAAGTCCTGGAACCACGACCATTCAGTCAGTGCGTACGAACGCCTCGACTCTGATGAATGGTTCTTCGCCGATAAGATCTAGGACCAGCGAGGCATGTTCCCGTGGTGAATCCACCACCTTCCACCTTCCAAGTAGTGTTAGCATGAACCAATCCCAAGTATCCACCCTGGTACATGGGTCGCACAACACCCCAAGCAGCCCCTATTTTCCTGGACAACGAATCCAAATGGCAGGTCCTCATTATACTCCGGCCGTTCTTCCAACTTCGAATATCTTCCATCCTAAGCCAATGCAGGAGGGGATCCCTCCCTCGAATCGTTTTTCTCGAACTTCGTCCCATGCTCGTTCGCCACCAACACAGCGACTCTCGCACCATCCACTCAATAATACACTCTTATCTATTCTCAACAACCCTAGAAGTCCTTCGCGCGCAAACATCACTCCTTACATGACTATATCTGGTGGTGGAGCATGATGCCCTGTGCAATGCAATCCCAGTTACAGCTGATACTATTTTTCATTCTTTGCTTCGTCTCATCATGTCCCCTTCCGCTCCACGTTCTCTTGCGCTCTTTTAATCTTGATCTCGATTTAATCCTGACCTTGTATCATCCGTGCTCGTCTCTAGTTTCTTGTATGACTTTGCATCATCACTCTCGACGTTGGTCGCTCGGATTTGTAGTTCTAGCTTTGTACTTACGCTATCCCTATACATATGGTCTAAAAACTCCTTACGATTGGGATTGCAATGTAGAGTATGCAGACATTTTGCAGGAGTTCCCAAGTTCGACTGGGCGACTTAGCACTTCTTGGTGATGTCGTCCATATGACGCTCACCCAGGTCACTTTTGCAATTGTTTGTCGTTAACGTTCACACCAGGGGTCATACATTCAAATAGAACTCAATACTTGCGAGAATGCCACCAGTGTCCGGAAAGCACCACCTGATTCGAATTCCAAGCCAGGCCGACCCAGGTCGACCCTCCAAACGCCTAAAGAAATGCTCGTATACTGGTATGTCTTTCGTCTGAATCATTACCTTGGATTCAAAATGCGTTTCAAATCAAATAAAGCACGCATCATCCCCCATCTTTCTGACTTCTCCTTTGATCGTTCATCTCCAATCACATCCTCTCTTCAGACGCCAATATGAGTTATATTTCAGATGAAACGTCAATGGACGTCGACATTGATGTGACTTATCCCATTCTCATGCAAGATCGTTTTACCTCGCCAGACAAGACGACGTGTTCGGAAAAAAATGCTCATCTTAAAGGGCGCAAAAGGTATAAAGCAGACCTGGATGACATGAAAGAAGAATGTATAAACGGGTTCAGTTACCAAGGCTTTATTGTTAAAAGTAGGTCGTTCTAGACGAAGTGTATTCCTATAGTTCAACAGCGTTCATCACAGAACTGCGACCCGGAGACGACGAAGGTTCCGTCGAACTCATTATAACCAATTTACAAGCCCAGCATATTCTGTCCTTGAATCTGCTCATATCGGGTGAGCTCCCCTTAACATAACATGCTTCAAGGCTGAACTTTGATCAAGATACCTCTGATTATCCCAAGAGCCACACATTCTTCACATACTCTCCTGACTCTGACGTTTTACCCCAGACGCTTCAAGCCGTCGAAAATTTAGCTTCCGGTCCCTCGCGGACGATGAGGGAGTTTCTTCTGAAAGTGCTCGCTTTGCTTGGAGGTCCCGAGGAATCAAGGTCTCATGTAGAGATCCAATCGCAAGAGATAGATACGGAAGACGAAGGCAGTGATGCATATGAGGCGTTTGATGAAATGGACAACGAACTCACCCATGAAAGTTCCCGCGATGTGCCAAGGCTGGATCATTACAAGCTGCAAAAGTAATTTTATCAATTAGTCTCGGTCATCCTCGTGACTGATGTTGAGTTGCAGCGACTTTGTTGAAACCGTCGCCATGGGCTATCGGCCCGGCATAATACATTTCGGCGATGATGACTTTGCTATCTCAGTATCTGTTCCCGTCATCATGCTCGCAGATTCGATACCTCCTCGTGCTTTAATGGCCTGGGATCGTCGCCTGCTTTCTCAATCACAGCACTTGAGTCTCCTCATCTCAGGTTTTCGGGGCATATATCCCCCGATCGACACCGATGGAATCTATGACCCTCTAGCGCAACGTTCTGGAACAGCACTGACCTTCAAAGTGGGCTTGACAAAGAGGCACAAACCAGGAAAAGAGTACGCCAAAGATGCAGGAAGAATATTCGGCCTGATAATACAAGATGCGGAAGATGAACTTCGGCTCCAGGCAGAAAAAGCTGTTGCATTAGAAGCTACTGACTATGATGAGGATGACATGTATATGGAAGCTGAACAGGCACCTCCGGTTCCCGTTGTAGAGGAGGATGAAGAGGATGAAGGGAGGTTTGACCGATTCAGTTTGAGCGGCTCTCTCGAATCTCTGTTGGACCAAAATCTATTAAGGGTGGTCCAACTCAGAAGAACTTTCGGTTTAGGATGGGCAGGAGCCGAAGTCCTCTATTCGGAGATGGAGAGAAGCCAATTGAAAGCGGAGATCGTCTTTGATTCTTATAAAAACGTACAAAGTCGTCCCCCGTCGGCTTTTCTTAAAACTCATCAGTTTTTGTAGGAAATCCTTGCCGCCGATCAGGAAGAAAGGAAAATAGGCCGGACGAATGACCTGCCGTATGATCCTCTCTCGAAAGTAGATGGCTTAAATATAACTCTAACTGCCTTCTGCTATCTCGTACGACGGTTAATGGCAAGTGCTCTTGTGGCTTGAGTGTGCGGATTCTGACCTGGCCTAGCTCTGCACACGATACTGCATTGTTTGCCATAACAAACTCACAAACGATTTCGAAGCCCTCAAACCGTATGTATGTGAATCAAAATTATGTGCATACCAGTATTACTCGCTGAATCGCGGCCCTTCACTTGAAGCAAGTTTCCTGTTTTCCTCTAATTCACTTTCTCACTCTTGGTTCCTAGTATGAGATAATTCACAATCCACAAACTGTCGACCTCCTGGTCTCACTAGCACACTCGGCAGCGACAGAGCAAGTACTTGATGACCCCCTCCCAGTGGGACTTGGCCTTCGTGTGCCCTTGCCGGCTTCCGGCAAAATCGTAGAACCTGCTAGAAATCTTTACAGCGGGGTTCCCGGTTTCCAGAACCCTCAGCATTCCACCGAACATCAGATTACTATCGGGCCTGATGGACTATGCGATTTTGACGACCTCAGCGCACCAATGGTATGATTTTTGCCGTGGGGTCCATTTTGTTCGTCCACAACATTTCTCAGATGAGAGTTTCTATCACCCAAATGATAGACTCGTTGCCAGCGGTAAGTTGATTGTGCCCATTTGTTTCATCATCCAATTCTGCGTGCTCCAGATCGAGGACATGAAAAAACATTTGGACAGGAAAGTCAAGGCTGGTAGAGCGAAGCCCAAGCTCAAAGATTTGGATCAGGACGTCATTCCGGCTGCATGGGCTATTTTACGCTGGTATTTACTATCATCTTCCCCCCGTTTTCTTCTTTGACCTCTCGAAGGTGTGTGGCATCGTGTACAGCATATCTCGAAGAGATTACATCCAGTGACGAATCCATCAGAAACATTGGTATCTATATAGCAGCCCTGTCTTCTGGTCTTCTAAAAGTTTGTCCAGATCCAACCTGGCGCCAATTCCGTTTTAGTGTTGGGGCACCCGATGCGGAGGCTAAATTTAAAACTGTCGTCAATGAAGCCCAAGCCCGCAATGCGAATGCCCAACGATTTCCGACACTATTTGTGACTATAATCATTTTATCAGGAGAAACAATTCCTCATTTGGTACACCAGGCTTTCCACGGCTCACCTCTGAGGAATTGGCATTCTGTGAGGGTTCTCAAAGTCATGGCACAGATATTTGTTGACGACCACACAGATTATACGCCACGGCCTCTGGTACAAATCCGTTGCGCATGGGAGGGCATACGGAGACGGTAAACATTCACCAATATATGTTTTCCTCTCCATTCAACATACCTCGACCAGGAGTTTACCTTGCCAAGGAAGGGAACATATCCATGGGCGCTTATGCTCAACCGGGAAAATCCACTTGGCGCAAAAGCAAGATTTGCCCCACCAGTTGCGTAACCTTGACGGAGATAGTCAATCTTCCAAGCCAATTTGTGAGCAGCAATCCATATTTTGTGATCAAGGACACGCATTGGATCATGTGGTATGGTTTTCTGATTCCTTCGCCCTCACAACCGATTACAATATCCTTTTCAGCCGATACTTACTGGTCAAAGGCGTTGTTGAAACGATCAATGACAATGGCACAGTTGGCGAGGCTTTGAAGTTCGCGAAAAAGGGTACTCCTCTGGTCAAGCTCGACCCAGCCCACCCTATCACGCTCAACAGCAAACACATTGAGGTTCCTGAACCGTCCCACGAGATCGACACGCTCATTCTAGCTCGCCGGGAAGAATATAAAGAGGAGGACAATGACCTCGAGGATCTGGCTGTCTTTGAGTTTCCAGCCTCGTCATCCCGTTATAAAGAAACCACGACGAGAACCGATGGTAATCGTCACATGGACGACGAAGACATGAGCCATGACGACGATGACGACTATACAGTTCCAGCCTCTCGGTGTACCATCGTAGCGGCCCACGAAGCGAAAGGCAAGGCGAAACAAGTCAACGGTGACTGGAAGCACGATTCGGATTGGGTCACCCAGCATGTTGAGAACCTTATGCCTCCTCCTGTTGAAGCTACGCCCAGTGCGACGATGGCAGTTCAGCGGGAGTTGAAAGCCACGCTGAAGGATCAGGAAAGTACAGCGACCTTGAAAGAGCTGGGCTGGTATATGCCTCCGGATCTTATTGGAGACAATCTTTTCCAATGGATTGTTGAAATGCATTCATTTGATGCAGATCTTCCAATTGCAAAAGATCTAAGAGCAAGGTCTTTCACTAAACCAACTCTACCCTCTAACACATTTGAATCATTGCTTTCTCTGATCAGGAATGTAAATTCGATAATCTTCGAGATCCGCTTTCCTCCGTCCTTCCCGCTTGCCCCTCCTTTCTTTAGGATCGTGACACCGCGTTTTTTACCATTCATTCAAGGAGGAGGAGGACACGTCACAGGAGGCATGCCTTGCCCACCCGATTGAATGCCATAAGCTCATTTCCCATCTTATGACCAGGTGGTTCAATCTGTATGGATCTTCTTACAGCTGACGGTATGTATTGCGTTATCTACGCATGAGTTAGTTTAGTTGATAGAATTGTGATGCAAGGGTGGCTTCCGAGCTACAGGTAGGATAAGTACATTTTGACTAAAGCCTACTTCTGACAGTCCCAGCATCTCTGCTATCCTTATGCAAATCAAACTTGCCATCTCGAACCTTGAGCCACGGCCTGCAAGATTAGCGACAGATTTTCATCGGTTGGTTACATAACTTTTCAAATTTTTCGAAAGCCAGTGTTAATGACGAACTCTTTACTAGACCTTATGGTGTGCAGGAAGCATTAGAAGGATACAAGAGGGCTGCCGCTACCCATGGTTGGCGGGTATGAGACTTGTCTTTCTAAGACTGACGACAACTGAGCCGCTGCTAACTCCAGGTGCCTAGCGGGATCGAGCAGCTAGTTCGGTAGAATTATAATATTCACAAGACTCGGCTAGAATATCATGAGAGATTTGACAGCCTGCATACTGGAAAGAGGACTATAGCTTGGATTTTAAATGTGAAATGTCCAGCGTGCGCCACTACGTAGGAAAATCATCAACGATAATCACGGGGAAGAAAGCAGGGACGGACCCATGGGACCCAAGAGGACTCGGAGAGCTTATCAGCAAAGCTTGGGGTCCGTTTCTCCTTGAAGGAATTCACCCCTTCTAAAGCGTCACCGTGCCGCCCCAGTAATCTAATCGCTCTTGAATCTAATAAGTGATTCTCCTCGATGCTCTCTCCAGGATGCTGGACTAGTGCCTTAGTATAAGCCACCGAAAGTTGAGAAGTGTTAGCTGCCAGTTCTTCTGCAAATGCTTTCGCAGCGGGAAGGACGTCGTCCTTGTTGAGGATGATTTGGTGATACAGGTCTTTAATGTACAGAGAGTCAGGCGACACCGTGGCACCCGTAAGTAGCAACGAAGAGGCACGGGAATGCCCAAGGAGACGCGGAAGAAGGTATGTTGAGGTGGCTTTAGAATGCAGCCATTAATGAGGAAAGAGTATGGTACCAGGAGACGAACCTTCGGCGGGAATACCGCGCCGAACAAACGGGAAAGTGATTTTAGCGCCAGCCCAGACAAACCGGAAGTCGAACGGTAATTGAAAGGCTGTCACTCCTGCTCCTGCCTGTGATGGAATTAGTATGAAATCCAGCAACGAACTGAAGTTGTTTCAGGACATACAGCGTGGCCATTTACTGCGGCGATGGTGATTTTACGGCACCTATAAACGGCGATAGAAACCGTGCCGCCAGCGTCTCGGTGAGCTATTCACAACGTTGAGAGTAGGCAACCCTCCGACACTGGCTTCATCCAACGAACCGTTAACTCCTTCCAAGTCCGCCTCTTTATCCCACAGCAGATCCCATCCCTTGGAGATATCTGCCTAAAAGCGATGATGCAATATCTAGATGAATCCCAGGATAGCAAGGAAGAGGACTCATACACCAGAACAGTATGCAGGAGCTCCTGGATCAGCGGTTAGAATAACAACACGCACGCGGTCGTCTCGATCGCAGAGGTTGAATGCGTGAATCAACTCGCGTATAATGTTGTTATTGATGGAATTCCTCCTACAAAATTGAAGGTGAGAGTGTTGAATGATATTTATTGCTCACTGCTGTGGCCTGTTGAGCAGGATCACGGCGACGGCGCCGTCCAAGGTGACGATGATATCTTTGTAATCGAGGGACGAGTAATCTGGGAGTGAGCTGGACATGAGAGTGGATTCTTGGTCAGCATCCAACTTGACGAGATTTTCCAACTTAGCCACCTTACATCCCGAAAATGCTGAATGGCAGCGGAATCAAGATTTTCTCGGGTGAGTCGCTGTTCCGTGTCTTCCCTGTTTGTCCTCTAAACTGCTGAACAGGAACAAGCCATCCCGAACTGGCTGAGATTATCGCCCGACGGTAGAGATTGTGCAACTGTCAGCCTGCATGTCTGCAACTCACACTAGCATCTTAGCGTCGGTCTCCCACTTTCCAAAGCTGAAGTCACTCGCAGCGGTATCGGGGAAACCAGCGTTCGTATCGCGGAGTCTGTGAGAGAAGACGATGTATACATTATCAACACTGGGTGTGGTGCAATCAACACCGCTCTTATGGAGCTCTGCATCATGATCCATGCCTGCAAGATTGCTAGCGCTAAAAGAATCACTGCAGTCATACCACTATTCCCGTATTCACGGCAGGACAAAAAAGATAAAAGTCGGGCCCCGATTACCGCCAAACTGGTTGCCAATATGATACAAAAAGCAGGGTGCGACCATGTCATCGTGAGTATCGTTGTACATGCCAGGAGAGCCCAGTTTCATTTGCTCTTAGACGATGGATTTACATGCGTCGCAGATCCAGGGTTTCTTCGATGTCCCTGTTGACAAGTGAGTCGATCCCACGTTTTGAATGACCTTTTTTTAGTAGAGTCAGACACTGAGTCGCTTTCATTAGCGTGAGTGAATTTGCCTTGTCCTTGCAGTTGTCACGTCTTACGCCGATCGTAAGCTTTATGCGGAACCGTCTGCCATCCTGTACATCAGGACACATTTTCGACTTGATAATGTTGTGATTGTGTCACCAGATGCTGGAGGCGCTAAAAGGTTGGGCTGTGACGATCCGTGACGTTGTTTTGACCTGGCTTTGGCAGAGCAACGTCGATGGCAGACCGTCTGGGAGTTGACTTTGCACTGTTTCACAAAGAACGTAAGAAAGCCAACGAGGTTTCGCGTATGGTCCTCGTAGGGCATGTGAAGGACAAAATCGCGATCCTGGTGGATGACATGGCGGACACGTGTGGGACACTTTGCTTGGCAGCCCAGCATTTGTCGGAAGCAGGAGTCGCAAAGGTGTACGCCATCGTGACACATGGGATTTTGAGCGGAAACGCCTTGGTGTCGGTAGAGAGTAGCGCGCTAGAGAAGCTGATCGTGACGAATACGCTCCCACAATCGGCGAACCAGGCAGCGTGCTCGAAGATGGAGGTGATCGACATCGGAGCGGTGCTAGGTGAGGTGATACGACGAAGTCATTACGGGGAGAGCGTGTCGAAGCTATTTCACGAAGTGCCGTACTGATGTCATGTCGTGCGGTGAGGCTAGAAGCCATGTTCGCTACTGTATGTATGTAAGTACTAGCTCAGGGCATACAGTATTGTGAAGCATGTTGTGACAGATCCGAGATCAGCTGAGTCCCCGCGCCCTCCACCCACAGCCCCTCCTTCCTCCTCCATTCTTCCCCCATCGTCCCCTCACACCCCTACACACCGTCATCCACGGCACCGGGTTACCCTCCCTCCGTTACCCTCCCCGTCCAACACCACCCCACACACCTACTCTCCGTCTTGTTCGGCACCGTCTCGGACTCGCCTCGCGTCTTCTTTTCCGCTTCTTGCGTCCCCTGCCTGTACAGCTGGCACCGCGAGTCCATTAGCACCTCTTTCTGATCAACACAGGACTCCCGCCAAACGTTTTTCTGCTCCCGAGTCTACGTCTGGTCCTGGGCAATGCGAGGTGTATCATGTTCGCAACCTCATCTCATGTCCACAATGGCAATAACATCCCCTCCTACAACATCCATCACACAAACGGCCATCAGGTTGCGCAGAACTCTCCCAACCCTCCACATCATCCACCGTTACCTCCCCCATCACAGCGTTCGGCCTCCTCCCTACCCAAAGAGCCTATCCTCGTTGTCGGCATACCCAGTGTCGCCATACAGAGCAACAGACTTGTCGTCGGAAGTGCCCAAACCAGTCAGTCCATCTCTCTCCATCCTTCATAGTAATTTACTTATCCGCTTCAGGCTCAAGACGTTCCTACACTCCTCTCAAGGTATTGGGCGATGGTTCCTTCGGTACGGTGTGGTTATGCGATTGGCATGGGACTCTCCCTCCCAATACCCCGCTTTCACCCATGCAATGCGGAGCTGGAGCTAGGCCCGAATGGGTTGGAAAACGACTTGTGGCGGTAAAACGTATGAAGAAGAAGTGGGAAGGCGGCTGGGATGAATGTCAAAAACTGAAGGAACTCGAGGTGAGTGTCTGTCCTCCCTCTGTCTTCTCTCACTTAAGCGGTTTCTCCCAAAGTCATTACGTGCCATCCCTTTTCATCCCAATATCATTCCTCTATATGACTTCTTCCTCCTCCCGGCCTCGAAAGAACTCTATTTCGTCTTCGAGTCCATGGAGGGCAACTTGTATCATCTCATCAAGGCCCGAAAGGGCCGGCCGCTCGCAGGTGGTCTTGTTTCCTCAGTTTTCCTTCAAATCGTATCAGGTCTTAATCATATTCATATTTCGGGCTATTTTCACCGTGACATGAAGCCCGAAAACGTCCTAGTCACCACAACGGGCCTTCATGATTACGTATCTCTCTCTCCAAACGCGCCGAAGGAGAGGGACGTCGTTGCTATCATCAAACTTGCCGATTTCGGCCTCGCTCGCGAAACTAAAAGTAAACCGCCATATACAGAATATGTTTCGACACGCTGGTACCGTGCACCAGAGGTGCTTCTGTTGAGTCGCGATTATTCGAATCCAGTCGATATGTGGGCTCTGGGCACTATTATGGCGGAACTGGTCAACCTCCGTCCTCTCTTTCCTGGATCAGACCAGATCGACCAAGTTGCGAGGATATGTGAGATACTTGGCGACCCAAGCGACGAATATGGTCTCGATTCCTCCCAGAATCCCACCGGCGGCGGTCCCTGGCCCCGAGGAGTAAAAATGGCAAGAGCTATCGGTTTTCAATTTCCAAAGGTAAAGTATCTCGCCATCTGATAATTTCCATGATTTGACTCGTCTTTTAGATCAAACCCAAGGATATACATTCACTCTTTGAACGGACTGTGCCCCTTTCGTTAGTTCATTGTATACGTGATCTTCTCAAGTACGATCCCGATCACAGGCTCACCAGCCTTCAATGTCTCGAACATGCCTATCTTCGAGAAACGTCCCCAAGGAACAACATTCCGATCCCTTCTGGTCTCCATATGTCGTCCTCGAATACCTCGATCCCCTCATCGAATGCAATCGCCCCCCTTGGGTCCTGTCAAACGTCGCAATCGCAATTGCCACCCTTCCATCCATCATCACTTTCATATCCAACTTTTGCGGACGCATCTTCCTCCCGTCGCGCACCCTACCCTCCTGGAGTACATCCTCCAACAGGCGTCCACCAGCCACAAGCCAGTAGATATGCGCATCCATCAGTCAGAGGGTCTGGGGGTATTCATAACCAGCATCAGTTGCAACCCCCTCTCCATGTATGGGAACATACTCCGTCTCAGACGGATCATCCCATGGACATTTCTCAGACAGAGCTTCATTATACCAACGTCGACACCAGGGAGGTCCACGGTTCTTCGATGCTACAGAGTTATCCGTCCCGATCTACCGTCGACACCGAGCCCCCACAAGACACCATGAATGGCCATGTGGTTCTTCCACCACAGAATAATAAACTCGGCAAACTCGGCTCACTATCCTTTGGGAAAAAGCATTCCAAGTGGGGTTTGGGCATGTTCGGCGGGGACAAATCACATTTGCCAACTCTGGAGGAGGTGCCTGTTCCTTCGCATTCAGTGGCGTCTCTAAAGCGCCCACAATCTTCCAGTACAGATGGCAATTCCCACCGAAATCTGTCTCCTGTCCGCGAGCACCCTCTGCGCACTGATAGTGACCTTAAGAAGCTCAACAAGAAGGAGGCTGAAAGGGTCCAGCGAGAGGCCGAGAAGCAAAGGCGTAAATTGGCAGAGAAAATGCACCGAGATCAGGCACGAGCAGTCATGCAGAAACGTAACCAGATGATCCAGAAAACTGTGGGTAACGATATCGAGTGGCTAGGAGGCAATGAACAACGGTTAGACTTCTCGGAACGGCTTTCAAAAGGCAAGCTTGCATCCTCTGGGCCGATTCGTCAAAGCCAGGGTAACAACAGTAATTCTCCAACCGTGAATGCCGCCGCGGGAAGGTTTGTGTCACAGGGCGAGATTGCGACGGGGGATCGAGATTGGCGAGGCATTCACGAACGATTCTCCAAGGCTCGCCGGCGTGACTATGATGATGCTCATTCGATGTCATCCTCGGATGTCCATAGCATCGGCCGCATGTCTTCAATATCTTTCGCCACTGTGGACAGTGACCCCGGTCCTTCACGAATACGACACCGTTCCAGTCTATTCGGTATCAATAGGATGACCTCAATGTCATCTTTGCGAACCTCGTTCGATGACTTCTCGCCGTCAGCTCGATCCTCTAATTCTTTTTCTTTGGAAGGACAACTCGCGAACGATTTTCAGGTACAAGCGTCCGTCAATGCTAGACATGTCGCGGGCAGTGTTTCTCCTCCTCCAATGCAACTCCTCTCTCTTTCACCTAGTCTCTCGCCATCGCTCTCGCCCTCTCCTCCTTGGATTCACGTGCAGCAAACATCCGAGCAGCATGCTCAATCCCCACCTTACATCAACATGCCATTGGTCCCTCAGCATGGTCCATATCCTTTCGACGTCAACGGGCATCTTGCATCCCCTTATGAGCATTCCCCAAACACGCCCAAATCAGCAAAGTCGAATATTAATCCCATTTTTAAAGTGGTGAGTTACACCTGGGACAGTATTGATGGAACGGCGTCTGACAACTTCGGCAAATCTGTGCAGCCGCCACTCCCACCTCAGACGGGGGACAGCATGCTGTCACATAACCCTTTGCCACCATTTTCCCAACTCGACGCCATTGCTGGGGGCGAATACCCTCCACTTTCCCCAATGTCCTATGTCACAACACCATCTTCTGATGCTGGACCCTCATAGGCATCCCACTCTTTTTTTGCACACTGGTGTCCCATTGCGTCACATCACGATCATTCCTATCTCCTATCCTCACAGCATTATCTATGCCTATGGACCCAGGAGGTTGTATCCCGCGGCATGCAAATAATTGACCATTGGTTTTCTTTACTTACCCCCCGCTTCCTCTTATAATTTTCGGCCTTCATATATATTTTCGTTAACATACTTACTGTTTATATCGCATTATTCCAGATGGAGGCTACTCACCATGGGAGACAGACCAGTTGTATCATTAACGCTTACGGTTCGGACGGAAGTACCAGGGATGTGAATTTCATGCAGTAAGTTCACTTGTCTTTAGAAATGAGTTCCCCCCCCGCCCCCCCCCCCCATACAAATTCAAAACTATTAATGGTGGTGCGGTGCTTGTTCGAAACGGAGTCCACTAAGATGAAACAGTCAATGAGCGTAGTTGACAGATGGAAAAAAGTCAAATTATGACTTGCCAATATCTAACAAGACGGATAAGGGGTTATGACAGTCAGTCAAAGTTGTACAAGATGATCACAAACCCGCATGCCCGAGGTCCAGGTGCATCCTACGAAGAAGAGGATAAATAACTGTATAAGAACACTTCATGAAACACACCATGTTAATGTATATCTTCGGGTGACCCAGTGGACCCCCGCCTATAACTGTTCAGATTCTGAGGCCCCGGAAACAGGAAAATGCGAATATACCACCGTCACAGACGGCCTTCCGTCCATGTACCAATCTAATTGGCTCTTTTGCGATAAGCTCCATTGCACTCAAGGGATTCGGTTGCAGTTCCATAGCGGTCTGCTCGAAACGAGGGTTTTGGCCTGCCATAGGACGTTGTTGTTGGTTGGTAGACCATGTTGTGGGATGATTTGGTGCTTGAAATGGAAGGACCGCTGTCTCGGACTTGGAGGATACTGTACGGAGGAAAGACTGGGCTGTGCGAGGTAAGTGAAGAATGAGTCGACGGCTGAGCATGGTGAGACTTGTCAAGTAACTTGCTCAGGCTTACAACAGCAAAGTGATCAACAACAGAATCAACCACTGCAAACGCATTCAAATTTGAATCTTTCTGCTCCATGCTCTCTATGCCATCCATTGGAATACGGCAGCTGCTCGCAGAAGCGTTTGGTCCGTACCCGGATAACGAACTACTCAGTGATGTGTTCCGGAAGGGGACCATCCTGAACCTCATGTCCCTCAATATGGAGTGTAACAGTGCTCCCATAGGGTGAGTTTTCATGTATTCTGGGAATGATTTCACTATTCATGAAATAGCTTTGATGAGTCTGAATTCATTGGGCCACCTCCCACAGGCCACAGGACTATATACCATGCCATAATATTTTATGGGGTTCTGGAAATCGAGTCGTTGGACTGGCTTTCTGCTCAGGGAAAGAAGTGGCTAGAATCCGACTTGCGAAGGAGGGCATCAATGATAGCTGAAATAAACCTGCAGCATGTCAATGGTCTCTGTCTAACCAGGTTATTTGGCGACGCAAGAAAGCGACAACTTCGAATTCGTGTCTGGATTCAGGGTGAAAAAAACATGCTTGCACGATTCTTGAGTATGTTCACACTGCCAAATAATAAGTCTTTTTTTCACGCCCATTCATAGCTGGTGGTCAACCCGAAAGTCTCATTTTACAGTCAAAAAGAAGAAGGTGTGTATTTGACTTCCACAAGGTGTTGAAAGTCTCAAGTATCACAGCGATCCAAGGTGCTACACTTTTAATGTCGTTTCTCTGGATGCAGGGGTGTTAGAAAGGAGTCGAAACTTTATGCAGCGGTATTATCTTTGGGCACTTATTGACGACATCATCAAAGACAACCCCCGCACTTCTCTCAAGGATCGCACGATTGACTGGTTGGTGGATAACTACCTCAAGAGGCCGAGACAGCAAGAGCGATATCGCCAGGTTATTCTCGACACAACCTCGAACGCAGATGTTGACCGCGAGGGGATGACAACAAATCCACGGCATTTGCGACACATCTCCCGTTCAGATATATTTGGTGTTTTCGGTGCTCATGCAGATTGGCTACTTGCTCAGCACCTGGCATCAAATACTTCCTCGGTTCAAAAGCTCAACGTCAGAAAATTGTATGCATTCTGCCAACAGGTAAAACTCGCAAGAAGGGCTAGTATTTATCACAACACCCGCTGGGGTTTTCCGTATGGTGTCGAAGATGACTATACTGCAGGGCTTGATCTGTCTCGTTTTGGATACAATTCGGAATTCTGGGACAAGCGCATAAAGACTATGTTGAAACAAAAACCAAAGTCGAAGACAAAACGGACGGTGAAGCTCGCTGTAAGTCATCATGTACATAATATCGGTGCTGGATCAGTAATAATGACAGGCCCGGGAGAATCCTGTGAATCGACAACCTCCCACCACATTCGTCTATGACTCGGACTTTTCAGAGCCATCGACTGCATCTGCATCCGATTCTGATCACGACGAATACGTTACCGAGAGCACTCCATCCTTCTGCTTCTTCTCCCCAAAAATACCTGCTGGACGTTTTGAATGGACCTGTCCAGGTTGTGAATACAGAATTGATCTGCTTGAGATGGCTAGACGAGGTTTGATTGGCGGTGAAGCAGAATGGAGGTATAGGGACGAAGAGTCCGTCTATCTCTTTTTCACAAAAATGGTCTCGAAGCATTATAGTGAGGTGAGTTGAGGCTCCCTTGTATACAGTATAATTGACATCTAACACATACACGTTGCAGAACCACGTCCATATCGAAAGGAAGGAAAAGATACAAGCCATCAAGGTTGAAGGTGTAGATTGAGAATCAGTTGGTGGAGTTCTGGAAACTATAATCATACCGCTCATGATTCGAAACCTCGAACGACATCGACATCATACGCAATTCGTCGAATAGCTTTTTCGAAGGTTGAGTACGTAGATGCCCATTCCTTCTTTACAACCGCCAGTCCGCCTTTCATTGTTAGATGCACTACTGAGATGGGACTCAATCTTAGTGAACCGTCGATTCTTCCTGGTTTGACAGAACCCCAATTATTATTGGCCCTGTTCATGCATGTTGAGTATTCAGTTCTATGATATGTACATAGTGTGGATCCACCGTGATACATTGCAGTTCAGCTGCGATTTGGCCGCCGTGGTGAATTCAGTCCGACTGCCTCTTTGAAAAAGTTTTTCCAAGCTATCACAGGTGCAGCGTAACCCTTTACTTATCACCAGCATATCAGTTAGGCGTAATTAGAACCAGATGTAGCAAAAGGTTGCTGAGAAGCTGTTCATTACCTTACCTAGAGTTGTTGGTAAGGCCAATCCACGAGTACGAAGTACTGAGCCACACTGGGAATCGAGGGTCGCGCCGCTACGCGATAGGTGCCATGGGTGTTGTCCAAGGCTGATAAATACCAATTGGGTGATGAGCCTCTGAGTTTGACAGGCTGCTACCAGGTTTTCATGTACTCAGCATACGGTAAATCCATAGAATCAAGATCGATAGGGAGGTCAACACAGAACATGCAGAGGAACAACTCAAAACCGTCTCTATCGATTATAAATTGATGACGTCGAGAACATTCCGGAGCCTTCGTTTCAGTTTAAAAGCTAAAGCGCTAAAGCTTTCTTTCATCCCATGGCCATGGCTAGCAATTTTGACTTCACTGACAAAACCCAACAATCGATATCCGACGCTTTCCAACTTGCGAAGGATTATGGGAATCCCCAAGGTAAGTCATCCTCATAACACTTCTCCTCTTCGAACCTCACACCCTGTTCTATAGTCCACCCAACCCATATTGCATTCTCTTTGATAAACGAAGACTCAGCTTATGCAACTTCTGGCTCCCAACAGTCCGGCGGCGCGCCATTGTTTTCGTCTGTGATTCAAAGAGCCGGTGGTGATCCTGTTAGTATTCCCCTATATATTACAGCACATTGACCTTTAATGATACCTTTCTACAGACAGCCGTCAAGCGTGCATTGCAAAAGCTCATAGTTCGGCTTCCCACCCAAAGCCCCCCTCCTGAAGACGTCACTTTGAGTGGAGCTTCATTGAAAGCTCTACGCGAAGCCCAGAATATCCAAAAGACAATGCATGATTCCTATATCGCTCAGGACCACTTATTACGCGCCCTCGTGAAGGATCCATCGATATCTCCAATCTTGAAGGAGCTCGGGCTCACGGAGGCCGCCATATTAACCGCCATTGAGCAGATCCGGGGAAACCGCAGAGTCGAAACCAAGACGGCTGAACAAGGATTTGATGCGCTCGTCAAATATGCAATCGACCTGACCGCATTGGCCGAAGAGGGAAAAATAGATCCCGTTATTGGCCGCGATAACGAAATTCGACGGGTTATCCGTATCCTCTGTAGAAGGTGTGTTAAGTACTCTTCATTCACGACCATCGCTTGACGGACTTTTAGGACAAAGAACAATCCTGTTCTGATTGGTGAACCTGGTGTTGGTAAAACATCTATTGCTGAAGGTCTCGCTCAGCGTATTGTCAAGCGTGATGTCCCTGCCAGTTTGATTGCCAGACTTTTCTCTTTGGATATGGGCGCACTTATGGCGGGCGCAAAGTATAAGGGTGAATACGAGGAGCGTATCAAGTCCGTTCTTAACGAAGTCGAGACGGCGGCAGAAGACGGTGGACCAGGGGTGATACTCTTTATCGATGAGTTACACCTCATTATGGCAGGTAGGGGCGCGGAAGGCGGTGGAATGGATGCCGCAAACCTCTTCAAACCCCTGCTTGCGCGTGGCAAACTCCGGTGCATTGGTGCAACTACACTCGCGGAGTACAGAAAGTATATTGAGACTGATGGGGCTCTGGAACGCCGATTCGCACAAGTCGTTGTAAATGAACCTAGTGCGCCAGAGACCGTCAGCATACTTCGAGGTATTCGCGAGAAATATGAAGTTCACCACGGCGTCCGGATTATGGATAGTGCTCTTGTGTCTGCTGCAACGCTGGCACATCGTTACTTAACATCCAGGAGGCTGCCGGATTCTGCCATCGATCTGATCGATGAGGCTTGTGCTAGGTAGGTCGATCTTCCACCGATTTTCACGTCGGGACCATCTGACTACTAATAGTGTTCGCGTGACTCGCGAGACAGAACCCGAAGAACTTGACAGATTGCAGCGGCGAAAGCTCGAGCTCGAAGTGGAGACCCATGCTCTCGAACGGGAGAAAGACACAGAGAGTAAAGAACGCCTTCAAGAAGCCCGCAGAGCGATTGCGGAGGTCGAAGAAAAAATACAGCCCCTCAGAGCAGCCTATGAGAATGAGAAGAGCCGGGGTGATGAAATAAATGAGATGCGGAAAAAGTTGGACGAATTAAAAGTGAAGGTAGAAGATGCCGAGCGAAGGTAAGTCTTTTCTCTGAGAATTTGAAGAGAGTCAATATGTCGTGATGTAGACGCGATCTTGCAATGGCTTCAGATCTCAAGTACTATGCAATTCCTGACCTTCAGGCCCGTCTGGACCAACTGGTAGCAAGGAAAGCGGCTGAAGACGCAGCAAGTGGTGGAGGATACGATACCGTCACTCCGGAACACATCGCCGAGATTGTTGCGCGGTGGACGTCAATTCCAGTGACACGTCTGATGTCTAGCGAGCGCGAAAAATTGCTGAAGATGGAGAAAGTTCTGGCAAGCAGTGTAGTTGGTCAGGGTGATGCAGTGAAGGCAGTTGCTAATGCGATTCGACTCTCCCGGAGTGGCCTTTCAAACCCGAACCGACCAATCGCCAGTTTCTTGATGGCAGGCCCTACGGGTACAGGCAAAACCCTCCTGGCCAAAACGGTGAGTTCTTAGCCTTGTCGGCACAATTCGAAGATGCTGACAGAGATTTTGTCGAGGTCGCGACGCTCCTGTTCGACTCACCGGATGCCATGATCAGGCTTGATGCGTCAGAATACTCTGAGAAACATTCCATCGCGCGTCTGATCGGCTCGCCTCCAGGCTATGTAGGCTATGACGCAGGTGGACAGTTGACGGAGTACGTCCGACGAAAGCCATATTCTATTGTCCTGGTAGACGAGGTTGAGAAGGCTTGCCGCGAATTCGTGACCTTGTTTCTGCAGGTTCTGGAGGACGGCCGCTTGACAGATGGTCAGGGAAGAATTGTAGACTTCCGGAATACGGTCATCATGATGACTTCTAACCTTGGTGCGGCTTATTTAAACGATATGGGCGAAGGACCGGTGAAACCAACGACAAGATCTTTGGTCATGACCGCAATCCAAAGCCATTTCCCCCCTGAATTTATCAATCGAATTGACGAAATTGTCATATTCGTACGTTTTGAAATTCACATTCCTCGGGTTCGCTGTTGCTGACGTGCTTGTTGCTCCAGCGTGCCCTTTCTCGAAAGAACATGCTGAAGATTTTGGATCTCCGGCTTGGAGAGATAGAGGAGCGCCTTTCGGACAGGAGGATAAAGCTGGATATCGACGAGGAGAGCAAGAACCATCTTGTGTCTGCAGGGTATTCGACGATATATGGCGCTCGACCTCTGAACCGTGCGATACAAAGCGAGCTTTTAAACCCTTTGGCGGTGATGCTGCTTTCGGAGCGTGTGCGAGACGGAGAAGGGGTGGGTGTGCGTTTCAATGGGTCGCAGAACCGGATCGAGATTATACCGAATCACGAAGGGAATGGGGAAGAGGAGATGGACATTGATTCGGATGAGATTGACATTGAAGAGATGGATTAGTGGCACGTGCCTTTTGTTAGTTGGTACCGTCATGCACCCCATTTCCATCCCTCTGGGCATCACCATCGGTCTGTTTGCGTCCTTTGTCCAGTCACTTGGCCTCACAATTCAACGCAAGAGCCATGTTCTTAACCAACTCTTGCCACAATGCCAGCAGCGGGTCGAACATCGAAGACCGTGACTCTCTTTCTACTTCAAAGTCTCTGTGTACTTCCCCACTGACCCCCTCACCAGGCTCTGGCTGCTGGGCTTCGTCATCTTCATTTCTTCGAATATCATCGGCTCCCTCGTCCAGATCGCATCGCTGCCTGTTGTGATTCTCGCCCCGCTCGGTGCCGTCTCGCTTCTCTGGAACGCTTTCTTTGCCCGCATCATTTTGGGTGACGTTTTCTCCCCTTGGATGGTCCTTGGCACTGTCCTTATTGCTGGTGGAGCTGTGCTCATCGCCATGTTCGGCATAGTTCCTGAACCAACACGTTCCCTTGAAGATCTTTTGGCTCTGTTTAGTCGACCAGCGTTCTTGATCTATTTCTCCATTCTTAGCGCAATGGTGTTCATCTGCCTCCTATTTGTATGTCTCACTCGACTATTTCTGGAATAGTATACTGAACAGACATGAGGTTATAGACCCATTTTATAGAATATTCCACTTCATTCAATGCTATCAACCCGACGACGTCGGCGAGTTTAACCCATGCTCTCGAATCTGGGCCATTTACTACAACCGGCCTTTCGGAAATGGGAATCGTCACTGAACAGACTCCTCTTCTGGACCGGAAATCATTGCTGCCGCCGCCTACGCCGCCATGGAACGCTTGCGCGTGTGATGCCAGCGGCAACCGCGCTCGACTATTTATCGCGATATCCTACGCCTCCTTTTCAGGCATTATATCTGGAATGTGTCTTGTTTTCGCCAAGAGTGGCGTGGAGCTCCTTCTTTTGACATTTCGAGGCCAGAACCAATTCTGGCGGTGGCAAATGTGGGTCCTCGTGCTCGGTCTCGGGGCTTTTGCGTTGCTGCAATTGTGGTACTTGCACAAAGCGTTGGTGCTGGCGGATCCTACCCTTGTCTGTCCATGTGAGTATTTCTTTTCCTCGTGGATGGACGAAGTGATGTTAATATGGGTTGCGTAGCAGCCTTTTGTTTCTACAATCTTTCATCCATTGTCAATGGACTCGTCTACTTTGACCAATTCTCACTGATTTCCCCTGTGCACCTTGCCCTTGTTGGGCTTGGCATCGTTGTACTACTCGGGGGTGTTTGGGTGGTAAGCATCCAGTCTGGAGGCAAAGAGGTGGATGTCGAGCCATGGGGTGACAGTGACGATGGAGGAGATGCGAGAGAAAGGTACGAAACAACGGCTGAACCGGGTGGGCGAGACACGACAAGAACGGAGGGGGAGACTCGGTCGATAGAGTCGGCAATGTGCTCGGAGACTGGAAGACCAGACGCGGAGGAGGGAAGCTCAGCGAGTGTATCGCGAGCGGTGCAGCCGTATCGGCGGAAAACGACGCATGATGTGACCCAACAGGCGTCTTTGTCTCAAACAGTTTCGCCGCCTGTCGTACCTGTGTCGACGCTGAGGACCGGTTTCCAGATCGGGCTTTCGCCTGTCAGCCCCGGATTTGCGATTGTACCAAAAGAACGGGGAAGAAGGGTGAGTGGACTTGGCGTTGTGGATGGGGTGATGGAGGAAGAGCGGCGGCGGAGGAGGAGGAGGACGGTGAGCGAGGGGGATGTACGTGAGGAGGGGCGATGGCGATGGATTCCGTGTATGTAAGGTACGACCCTGAGAGGTTTATTTCAATAGTAATAATATTTTTTTCTGATGTATGGATGTCAAGAGTATATAAATGAAAAGATGAATGTACTGAATGTTTCTGTGCCATCCCTCTCCTCCTCACATGGCTGCTGTCCGCCGTCCAGCCGCTCCCCCGCCCACTGCGGTCGCCGCCAGCCCAACTCTGGCCGCCAACGCGCTCAAATCCCGCTTCTCGGACCAGTCCCTTACCCCGCCCCGCGCCAAGGCACGCTCCGCTTCCTCCCCTCTCATCAATATCTCTACCACCTCTACTCCCGAAGACCCTGCCCTTGCCGACGAGCTCGACTACATCACCATCCACCCCCCCGCCATCTCCTCCCCCTCCGCCCTTCATCGCACAGACAAGGCGTCCCGCATCCTTGGCATCAAACACCGCAGGAGCATGGAGCCCATCCCCGCCTCTGCACGCAACTCTATCGTCTCCACTCGTTCAGCTCGCGAGCCATCTCCCATCCCCTCGTTTGTTCCCACACTCCCCCTCACCTCCCTCTATGTCGTCTCTGGCCTTCCCAAATCTCCCCATACCTGGACCCTCGCCGATCCTGACTCTGTCATTGGCCTCCATCACTCCGAGGGCGCTGTCAGCCGCTGGTGGCGTCCCGAAGTCCTGGGAAGCACCGTCAGCCCAGGCGCTGGCGGCGGAAAGAAGAAAAAGCGAGGAAAGGGCGAGGAGGTTATGAAAGGCGCTGGTGCCCTCTCCAAGCAAGAGGTCAGCAAGATGCTCTCTAAAGCCCTGAAGGTCAGTAACCTCCATCCTCTTCATTCTTCCCCTCGTCCATTTCCTTCTATAGCTCTCTTTCACCAGAGAGGTAGAGGTCATCGCCTCCACCCTCCAGCCAGCCTCTACTATACATACTTTCACTTTCAACCTCCCCGCTCCTAACACTCCTTTGGCTCCCACCCCTTCTGGCGACCTCCTCCGTGCTTCTGTCCTGACCAACACGGATAATCGCTCCTCTGCCGCCACTTTTTCGTATCCTTATACAGACAACCCCTTTGCTCGTCCCTCTTCTGCATATCTTGGTCCCCCGAGTCTCCTTGGAAACGGATCACACAGCGCTGCCGGCGTCGTCGCTTCCAATACCAGTGAACTGAATTCTCTGGGTGCCAGTACTGTCACCTATCACGGAGTTTGCTTGACCGTCTGGTCTCACGCAGACGCAGAACGTAGCAACGCCATTCGTCGCACTCTAGAGGCCAGTCGCTCCCGTAAAGAGTCAGCACAGTCCCTCGTCGCCTCCAGACTCAAGAACATACGCGCTGACGTACCCGCCGACAATGCCGATCCCACTATTCAAGCTCGCAGAAGCGCTAAGAAGAGTGCTCGCGGGCCCTGGGCCGACGCAGAAACTGATGGTGGAGAAACTGAGCCTGAAGGGGCCATAAGCGAAAGCGACTTCGAAGCCGCAAGCACCGTCGGTCATGGGCCTGGTGAGAGCACTTTGTTTTTGCCCGGAGACACCGTCTTCTGGTTGCCTTATGCCCTCAGTGAGTTCTCTGTTACGCCGCCGCCGATTTTTCCCTGACAGTATGACCCGTTAGCACTCGTGTCACGTCATCCAGTCTATGACCTTATGCGTGATTATCTCACTCTCTCCTGGGCGCGTTTCTCTAAAGACGTACAATCTCACACCCTGCAAATTTCCAAGATTCTCGCCCACCCCGCTCCCCGCGCCGGTGATCTCATCAAGCTTGATGCCAGCCCTAGAAACGACGGCACAGACTCCAACTTGGAAGTCATTGCTCGTTTTCCAGGTGGTCTGGACTTTGGCCGTGGCCTTGTGGATATCAACTTTACTATGTGGCCCCTATTTAAATGCTTGAATATTGACAACATTCTGACCATATGCGAAGTAAGCTGCTTTTCCTTCAAACTGCCTCTCTCTCATCATCGGTTGCATAGATTGCTCTCGCGCCTACGGGTCGCATCCTGTTCTTCTCAAGGCATCCCGCCATGCTTGGAGTAAGTATCTTGTTATACTCTCACTTTTTCATATCGACCTTCGTTACTTAGATCGCTGTTTCTACAATCAAATATCTCGTTGAGCTGCGTGGATGGAACGGTATATCCTTACCGGCAGTACATTCTCGAGATGCCAAGATCTACATCGACGACCCAGGCCCATGGATCATGGGCCTTGCGACAGAGGCAAGATATAGCATCAGACCTGGTCCCGAAGTGTGTGTCTGTGATCTGTTAGTGTTCCTTCTCATACCCGAAAGCGACGATCCCTATGTTGACAAGAATAATTCACATTCAGGGATATAAACTACTTGTGAGTATTCCTATCATCCTGCTGCGATCGTTTGCACCCAATATGTCTCCAGGAGTTGTCCTTCTCCCCCAGCGGGCGTCATATCCGTCAAACAACAGCGCGAAAAGTACAGACAAAATCTTTTCGCGGCCTTTGAGACGCATTACCACCCTGACCACTCTGTTCCGAGGTTCGTTCATTTCCCCCCAGAGAAGTGATATTCTAAAGACCATTCACCTTGAAGTGAGTTCAAGGAGGCTTTCCCTGCAGGTCGTTTCCGGCCAGTGTGCAAGATCCAAGCCAAGAGAGGTGCTTCTTCCGCTGCGGTGGCCGAACAGATCAAACCCCCCGACTGGTGGCATTCCACGCGTATCATTCAAGCATTCGATAGCGTTTTACAAGACAAGGCAAGTCGGATTGTAACAGCGCCGGCGACAGAATGTTGACCTTTTGTTTTGATTTTTACAAAGTTGAAAAAACCGTCGTTCTTAAAGCGCATGAGCAAGCTGGGAACCTATAAACGACCTCCTCAACTTACTGCAGCCGAACAGCTTATCCAACACTCCATCCGCAAACGTGCAACGGCCTTTGTCGACGCTAGGGACGACCTTGAGACCAAGATCGGGCGCCTTTCTCGCCGACTCAATTTCCTGATGACGGAATCAGACCTCTGGAGAGATAAATTTGTGACATTCGAGCAATATGCTGAAAAGCTCAGTGCCGAGGCGAACCAGCTTCGGACGAAGATAAACAAGGAACAAAGAGAGACCAAAAGACTTTCTGGGCTTGTCACCCTCACGGCCGTTGAAAAAAATAAACTTCAAAACCGTGAGACGATATTTTCTACAATTTATACCCTTAAACGAATGCCTTGTCCGTTGTTCGTTCTAGAACTCAAAGATACTGAAGTGGCTCACAAGGAAGCGGTCCTCGAGTTGGCGCAGATGAAAGAAACAATGGACAAGATGGAACAAGAACGCGCCGAGATGATTGCAGAAGTCGAGGCGCAGATTGAAAAGGCATTGGCGTCGATGGCTGTTGAATTGGACGAATCTGACTATGCCAGCTCTCGTCCCAACAGTCGCTTGTCTGCTGCATCCCGGCCTTCCAAGTCGCGACGCCCCAGTGATGCAACACCTAAACCGCGTCCACTGCGGTCGATTGGAACCGAGTCCACCTTGGCTGAGTCATACAGCAGTAACGATGGCGAAGAAGTCAAGATAAAAACAGCTGAAGGCGATGTGCAGACCCAGGACGAAGAGGAAGAGACCAAACCGAACAAGAAACGCTTTTCAGCCTCCCAGGTTGATCTGTTTCAAGACAGCATGAACGCGGTTGACGAGGGCATCTCTCTGAAAAGTGACAAGATTGCTCAGAAAGTGCTCGAAATCGAACTGAAGGTATGTTTTTTAAGAAAGTTGATTATGAAGAAGCTTCTTCCAACCCCTGCCTTCATCACTACTAGCTTGAGACCGCACTTGCCTCCGAACATCGGACGAGCAAAAGGAAAATTCATGCCACAATACCACGAGAAAGCGAGGAAGAACCCACAGAGGCTCCGGTGGCCCGTTCCCGCACAGCAAAAGGTTTGCGTATCTCCACCACCAAGCCCGCAATGAAGAACCGAACAAGAAGTGGAACAGCCTCCTCGACGCAAACTAGAACCAGTATCCAAACTGATGAAGGAACTGTTGTTTACACTCGGTCTCTCGTCACCAAGCCATCGGAACCCAGAACCAAATCCCCAACTTCTGACACTGGCCGTGACGAACAGAGTAGTACCCCGGAACCACGAGCCGAGCAAACCAAACCTTCAGACGTCGGCTCTACAGTCACCCGGCCAACTGTCCCTGGAGCATCAACAAGTGCTGCATTCCTCTCCCTCTCCAGCATTGCGACTACTACCGATGAATCTGACACCGATTTCCAAAGCGCCTATTCAACCAGCCCTCGTGAAAGTTACGTGGAGAATGACGGAGATCACCAGACTTATGACGAAGATTCCACAATACCTTATCGAGAACGTGTTCTCAGCACCAGCACTGCTATATATCCCCGTGACTATGCAAGCCTGGATTCGGCGATACCAGATATTCACAGTGGAGGGATCATCGTCTCTGATTAAAAATACAGGATACGACTTTATTGCTTACATGGATCTGCACTGCTTATTACTTACCATTCATTTCTGTACCATTATTTGTTCGCTTCGAACTAGTCATTTACATCATTATCTGATTTTACTCTAGTACACTACTATATGCTGTCGTTCCTTCATAGATCCATCCTTTTCTTTGCGTTGAACATTTTCACAACTGAGCCAACCTGACCGAAGAACCATGATTGTGAGCTCTTGTCGGGAATGAATACAAATCTATCATTCTCCTTTCCGCTCTTGTGGGCAAAACGTACACCAGTATCTTCCACTGTCACTCCTTGGACATCGACAAATGACAATTCCCAGTCGAGCCGAAGGCTCTTGGACCAAAACGATATTATCCTTGACAGCGTTAAAATCGCCACTATATCGTCCCTTGTAGAATCTGCAAAATTATGCATGAAGCTGTCATCATGTTGATTTCTGTGATGGATACATACTGATGTGAGCAACGTAGAACTCTTGTCGATAAGCACCGTTGTTCAAGTCCTTCATCCAATACTGGCCGAGGGCCTCGCGGGCGGAGTACGGCTATACGAGATCATAGTATGCATAAGAATCAAGGCTGGGGGGAGGATCTCACGCGTAAAACACCATCTGCAGGTGTGAGTCTCGGCTAGCAGAAAGACAGAAATACATCTCCAGTACGTGAGTCTGATGAATAGACGTACCAAGCGAACACGATCGCGATCAGGGCTGTCGAAAACTGTAGTCGTATTTCGTATTCCTCCTCATGGGTAAATAAATGATACGATGGACCCATAGAAGTCTAACTCACCCTCAGAAACATTTGCCGCAAGGTCGAAGACGCCTACGACAGGTTTTGTGACAACTCTGAGAAAAAAGTAAGGAAGAACACGACGGTTGGATTTGTAGAAGAACAAACCCGACAAGCCCCTTCCCTACACCTTTGAAAAAACCGAGTGCTCCGCCTGATTCAGCTCCTTCGATCGGTTTCATCTGTACAGAGTGATCTGAGTTGTCGAAATAGATACAAGGGACGGTTTCTTTACAATGACTCCTTCCACCGCACTTGTAAGACTGTTCGCTAACGCTTCGCCCCCAGCTGCAACCCCATAACTTTGGAATAGATTAGCCAATGTCCATTGATATTGGATTTTATTGCCCACATTGCATGGCGAGGTTTATTTCGGCGTTGCGCCAATCTCCTTCTCGCTTGATATTCAGGATCGAACGTTGCCGCGGATAAACCTATGATACCCAGACAAGAGTCAGTCGAGTTATGCAACCAAAGCTACAAAGGTGAAGGACCTTTTCCCACACTACTGGTAAATTTCGTCACACTGTCGCTGACACCGAATACCGTCTTTTTAACAAAGCTTGCAGCACCCTGTCGGCCACCTCAGCTTACGGATGCCTGTGAAACTATATTTGACTCCAAACCTTCGCAATTCCGATGCCTAGTTCCTTGTTTCCATGCATGACGACACCATGGAAAGGTTCGTAGAAAATATCGGCAACACCTGAACTGACGTTCGTGAATAACCCAACCGGATTGCCGATGAAGTCTGCGGAACCAAGAATTCGGTACAGTTGGCGCAGAATGTCCTGACGGTAATGATATCTTATCCGATACAGAAGTTCTGGGAGAGTGAGGCGTATGTCCTTGAGACCCAAAGCGTTCAATTCGAGAGGGGCATCGTTTATGTTCCCCACCGTCATTGTCAAAGCGTTCAGGACAACTGCGAGCGGATTTCTTATATTCAACCTGGGTTGAATGTTCAAACTAGTGCTTTGTTTAGAAAATAAAAACGAGATTACTTCTCACTGTTGGTCCTCTCCGAACGCACAAATGATAATGCGACTTTGATGGGCTGAAGTTCAAGCACCTCAAAGTACAGGTCTTGCCCTGAAATATTATCGATCGGCTCTGGAATTGTTTCAATGTTTTGAAGCAATAGGCTGTCAAGAGGCAATTAACGTCGCACAAGTCATACAAAGCAGGATTCAACTTGCTCCTCGGTTTCGACCTGCCATGCAGATCCTTGAATCTGTGTTAAGTCATAGATAGAAAAAAGCAGATCTTCATCTGCCTCTATGGTAAGAGCTTGAAGCAAGACTGAACAATATTTGACAAAAAGCACTCCGTGTTCTAATAAGAGTCACATAACAGTCGAATGCGGTTTGTTAGGATGAGATGCAGCTAACCTTGATCTTTCAGCCAGATGATAGAGGCCTGAACAGTGGGGGGCGCAGCAACACCGCTTGCTCCTTCAGCGAGAGGGGTGGGTTGAAGCATGACAGGGTACGTGGCATCGTGCAGTTGATTGTCGACCTGGAGACTTCCACAAGACAGATTAAATGTTTGAGCAATCATACTATTGGAGTATTCAAGCTTTAATCCATCTGCAGTTGCATAAATGACCTCGGCCATTTTCTTGTTGACCAAAGAGATGCCAACACCAGAGAGTTCTAAAACGAAAGCCAGCGTCGGAGAAACAGTATCAGTGACAGCTTCGAATCCATCTGTGCTACTGGAGGTGGAGATGGTGTCCTGTCTTGTGCTAGAACTTGAGTGCGTTTGCACGCGAGGCTTGTACACACTTTGATCTGCATGGTAGTTGGATATTCTCAAAACTTGCTGGTGACCATCTGCACGAACATCCAAGGACACAGCCTTGGTACGCTGATCGTCCTGGAGAATGATGAGCAGGACGCAAGGAGTCGATGAGCCGGGCATACGCTGAATTTAAATGGAATCAGGTTTCCAATTTCCAATACGTCGACGACTCGGCGAGCTCCGTTGATCGTCAAAACTATCTTCTTATCTCGGGCTGCGGGAAAGTCCCAAGCATAGTGAGCGGTTGTAAGAGGCTTGGCCATATATGTCGGAGGTGCACGATTAAGTACGCCTGTGGCATTCGAGGCGAAGTCCTGAAGATAGTCTTTAGATCAAAAGCTTACCAGAATGGTTCAAGAATACTTACCTTCTGATAAAATGTGACAACATAATCACTTTCATTTTCAATCATGAATGGCCACAGTTCGGGTCGGGAGAAGAACACAAAAATTGTTGATCCATCAAGTTTAACATCGGCTTGTATCAGTCGAGGGCTGTTTTCTTCATCAGCGTGACTGTGGCCGCGAAGTCGAAAGTGAACAGTGCCGATATCCTCGATATTGATAGGAGGCGACCTGGGCAACTCAGTTTGAAAATCATATCATTAGAAAGAAACACTTACCACTGAGTGTTGAGGCCTGGATATGCAATAGTGAGCAGCTTCTCTGCACCGTTTCTGATAAGTTGGAAGGGGCATCGCTCTCCAGGTTCGATTATTGAATGGTCCCTAGGAGGACAACCATGTTCGCGGAAAGATATGACCTCTCGAAGATTGTTTTTGAGAAGGAAACGAGGGGTAATTGTGATAACCTTCGTCAGTCTATATTTGCCGAAACCCTCGTTCCAGGACAAACCGATGTGAACTTCTTCAAATTTTTCCTTTCGAGAGCCGATGGCCAATGCTGTCTCCGCAGCAGGTGCCTCGAAGCTGAGTATCTACTGAAGGTGTTAGTCACATTTCAAACCTGTATTGGCACATGCACCTTCGACCACCCCGAATCGCCCACTTTGACAAGGAACTCATGACCATTCGCTTGTGGATGTGACAACACTAGTAGTGGAAGATTGTCCAGATTCGCCCAAATAGATCGATGTGCCGACTTACAAAAGGGAAATGGCCGCGAGAGAATGTCTGAATGATGGGGAATTGAGGTTCAAATCGCTCTAAGCAGGAATGTGTCATACCTGTGGGAAAATCTCCAGCAACCTCCTGAGAGCCTGCACGAGTAGAACGAGTGGTCTTGACAGAAAAGGGAAGACCAGTTTTGTTGATGAATATGTACGGACAGTAGATTTGGACTTTGAAAGCGCCACCAGATTCTGCATATCGACTGAACGAAGCTTAAAAAGAAGATCATCACTTGGTGGACGATTTGACTCACATGTAGTTCAAATTCAAACGCAAGCGCCTATCACACTGATCTTTCAGTGTCAGGCGGGTTTCGATCTCAAAATCTGAGTGTCCATCTGTGTTGATAATTGCAAACTCGCTGGGGCCGAATACTTCGATTGATCAGTCAGGGAATAAGATGCTCTTGTAAGAGTGCTCACCCGTCTCTTGTAACTCTACATTTAGCAGGACGAAATGCCCTAGTTCTACCGAATGTACAGGCATCACCCCACCTTTCCTCAAGTAACTGCGCCAATTTTGGTCACTGTCTTTGTCGTAAATGCGGTATTCCAAGTTGTATGGCAACAGATTTTCGAGTTCAAGTGGCGCACGAAGCTTGAGGTCGATTTTTGGGAATTTCCTTGGGTCTCATAAGCGAGATTGGATGAGCCGTGATTACTCGGACCTACCGGGACACTGCGTCTGAAGCATCTGTCCGCACCCAAGCCTGAAAGCGGAATGCAGCTTCAGCTAGGTTAGCATGAGGACATCTGATAGTAAAGCTCTTTTTGACGACTAATTCCTCCCAACCGATTGCAGGGCACCACTTATAGCCGAAACCTTCTAAAGACCTACTTTTTAAAAAAAGGCTAGTTTCATGGATCAGAAAGAGACGTACGATCTGGCTGGATCCTTATCTTATATTGCATAACAGCCTCTATCGGAACTGCGTAATCTTGTCCTGGTGCTATCTTTTCCAGACCATGGACTGGGCGGCCGCCGTCATCCACAAGCATCAATTCCAAGGGGTAAAGGGTCAGGTTTTCGAGTCTGTACGTGGATCGGATGGTGACGATTTTGACAGTATCGACGACCTTGACTTCACATAACAATCGACTGGGATGTTTCATCCTGGGACGGAGGGAGAAGATATATTCGCCCTCGCGATCTACAGGGATGCTTCTCAGTTTTTCCCATTCCTTGTCAATGATTTGAACACCAATGTTGTGCTGGCTCGAGGAGACGTTCTACAATGATGTATTGTCAAATACGTAGGAAGAGGCGGACATGCTTTGGTACCTCTCGTGTCGTTTTCCAGTCATCGAATCTCCAGTCAATGACCTGATCATGGAGAACCTTTACAGCAGCCGAGTCGCTCTTGTTGCTGCTCTCAGTGTCGGACCAAACAAAAATAGGGGACCCTGTGCGATTTCGTATGCGATAAGGGGCGTAGATGCCACGGGGCTTTTGAAGTACTTCTTGTCCATCTCTAGCCCAAACATTCAATGTAGTGGTCGAAATTTCCATAAATGTAGCAGTGACATTGAGATCAAGCCGTTCCCGAGCAGACAAAGTGACATTCAGACCTCCACTTGGCTCTTCTTTTGCAACCTGTTCTCGACTCATGAGTTTATGCACCTCTCCCCCCGAGGGGCTCACCTTTATTGTGAAAGTCCAAGGATCAATCACTAGATGCAATAAGCTTGTCCATCCAGGTCAGTGATGAGACAAACTCACGAGGCTCCCAGTGTGAATTCGACAAGTTCCAATAGCTAATTTGCATTGCAATCGTCGCGCTCGCGTGAAGCTGCATGGAACGCATGATCACAACATGAGATTTCACATATGACGACCATGGCGTGAGATCATCTACCTCCCCAGACCAATCTTTGGCGCCAACGATGAGAGGGTTGACTTTGACATGCAACATAGGTTGCTCATGCAGATCACCGATGAGGATGAATCGGAATCCATCAAATGAACCTGTTAACTGAAAAACGAGTAAAAAATGCCAAAAAGGACGTTCAGTACATCTACTAACTTGTTCTTTGGACATCAAAACATGTGCGTTTCCAAGGGTGCGACGAGGTTTTGTCATGGTGTTTGGAAACCCAGCCGAAAGTTGACTTGAAGTTCGGACTTCGTCTATTTGTGAGGATATTTTTTGTGACTTCTGATAGGAGTCGATCGCCTTGTTGATGATAGAGAATATTAGATTAAGATCGCCATATGATGCTCGGAGAGTTATAGGTTTAACAGCAATCTCCATGCTTGTCATTTGCTGGGAAGATGAGGAGGGGCTATCCATGGAAAGAGTGACATCAACATCATCCAAGAATTTCACGCTCTCTGAGAATTTCCCCATTTGTATCAAGGACATGGCCAGATGCTTGAGTGATAAAGCGAGGACTCCCTGGATGGTCAATCAGCGAGACATATCGAAATTACAGCGAATATTACCTGTTGTGATACGAGGATATGTTGGACGGAAAGTTTGATACATTGCGAATTTGATTCTTCGTCATTCTCCAGTACAGTGACGGAAAGATCATGGAGTTCTACGCGAAAGTCCATTTCTCCTCTTGCAGATTCATTTTGCTCGATTTGTATGAGAGAGGTGTCCCGAAAGCCGAGAGACTGTTGATCGGTAGAAAAGGCACTTGTGAAAAACGCAAGCAGAGCGATTACCGGCTCAATCGCGAAAATTATCTGAGGAGCGTCCACAGTCAAAATGGCAAACGCTACGCGGGTGCTCGACGCGGTGTAGAGCAACATGACTTGATTTCGGTCATGCTGTGCCGCTGGGATGATTTCGCGAAAATTAGAAGTGCCGGGCCGTGTGTTGCTCATGGTAAAAGACCGTAAGGCAACTTCTGCTTCTTTGCTGCCGTCGGACAACAGTTTCAAGCGAAGTCTAGTGTTGTTCAAAGCAAATATTGCAATCCCATGGTCTTGAAGACTGGACTCTGACGTGGCACCGCTATCGTATAGGTGTAGTCTGATGGTGTTGACGAAAACCACCAAATCCAGAGTGGACCAGGTTGAATTGCCTGTGTCTGACGCCATGATCCTAATCTCTGGCGCCAAACTTACATTCCCGTCCTGTTCGATAATATTAGCAGTTGCGGCGTCATCGTGGTCGGGCGTGTCCAGAGTGGGCGCGAGGATCGCAGGTATAACTTGTGAAAGTTTAACGAGAAGACCATATTGAATCTCTGTGAGATGCAGCTTGATATCTGAAATGGTGATGGACACCTGCAAAAAAGTCAGACGAAGTAAAACCACCGCCTGAAGCAACGCGCCTGATTATCCGGACGCTCGTAGTTTATTCCGCGATCTAGTGTAACTGATTGTAAAATATCCGCCGATATATTTATATCTTCGATCATTTTCAGCAGCATGGCCTGCCCGCCTGTATACACAGTTGAAACAAGTTGTATACCAGTAAGGCTTGCAGTTATTTTGTTAACGGCTTGGTCGGGAGTATTTTGAGCGGCGATTTTACCAAGTTCCATGACAAGAACATTATGCTGATACACTGGGTCGGAAGGAAAAACAAGAATTGGCGTCTGGATAGAGACCTCGAACTGCATTTGGTCAATTTCGATCGTTGACGCTGTTTGAACCGCAACCTGAGTTGCGGCATCGTAGAGTCCTTTCAGTCGAGCAAGCTTAGTGACAAAGAGATGGATGTCGCGAAGGGGCTCTTTCAAAAAATTGAGTTTTAGGGATGCAGCATTGAGGTATATCGAAGATTTGATCCCTTTGTATGATTCATCGTCTGGATCATAAGTTTGATATCGGAATTCCGCGAAATTTTGACCCTGTATCGACAAAATTTGGTTGAATTCCTCGCGGAATGCATACGCTTGATTGTCGTTGCTAAGGGCCAGATTACCCAAACGACCGGCTACGCGAAGCGTTTTGGGACGCAAGAAAACAGAGACATCGGCCGTGGACAGAGAAAGTGTAGCAAGACTGTCAAGTCCATGGCGAATTAGGGCAACTGGGATGGAGCTGAGCGGACGGCTAGGAAAAACAATTTGAAGAGACTGACCCTGAACCCTCGCGAGCTTGACAAGAATTCGAATTCGTTGCTCAGCCGGATTCGTAGGATGTGACTCAGAGGGACTACTCTGGAGTGGGTCGTCTCCGTTTGTGGTGGTTTGTTGGGTTGGCTGCGAGACAAAGGTTGCCATGATAAAGTCATAGAGAGCGATAATTGGTTCTGGCGCCGCGCGAAATTTGACAGTTGAAATCTGAATATCGACTGCCTGATTGACGCCCTCGTAGACAGTAAGAAAATCTGGAGACTCATTCTGCACCCGAGTATAGGCAACGGTAAGAAGATCTCCATCTTTTTCTGGATATGGATCTGTTGATGATATGAACCGCAAAGATTCTTCCATTAGGGTTTGGACAAGATCCATGGAAAGTGAGCTGACAGTCCTGAAGATCAACCAAAGAAAGGAAGAGATGAAACGATTAGACTTGCCGTAGATTGATGTTAACCTTCATCTCGAACTTTGAGAGGGTAATGACAAGAACAAAGCTTTGGAATAACACCTCCCCAAGTCGCCTTTCATCACCCTCAATTGTGGACTTGAATATCGAAGCCCGTAGGGAATCGACTTGAAAGTTAAGCTCGAATATACGCTGGTATGCCTGGAGATGCTGCAAGAATGAGGGATACATAGACAGTCACTGAGAGGACTCGAAGAAATACCGTACATTATTTGACCCGTCATCAGCCTCAAAAAACAGGTCTTCTTGAGTTCCTTCGCCATCGTCGCTGTTTCCGTCTCCAATGCTATCATCAACGCTATAGTCTGTCTCTGGTTGATCGAAGAAGGTAGGTTGGAGATTGAAGGGTTCAGTAACCCTTCTTGTTGGTGGCAGTGACAAGGTGCCTTCGTCATCGACAAAATTGGGGATACACGTGTCAATCAGACTTAGAAGAGATTTGTACTTCGAGTCGGAGAAGTTGACTTGAAGACAGGGAAGTTTCCCGGACATTTTGAACCGGGGGAGGTTGAGGACGGTGGGAACGATAGAAGCGTGAACCTGGAGGTCGATGTTGATCCTCTCCAGAAGGTGTAGTGAATCACGGGAGTTTGCATGCAATGCATCAAGGCATGATTGCAAGTTGATTCCGATGATGAACTAAGGAAGTTTCGTAAATTATTTATGTAGGACAAAAACCTCCTCACCTGCGCAGCTTCCAATTTCAGGGACAATTTGTCGTACATCAACGATTCAAGATATCTGTAGTCTTCGTCGTTGTATTGCTGATTCCGTTTGAGGCGGATACTACGGATGGCCTCTTTATCAGCCAGATTACTCTCTATGGATATATGACCAGCATCAACAATGAGATGATTGCAGTCATGAGCAGTGACACTGTCTAGGGTGAGTGAGTGTAAAATACGTAATTGTTCAGATCTTACTCTTCGGGGATGATGATCACAGGCGCGTTCATGTCCACGTGGATATCTATCGTCTTGTGGGTTTGAAGTGCAAATTCCAAACCAGCTCGAGTTTCTTTGCGGAAACCTTCCAAAGTCCGACTTGCAACGTTCTGAAGCAAATCTGTCCAGGAAATTTGAAGATAATAAAACAGTGCTTACCAAAAGTGCTTCCACGGATTCCAACTGACTAGCGGGTGGTTTCAGAAACTTGTAGATGGCCTCTACATAACCTTTGTGATAGATGATCTCCATGTGACGCATATGAAGAGTCAATGCACTATCAGCTCGTCCATCTAAAGGGTTACTCTCGAACTTGAAAAAGAAAAATGGGTCATCCTCCAATGTCTGGGCCGTGTGATATTGTTTTTGTTTGTCCTTGACACTGACGATCTGTGGATGGAGGCTATTCCTCGTGAGACCATCAAAAACTCCAAAACCCCCCAGAGAGATCGAAAATTCAAGATTGTCATGCCTTTGAAGAAACCCAGCCTGAAAGATGTCAAAGACAACTGAAACAACATCTTGGCGTTTGCCGTGGGGATCCCTTCTGAGTGCAAATGAACCTTTGTTTAATTTTGCAGTAACGCAGGTTTGGAGAAAATCCTTTGGTGTCTGGAAGGATTCGGCCAAGGCAGTCTTCTCGTCATAGTCTAGGACGTCGTAAAGCTCCTTGCGTTGTTCAGCTGTAATGTTGCCGAAGCTCAGATCTTCCCCAGATTGGATACTCGGAGATGAACGCCAAAGCCAACTTGTCCACCCATATTTTGATGCCTCCTCTGCTTTCCTTGTTTCCAACTTCTGACGGAAAGCCTGGTTTTTACGCATACGGGACCGTGCGATAGATCGATAGAACCGGATGTCCTCATAGGAGAGTTTCCTTTCAAGCGTTTCTAGATCTTTGAGGTCCTTTAATGGAATGTTAAGAGGTCACTTGGAGGAGGATGGTGCGACTTGCCGTGGGAGACAGCACATTAAGGACCTTTTTCCCGAAAAGGTCAACGTAGCAGAGCCTATCATCCCTTCGCTCTGCGAAGTAACTCCACGTCCACTTTCTATTACGTTCCCGAACCCCCGCCAGGATAGCTTGACCTGCGAAAAGAAGACGCGTTCTCGGGGCGTTCATTGAGTGCTCTTTGGGCCAGAACCTTTGATACTGGACATGATGGATGGTTAGAAACGACCCCCTGGGTGATTTACGACGTACTTGGCGTTGGCGTATATAAACATGGTACATGTCAAGAAGGGATATGATATCTCGATACTCATCGTTATCCAAAGCAACTCCAATCTCGTCGAAGCTCAACTGAACATCGAATCGAGGTGTTTTTCGGTTGACTTTATGATTCATGACAATCTTGCCATGATATCAGCCTGACTTCTGTAACCTACATTCGAGATAAGATCGACGCACTCGGCCCTCTCCAGACACTGGCTTGAGGATAAATTGGTGACCTGTATCATCCTTGTGGGAGATCTATAATGTAGCATTCAGGCTGTAGTGGGGTAGAACTATTGGGATTAGACTCGCCATATCGGAGAACTCCCGTATTACTTCAGCAAAAGACAACTCAACCATGGTTGACGTGTCCGTATCGAAATAGAACGCCAAAGACTCCAGGTTTGCAAGCTGTAGAAAGTCATTTATAAGGTCCATGTTGTGGGGATCATCCTCTGCACCTTGTGAATAGCCCTAGCAGTGCTTTCTATGAAGGCGGGTTCCCATTCCTCATTGACAGAAATTGCAGTGAATCCGGCCAAGGTCAGACCAGCCGCAAATGGATGCTGAAAACCGATCAGCAAACTGCGAAATTGAGAGGGGATCATTACTTACTCCTGGGACGCTCAGCCTGTCCTCATACCGCACATGGATGTTTTTTATAGTGACTTGAAGATTATTGATGATTTTCGCAGTCAAGGATTCCCATAAGCCTTGCGCCCCAGCGGATTCTGACTTGGGTTGGACGATTCTCAAGACAACGTAAGATAGCTCGTACCAGAGGCTTCTACTTGGTGGTCACGCATGTGCAAAAGTTCCGTGTTCTCCAGTCGTTCGGCCTTGGCAGCCTGAGCTCGGTTCCCCTCTTCTTCGGGATCATCGTCGGTTCGAGGTGAAGGAACAACAAGAAGGTAAACATCTTCTACGAGGATCTTGGCAGGTTGGTTTCCGAGGTTGAGCCAATGAAGCGATAATGACAACTTTCCCAGGTGGCCTGAAGAAAGTTAGACTATGCGACATCGATGCAACAAGAGGAACCATTGCCTTGCACGACATCCACAGGCAAGCGGAATTTGTCGAGGGCACCTTTCTTGAGGCGAAGATTGCAAAGAGTCAATTGACCTTTGAAGGGATCAGAATTCTACCCTTGCATTGCAAAGACACTGACCTTGAGCAATCCCGTAATTAACCTGGTTCAAGTCAAGATTCTCAACATAAGGGGCTAGGATACGATTGAAGACCTGCAGAGACTTGATAACAGGAAATACGAGAGGAAATATGTTTCAACATACCACATTTAAGACCTCTTTGCCTGGGTCAAGCCACCACATGGTGTTTGATAAGCAAAATGGATGGAGTTTGTGCTGAGAAGCCGTTTTCTGAATCACGTCATTTAGATACATAGAATGCCACCCCCTTTATGTACGATTTGCGGGACAGGTATAACGTCGCACTATCCACTGCCACAGGCAATGCAACTCCAAGAGCAAGCCCTGTCAATGAGTTGCATCTTACTGCACGCTAGTAGCTATAGCATACTTCAAGGTTTGGCTTGCGGCCGGGCCAAGAAGCTCGGAGTCCGATGCCAATTCCGCTGGTTTCCGAGTCCAACCAACGTGACGGCCGTGAAATTACATATAAATCCCCTGTCCACATTCTATCTTGAGACGATGGTCGTGTGCCACCCATCCGCATGAAAGGCCCTCAACCACGAAAAACTGCATCAACTTCTTCCATGATCGAATTGACATCTCCGTCGTCTATCGACACTTGCCAGCCTAAGATTCAGCTGAACGAGGTAGGTGCCCATCACTCGTGAAGAACCCTGCTTAACTCTGCCCTTGTATAGCTAGGCAATACGTGTGATTCGATAGAACCATTTACACAGTCAGAACTCCAAAAAAACATTGGCTCGTTGGAATAATCGTCTGGTTTAGGTTGATATTGCGGTCAGGAAAACCTGCTGTCCGTTTGCATTGCACTGTACCTACCTGGAGTCCCTCATATGATAAATGTATGTATCCTCCACTCTGCCATTGAGTGACATTCATCTAAGGACAATCAGACTTGGACCTTCACGACCTCAACGAATTACGTTCACGATTTCTTATATTCATCCACGATCTTCTTAATTCCCTCCGTTCTTCAGGGGTTAGTCTCCGATCTTCACGTACTCACTGCAACTCTCAGATGCGCCCTTTTCAGGTCACAGCATCATACTGTCTCGCTCCATCAGACTCGCCACTTTGTCTGGTCTGTGCGTTGACCCCAGGCTTAGGTCGATCGCAGATACCTTCAACTGCCCATGAGTTGATTAAAGATGCACATCTTTGGGAGAAGTAGGTCACTCAACGTTACTCGCAGGTTTGTTGTTATTTCTCACAACAGATATAGGGAACATGTTCTGCTTGCCGACTTGGAATCTGGACCATGTTTGGTTATCACATAAGTAGTTTCGAATGCCTCGTTTTTAAAACACATGCGAGCATGATGATTTGTGACGTGTATATTTGTCACGCCAATGTGATTTTTTGTCGTGGCAATAAATTTTGGACGGATTTGGCGGATTTCGTTGCTTGGTCTCCCTACCTCGTCATGGCTCCCCTTGCTGATTTCCTGCTGGCATATGTTCCTGCCTCTCTTCCGATATACCTTACCTCCTATGTTCCTGGAAAGTCGCCACTTTCAACCAACGCTGCCGTCGTAGCAACACTTGTTTCTTACCTCGCTGTCATCTTTGGAATCAAGGCCATCATGAAAAACCAACAACCCTACAAGCTCACTCCATTGTTCCAAGCCCACAATGTCATCTTGAGCTCTGGCAGCTTGCTTCTCCTTGTTCTTATGCTGGAGGAAATTCTTCCCATCATGTGGCACAATGGTGTCTTCAACGCCCTCTGCGCTGAAGAGGCTTGGACCCCCGTGAGTCCTTCTCTGTCTTGATCAAACACGCGTCTGATTTCAGGGTTAAGAGGATGGAGTTCTATTATATGGTCAACTATTATTTCAAGTACCTTGAGCTTTTAGATACCGTCTTCCTAGCATTCAAGAAGAAGCCCATGCGTGAGTCCTTCGTCCCTTTCAGCTATATCATCCACAATTCACTTTATTCAGAATTCTTACACGTCTTCCATCACTCTGCAACGGCTTTGCTATGCTACTCTCAACTCAACGGGCGCACGAGTATCGTAAGTGACACGATGGACGTCACTGACCCACTCTAACGAATATAAGTCATGGGCCGTGATTGTTCTGAATTTGGCTGTACATGTCATAATGTGTATGTCAGGCCTTCCAGATTGCAACAGCTCATGACTCAATTTATCAACAGACTATTATTACTATGCCACCGCTGGTGGTGCCAGAATTTGGGCATGTTCTCAACCTTTTGAGAACCAGCATTGTTCTAACATGAAGGCTTTCAGTGGAAAAAATACCTGACCACAATGCAGATCGCGCAGTTTGTCATCGATATCGCCCTCACATACTTTGGCAGTGCGTATGTACATGTCCTCTCTCGACCATGGCTCATTCTCTTTCAAGCTTATTCACATGCTGTGGCAAAGTACTGGCCACATCTCCCTCATGTCGGGAGCTGCGCCGGTGGAGAAAATGCTGCTATCTTCGGCTGCGCCCTTTTGACAAGTTATCTCGGCTTATTCATCAATTTCTACTTCCAAACATACAAGAAACCTGTACGCAAACCTACGGAGAAGATCAACGGCAATGGAGTCGTGTTTGTGCCCCGATCTTCTGCTGTAACTTGGAATGCTAACGAATACGGCAGACATAAATTCCAATGAAATTTAATGGGCATTATTTTGCGTTATATACCCGTGGAGCTTAATTTTGGTACTAATACCTAGACGATATTGACCCCCCAAAATTGATTCGGTCAGCTGGTCGACTAGTTGTGGACTGTAAAAAGTATCAAACTTGATGGACGTCGCACGGTTGCTAGCATTACACATGATATAATAATGGCTGTGGACTCAGACTTTGATACATCATAACATCGCACGCAATCCACAGACCTTTCAGAGACCACCTGTTGTCCATCCCCACCCATTGAACTGAATCTAGCATCTTCGGCGCGTCAGCACCTCAGGGGGCCCCTTATGTCCCAAGATTGGGACCGTTCTCCCAAGGAGTTCCTTGTTTACGCAGAGCTTTACATACCTTCAGCGACAGCATCAGGGCTTCGCAAGGTCAGTCTGACTTGGTCGTTCTCGCGAGAAACACCGAGCTCATCTCTTTAGCCACTAAATCAACGTAAAGTGGTCACTCAATTAGAGGATAATAGGAAGATACGAGGTGAAAGACCCGCAGCAGAATCATTGATCTAATCTAACGTCCCACCTAGAAAAAACGAGTTGGCTTGCGCTTTCGAAAGGTTCCACCGGCTCTGGATATTGGCGGCCCGCTATCTGCAAGCTCTCAGAGGACGGAGAACGCAGCCTTTTGAATATATACCTTGACGTATGCCGTTTGTTCACCTCATGGATGGTCTGACCGTCCAAAAAGGAAAGCATTTTATATCAAACAGTCTACGTCCATCTGCTCAACCAAACAGACGTGAGGCGAGCAGATAGTTCCCTGTTTTTCCGAAAGGAATGTCTTGGGATATATTGCGCCGCGTATGTGTGTACGGCCCGGCGTCCTCTTTCCCTACTGACCTGGAACTCAGAGGCCAACGGTGGACCTCAATGCACACAATCGAGCCGATTTACCTGCAATTTTCAAGTCCAGATTTGTGTGGCACCTGGTTTTCCCTGCTTAGATCATATGCAATTCCCGAGATCTATGGCCGGTGGTTTTTCCCAACTGACGGTGGATCATACCGCATGTGGCGCCAAGTAGAGCTCACAGTCATCCAAGGTCGTGCCTTGGGGAACACCCGATCCTTTGGGAGTGGGCTCAATGGTGATCCAAATACAGAGGCTGACAACGCTGACTTGGGCACATTCTGCGAAATCCATCTAAATGACATTCTATGTGGTTTAACGACAGTCAAAAAGGGCATGGGATTTCCTGACTGGCACGAAAGCTTCACGTTTTCTGACCTACCACCGTTTGAATCAATGGAGCTTTTGTTATGTCGAGAAAAGAAACTCTTCAAACCAATGACTCTAGGCTCAGTGCGAATTTCCCTGGGTAATTTTCGTCGGGGTGAAACTGTCGAGGGGTGGTTCCCAGTGCTCCATGACAGCTCGACAGCTGCCAATATTCAACTTGGGGAAATTAGGCTCAAAATACGTGTCGACGAGTCAGTTTTTCCTGCTTGGCATAATATCATGACTTCTCATCATGTACAGGGAGATTATCCTCCCATATTCAGCCTACTCAGGATTGTTACAGGTCAACTCCCTTTGTGCCCATCCTACCTACCCTCTAACCAATTGTCATAGACGCTAAATTCGCGTAACTTTCTAGACTGGATGGGCGAATTTGAAAGCAAATTGAAATTGAAAGCAATATCGAATCATCTTGTTCACCTTGCTATTGCAAGGCAAGTTGTGGTCGAACAGATCCAAGAGCTTGCCTCCCGCGAGGTGGATGGAACACCGTCATGTGAGCGCGGTGCAAACCGTGGGATGACACGATGCTAAGTACACGATACCAGCGCACCAAACGCTCTTTCGCGGCAATACGATTTTGACAAAGGTCATGGAGTTATGCATGGCTTGGTATGGTAAAGCTTTTCTCGAAGCTAGTATAGGCGGAGTACTTCGAAGGTTGTGCGCAGAGAAGGTTGCTATCGAGGTCGACCCATTGCGGAGTGGAAAGAGCTCCAAGGACGTTGAGCGGAATGTTGAACAATTGATTTATTGGTGCAAGGAATTTTGGAATCAGATATATTCTGTGAGAGCACACTGTCCTCAGTATGTCTTCCCCAGATGTGCCCATATTAATCATTCACTCTGTTTCATTTTAAGGGAGATGCGGCGGCTATTTGAAACGATCAGGACACTCGTTGAAAAAAAATACCGCCCCGAGCATGCATCCCAGGAGCTTAACCGAGAGCTTCCCTGGCAAAGCGTTTCTGCTTTTTGCTTTCTCAGGTTCATCGTACCTGCAATCCTGCACCCCCACCTGTTTGGTCTCTGTCCAGGTGCGAGGAGCCGACCATTTTTCTTGCTGGCTTCGCTCATTCTAGTCTCAGGACTACCCACCGCCCCTGTACAACGTAGCCTGACGCTGATCGCCAAAGTCATACAGAGCTTAGCGAACCTGAATTCGGTAATTGCAACTTTGCTTTTCAATGTCCTGATGTGTATATCTGTATTTCCCAGAATGTACAGAAAGAAGATTTCATGAAAGGAGTGAAAGACTTCCTCAAGGACAGTGTCCCGGCCATGGTGGACTACATCCTTGTGGTCTCCACTCCGACAGAAGACAATGTCACCTTGCCTAATTCAGTGGAGGACATGCATGACCGATTAAACGTCGTCAATCATCTGCGGCAAAGAGTGTTTGCGATGCCGGTACTCGATCGTGAAGCAGTGCCCGTTCTTCCACATCTCCTTGATATCCCCCGACATCTTGCTATATTGGCATCGGCTGTGATACGGAATTCAAGAGAATTTCAGGCAGGGGTGAACCCTTCTGGCACTTCCGAGGCGATGTTGGACGAATTGTGCGCAAAATGTTTTGACGTAGAAGAGCATGCTCTTCTCCGCGTCAGTCAGTTGGCGAGCAGAATCGTGTCAGAACCTCGGCATCCATCAAGAGTGGCATCGAGCTCCAGTCCATGGACGTTTGTGACTCAACATCGACCTTCGACGCCTACTTCGCCTGGCCGTCCTCGTAAAATTTCAAGACCGTCAACTGCTCCATCTCTATCGGAATTCACTGTGCCACATAAACATCCTTTTGATGATACCTCTGAGGCCCTCCACTCCCGAAGTCATGCACCTCTTTCCATTGACCGCAGGAACCATGGTCCTAGCAGGCATCTTTATTCACAATCAACCTCTAATGATTATCTACCGTCGTTTGGAACTGAAACCCTTGAACCCTCGGCTCCAGCCTTGCAGGTTCCTCCAACAGACCCTTTGGCCGATTCTGAGGATAGTGGGAGGAAAATGTTAGGGATTTTCAGAAGAGGCATCTTGCGGAGATGACTTTGCACGGGGCATGGACACTGGATAAGTTATCATTGCTGTGATTGATTGGATGCAATATGATCACGTCTGTACTATGATTCCGCCTTCAATGGTTTTTGTATAAGCTTCTGTACTTCTACAGCAACAGACTCTGATGTGCTTCTTACGGTCAGGCGGCAGAGCTAGCAAATATGGTATTGAGTAAGAAATATCGTGAAACATTCTAAGTCACCTTGGCTTCGCGGTTCGGTTCTAGCCGTAGTAGACACCCAACTTTGCCTTCCGTTGACATGTGTAAGACACCAGCCGCAACCAGATTGTTAGGATTTGGATCAACATCGTCCAGTAGATTAAGTCGATGTCCAGAAAGAACCTGCCGATGTTTCGCAAGATCGAGTTGTCCTGCAGTATTCAGACTGATCGCGAAGATTGCCTGGTTTTCGCGAGGGGGACCGCCGATGAGTTTCCACCGCTCAAAAAAGTCGCTCTCCCCTAGCTTTACGTGCTCAAGGAATTTGGTAAGAATGATAGGCAGCCGTAAAGTGAGTGTTTGATGCGAGCCTGCGAGATAAGAGATACTAAGAATGGGGGGTTTTGTAAAGGTCTTTTTGCATTCGATGTGGAGTAATTGTTGCGTTTGCGCCCGGGGGGCTATGATGCTCGGCAGTATTTTGGCGAAAGTGACGGAAAGGGCATCGGGATCACTGAGATGGATCCTTGTAGTGAAAGATGTGAGAGGGGCGGTTACCTTGTTTCCCAGATAGACAGCCAACTGGCCAATGTGACCTTGGTAACGAGACTTGATTCCAATCTGGATCTGGTCATCCTCGTATAGTATCCCTTCCGAAGTGTACGCTAATTTGTCAAACCAACGATCCACGTTAGGTCCAGATGTTAAGCGCGGAATGTTATCTGAGGCAACCTGCGTCTCCTGAAAAGCCTCAGCCGATTCTGTGGCACGAACAGATAAGTTCACGTCAGTTATCGACTCCTTATTGTCTGATTGTGCGGGGCCCATAGCCTCCTTTTTGATGACCGTCTCTCTTTCCACGTTAGCTTCTTTGCCTCCGTGGATCCAAGTTCGTTTATCTTCTGTATCCCCATGTTTCAAATTCAGTCGCCCCAATAGTGCACTGACTCTGGGTGGAAAAGGTGGCATCTCCTCGCAAATATTCTGGAGCAATTCGTCATCATCTGGCCGAGATGCGAGTGCATAGAATTCGCAGGCACGTTGTTGAAGCTCAGCATCGAGAACGTGTCGATAGCGTTCAAATATATTGACTAATTGTGGTTTGATTTCCGGAAAGACATTGACCCATTTGATGTAAGTGGATAATAGGAGCGACCGAGTCGAGGCGACACAGAACTGGGATTTAGAATGCAAAACATGGAACTGTTCCATGGGGCTATATCCTGGTTCATTTGCAATGAGGTGCCCGTATTCGCCCAGGATGTAACCTGGAAATGTGAGTCAGTTCCTTGCATTATTTCAAATAGCTCGTTCACTTACCGCCAACTTTAACCAAGCTTTCATGGGTTGAAGAAGCTTTCAGGTGTTCGAAAACCACTTTTGAGGCATACTCCTGCAGGTCCTCGGTATTTGTCACAATCTGGACCACTCTGTACCAAACCTCGTCCCCAACATGGTCCCCGGCTGCGCTGAGTAGTTGTAAGATGGTATCAACATACCATTTATAGGAGCTAGCATATTTCTCCGTCAGAATGGCGATCTTCAATACCATTTCTTCACGGAGGGCATAATCTGCCACCCGAAGGTAGCGCAAGAGTTCACCAACAACAGTTTCTGAGTTGTCAACGTCGCACATGCTGTAGAGAAGGTCCAGCGCGCGCCTCCGTACGGATATGTCTTTATCTCTTAGGGATAGAATGATTGTGCTTTGGTGCCGTTTGATGGGCTCCAGGGATTCAGCTCGGGCGGCAAGATGAGCCATTGTGTCAAGGCCGAGATATCTAACGTTCGTCTCTTTCGAAGATATAAAACGCGCCAAAAGAACGGCTGCAGTGCTGACGAGAGGAGATGCAGTGTCCAGGTGGATAGCAAGCCCGATGGCCTCGAACAGTACAGCATGCTGGGCATTATTATGCTGAACATTCCGCGAAGGCTCTGCACTGTTGTTCATGGTCATTTGTAGGACCTGATGAAGTACGGATCGTACTGATGGATCCTCTGGAAAGAGTTTAAGAGAATAGTGTTGTGAAACACTTGTAAAAAGAATCACCTGAAGGGGGATAATATTGGAGTAGCCGAAGAAGTTTTACTTGAAGCCAAGGTGACGGAACCTTGTAATATGCATATGTGGCTGCATATTCATGTTCAATGACCAGCTAATATGAATTATGAGTGACGGGAATATCAGCTTATATCCATGACTAACGCGGTGCAGACGGTCGACAGCTTTGGTATAACACACCGCGTAGGCATCAAGATGATCCTGAGCAAGCGCCATGACCAGGCTTGTGACACATATGACAACACCCTACCAGAAATCAGTTTGCGAAGGCTTCTTTAAGAAGTGAGAAAAACCAATCACCAAGTCTGGGTCATCCATGATAGAGACAATCCTGAGCGCCCATTCAGCAGCTGGTATGACGTTGGGATGTTTCCGGTACAAACGAAGCAGAGTCAGAGCTGCTTTTTTCTTGACAAAGGTCTGAGAAGTCCTGCCAAATATTCGAATCACTATTGCATAGACGACAAAACACGCACGGAGAAATCAAGAGGCGATGAACATCTTCCGCAAGTGCTTCAGCCATTTCACTTCCGCCAACGTTTGCTATCGCATGTAAAGCTAAGCAGTTGTCTATTTCACTATTCGCATCCAGGTCTTTTCGGATAGAGTTAACGACAAGCCGCAAGAAGTCGGAATTCTCATGCATTAGTAAAGTGACAGCAAGATAGCCCTTGGAAAGTCTGAGCCTAAATGTGACGATCTGTATGCAATATATACAACAACGCACTATTTGCTTCTCACTATACTTGGAGCTCGATATCAAATTTACCGCTTCCATGTGTCCAACATCCACTTTGTAACCAAGGATGTACGTGAATATAATCTTCGCAACATATCTTGAACATGGTATCATTAGCTATGGAGTTCTGAAGATTTGGACAACTCACTTCTTTTTCTGATACCCGTCAAGATTGCCATCTGGATAGGTAGAAAAGAAATCAATTAGGAAATAGTGAACACCCAGAAAATTGGCACACCTTTGAATTTCTTTCTAATGTTAGCCATCTCCTTGTTTATTCTTTTCTCTTCCAGATCTCGCACACGGGCACCACGAATGTCCGCAATGAACTAAGGAATTAATCAGTTGCAGGTCTAGATCACATGCGAAAGTGTTAAACCTGAGTGAGTCCACGCATATTGGTCGCCATGATTTCAGAGGATCTGTATGGCGTTGGCGTAATGAGCCCAGGTAGAGGATGAAAGCAGTACCTGACTCGGAGGAGTACCACTACTTTGATAAGTGACTGTATAGGAAGACTTTCCTACTACATGTGTGACAAACGTGTGACCTCAGTTAAGACTGCACTTCAAGCTTTTGACTATGGATGTACTTATATTATAAAATATTGTACTTTAAAACTTCCTGGATAGCCTACTAGGCGTACTCGAACGAGAATAGAATGCCGACCCGCCCCGTAAATTTGGTGTGGAATAACCAGACGATGAACAACGAGGGAGTCGCGCCGACGACGACTCCATGGGAGTTACAGGTCGAGAATCTTGCCGTAATTCTTCCTTGCCATAGCAATTCAGAATCCGCACAATATCGCGTGTCATCCTGTCCAGTTCCACAATCTCATCCCGCGACAACGAACAATCACGGTTTTCGTCCTCATCTTCAGACTCGGGCTCTTCCCTCGACAGGAATGGTAATGATTGTCTTCTTTGGCGCTTTCCCATCACAATGCCCTCGAATACCCTCAACATACACCCTTCTATCAGAATTTTCAGGCGTCGGACGTTTTCCAGTGCGTCCAGATTACCGACGATAGGAAGCCAATTGTCGCATTCGAGACCTGTCTCCGCTACTTGTACTTTGTACGCTCCGAAAAGCATGTAGGACATTGGATCAAGGCGTGTTGTCGTCACTAAGAAAGTTTGAGCGCTGTCAGCACCCGTTGAGACGTTTCGTCGTTTCTCCGCAAAGGCAAATAACTGTCTCTCTCCAGAAGTCTCCAGATCCTTTGGATCCTTCTTGGGATTGTTCACGCTTGAAGGATGGATGAATGTTGTCTAATGGAATTCAACATGCCAAGGTTGTGTCGAATAGGAAAGACTGAACCAACCTTGTCTTGGGACGTCCGATACGCCCTCTTTCCAACACGGATAGCAAAGTTTGGCGGAGAGGCTATGCATATCAAAGCAGCCAGTATAGGCAGTGAATCCCCATTGATATTTAGCTCTGGCGGGGCCGTGTGCGGCTTGCCGAGCCCATTGACAAGGCCGCTGGCAGAAACCTCGATGACACCGGCTTGATATAACGATTGTAGAAGATGCACTCTGATTTTTTGAATCATGAGGAGGGTAGGTTTAGCAAGGAAATTATCGACACAAAACCGATTTGCCGACACATATTCACCTCTTGACTGCATAGACCACCACGCATTGAAGGCCTGGAGTACCGCAAGCGCGTCGGATCGGAACAATTGTGGTGTCCAGAGATTCTTTTTAGCAGCAGCCTCTGCTTTAAGGTGCAGTGGAGATATAAAAGGATCCCTGTTGGTCAAAATGGCCGCCAAGGTCAAGGCCCCATCCAAACAACGGAAGAAACTCCCATAGAGCACCATACGGCCCATCTGCGCATCCACCGGAAGCTGCAAGAGCACGCGTCCCAAGGAGGTGAGGTTTTTTTCCGCATCCAACGCGCCCACCATCTGAAGGTCTTTCATGGCAGCCGCCACTCGCTCAGGATGCGGAGCTTCGATTGTCGCTGCAAGAACTTCTTCCACAGTCATACCAGGGAAGTTTAGAGCTTTCACATGCATCACAACGTTGCTCAGATCAACTCGCTTCATCTCCACGGTCTGGTAAGGATGCAGAGCCGCTGCATGTGTCCGGCCCAAGATACCAAAGTATTCCCCAGACCTATGTCTTCCTGCCCGACCAGCCCGCTGTCTCAAACTGGATGAACCAACCCAAGCAGAGACAAGGGATGACATGTGCCGTTCGGGATCGTAACGCTGTTCCTTGACCTTTGCGGTATCAACAACATATACGACATCGGGAATGGTGATCGACGTTTCGGCGATGTTGGTCGCGAGAATGATACGACGCACGCCTGGTGGTGGGGGTTTAAAAATCGCCTGTTGCTCAGCCAATGGGATGGTAGAATGTAAAACATGGACGGTAAATTTCGAAGAGTCGTTGAAGTTGACGCCTAAAGGTCCCTGGGGTGTTTGTAGGCAGCGCTGGATGGCAGTGATGTCATCCCAACCGGGAAGAAAGACCAAAATATGACCATCGCGTGAAGAGGATACTATGTGAGAAATGGTTGCGCTGATGAGAGGATACGGAATCTCCAAGCCGTCATCCCGACTATCCGAACCTGCATACACCTTTCGGATCCCAAATGCAGCAGCCGCGGTTGGTTCAAGCTCTTTGTTCAGATATTTCGCAACAGAATCTTCCTCTAGCACCCATTTGGCAGGGCTCCTGACAATGTGAGGAATGAAATCTTCAAGGAAGTACTGTGCCACAGGGAACGACCGCCCAGGGACTTCTACGACTTTAGCAGGATGACCAGCATCGTCGGGGAAGTACTCCTGAAACAAAGCGGGGTCGATGGTGGCACTCATCAGGATGACCTTGAGTGGCTTCTTTCTCTCCTGCCGATCTGCCAGGAGCCGTTTGAGAACGACAAGCAGAAGATCAGTGTCCACATCGCGTTCATGTACTTCGTCAACAATGATATGTGTCACATCATCGAGAGCATGACTTCTTGGGAGGGCACCTTCCGAAAGCGCAGACTGTAGTCTCTTCAAGAATACCCCGGTCGTGCAGAAAGTGATGCAGCCGTGTTCTTCTGGAAGTTTAGCATCAAAACGAACTTGATACCCAATAGATCTCCCGACTGTCTCTCCTCGCTCGTTTGCAACGCGATGGGCAACACTGATGGCTGCAAGGCGACGAGGTTGAGTGCACACAATGTTGCAACGGGCACCCTCTCCCCGCGATATATATGCATCAAGGATCAACTGAGGGACCTGGGTGGTTTTACCTGAGCCTGTCGCAGCCATACAGATTGTGGCAGAGTTCTTGTGGATATGCGATAAGATATCATCCGCACAAGTATATACAGGGAGTGACATCCTCAACTTTCGCATGGCCACCATTGAATGGTCGCCGAGATAGTCCTGGTGTTGTCGGAGTAGCTGCTTCGACTTCTCTGCAAAAAACTCGGGGGTCTTTGTCTTTCCTCGCGGCATAATGCGCGTCTTCACACCAGACTGCTGTTCAGCTGTAGAGGCTGCAGAGCCGACAGCAGGCCGATTCCGATAGAGTTTACCTTCCCTGATGTCGATGCAAAGGTCTCTGATTTCGTCATCCAATCTATCGCTTATCTGAAAGAATACCTTGGGTGCTAAGCCAAGGTCCGCCCCGGTTTTAGATGATTCCACAAATGCTTTCCAAAGCTCGGGATCACAAGTCTCGAGATATTGAGTCACGTCGAGATAACATGCAACCTGCGCACCTTTCTTTGTGCTAGCGGATCCAAGACCGATGCGCCGACCGCCAACAAACATCACGGCATCCCACCTGCTCGCACCCTTGCCGGTGGCTTCGAATGTTATCTCTGGCTTTCCAAAGTTATAAAGGCGGCAATAATAATCCATGAAACTGCGGGCCCGCTCGTAGCTGACGAGGGAATTGTCCAATAGTTTCACTTCTGTTGTTTCAAATTTCTTAGGACGCAACTTCGCTGTATCATCGAGCTACAGTCTGAATGAGCGTGGGTCGCCCAAATAAGTTGAAAGGGACTTGCTATGCCGAGACCATGTAATTGATAGACAGCGGAGAGGGCAGCAAGCTTCTCTGCCTCCTTCTTCTCTGAGTGGTCACCTATTCCAATAACTGGCACCTCCAAATCAACCGTCACTGTGCATCTGTTGCGGAAGATGTCGTTGGTGGAGAATGCAAAGACATGGGGGAAGGTCACCTGTACATTGACGAGGCACTACTATGTGCCTCGTCCATGATCGTACCCTGGATGAAGTTGTATGTAGGCAAAATTTGTGTCACTAGCATCGTGAAGTTTGCGAGAGAAGATTTGGGCGTAGAATCATGAGTTGGTTTTATCGGGACGGAGGTTCGGTGTTCGCGAGTGATGAAGGCATGGTCGTGTAGAGGACCATCGAGAGAAGGGGAAGGTAAGGTTGAAGCCTTTGACTTGGGCAGGCGGGGATGAGAGGGACGGCGTTTTGGTCGGGTAGGCGGGGCGGACTGTGCGGCCTTCCTGGAGAACGAGAATGATGATGAGGGCTCAGCGGCGTCGAATCTGGGGACTTTCGGAAAGTCAGGCTGGGACTGGCGAAGGAGGGGCGGCTGTTGGATGTACGGGCGTTTCTGTGACCGGGGCTCAAAGTGCATGAAGAGCGGACGGCAACGTTGACAACGTTGACGGAGGAGAACAATCATATAGTCACATTCATCAAGAATTATCAAGGTCGGTTCTCTAACCATCTATTCCCTGCTCGTTCTATCCCTTCCAGATATCTAAGCCGTACCGCAGCTGCCTTGGCCGCTTGCCATTGCCCTTCTCCAATTAACGTTTCCAGCTCACCAATTGTCTCTTTGATTTTCGCTGCCAATCTCGGTGAGACGTTCTCAGAACACGGAAAATACAAGTTTACCAACCACAGTTTTCTTCCACAAGACCCGAAACATCGTCTTCTTCGTGCGCTTCAGCAATTGTCTCCCTCGCTTCCATAATCTCCGACATGAAGTCAACGTCATCAACCTTGTCTTTCTCCGATATAGGAATGTGCTGGCGGGCTAGGATGTACTCTGCCCTTGACAGAGGTTTCAGGAGGCAGGAATATGCCTCATTGACCCGGGAAGAAAGGGCCTGAGCGATATCTTGCTTATCCTTGAGCAGGCTAAGGTAAACAACCATTGTCGAGGCAAGAATTGAACGCACAGAGCCCTTGGACGCCCAAGAATCGGGGTGACACACGGCCTGCACATCGCGAAACCTTTGTTTCAAGACAGATACGTTGATTACGAAGGGATTTGGCTGATAGGGCAAACCAAAGATTTCGTGAAACTTGGTATCTTGTGGTAGGCGCGAAATATGCCAGCATTTGTTGCAGACAGGCAGGGGAGAGGGTAGCGGCTGGGAACAAGAGGGACAGGTTCTCTGGGATGCGTGGATGCGACGGCGTTGAAGATGGAGACGGCGGGGCGTCGTCGAGCGGAGTGCCGAAAGCATCATGTTACGGGTGTGACATCATGGCTGAATCGACTCTCCCTCCACCACCAACAGCGATCACCACCGACGACTACCATGCTGCCGATCCTGCCCGTCAACGTCTCGCCTCAAAACCGTCTTTAGGCCACCTTCTACGTTTCAGATCCAAAATCAAAAGGAACTCCATCAAGCCCCCGCTTGGCACCGACGCTCCATCAGACTACCAAGCACAAACGTCTGAATCGCAAGCCATTAGTCTCGACTCTTCCAAGATTGATACGTCTGAAGATGAGCCAGACAAGTATGAATGGGCAGTCGTGTACGAGAATCAAAGAGGGTATGGCAACTTATCCCTCTCCTTGTTTCACAGATTAAGCGATTCCTTAAAGCATGACTCTCTTCTCCATCCCATATTATTCCCATTTATCATTGCTTCCATCCGATCCTTCTTCGTTTACCGTTCCAAACACCTCCTCGAAACAGTCGGAGCAACTTCCTGTCACCCTAGAGGACTACCCCCTTCCCGACGGCCTCTGGCGGTGGGTATCCAAGCGCTGGATGATCGACATGCGTACAGACTCCGGTGAGGTCCAGCATGACGGGTTCGAATACAACTGGATGTTCCGCGCACACAAATGGAGGGCAGAGGTCGGACCGTTCAGTGCCGGTGGATGGGTGCGCAGACGGAGATGGGTAAGACTAATGATGAGACCTGCTCAAAGGCGACATGACAACAATGTGGATGATCTCGTCACTGGCGATTTCCACTCCAAAAATGGAACCTCGGACGTTGAGGACATTTGGCTGAATGATGATGTGGAAAGCAACTGGCGTATATGCCGGGCTCTCATGAAGAGACTCGGGCGGGATGGACGGAAACTCGAGTTGTGGAAAGCGTGGCTCTCGGATGCCGACGCGCTGGAACCTAGGCTCCCGCGCCGGGATCAGATATTGGCTATAGTCAAACTGCATGTATGTTCTAGTTGACGTTGATGGGTGAACGTGTACTGACGGCGACAGGGAGTTGAAGTCTTGGAGCTGTTCGTATACCCAGATTCGCGGGCAGAGATGGTGAGGATGCTTGAGTGTGCAGGGTTGTTGTGATTTACTGTAAATACTCAAGTTATTTACTTAATATTTGACCATGAAGAGATGTCGATCGTTGGAGATTGCTCTGAGGACATACGGCCTCGCCCTTTCCCTCTCCCTGGCTCCCTCTGTCTTTCCCTTCCTTCTCTCCTGCCTCGGATCCAAGCCATCTCGCTACCAAGCCCTGAAGCGAATCCTTCGAGCACAGCTTGGCTTTGACGGCTTTGCTTTTGCCATTTCTCTCTCCGTTGGCGGCGGCGCCGCTCTCACAGAGTTATGGCGCCTTCTCGACCCCATCGATGTATCCCACTCCCCGTCGAATCGTCGAGGGAGCTCAGTATTATCACACGCTCAAAAAACATTCATCGCGAATGCTCTCTCTTCTTCTCTCGGGATCCTACTGCTGCAGTCTGGTCGTGGACACCGATTACGACGCTCGCCAAGTGCCCCCTTGCCACCAATCCAAGCCATTAAAAAATCCGATACGTCGGACCTGACTCTCTTACTCCTTGTGCGAGCGGCTGATGCTGTCCTCCAAACATTGTTACGCCAAGACTCAGTACAATTGCGGGACTCTCGGCCTCCGACCCGAGATGCTGAAATGTCAGGGCTACAACTGGTAAAAGAGGACGCAACCGAGCACATCAGCAGTCTGACTTCAAAGGTCGACGCGCTCGTATTTTGGGCTTGCAGTGCAAGGTATCCTCTTCTCTCTTAACTGTGGTCACATGCATCCTCATCAATCGTGGGTTACAGAATAATGTGGTGCTTTTTTTACGAACCCGAAAGGTGCTTCCCTTTCCACCGTTTGTTTCTGCAACCAGAGTTCTGGACGGTCCCTTCTTCGTTCTATTAGGCTTCCTCCGTCCTACGTAAAGTGGATTGCCGCTTTAGCAAATGTAGATGGACGCGTAATTCAAGCTTTGAGATTCATCAGAGAAGGTCGCTGGTCCTATATCAGAGGCTCTTTGTCTCATCCACATCTCCTCACTGGCTTCTCGAAGGAACTGGGGTACAATGCCTCTTGGGGTGACCCAGCCGCCCTTCCCGCGTTTGGTGGAGCTATAGCGGACAATGCTTGGGAAGTTCTTGGGGTCAAGAACAGACCTGGCGTGGGAGGGCTCCCTTGTGAGTTGGTGCACGGGTCGGCGGGGTCATTCCTCGGACTAGATGGAAGTTGCACAGCCAATGCGTCGATCCGAGGCATCATGGCGTTCTCTGAGGCGATTGCCATCTATCTCCCTGTCTGTTGCTTTTCCAGCTCAACGCATCGATTCTCTGACACGAGTTATCTCCAGGTCCACTTCCTTCCTGCGATTCTGTCCCGGCCGCAAACACTTCTCAAACCCTCACGTGCCCTCGCTATCACATTTGGAGCTCTGCGCAGTGCTACCTTTCTCTCGAGCTTTGTGGCGCTCTACTGGTACTCCGTCTGTATCACGCGTTCTCTCGTTTTCGCTAGACTGTTGCCCTCCATCTCCCATGACTTCTGGGATGGCCCTTTCGGGTGCATCTTTGCAGGATGCCTTGCCTGTGGAAGCAGTATCTGGATTGAAAATGGTCGCCGCAGAGGGGAGATGGCGCTCTATGTTCTGCCGAGAGCAATTCGGAGCTGCTTCCCGACTAACTGGGTACGGCATAGTGTTAATAATGCACAAGTCATGGAACGGTAGGCGCTTCACGTCTCTTTCTATTGTCCCTAGGTCGGAATAATCATTCTTCCTCAGTATCACATTCGTTCTGTCGTTGTCCACGTTGATGACAGCAGCCATCCATCATCCAGAGACACTTCGGGGTTTGTCACGCTGGGCGTTATCTTTCATGATGAATGGGTCGGGTATTGTGTTTTGGAAGCGGTAACCGCATGATTCAAACTCACCATCACACCGCAGTCTATCCTTAATCCTCATTGTTGTCGTCAACAGCCACTGCATTGAAAAGAAATAGGCGCAATGATAATAATCAGTTTACTCAGTAGTATCACGTCTCAATACATCAGCCGCTCCAAAGATGGCAGACATGATCGTAAAACGAGCAACTTGCTATCGTTGTATCAGCCCCCAGCGGTGACTCGAACGACCAATCTACGCCATAAACCATTGATGTATGGGCGTCAAAGCGCTTCACAACCTGAGCTTGATGTGTGTCGGCTATATCAAAACGGATTATCTTGGCACCATCATGCATGCATGCGATGAGTAAATCATCCTTTCGAGTTGGTGAAGGGTGCCATTTGACACGCCAGGCACCCCCTCCCACGTCCATCTCCGTTACAGCAATCGAGGGTTTTCGACTGTCGAACAACCTGACAGTGTTGTCGTAGCTTGACGGGGAAGGTGAGGTGCAAGTAATTTTACTTCAGAGGTGTGTTACGGACCTCCCAACAGCAATCATGTGCTCTATGTGGGGATGGCTTTGGATACTTGTCACGCCAGCATCAAACCTGAGGACTGTCAATCTGTCATGTACCTGTCTAGAGCAAGTTAAAAGAAACAAACCCTTTATTGACAAAAATGGGATGGGAGAATTTTTGTCGGATATCCCAACTCTTCATCTTGAGATCGTCGCCACCTAGACTGGTTCAATGAGGCACACCTTCAAAAGCGGGGAAGTTTGGTGAACCTGAGTATAGAACATTCGTATTCCAATAGTCCCAAGCTGCGGCCCATGGCTCGTAATCGTGGGCATGCCACGCGTTCGTTAAAACCAAGTGACCTCCGTAGTCTTCAGACAATACACAAAGAGAACCGTTGGAAAGAGAAACAACCATGGAGCCTAAGTGGCTTGAAATATCTCAATTTCAAAAGAATCGAATTCGGAAAAGTGCGGTGCCCCTTACGATCCACCAGTTCTACGATTAGACCAGTCGATGGTCAAGCAAAGAGTATTCCGCGAAGCGCATTGAATAGACTGGAGGTGCCTCAGAGATTTCTGTATATCACGATGAAGATTCGTACAGTGCCCGCTCCGGTAGAATAGGGAAGACATGCCTCCGTTTCTCCAAGAACATGAAGCCCAACGTTTCCCTCCGAATCTGCAATTCCCAGGACGGGACTGATTGATGGAGATGCGTGACACCTAAGTAAAAAGACGTATATGAACATTGACAAAATTCCTTCCCAAGAGAACAGAAAACCATTTCAAATCGAGAACGGCTGGCAGCTCGATGGATTGAATTTGATGACTAGAGATGTTGGTCGATGCTGGAATTTTTTTCGGTGGTAAAAAGTCACAAGTTACGATCAAGCACAGAGTCGGAAGAGTCCAATTGTAAGACCAGGCATTCGCCCCGCCGCTGTTGAGATTGAGTACCGATTGGTTGGCTGGCGCTGTCGTCTAGCTTGTAAGTCCCACAAACAAGAATGTCCTGGGCCGTTGGATGGGGGCAGAATTCCACAGAATCTGCGGGAAAAACAGGGTCGAAGGCAACCATGGATGAAGTCAAACCTTCCTCATTTGTCATGCAACACAGGGCTGTCCTCCAACAACATCATGGACTTTGTGCAAAGACTTGATTCTTCCAAGCTTCTTCTCGCGGAAACGGTTAGAATCGACTCCTAGTCTATGCATTTTCTTTGCCATGACTCATGTTTTTCAGATCTTGTCGTTTGTTGTTAGTCCATTTGCGGCACCCCCTTACAACTTGCCCATCTTTCTCTTTGGTACATACGTACAAGAAGCCCGAAACGGTACATCATCGTTGCAAACAGTGCGTACTTGAAGACCCACCAAGCTTTCAAAATGGTTGCTTAAAACCTGGTCGTAGTTCACAGGTTTGCTTGGAGGCTCAATGCTCTTCGACCTCATTTGGATGAGCAAGAATGAGCAAAACGGTTTCATCACTTTTCTCACTATCGTACTCCTGCTATTGAAGGTAAAACTTTCTACAGATTCTTGATCTCATGTTCCCATTGATTTCCAGGTACCGACTTTCCTTGCTTTTGGTACTGTGCTTCGCGAACAGGGATCCCACTTCGGCGGACCGCCTTCTGATGGACAGACTGGTCAGTTTCTTGTCCTTAAATCCCTTCCTAACTAATATGTGCAGCATGGTCGATTCCTGGAGCTTTCAACTTCAGTGACAGAGCAGGATACCAAGTTGTGGAAGAGGGAGGACTCGTCCGCCCTTCAAAACAAGTGGCTCCTGCTCCTCCAAACTCTCCAGGACAATCTCATGCCTTACCTGGAGCATACCAAAGCGTATGAACTAAATCGAATTATCTCTTGTCTTGTAGTAGTCACGGAGCTTCACGACATGCTTCGACGATCTCTCTGTGGTGTTCGGTATCTTGCATCTTCATCGAGACCGTCATCTGAGCTGTATGGTGTATCTGTCCCACTGCTACCCAAGTCCCCTAAGAGCTCCTCAATTGTTTCCAGTTCTTCACTCTTGATCTCGGCGCGCTTTCTGGAGTATAACCACGGACAATCAATTGATTCGCACCTTATGGGATCGCTTGGTTGGCAGCCTGTGCATGTAACACAAACCCTATGGGCATCAATGAGGCGCATCTCATTAACTTGTACTTTCGTTGACAGCTTTGCAATTGTTTCTTGTTGGCTAATGTAACACTCAGCACATAAGCCTGCTCTGGAAGGTCAGCTGCTGACAAGATACGCAGAAGATCCTTCACCTTGCAATGCATAATCCCCGCAAACAAGGCATTGAGAGTCATAGAAATGCTCATCGATATCTGATCGACCGGTTTCATGGATGTCCGTCCGTTTTGTCGGAGATAGCGATAGGTCGGATGACGACTGTGGTTTTCTCATTTCATCAAACCAACCACGTACGTCTACGCCCACGAGGCTGAAGATCCGGTCCAGTGGTGGAATCAGTACGCGCGAGATGTAGTACATGGCATCAAGTCGCAAGGAGCTACTTGTTGTCATGAGGAGGATTCATATCTGAAAACATGTTTCATGTTACCTATTGTTCAACACCTCGATAGGATCCATGGCTCGTTCTGTCAATCGCGAACCAGGCTGGCCTTTTGTTATGACATAAGGGATACGGTCCGCATATTGAGGTTCGTCATTGGGATCTCGCAACATTCGCTTTGCAGCCACAATAACACCAGGAGGAGGATGTCCCTTTTGGCTATTCCCTTCGTATCGGTCGACCGGGACAATGACAGGAAAAAGACTCGGCACCCACCTGTATGTACCCATCCTTACCTCTTTCGCGAACATGAAATCTTGGATAGAAATTCTGTTCTCCAAAAGCTTCGTCCATGATCGACAGCAATACTCCTTGATGTCGCTGAGATTCTGAGTACGGAAAAGTTTCCTGGGCGTTGTTTAGCTTCCTTGAAAATGAATCGTATTGACATTGACCGATGCCCTACTTCAAGCACGTTTCAACCATCTTTTGCTGCCCGGGGACGCCGTCCCGCCGAACGGTTTCAATCCCTTTGGCGTCGAAGACCGGATTTCTGTCGTCGATATTATCATATTTAAAACCCACGTATCTCTTCTTCGCCAGTAGAATACATGGAAGATACACCTATCTCATTCGCGTAAGGGTGACGCAAACTTGAACGCACCATCAGACCTGCCTTTTCAAATTTGAGCTTCACTGGTGAAGGGTTGAGAGCGGTAATTGTGGTAGCTATGTCGTTTCCTATTTGGAAGGCTTGGTCCTTTGTTTTCCCCGGCAAAGATCTTCTCGCAAGCATTCAGTCAGATGGTGACAACGTATGACCGGCTCACGAACATGAACATGCTGTCAGTATCACCGTAAACAACCTAAATCATGGTTCATTTGACTCTTCCAACAATAGACAGAAAAGAGAAACCTCAGCACCCCATTTTCTCGTCGAATTAATCAGCATTATTGCCTGAACTATCCGTTAGAAGGCCGGTCTCGATTGGTATCATGCTCACGAACTTTTTCCAGGGTTTCGCGACCGCTTTGTACAATACTGTCGGCTATCTCCACTGCAGGCATGCGGCCCGAGAATGTGGCACTCGTATAGCCGTATGTGACGTTGGCGATGTACTTTAGGCCAAGCTGTCTGGCATCAAGGACCCTTCGTAGTGCCTGAATAGGAGATCAGAGATATGGACATGGATGATTTCTTCTGCAGTCGTACCTTGTCATTACCAAGACCTTTCATTGCTTGCTTCACCATCACCCTGGTCTCCAGCAGCTCGACAAGCATTCTCCCTAGCAATCCTCGCCGGACTTCGGGTTTAACATATATGATGCCATTAGGGGAAACTGTAGGCAATGAATAAGATATGAACATCAAGATAGGCCCCTTACCACAGATATGGTCATTTAAAGTGACCAACAGCCCTTGAGGAAGGTCGATATCAGTGACACCCAATTTGTTGCGGCCCTGGAAGTCTTTCACGCGCCCGAGACACGTGGAATAACAGTAATTATAGGCAATCATGATGGATGGATATAGAGATTGAAAGTCAAGCACGACCAAGGGACTTGTGTAAAAGGCAGATATTGGTTCCATTATGAGAGGCATGCACTCGGCTGCATTCTGTTTGCCGACCTGAGATTGAATGTAAGAAGTTAGAGCGCAGAGAGACAGGATTATGTACATCTTCTCTATTAGGTGACAGAAGCACGAAGCTCTCGGGTTTGGCGATCCGGAAGATGAAGGATTCAACTTTAAATTGAGAACCTCGACTTATGACGGAAAAGAAATCGACGCCAAAGATGCGTGCAAATTCCCTAAGACGAGGGCAGGGTCATGTGGTAAATCGGGCAGGATGATAAACTCTTACGCGGTCTTTGTAATCATTTCGGATCGCTCAAGGATGTCCAAAAGCAACGACGTGCGCTCAGAGAAATATCGCAATATCTGGACCGTGTGGGAAGGAACACTGCTATGATACCATTCCGTCAAGGTTCGATGGTTATACCGCGGGACTCTATTGGCTGTGTCACAAGCGCTTGGATACGAGGAAATAGAAACGAACCTTCTTTGCAGGGTGTGAAATACCACATTTTCAAACATGTAGTTATTCAAATTTTGTTCGGAGCGCATTATACGCCAGAGATTGAATAGATGGCGGCCTGCAACTTTAAAGGTAGAAGCATGACGCAGGTCCCATTGATCGGAGCTGGATCCATATGATGGAACAGCCCTAGAGATAAGCTCCGAGAGGTCAAAACCTTGATGAAACATATCTTTTAGCGAAATCCGGAGGCAAAGTATCAACATACCATGCTGTATGCCACGTGCATCAAGATAACCCCAAGATGCACGTTGAACTTCCCACCCAACAAGAATATCTGGATCGAAATCGACAACAATGTCAATTACCTTGTTGATCAGATCAACTTCATTGGCTACCACATCTGTTTCATAATCGCGAATTCGATGTTGGCTGAATGGCGCACATTGCGCAACAATCATTCCTTTATGTTTCTGACTGGGGTTTTCTTCCGAAATTTGGTACGCAAAGAATGCTACAGCAATTTGGTCAGTATTAGGATCTGGTACCTTGCCTTCCCGAGTGGGGACTGGGGGTGAGAGTAAGTACCTGAGAAAGTCGAATGGATAACACTGACCAAACACCTCCAATGCTAGGACTGACATAGACTGCCTTTGGCGGGTAAAATTATAAACCCTTTCCTGACTGAGGGTGTTCTTCAGCCCATACATATTCGCCTGAGTAGGTCCTTCTATCTGTTGGAGAGGCAGTAAGGTTTTGGATTCTGATGAAGTGATATGATCCCACCTGAGATTTCATTTTGATGTATTCATCCGCTGGCCTTTCGTCTTCGTTCTCTAAAGCAAGCCAACTTCTAATTTGTTTGGCACTCGGAGGGAAGCTGGCATATTCCCATCCTTCGATGACGATACCTGGAAGAGGGGACGTAATTTCTAATGGAAGATTGAGTTCTGTTGCAACATCCCAATTTTCGAGATCTTTAATCCCTCCACCACCCCCGATATGGTATATTAGCCCTGCATACTCGCGTGGATTCTCTGGCAAATCATCAGCGAGGGAGTAATACGGAGATTGATATATTTTGGGTGGTACGCTGTGCTCGTCCAAACTTGTGAGAAGTGCTGAAGTGCTCGGAGGAGGGTGGAGATAAATATATCTGTTCGTGTTAATCGCTTTCAAGGTACGGCATGCGTGAGCCTGTTCAACGCGATTTACGATGGTGTGTCTAGCCTCTTGTATTTGAACCGAAACAGGCAAAGGGGATGAGGAAAACGTTTCAAGATCTTTCCTCTCAAACGAAAAGCTTAGTTTACGCCTCTTGTGAGGTCTGAGTAAATCCGCAACGCCGTCGGATTGTTCAGTCCTGGGAATCCTGTCAACGAATACTAGGGTCACGACAAAGTCACACAACCCACGTCATTTCCATGTCAAGCTGATCTGAGGTAGCTGTCTCCCGGACACCGTTCTCCACCGAAATGGATGTCTTTAAGGACAGTGGGTTGGCATCAGGTGATTGCGCCCATAAGGAGCTTGGTTGTCCCGCCAATCTAGAGAAAGCTGCATTCTTGACAGGAAGTTTGAAAGTAAACACGATGTTACCTGGAAGGGGTTTCGGGAGTGCGAGAGCGGGAATCGAAATTCGGACAAGGGGGAGGGCTGGTTATGGAGAATTAGCCTGCTTATAATCTCACGCATTTGAGAGACAGACCTTGGCAACGTAAACTCGAACACTGGGGGAGATGAAGAAGTTGAGTCTTGTTGAAATGGATCGTGTTTACTTCAATGGTAGTGGGCAGCCAAACCAACCATACTTTGAACCATACACACCTATTGACTGAGTTACTTTCGTGATCGATATCTTCTTCGAAATCTTGACTCTGTAAGAGGTCGTCTTCAGGGTTGTCTTCAGGACCAGGATCATCATCAGCCGACGACTTTTCCCAATCTTCCTCTTCGAATTCGATCATCCGGGTTATTTCATGCCGGGAGAGCATGGATATATCAACATCAATGGCATCCTGCTCCTGTTCGGATATTTCTTCTAGATCATTCCAATGAGAATCCTGCGACTCCATCGAGCCACCTGTTGATCTTTCCTTGGTCGGCAAAGTTGGCGGGTTTAGCCAAGCACCGGGCTTCCATACTGTCCAAGGTTCTTCCCAAAGAGCCTCTATGCTTTCGAATGTGGTCATCACCCAGCCCTCCCAGTCTCGGGAATGGGCCAGGACAGGGATAGCTGCATCTGTGTCCTTCTCCATTCTCTTTCGCAGTTCTTCCCACCACTGACATTCAGCAACCCATTCACCGCCTGGTCCTCTAGATTGATCACTCGGATCAACGGGAAGTTCTAGGGATGGGTTCAGACCATACGTGGCCCGGCGGCGACGCTCATCCTCCCAGAGTTCGCGGACACTCAAGACAAGTGGTTGAGCAGCCAGGGGTGGGGTCGGAATTTGTAAGTTGTGATGAAGATTTCGAGGAGTGATGCGATGTCGGTTGAGAATCTGTGGGGCAATAGCATCCATTTCAAGAAGCATGCGAGATTGGCGGAAGTAGGGAGACGGCTTGAAGGCGGGGGTGTTCATGTCTGTGCCGAGACCTTCCACAGAGCCTTGAACGTCGCGTTGCAAAACGTCTCCTAGATCGATCCAGCCACAGCCATATAAACCAAAATCGCACATAAATTGCAGAATATAGCTAAGGTGGCTCTCAAAGACATGGAAACGAGTACTCATCACTGTTCCCGACTGCATGATAGCCACTGCACGTTTCAAACACGCAGGGTCGGCCATATAAATCTTGAGGAAAGGAGTATAAGAACAGTGAAATCCATAGAAGTGGATGCCTTTGACAAGAAATATTTGGCGGATAAATTGGGCGCGGGGAGAGTGGGGGTCGCGCTTGAGCGATAAGGCAATGGCATGGTTCAACGACTGAGTCAACCGAGAGATGTAGCGTTTCACTAAAGGGGTATAAGTACGAAGATTGGTACGCGACGGTGGAAAAACACTGACCACAAGTTGAATGTAACTTGCCGTTGTAATCGACAAAGAAATAAGGATAGATCTGATGGAGGTGTAGACAAGTCCGTTGTCCGACAGACGAGGAGCCAAAGATTCTGATGACTGGAATACGAGGAAGAACGGAATTGTCGAGTGGACCAGGCGGGGTAAGAATGTGGTCAATCTGTGTTATCTGGACGCTCAACGCAACTGGCTGCGACATGGTAGGAAGTAGTACAAGTTGATAGCTTACATAACCACTTCAAAGACTTGGTGCCCAATCCAAGTCTCTCCAGCCTCAAGTTTTTGGAACCCTCGCACAATGCCCGGTTCAACACATATGTATCGCTTCCTGAAGTAAAATTTATGTTCAGTTTGTTTGATTGACTGAACCCCAGCGTACCATCCCCCTTCCTCCATGTCACCAATTTTCCTGCCAACCTCTCCCGGATTCCAGATAACCACATCTTTCAGGTTTCTAGATCGCAGTTTCATGCCGCCCTCAGCCCAGATGATTTGATAGTCCTGCGGCGCATTTTCATAGACGGAATCTGTGAAGTTCAGGACATCTATCGCAGCCCTCAGCTCGACGCGTCCCAGGGATCTCGCCTCTTCAGTCTCTTGGGTTTTATCGTAGTAAGTCAAGTTTTGGAGTGGCGTCACGCGAACATCATCAGCCGGCGCTCGAATGTAATTATGGAGTAAAGCTTGAAATTCTAGACTCTGGGGGGGAGACGTGGTGGATGTGTTCTTGACATGAAGATCCGCGCTCAGCTGGTGTTCGCCCAAAGTTACAACATACGCGAGTTGGAATGGTTTGTCGTAGACCCTACGAATCTTCTCTGTTGGTTCAAGAGCTAGATGTTTTTTTAGAGAATGCATATTCTCAAAATTCAAAGGCTAACTCAGTCGCACCGAAACACCAGCGTCGTTGTCCATCACTGATCCATCCCATTGCCACATCTCGCTCCTCGCAAATCCGTGCTGACTCAGTTTGGCATGCTCAGGGTGGGTAGGAGCACCAAAGCATGGAAAGACAATCGGGATACCGCCTCTGACCGGTTTAGTTCCGTCGAGAGTTGCTTTCGATGAGACAAAAAGCCTTTCTTCGACACGGTCCGTGTTCTGTAGGTCCCCTGACGTCCAAGAGATGACTGTTGCACCGTAAAACAGGATTTCAGCGCTCGAACCCTAGGAGCAGGTGAGGTCGGCGCTCTATCTGATAGTTTTTAGTTTCACCTTTGGATGGTTGAGCAAAATTCGGTCCTCTAATCTTTCAAGCGGCATGAAAGGATACAAGTACACTATTAGAGAACAGAGTTTGAATCGTCATGGGATCATCCGTAATCGGCCGGACGCGATAACCACGATGATCTGAATCTGAACATTCTATCACAGATCACTTGAAATAAGCAGCTGCAGGCTGAGGTGTGCATAGTATACCTTTCAAAGACTCAGTACGGTACCTACTACTCAGTACTCAAGGAATAAGTATGCACGGAGATCACGTGATCATTAGCCTTAACAAACACCGACAGCCTCACTGGTGGCCATCACCGACGCCGTTAACTCAGACTCAGACGTGCCTCTTACTTATCTACTAATTTCTTCCTCTACTATCGTGCAATCAGCTAGCCAGTGCCTTCAACAACACTTTCAAGATGGACTCAGGATTCCCCGTTGAAGATGTCTGTTGTTTTAGCATCGCGGGTTATGAGTAACTGATGCTGATCTTAACTTGGACAGATTGCTCCGATCGCTATCCTCATGGATGAACTGCGGTCTGAGGATGTCCAGCTCCGTCTGAATGCCATTCATAGCATCCCTACTATAGCGCTAGCGTTGGGGCCCGAGCGAGCGCGAGAGGAACTTGTACCATTCCTGCAAGACTCAGTCGACGATGAAGACGAGGTCCTTCTTGCATTGGCAGAAGAGCTTGGACGAAATTTCGAAGAATACATCGGCGGAAAGGAGTATGTACATATCTTGTTAGGACCGCTAGAGAATCTCTCAGCAGTAGAGGAAACCTTGGTGCGAGACAAGGTGCGACCTTTTTCTTTGCCTTGGAGAATATCCGTTCATCAAATGGTTAGGCAGCAGAATCGATCACCAAAATTGCGACAGTCCTATCTCAAGCTCAAATCGAGGAATATTATATACCTCTCTTGAAGCGACTTTCTCAAGGGGAGTGGTTCACTTCCCGGACTTCGTCTGCCGCCCTTTATCCAGCGGTATATGCCAAAGTGTCCTCTGCTATTCAAGACGATCTACGCAAAGGCTTTACGGCCCTAGGTGCCGATGATACGCCCATGGTGCGACGAGCCGCTGCGAAATGGCTTGGTGTATGTAGATTTCCACGCTTCGCGCCTACCAATGACTGATATTCAGCATAACCCAGCCACTTTTGATTCAATTTGCTCAAGCGCATATATTGCCGGAGGGATTACCTATCTACCGTCGACTTCAGTCCGATGATCAGGATTCTGTGCGCCTGCTGACCGTTGAGGACCTGATCGTACTCGCAAAACGTATGACGCCAGCCGACGTTAAGGAGCAACTTCTGAAGCAGATCAGACATAGTATTGGGGATAAGAGTTGGCGCGTTAGATATATGGCAGCCAATCATTTCAACGAGGTATGTCAGCAATTCCAGGTATTTGTATTCGCGATTCTTACAACACGTAAATCTTTATGCGTAGCTCGCCGAAGCTGTTGGCATTGACCTCGTTCGCGAAGAGTTGATCGGGCAGTATGTACAACTCTTGAAAGATAACGAGGCAGAGGTCAGGACGGCTGCTTCTGGTCAAGTTCCTGGTAGGTTATCCAAAAATGCATGGTCTCCATACTCATGTCGCAACCCAAGGTTTTTCCAAGCTCCTCGATAAGGAGGTTATCCTTGCCCGGATCGTTCCCTGTGTGAAGGACTTGTCTCAAGATTCGTCTCAACACGTCCGTGCTGCACTCGCGAACCAGATCAATGGCCTTGCTCCCTTGTTGGGCAAAGATGCCACAATTGAGCATTTACTACCGCTGTTCCTCCACCTCTTGAAGGATGACTTTCCCGAGGTGAGATTGAACATAATTAGCAAGCTGGAGACTGTCAATTCTGGTTCGGTTCTCCTCACCTATTTTGTTCAATGGTTGACTTGCTCCTAAGTAATCGGCATCGACCTCCTACTGGAGAGCTTGCTTCCCGCCATCGTTGAACTTGCGGAAGACAAATCATGGCGCGTCAGACAAGCGATTATAGAATATATACCTCTGTTGGCCAACCAACTTGGGAAACCGTTCTTCGACGAACAACTGGGAAATCTTTGCATGTCCTGGCTAGGGGATACAGTCTATAGTATCCGAGAGGCGGCGACCGTCAATTTGAAGAAATTGACCGAAGTATTTGGTGTGGAGTGGGCAAAAGTTGCTATTGTCCCAAAGGTGATGGGGATGGGGCAACATCCCAACTACTTGTTTAGAATGACTACGGTCCAAGCGATAACGGTAAGGCGTTTTTTTCGCGATCTGATCGTGCTTAAAGCTGTGGCAGACCATTTCACCATCACTGAGCTTGGAGATTATTCGCTCTGAGATTATAGGCCACCTTCTGCTTCTCGCCAACGATCCGATTCCGAATATCCGATTCAATGTCGCGAAATCTTTTGAGGTTTTGGCAACTACTTTCAGCAAGACAAAAGAGGGCAACGAATTCATACAAGAACAAATCGTACCGGCACTTCAGCAGCAGAAAAACGACCCAGACGCCGATGTTCGCTTTTTCGCTACGCGGGCCCTGCACAAGACACATTCTGAACTCTAAGGGTGGTTCATCCAAGGGGTTGAAGTACTGATAGATGCCTTGTTAGGTGGCGCAACGGTCGGTACGTCGCTGTGGTATCATATAACTTAGGCATGAAGATGTGTCGCAGAGTAAGATAGTAATGCAAGATTGGACTCGATCACCTGACTGACGCGTCACAATTTAAGGTTTGGCTAGTTACATATATAAGAGATCAAGCTGCGAGAGGTTCTTCCCTCTCCCCCCATCTCTGACTACTTGTCCCGCCTTTCACATAATTTCATCCTCTTCAGCGCTAGCCGCAAATCTCTCTCTTCTATGATGTCTTCGATGATTCGCACTCTTTTCCTCGCGTTGTACGCGACCACTCTTCTCGCCTTCCTCGATGACTTGTCACCTTCCACTTGTGTATTGGCTCTCCCTCTGCGAACGCCCTTCCCTTCAAGGATTCCTTTAACCGCCTCGACCTATCATCCAAATCCGGTTCATGGATCCCGAACGTCCAAGAAAACAAAACAAAAACAGGACTCCTTCCGTGCCTTCTCTCGCTCTGCAAGATCTCGCGTCGTCATTTCTCGAACCCTTTCCGCTGGCCACATACCCACGAACCAGGAAGACGCCGACCCTTTCCCTCAACTCGATAAATACCATCAACAAGCGGAGAAGAGTTCCAAGAACATCCGTAGGTACCCTGCTTCCGTCACCTTTCGGAGTTCATTCACCGTGTCCTAAGACGAACTCGCTGCTGAGTCCGCTACTATCCGAAAAAACGACCCTTTGTTCCAGCAGGAGTCCACCGCTCAGATAACGTCCTTCAACGATAATCTTTTGGGCCTAGAAGAACTTCTGCAACAACTAGCAGCAGCCAAGGGGTTGGCGTTCTACGACCGAACGAACAAACTTGAAGGCCTACTCAAAGACACTGTCAATCTTGCCAAGGGTACTCTTAAAGACATCGACATCATCGTCTCTGAAGTTCCCGTTCTAGGTCCCCTACTTGAGCCTAGTATGTACTCACTTTACTGACTCTTCGTTCACCTCTGAAATAGTCACGTAGTTGTCTTCAATATCAAATGCGTCACGGACCTGCTACTTGATATCATAGAGAATTTGCTCGATGCGTTGCTCAATCCACTTCAACCTCTACTTCGTCCATTGATCGGAAGAGCGCTACCAACCCTGTAAAGCCAGAAAGCCACTATGTTTTCTACTCTAGTCACTATGCATGTATACATTACCTGTCCGCGTTCCTTTGTATCTCACTATCCTGCACATGTACAGTACACCTTAGCTGTTTTCTCAATTCGCACTGTCCTATTCACAATAATCTGATTCGTTATCTGAAGTTGATGGATAATAGTAATGTACTGTATCTTACTCTACCCCCCTCATTCGGTCACGCCATAATTCAACCTCAGAGGCCAAATATCTGATTCTGGGTCACTTAATCCAAGTTTAAAAGTCTTGCACTTATTTCTATTACTGATTACTTTACCTTCAACACCTCTCAATTGACTCTGCCTGTGGCACATTTACTTATTCTGATTTTTCTTGAATTTTCTGGCATTTTTCCATCTATTTCTTGTACCGCTCATAACCCATCTTGGGGTTCAAATTATTATTAGATAGTGTGTCGATCAATGACATCCAAGCCTGAATGTCGCGTGATTGCGGAATATCCCGCAGTACTGTACAGTTCTATGCAGCCACCCCTTCCCATCTGCCGGTATTATCGCCATCGGCTTCGAAGACCTCAAGACCAAAAGCTGCGAATATGGTAAGTCGATTTATAGCCAATAGCCATCTCAGGTCAACCACAGACGCAGACCGTCAAATGGATGAGCATCTGAACTCAGAGACCCTAAGCGAACTCAATAGTCAATGCAACGAGACTGACCACTCTCTAAACAGGCCGACAGCTCAGCCCCCATCACCCTGCGAACGCGCAAGTTCCTTACCAACCGCCTCTTATCCCGCCGCCAGTTTGTTCTTGACGTCCTTCACCCCTCCCGACCCAATGTATCCAAGGCCGAGTTATCGGAGAAGCTTGCTGCATTATACAAGACGGACAAGAGCCGTGTTGTCACCTTCGGTTTCCGCACACACTTTGGTGGCGGAAGGAGCACGGGATTTGCCCTGATCTATGATGACGAGGCGTCGCAGAAGAAGTTTGAGCCTAAACATCGCTTGGTTCGCGTGCGTTGTCGTCAACCCTTGTTTCGTCCATGCATCTCATTAGAGGTATTGGTAAAGTCTGGCCTAGCTGCTAAAGTGGACAAGCCTTCACGCAAACTACGGAAGGAGCGCAAGAATCGTGCGAAGAAGGCGAGTATCATAGTCCTGGTCTTGCCACCTTCATCGCCTGACCTTTGCTTGCGCAGTTCCGTGGAACGAAAAAACTCAAGGCTGCCGAGCCACCCAAGAAAGGGAAATAGTGGTTGGGCGATTCTTGATTCGGTGTCCAGTCCCGCATTTACCTTGTATTGCACGACCTGAAAAATTTCAACTTACCGCCATGTTCGACGTGTGTTCCTGCCAAAGACGCTATGCGAATTCGAATAATCATTTTGGCTCTGATAGCGAAATTAAAATTGAAGAATACAGCGTGGGTATCATAATGTTAAGTGAAATATGCATGAGGTCGAACAATCAGAAACCAGACTTTTTATGGATTATATCTGGATCTTCCTGGTACTCCTCAGCCGAGACCCACATCTGGGTGTCCTGATGAGTATCATGCAAATGAGTGGGCGGAAAGTTGGAAGGTACCTTTTTGAATGTACTCAGGCCAGCCAATATGGATCCACCGATCCATGTCGAATATTTGCGCTCCGGAGGAGCGTAAATTTTGATCTTGACATCTTTGAGAGCAAGTTTCTTGACTTCATTGAGCAATCGGTCGCCGAAGCCTAAAGACGAATGAAATCAAACTCTGACTGTCCAGCTTGTGTCGTTCCCTGACCTCGACACAGGGTGCTGCCTCCACTGAGAACAATGTTGGAAAACAGGCTCTTTCGAAGGTCCAAGTCGACCCGATTGATCGAGTCAACCACAACCTGGTGGACTCCAGCATACTCTTGCCCAATTAATTCGGGGTTGAACAAGATTTCAGGAGCACGGAAACGCTCAGGACCAAGCTACCATATGCGATCAATACGAATCGACTTTCTCAGACAAATGTGATTCCGACCAACCTGTACAAGATTACCGTCGGGCAACCTGAACTCTTCTGTACGTCCTATAGAGTCTTTTTCTTCTTTTACAGGATTTAGGGCGACATAACAGCATTTCTCCTTTATGGTTCGAACAATTTCGCGCTCTGCTGTGGTATGCAGATGATGACCGGACTTGCGGAGGAGGAGCTGGAGCTGATCAGTTACGTCTCTAAGTCGTCATAAATTTTCAGGAGTTGTCAGGTATCAAAGGGCGAATACCTTCCCGCCACATCTACCCTACGGATAGCATGTGGCATCGAGAATCCCTCGAAAACGGGTACAGCATGTGTGACGCCGTCCCCGGAATCCAGGACAATACCTGTTGTCCTCCCTGACGAGTATCTTTCGATACGGGTTTAGAAGTAAGTGGGTATTGTGATACGTGCTCTACCGCCACACGCACAGGGAAAGAACGGCTTGGACGGAGGTGAAGAGAGCAGGGACATTGAAGGTATCAAAGAATATCTGGGCGGCCACATCACGGTTGCTTCTAGGGTTGAGTGGCGCTTCTGTCAACAGCACAGGATGCTGAAAATCATGAGTAGCTGGGGAGGGGTAACGCGGAGGGCGATGAAAAGAAGACAGACTTCTTCGCTTAATGTCCCCAATTCCTCCGCATAGACCCAATTCCAAATGCGCTCCATGTCGTCCCAGTCGGTCACAATCCCGTGTTCCATTGGGTACTTGATCTTCAGCAGGCCCCTAAACTCTTGTGCACGCCTCCCGATAAAAACATCGCCTTCCAGGGCCCCGGCCATGACGCGTACATGCTTTGGTCGGCCGACACTAGATAATCGACGAGGAATTAACGGGTGGAATTAGTGATTGGAATCATGCCTAACCGTCAAGACGCACAAAGACGGGAAAAAGCATTTGGGATGGTCCTGTCCAGCAAAACCCGCCTTGATGGTTCCAGAGCCCTGATTGTGGAAGATGATAAATTGGAGGCGAGAGCGACGGGGAAGAAACGGACATTATCGATGACGACGGGCTGATTTGTGAGGACATCATCGAACTCTGCAGACATGGGAGGAAGAGCGATCGAGGTGTCACGATTTTTCCACTGCTTCAAGTTGTACCCTCATGCCCCCTCTCCGCTTTTTGCTTTTTCTCTCCTTCTTTGTGAGCTCCTGCCTCCCAATGGCTGTTCTGCGGGCTCATGCCAACCGCAGATATCAGTCAATGCCATATTGAACAAATGGGAGGCAACCAACTTCTGCAAATGTACGCGAACTCGTCTACCGTTACCCGCTGCTTGTCCTTGATTCAGATCCCTAGGCATATGTTTCCAGTCAAATTACTCGATATTGCATCTCGACAACCCGGACAACCCATCCCAGCCTTGTCTATCCTGCACGAAACAATGGTGCCTAAACCAGAATCTGCCCATCTGTGCTGGCGCATCGCTCGGTAACACGAATCCTGATACAGCAACAGGGAAAGAAGGGGACGTTGAAGCACGGTGTTTCCGTATGATCTGTTGTATTTGAAAAAAAAATCTGTTTCTTGCTCACATTGCTCAGAGCGCGATTCTCCTCGAGACCAGCTTGTTGTGACTCTCTTCTTACTCACGGTCTTTGGACTCTTGCTCGGCGCAGGGATTAAGAGTCGGATGGTGAAGGCAGGATTGAATGCAGACTGGAATGCCAGGAGGAGATGGTGGGAGGTATGTGCCCTTCCGGACCAACTGCGACCAAGGGTGAAATGGCATCTTCACAGGCGTGGACTGTACCGCGACAACAGACATATGAACTGGGTGTTTCACGATTTGGGTACAGCGCAGACAGAGAGGTGCGGATGGGGTCGTACATAGCCGTCAGTAATAGTGATTGAATGTCACATGAGCCAGTCACAAGTGAACTACAATACTTCAACCATGGGATCCTTCTGCTCCAAGTCTGGAACACACAGCGACGGACACGTGGTTCTGGGCTCATCTTCTGGCGCTGCAGCTCCAAGTGATGCTCGTGCGGCGGCGGCAGAAGCTGCAGAGCGACGGATGAAAGCGGTGAGTCCTTTTTTGACGATCTTACAGACGTCTAGAAACGCAAAGGCAGGCGCAAGCAAGGGGTACCAGCGCATCGAATCCGAACCAGGGGAAACTTGCTGCAAAGGTGGGGCAGCAAGGGAAACGTGTGGCAGAAGGTGTGGAGGAGGAAAGGTTGGTGGTGAGTGGGCTGAAATTTATCGGTGGCGGTTGTATTTTGATCCTCCCAGTGGGACTAATTTAGATTTTACATATTACGTCAGAAATGAAAACGTTGTGGACTGCTCCTCCTCCTACAGGGGACGACGAGATCCCGCCCAGTTTCTTCTCGTCCCTCAAAAAGAACTGTGCGTCGTCGTCTCCCCTCCCTACGCCACACTAGCCTCATCAACAACCAGCAACCTTTACTCCTTATTCGTACCCCACACTCCTCCTCCTCTCTTCCGCCGTCACTCAACACGTATCCATCATATTCATCTTCCTCGCCGCTTTTCTCCGTCTCAGAGACCGCTCCATCGACCCCTGCACCCTAGTCTTGCTGTCGATTGCATCCTCTGTCGGAGGCTATCTCCTTTGGCAAATTATTGACCATACCCACCCATGCAGCTATGCCGACTGTTTGTCCGCTGCTTAGGCTGTGCCTCTCTACCGATCAATTAACCGCATTCCAGACCTCAAGGCTGTGAAATCTTCCATATTAATCTTCCTCGCCCTCGTGGCCCTAGCTCCTGTCTTACGCACCTTGACGGCTGCGACCTCTTCAGATTCTATATGGGCTCTTTCGGCCATTCTATTTGTTGTACACGCCCTCCTCGCCGACTACACACCACAAAAATTTGACACACATGTTCGCGAACGGTGCGTCTTTGCACCGCCTCAACTGGGCCTTGCTCCGACTCAAATACATTATCAAGTTTCACATCCGTCCTGTCGATGAATGCCGCAGTTTCGGGATCGGTCGTCTTGGCATCTCGATTGATTACCGATATCGCCGTCTTTGCCCTGATCCTCTTTTCCGTACAAGCATTCGCTCTCCTTCCAATCCTCCGTCGTCGTTTACAGGTACAAATATATCATACCCTGCATCACATTTCAACTCATCGGTCGTTCCCGCTAGACAGCTCCTGTGACTATACAGGCCCCTCTGACAATTTTCTTGGCTCTCTCCTCCCTGCTTCTCACTGCGCCACTTTCTTGGAAGGTAACCTGTATCTTTTTTACCACCTTTGTTTTCATCGTCTTGATCGCACCCGCGATGCTCATCTGGGCACAAAAACATAAGAAGTGCGTCCAAAGTGTTCCTCATGATTGCCAACGTCATCATTCCCCCCCCAAAAAATTAGCGAAATTCGTGGCCCATGGGATGTTGCAGTTCCAAAGGTCAATTAACACATTAGATACCGTCAATATCAATAAAAGTACCTATCTAGATTTGTTTTCAGGCAATGTTAGCAGAGCAGCTGCCATTTACATAAGGTATTACAGATCAATTATACTGAAGCCAACACAGTATACTACAAGTTGCGGATCCAGATAGAAAGCAAGTGTCTACAGCGTCAGTTCAAAAGACTTGGGGGGAAAAAAAACCACAGTGAGCTTTTATAATACAAATTTTTCCGAGGTATAAAATTTAGGAGATGAAATGAAAACTTAGGTAGGGGGGATATCAAGGTCATCATCAACTCGCTGTCGTTTCAGACTAGGGCCGGGAATAGTCATTCCTATACCTCTTGCTTCCAGGACATCCATCGCCACCTTGGCAGCACCCTCCGACGACTTTTTTGACCTGGCTCGAGTTCGTCGAAGCGCCCCGAAGGCCTGTGCCTTAATTACTGCAAGGGTCCCAGAGATAGCGGGAGTACCTGGCGAGGGAGAACGCGACGGTGATTGAGTGGTGTGTCGTGTGCGCAGCCGCGCATGCGAGTATGGTGTGGCATCTCCATCACTACTGCCTTGCTCGCCATTATCACTCCTGGAAATGGACAAGGAGGGCAGCAGTGGTCGGCCTGAACCGAGTTGTCGCGTTCCCAGTCTATACCGGATCGCGTCGCTTGCGGGTCCGATTAACGAGATGTCAGCGGTCCCGCCATGAAGCGTAACCTCAGCCCTATGGGGCTGCGAGTGACGTCGGTAATCAAGATCCGTACGATCATGACCACCACCACCGCCGTCGGGAAACGTGAAGGGGAACGATGTCAAGGAAGTGGACGATGAGCTCGGTGTAGAAGCCGTGGGCGAAAGCGGACGGCTAGTTGGAAACACGTAAGGAGCTGTGTCAAGGGTATTCAAAGGAGTCTTCTGATCCTCGACCGAAAAGCGGCTGACGAATGGCATGTCTGTCGATGTCTGAATTGGTGACCCGACAAAGTTGGGAGAGCGGGAGGAGTGATTGTTGGAAGCCGCTGTAGAATCACCCGAAGATGCACTTTGTGCAACGGCCGAAGGCCATGGTGTCTCTCGATGAATGGGGTGCGCTGGATACGAGTAGGGACTAAATCTCGGGCCACGATGATCCACCGAGTGCGAGGAGGCATCGCCTGCCAGTTCCGTCTCACCAGAATACGGCACGAAGGAGGTGGAATATTGGCTGGGACCAGGAGTATACGAGCTGTTGCATATCGAGGCCTCTTCGTTGGCTCGATAGATGAGTCCTCCAGTTCCATAATGGTTAAGGTGAAGTGATCCCATTAGACCGTTTGGAAGCGAAACTGATGAAGGCAGAGGGGGGAGATCCTCAGAATCTACGTCCTGACCTGCCTTTCTTGCTTGCCACAAGGCCTTCCAAAGTTTTTCACGCTCTCGGAACTCATTTCGCAGGCGAATGTTTTCCTGTCGCAGCCCTTGTGACTCGGCGCGAGCCTCCCTGCATGAATCCTGCAGCTGCAAGACAACGTATTCGAGACTTGTTACTATGATTTGCGAGGGTCAAAGGGGGGGGGGGATAGAGGAAAGGACTGTGCTGGCTACCTGTTTCTTCGAGGGTGGCGATATAATTCGCTCGTCTTGCTCGGAAAGCAGCCTGAGCGTCGGCGTTTTTCTTTTTCCTGAGGGCGACGTCTGACATACGGTGGTGGTTTGGGGGAGAGAGGGTGAGGGTGGATTTGGGCATGGAAGAAACGTGAGTGCAAAGCGCATTAGAGGGCGATTTAAAATGGGATTACTAGGAAAAAGAATTCGAATCCAAGGACACGAGGAGAAGGGTCCGCGGCCCTTAAAAATCTGGACCACTTAGCCGATATTGTGCACTTTTTAAGATTGTCTTCAAAGAGCGCGGCGCAGAAGGGAACCTGAAAAGGGAAAACTTATCCCCTTTCGTATAAACCGCTTCGATGGAGCTTGCTCTCACTCTGAAATATGAACCCCGTCTCGCCCCCCTCCATCATCCGACTCCATATCCCCACCTTCCATGTCAAAGCATTCCAGCAACGTTCCCTTGATATCAAGCACGCAGGCTACCCTCCGACCTGCCCTCCCGTTCACCGCAACAGATACCTCTCCTTCTTTGCAACCAGCCAATGCACGATACCGCTTAATCGGATGTCGTACCGATCGCAACTGAAATCAGGTGTCAGGTCACCATCGCAGCACCATATAACCTTCCAAGCCTTACATTGCCGTCCTTCCAGCATTCCGTTGCTCTTGACAAAAGCTCCTGACGGGTGGTCATTCTTGCGCACTCGTCAGCTTGTAGCAATTGATATTCCAAGTTGTCGTAGGTAAGCGTCGCAATATAGGTGGTTTCTACGAGCTCTCATCATTATGGACCATAGATGAAAAATACTGTCCCCAACTCACTGTCCGAAGTCCGAAGTCGGTAAATAATTACAATACACTCATCATCGAAAAAGTCAGCGTCCAAGAGGTCGAAAACTTGTTCCCATTCATCCGAGATAATTCGTTCGAGAAGGACTACGGCAACCTCGCATGGCGGTTCTGAAGCCTGATTGAAGCGAACGCGTGCTATACATACTATTGGTGGAGCTGGTTTGAGTGGGTACATCGTCGTCATTTAACGAACGTACGGAAATTTGACGCCTCTGATGGCAGAGGTAAAGCTACATATTGCAGAAGTTCATGTCCCTGGATTGTTTCAGAAGACTGTGATGGATTTTTGAGTAAATCTTACCTCATGTGGCATTATAGTTCTTTCTCGACTCATGGATGGTATTACTTCGCTGGTAAGCTTGATATTCGACAATGAACTTGTTGTGTGTTGACTAGATGAGGTCACGGCAGAGCGACAGGCTGCACCGGCTGCACGAGCAAAGACAATTTTGCACCGTGCTGCCAACTCGTGCATCAATGCATCGATATTTCGGTCAATCTGCTCAATTTTTGGCTCCTTCACGTCCTAGGGACATTCCCATCACATTCGAGAGACATCAAAATACTGCACGTACATCTGTCCGACCCATTTCGTGCGGATGACTGAGGGTGCCGCGGACACGCTTCAACACAGTAAGCACGGAATCACCCCTCTCTGGGGTACCCAAATCGCGGACTGAAAAACATGGTATCGGGCCCATGAAGCAGTTGTCAATGGGGCTATCCAGAAGTCCCGATGTGAGGTAGTTGTTCACTTCCAATATGTCGTGTCGGGGTTGTGGTGGGTTGTCATTGGGTGGATTAGCGGCTAATGTTTCTAAAGTTGCCAAAATACCGTCAACATGCCATTTAGCTCATTTTACATAACCGATTACCGAACCGCAACCAGCTAATGAACTCTCTGAATCGAGAAAGGTGTTTTCGCGCAGCAGCAGCTAACCAAGCTGTAAGCAAAATTGTTCTACTCAGAATTTCAAGGCAGTCGCATATGTCCCGCAAAGATAGCTCGAATATGGAATATTGAGACCTGTCCGAATGAATCATTCGTTGATCATTGTCCATGAAATGCAAGGTCTTACAGTTGCGACCATCCCTGAAGCTCCTCGAGAACAAGGTGCAAACGTTGACAAGCTGGGATCACTCGTTTTTCCGATAGATCCCGCAGTTTTGTCAGTGCCTCCGTCATGGTAGTTTCCCACTTCTGGATGCCCTTTACGCGCAGGATTAGACACGGTACATAGTGTGCCATGACAGCTTACCCGTTCACTCATGTATTCACCGCTGCCGAGGAAATCTAGCAACGCATCTGTCGCCCGCCCTGTGACTAACAGCGTAGTGAGGTCCAGAATTGCGTTTGGCTCTTGTTCTGGAAAGAAATTAGATGTGGCAGGGGGGAAATGTTTGATACCTACCAAATTGTTCTCGCTGCCGTGCTTCTAAGGCCTGAACCCACTTTGAACCAAGATGTCGAGCGCCACCGATGGCGTCCGTCCCAATCCAAATAGATTTCATTTCTTGAACAACACGCAAAAGGTAAGACATCAGTGCCCTGGCTGCTGATGATAAATTTGCGAGGTCGCGAGGTTGCCTCTTATTCAGCAGCGGTATATCGACGACAGTAGGTGGGAGGAATGTCACCGCGTCCCGTACGTCTGTTTCTGTGGTACGCAGGTACAGAAAAAACGTTGACCGTTTCGGATCCTTGATTGAGGCGGTGACAGAAAGTCCAGGACCCAATGGGATCGCACCAAGTGGAAAGCTGCCATCAAGGTAGCAATGGAAATATCCTAGTTCGTCCGCGACAGCGAGGATGCTATTGTTGTTTCCATCCTGCATCGCGTCCCAATAGCCTCTATGATTTTCAAGCGATCCGCCGACCAACGTCGATCCAATCGAAGCCACAACAGGATCCACAGATAACGTTGGCCACTGATCAATGACATCTGGGTATAGGGACTTTGACATGGATTTGATCTGCGAGCCTTGAAAAGCGAACAGGTCGGTCGCGCTTTGGAATATCAGGAAAATTCTCTAGTTGACGATAATGGCGCTACAAACCTCAGCTTTTGTGAATCATCTTGTAGACTATCTAGAAGGGGCAGATTTTTTAAGATGGCGTGAGCCGTTCCAGTCTGGACATTCATGAGTTTCAGAATCAGCAAAGATTTTACTATTTACGATGACATCCTTTCTTTTGAAAATATCGGGGACCGAGCTTCTCTCTTGAGACTTTTCGTCTTGAAACCACCAAACGCCAGAAATACGAGACACTTCAGAATTTGAAGATCCAGAAAGCGGCAATGTCAGCACTCTACAGCCATCTTGTAAGGAATGAAGAGTGACGCGAGGGGGGTCGTGTATCACTGCAATGCTTCGTCCTGGCCGCCAAATAGTACAATTCTGGTCGGTGTGAATTGAATCGCTTGTGCATACCGTCTGGACTCCAAACTAAACCCACAATCTCTCCAGTATTTCCATCCGTTGAGTCGACACCGACCTCCCAGATCCTGGATCCGTGGTTATAGTTCCAAAGACTGAGCGTATGTTGGCCGCCTAAACGAGATACTATAGCCACCAGGTCTTTGTCCGGGCAGCATGCTGAGGGGAATAATTTACTAGGAGATGGGATATGTAGAAGGCCGAGTGGTGCAAAGGCAGTTGTTTCCATCCGCGTCGCCAAAGGGTGCTGGTACCGGTAACTAAATAGCAAACGCGGTATTTGCTATGTAGCCTAAATAAAATAATAAAATACTTTTCATCTCTTGTGCCGCGCCACTTTTGATTTGTCACCCGTCGAGTCAACTCTCCTTGCTCGCAGTCCCTGACGCCCTCCCGCTCTTTGATCAAAATCTTGGTCAAAAACTCCTTTAGATCTTTTAGTACCTAAATGTTTCTTCTCCAAGCTGGTTCTTCTGGCTGGTACGCCTATCTTCAACGGTCGAGCGGCCTTCTTCGCGGAACGCACGGCAGCATCAACAGACTTTTGGTCACCATTCTTCTTGTCTTCTTCTATCAGCATTCTTCTTCTTTTGGCTCTACGGGTAAGGCCGGCGAATTGATCTCTTTTAGACTTTCAAGGCATTTTGGGTATCGTCGAATATATGTCTAGAATGTACTCACTTTATTCTCATTCATGGACTTCTTGTCCTCTGTCTTTTCATTGGTTGGAAAGCTGGTCTCATATTGCGCTTTGCTGATAGCTTTATTGAACGTTGTTAGCAAAGCGGCATTGATAGAGGGCCAGGGTTGCACCTTTTGCATTGACCTTTTCCTTCTGACCCTGGAACCACGTCCTTGGAGGTCTGGAATAGATTTCGGCTTGATGTTCAATTATGTTTTCTCCCTTTTCAAGTTCCATCTCCGCTTTCCGAAGCTCGGTCTTCTGTGAGCCATGGCAGATACTTTCAGACTGAATTAGATGCTTACTTCTTTTTCTTCCTTTTCCTCGTTTAGAACAGCCGATATCTCGTCCTTCAACCCATCAACTCTTTCCACCCATTGAGATACAACTTCCAGAGGGAGGATGCGATGACGAATTTGATCATCACCCGCTCCAAATTTGATTGCTGCTTTGAGCATCTTGCGATCTGCCTCCCCAACAAGAGTCACGGATCTTCATGGAATAAACGATTTGCCTCCGAAGATTCAAATGACGAACTCACCGGCCTTTCCGGCCAGCACGAGCCGTCCTTCCTACCCGATGTAGATATTGAGCCAGTTGACTGGGCATATCGTAGTTGATGACAGTCTGTACGCCTTTGATATCTAAACCACGGGATGCTAAATCTGTAGCCATTAAAAAATCCACAGAGCCGTCACGGAAGAGTTGCAGCGCTTTGAGACGCTGTAAAATCCTTCAAATAATGTCACATGAATATACCGACCGAGCCAACCTGTTCTTGAGAGAGATCTCCATGCAATTCTTCGCATTTCATGCCCAGAAGGCGAAAGACGACACGTAATTGATGGGCCAACTTTTTACTGCGTACGAAGATTATAACATTCGATGTGAATGTTTTTTTACAAAGTGCAGCCAATATTGCTGAGCGTTCGGACTCCTTGCCAGAACGAATCCGTACGAACTCTTGGGTTAGACCGCGCGCCGTGGTTTTTTTAGGGTCAACGAAAAGTCGGACAGGTTTGTTCAGTGACATTTTCACAAGTTCATCAACGGAATCCGTCATTGTTGCTGAGAAAAGCATTGTCTGGCGAGAAGGAGGGCAGGACTTCACAACTTCTGCAAGTTCGTCTGCAAAACCATCAGAAAGCATCCTGTCCGCCTCGTCCAGTACAAGAACGTCTAGCGCATCTAGTGTGAATGAGGGTGAGTTGCGAATATGGTCAATCAAACGACCAGGAGTCGCAAGGACTATGTCAGGGCGCGAGCGAAGGGCTACTTCTTGAGATTTTAATGAAAGACCACCTGATATGAGACAGGAGGTAAGGCACGCAATGTTGGGGTTAATTACAGTTGAGTACTCGCCAACAATGAGACATAAACGAATGTCGGTGTGAACTGCAAGTTTGGTACCAACGTCCAAGCATTGAACTGCTAGCTCTCGCGTTGGAACTAGTATGACGCATCGAGTCGCAGCCGCATTTTTTCCCTTCTCTCGATACAGGAGTCTTTCGAGGATTGGTATCATGAAGGCTGCAGTCTTTCCAGACCCCGTAACAGCACCCCCAACAACATCTTTGCCAAGAAGGGCGACTGGTATCGTGGCCGATTGAATGGGGGTAGGACGTTGGAAGCCCAGTGTCGTTAGAGCCTTGATAATTGGACGAGAAATGTTCATTTCTAGGAACGAATTGTGAACCAAATTGGAAATGACATGGGAATCGAAGAATGCAGCTTTGCGATTTCTCTCTGCCTCTGTTTCATGCTCAAAATCATCACATGAGGATTCATCCGCATTGCATTCTGAATCGGGTCCTTTCTCCCCTTCATCAACAGAAATTTCGTCGTCGTCGATTTCTCCAGACTCTTGAGCATTGTCATCATCCGCATCATCAGGCTCTTCTTGTTCCACATCGTCAGCGTCTTCATCTCCTTCGATCTGTTTGTGATCGCGTTTGCGTTTGCGCGACAGCCGACGACGGGCGATGATGTCGTCGACGGATATCGGATGCTGGCAAACGCGTTCTCTCAGTCTCATGGAATGGCCGCACTTTCTGACTCACCAGCTTTGTTCCCATTTTGACGAAATCTGACAATTCTGTTTGCAGGCCTGCGAAGTCCGTGTATGGGTCCTCCGATACATCAAAAGCGAATTCAGGATTCAACAAGACGTCATCAGCCTCGGATTTCTGTGGTCTGATGATTTCAAAAGCACGCTGCTCCTCGCCGTCGGAATCTATCGTCATGACATAGTCGACCATTGTTGAACACGAAAAAAGGACCTCTTGGGTGGTGGGAAGTTTTTCAACCACACGTAATATTTAGGTTTATTTTGTTGTTCAACTCAGTATATAAGTACAGTGCCTCTGCCTTATATAAACCGATTCCGCTATGTTGTTAGTGCAACGTATAGCTTCCCAGAAGTGCATTGAGCGCCTCTAAGGATATGCGGTATGGCGGTACGAGGCCGAGGCGCTTGGGTATAAGTACAACGGCATGAAAGTCACAAAAGTCGCAAAGACATTTACTACCAGAAAAACAACCTCCGCAGAATAGCTGCATCCCTTGGCTGGTTCGATGCGGACTGGGCGGGAGGGCGGTAATCATCTGCGTCTGTGTCCATCGGAGCAATCCTGGCCTCGCGCATCTAGCGACCAGGTAGTCAGATTTGTTGAGCCACAAAATCCGATTCGTAAATCATACTTGATCATTCATCACAGGACGTTTCACGAGGAGTTCGCCGATGGCATTACGATCCGGGAAGTTGTAGTCATTTGCAATTCTGCATTGTGCTTGGCATTGACCTGTGCTGGAAATGAACCTACCAATCATATTGAATTTTCCCCAATGTATTTTCGTGGGATCAGAGGCGTGAAAATCGCCATTGCCTTCATGAGCACGGATAAGATCAGACATGTGAACCTCACTGACAAGGAGTCAATGGAATGTCGATCTGTCAACGAAAGACGAACATACAGCGCGGGAATACAAGCGCCCTTCGAATTTCGAAGGGCGAGGCGATATGCACGGTGTGAGCGAATGTGTTGTAGAAGTACATCCCACGATTGCAAATTCTTTGCTTGTTCGGGAGACTTTATCTTGAACTGCTCCATTGTTTCGTCACCAGCGAATGTCGCATTGTTGATTCCTGCAACAAATGCACGCAAAGCTGAATAATTGTTGAGCGCCCGGAGCCTCTGCGCAATTTCAACAAATTTTTCGATTTGTTTGACACGGGCTCGCGGCGCTTTATGGCACAGTATGAGGGATACCACCCTTCACCAGACCATAAGAGCGGAAACATAAATCGCAATGACAGCACTTACCAATCCGCAAGGTGATTCGAGACTGCATTGAAGGCTGTTATGGGGTCGGTAATATCCTTTTTGCCAGAGACAAAGGTATAATGTAGCCAATGTCTTGGCTGAGGAAAAAATGTTGGTGAGCGTGACCAGTCATGCCGAAAAACAGTATACCTTGATATCCAGAAATAGTTTGACTTCGACTCTAGTAATCTCTTGTGCTATCTCCTCTGGATCCAAGGCCAATACTTCGTGAGCTAGTTTCACGAGGTCCTTGATCTGCTGCTTCTCGGATGTGTCGGTCTCTACTGGCCCACTGTTCACATTGTTAGCGAGAATCAAAGGCAATGGAAGACTAGGTTTGCGTTCCCTTGTCGGAGCGGGAACTGGCAGCTGCTTCTCTGGGATAGATACAGTTGGCGCCAGCGACGTATCGAGGCCGGATTCCAGGGTTTCGTCCTCCTCCAGCAGACTATACGAATCATCACTCTCATCGCCTGTGGCTTCGACTTTGAAGGCCCACGCAGCATCAAGGTCCGCGAGGCTCGGCAGCATTTCAAGAAAGGGGAGGAGTTCCGTCCCATAATGAAGTAAGTAGGTTTTTGAGATGATGGATTTAATCAAAGCAGAGAGAGCCCCTGCTGTACCTCGAACAGAGAAGTCGTGTGGATATTCGCGGATCCACATTTCTAGGAGGTGGCATATTCTGAGAAATGTCAGATGGACAGCAGAGTAGATTTTTTTCTTGCATACTTCATCTGCGCAAAGCAAGCAAACATTGGATCCCCACATGAGTTATCCAGTTGGCGCATTCGTTTCTGCATAGCAAGCAAGACGCTCCGTGGGGTAGCGAATCTACGATATGTAAGCAGAAAATGGGTGATGAACGCAGGGTCTGGATTTTTGGTATTGGCAACTTCGTTTGGTGATATGTTGTTGACGTACCATCCCCGCTCACGGCAAGAAATAGAAGTTTGTCCAGCAATTCGTCCAGTGTTGCCCATTGCCCTGGTCGACTGAACACGGTGTGACCACGTTACTCAAATCAATGCATGAAGAAAAACTCACGATTCTTTGTCCTTTTCCTTGTCTTCTTTGAATTCTGATATTTCTGGTGTTTGATCATTGACTTCGACGGCCGAGCCATGTAAATCTTGACTATTCTTCGGCGCATTGTGGTGCCAAACATGTATCCTGGACTTCTCACTTTCGGACAATATATCCCCAGTCGAATGTGCACGTGTAGGGGAGATGGGAATAGTAGGTGATTGATGGGAGGTTACGGGAGGTAACTGGCCGTTCGAAGATGCTGATTGAGCCTCGTTGCTCACTGACAATACTGGGGATGAAGCCGTGGGTGTTGACGTCCGTGAGCTTTCCCATGGTGGTGGCGAAATCAGGACATCGGGAGAGGCGGGATTTCGATAATTCGGATCACTTCGATTGGTCCCTGCGACATACCTGTCAGCGGGCCAAACTGTGATACTATAGAAAGGACAAACGTCTTTCCCGTGCAACTGCTTTCAGAATCCATGCAAACGTGCGTCGCATTTTATCCTTGCCCTGTTCATGCGCCTTCGCCACTTCCACCAACCCAACGTCATACGGTTGAAGTATATCTAAAGCCTTTTCTGGTTCGACTTGTCGTTGTAAGTCAGATTTGCATGCAAGCACAATAAGGGGAAGCTTCATGGCACGGTATCCGCCTAGAAATCAATGAGTGAGGCAGGATATGGCAAACTCTAATGCTGTGGCGCACGCAAAAGCCCCTCGACCGGCTCAAATGAAGACTCGTCCGATGAATCGTAACATATGATAACACCATTTATCGGCGAAAGACTTTGGTGCCAATCTAGTCTCTTCGGATCCATCGGTTCTGCTGGAATATCGATTTCGACGACATGAAGAAAAGTGTCTGCTGAATTCTCATTCCGTATAACGCCAATCCGGCGAAAGTCTGACAAGAGATGTCAGTTGTGGGTGACATAATTGAAGTCGTCCGTGTTACGCACAGTTCTTAGATGTCCCTCCCGTTGATACCGCCGACATCGCAGTTGGTTCTGATAACCCGTGGCCTCGTAGACCTTTCCGAATGACGACAGACTTTCCACAACCAGCCGAACCTACAACAAGGAGTGTCACAGTCGAGGCGGCTGAGGGAATCTGGGGGACATCGGTGAGTGACCATGGACACCAGAAAAGATGAACCGACGCTGGTATTGATGAGTATACGCCTTGAAGCACCAGTAATCAACCCAAGACTCCCACTGCGGATGCGACCAGGAGCTTCTAATGACAACCGACCAGGAAAGGATTGGAGCGAGGATAATGACTGCTGTCGAGGAATATCTTGGAGAATACTAGGTGTAGTCGATACACTGAGTATGCTGCTCATGCTGGATGTTGCGGTGAGAATGGGGGTGCGGGACGGGAGCGGGAGCTCACCGCCCCGGATGAGAGGCTTGATTTTATCCTGTGCTTTGAATGATGTACGGCGGTAACGATCAACAGGGCTATTGAGTGGATCCGACCGCTCGACGTCGGAATCGACGCTGTGGTGGTCATGATCCCGAGCAGAGCTGAAGCTCAAACCGCGATTTCGCCCTCCCCACCTGGATTCAAGTTGAGGTGCAGGAGGTGATGTAGAGGTGCTTCGGGAAGCATCGGTCAATGAGTCTGTGGTAGGAAGGCTCAGGGACGATTCCACAACAGAATGTACATCACGGCCAAAGTGCACGAAGGAGTCCACTGAAAGAGATTTCCTGAGATTTAGAGTGGAGACAGACGTCCCATTTCCGGGTGAGAGTGAGAACGTGTCGGTTGTTGCGACCTGAGAAGAATGGGTGGCAACCATATGGTTAGCGAAGGGGACGGGGATGACCGTGACGAGCGAGGAGATCGTTGAGTGCGACGAGTCGTCGGCATCAACGAGGGATCATTGATCAGCGCTCAGCGTCCAACCTTCAACTATCTAAGGGTCCCATTTGATGTCCAAGACGTCCAAGCCCAGAGTCCTCCTCACCGTAACTATTTTCCTTTCAATCCCAATCTTTTATCTCTTTACGCCGTTGGAAAGAATGATGACGGTCCTCCTGACCCAAAAGAGTCTCCCTATCTCTTTGGCCTCTACCGACACCTCACTGAGCAGCTAGGTAGTCAACGCTCCTCTACTTGCATCTAGTCGCCCCCTGACATCCTCTCAAGGATGGGATGTCAGAGTTGTCCTGCCCAGCTCTCAGAAGTCCTGGATCGGTATGGGCCATCCGATAGTCGGCCTTTCGACCATGTTGACACCTTCCAGGCAAGGCATATCACATCAAAGAGGCAACGAAAGGCCAGTATTTCTACCCAAAGGAGGACGGTAAGGGCGAGTCCTCAAACCACCCGAGGTCTTTGAAACCAGGAGAGCTTGTTCGTCGTTGTCCACTCGGATTGCCATTCCCAGTCTGATGTGTTTCAGGCTGAATGGATTCTTCTCGATGCTGTATGATGCTGCGATCATCTCCGAGTCGTTCACTGATGTTGAACAGACTCCGGCTACCTGTTCAAATATCGCGTTGCATAACCTCTACGCCGGTCAGATCGATCTTGTTGTATGTATTATGAGTCATCAGTCCAAACTTTTTTTTTGATTCTAACCTGACATCTTTCGCGGCATTCAAAGATATCTGGTCCGAACCTTGGTCGCAATTCGTCAGGTATGAAAGACAAAAACTATCATATGTCGTACGATACATCCCAAGTCATGTTCGTGCAGCCGCCTTTGCTCTGTCATCTGGGACCATTGGAGCAGCGCTGTCTTCCTCTCTATCCGGAATTCGCTCGATTGCAATCTCATATGGAACAGTCCTTCATCCTACGCCAATGAGCTTGTTTGAACCCGCGCACCAATTGGGTGCTAAGATCATACAATACCTATGGAACAATTGGGGTCAAGATGAAGGTGGTCTTCGGGACGGGGAGGTTGACCTCTACAATATCAATATCCCATTGGTGGAAGCATTGCTGTCTGAAGAAGGACTCAAGATATGTTCAACAACCATGTGGCGGAATTCTTATGGCCGCCTGTTCAAGGCTATACCCGACCCCGAAATTGCTCGGTCAGCAGGGCCAGACCCTTTGGATCCTATGGCGAATACCATCGTTGGCACCATTCATAGCGAGGATAGAAGATTATTGTTTGAATTTGGGCCCGACATGAGGAGTATTTTGACTCCGTCTATTTCCTCAGTTCCTGTCGGATCTGACGGCTGGGCACTCCATCACGGATGGGCGAGTGTAACGCCTCTTCGAGCTTGTTTCGCAGAACCACTTGGGGAGCAGGAAATAGACATGGAGCGTAGACTATGGAAAATGAAGCTCTAGTGATTTTCAAGTTGTATCAGAGTGTCAATATCAAGTCGGATCCATGTATTAATATGACGACGTTATCATATATAAACTGGTAGCGAGGATATATGCCAACCAGAAGCCATTCAAGCGACACCGACTAGAGGAGCTCTCGATTCGACCTTTAATGAGTTGTTTGCGATAAACCTTCAATGAGTTGATGCTCCAGGAAGCATTCTGTCACAGGGATTCATGCTCGTATCTAAACCGGTGATACAGACGTACCACAAAGTTGCTCGGATCCATAAGTCTATCCTGGCACGTCCCTGGACACTGCGAAGTGGCGTACGAATTTCCCGCCCAATCACCTGGGATGCACGTCAGTCAAGGCAATTATGTTTCATTTCAAACTGGGCATACCGCAGAATGTGATATCTGCGGGTAAAGATGCTTAGCAAGGCTCACGAAGATGCCAAATATATGTCCAGCTAATTCTCACCGAAAACGATTGAATGATTAGTGAAATACTCCATAGGATTGCAATTGCTCGGATCAAGTGCTGCTGACGGGATCCCCCAGTTTGATGGATTAGGACTGCCCTCCAAAATATCCTCAGGAATCGCAGCACGATAGAAAGACCCTTGAGATGGGAATGTTCAGGACCATCTGTGAGTTGAAAGTTCCAATAACTCACACACTGCGATACCATTTTCATCCCATTTCATTGCGAAAACACCTCCACCTTGAGAATCAAAATAAGGGCCATATGATGCTCTACTCCATTCAGTGACACCACATCCTGCATTAGACTGGATGAATGCATTGCAATCCAGATTCTTCTGTCCATTTGATTGCTTGAAAGCCAACACGTCAGATCAAAGGTCAGATAAGTCACAGAACTACATACGACGACGGTCCCGGTAAAGTTCGACTGAGGATTCAAACTGCAACCTTTACGGAGGAAGCATCAAATGGACGGCGCGTCGAAACAGAATAAGTTGTACCTGGTTTGGTATGCCAAGTTACCTGGTTATGCTGATTATCGTGGACACCTTCAATGATATCTATTTCCCCCATCTAGAAGAGTGGGTTTAATATTCCGCTTCCGTAGGAGGGGAAATGACACACGTAAGGCCAATTGTTACCCAGAGTCCAAAATGCTGGCCAAACCCCTGAGAGGCATTCAGTCCATGGCTCCCTGCATCGTCTTTCAGAAAGCGTACCACAGCCCCATGGCGCTCTGTTGAGGTCAAGGACAAATAATCCTGTGTTATATTGGGCATAACTCGATATTCGGACGCTTGTGAACCAAAATCAGAAACCCGCTAGACAGCTAGCATCTGAAAAGCATAGCCACCTATTTCGATAGGTGCCCTCGGCCAACCAGGTCGTGTTATCCCCCTTCATAATCACTGTACCATCGTTTTGAACGTATACAAGACCAAGGTCAAATGCCGCGCTTCGGTTGACATAGCTAATAAGTTGGTTGAATGGAGGGTTTCCCTGTGCATAGCAGAAGATTCACTTCACAGTTCCACTTAGTGATAGTTCATGAGTAAAAGAGTTGGATGGGGAGAAAATAGCTCACCTTGTAGGATCTGGGCCAGTGAAAAATGTCCATTTACTTAAATGATAAGGTTGTTGTTAACTATGGAGTTGAAGAAGAAGGAAAGCCTACTCGAAGAATGTTTTGCCTGAATACTCATCTTGGGGCAGCCAGAGGAAGGTTGATCCATTTGGATTGGTCTCGAGGTTGCCACGCTTCTCTAGGGACTGTGAGCTCCATGAAGTTTCCCAGTTGACTACTTTCTGAGGGACTTGAGGGTTGATTCGAAGTCGGGAGGCGGCTGAACAGGGTGCAGATGCTGTGAGGATAACAAAGATAGATGATATGCTTGGGAGGAGATATCGCATGAAGGGTAGACAGTAAGTCGAAAAAGGTCGTCAAGGATCGTTTTTATGGCATGAAGTGAGGAAGGCATGTTTGTGGCGGATGAGGCTAGATATCATCATCTCGGCTATCATGAGTACCCTGCCTCATGTCTTCCTCACAATGAATTACTAGTCAAAACCTCAATTCAGTATGTATGGTATGAAGAGAAGGGCATTCTGCCAACAAATCTTGATTGAAATGGAGATGCATCATGGTATTTCGATGTTGACACGAGGCAACGACACGAGGGAAACATCAGTTAAGAACGAGGAACAGAGGAACAGAGGAACATTGTTGTAGCTTTCGTAATACAGCACTGAATAGGTGCTGCGCTCAAACGCTGGGGCTCTTCGACCAGTATTGCCCTTCATGGACTAGGAGCGCAAGCATCAGGATAAAGTTCGATGTCATTTATGTCGAGGGAGATGAACAAGGATCTGGGTGATGGTGTAGCACATTATGTATGTACCTATGTTTTGGGTCTTGCTGTACATTATAACCTCATCTAACAATCGCTCAGCGGCATCTTCTCTGAATAATCAACTCGAAAAACTGTGCTCAATCAATCAGACAGAATAGTAGCTGGATCGCTTTCAACTCGTAAATCAACGGTGTTGGCAGTTGTATGAGAATGACTCACATATCCTCGCCTGCTTGTTTGCATCCATAGACAGGTAGCCGCCATCGTCAGGACGCACAGACTAAATTCAGTCCAACCCAGAGCTTCCACTGTCAATGACTGGCGGCATCTGTTGTCCACCTGTCAGGCATCTCAAGACAAATTATAAAGAAACAAACCTAGAAATGGCGGCGCGCCCCGCACAGTTACCACCCGTCCGCGTATTATGCATAACGCCAGCCGCTGTTCCCTAGTTCCAATGCATGTTAGAAACGAAACGGACATCCAACGATAGAGGGGGGGAAAAAAGATGCAGACTAACCCATAAAACAGAGGTGAGAAGGAGCCAGATTACTGAACTCGCGATGCTGGCTAGGAAATGACTTGCGCCGTCCACAGTCCACAGCATGTAGGCCGTTGAAAACAGCGTCGTCCACGACGCATTGAATAGGAAGAGTATCAGACTGGGATTGAAAGAGGATCAAGATCAAAACGAGCAAAGCTACGTCCGTAACGAGCTTCTCATACAGTGAATGGTAGCGCGGACTGGGCCACGTCCGGTGCTGATTTCCGGCGCTGACCAAAAACGCCGTTAACCCAAGCTCCGCCACGGAGGAGAGTGTTATTAGCCCAAATAGAAACGGATGATAGTGGGCTTTGATGAGCGAGGTTTTCCGTTGCCGAGTGTTGTCCAACGTTACAGCCATATATGTAAGTCTTCCGCGAGGGCCTGAGGGAAAATGGGTCTCTGAACTTGCGTTCGTGAACGGTCGGGCTAGAAATACTCGCCGCACGGCAGACAACTGGGAGACAAGAGGCAATGATGAAACATGAAATCCTCGTTGCACGTTGTGATACCTACAATACGTGCGTGCTGCACGTTGTATACAATCTCGGCATAGCTCGGTCCCTGTTCCAGAATAGCGAAGGTTACAGTCAGTGAAAGGTCCGCAAGTTGGTCGTGCATCTTGTAGGTCTGGTGGCAGGGTACACCTCCTGGATTTCAGGCGAAGGTCCGTGTTTCATCGATAAATACGGGTAGACGTCCTCTGGGTCATTTCAAAGGCGATGAAAGGTATTCAAAGATAGGAATTATGTCAAAGAGAAAGGACGAGACAAACGTTGACTAACAGCTTCACGCGCGACTTGGTGCATTTTTATTCGCGGATATCGCTTCATCCTATTAGGTCGAGTGGCTAGGTTGTAAGTAAGTTGGTAGGGATCAAGGCGGAAATTTCTATGATTGGAGAGGGTGGTTGAGAAAGTGTCCGGCGTGTAAAGGAATAAGATGCGTCCACGTCCAAGGTCCATACTTGTGCATCCGTCAACATCGAGCTTTATACATAAAGATCAAAGAACCATCAAAGCACCTCCGACCAGCAGTCCACCGATGCCGACGAAGACACTACTCCTCTGTAACGACACCGCAGCAGCAATGTAGTTGTCATTAGGGCCATATGCTCCGCCTGCACCTGTAGCACCAGGTAGGGGTGCACCATTTGTTCCACCTCCCCCATCAATAGTTGTTGGTGCAGTGGGAAGCTTCCTTGTCGTGGTCGGAGACGTCGAGCTTGCAGTTGAGTTGGTCGTTAAAGTTGCATTTGTTCCGGAAATGGTTGAGCCGGAAGGTGTCTGCAACGGGACTGTGCTTGTAATGACGATCGTTCTTGTTCCTGTGCTGAGCTGTCTGTCTGGGCCAAAAGTATCGAAAGTGGAGAGGGTGGTCGATAGGATGACGGTCTGTGAAGGTGAAGGACTGGACGACTGATTCTTCTGATTAGTTCTGGGGGGCTGAATGTGTATACAAGCGACTACCTGTGCGAGTACCAGCAATGGCAGAGCAAGTAGCCACAGAATCTGTAGTACCTTCATGAGCAGTGTTTGAATCACGTGATACCAAAGATCTCGTCATGTTCTCGTCACCGCCGTCCCCAACCCCCAAGTACCCATCATCATTGTCGCCGCTATCTTCAGCGTCTGTCTTGCTTGTTCTTAATTGGATTGCTCCAGTATCGCTCCTTTCCCCCCTCCCCCCTCACCTTATGTCTTCTGCCCTCCGTCAACGCCATCATTTTCTCCACATAACCCCAGAGAACCCTTTGGAGTACCTTGCCTGGCCTAGTGGTTCCCCCTCTCAACATAGACTCATCAACCTCCTTGAATCTCTGCAGCAGCCGATCGAGCATCATGATTATCCTGTCCGCTACTCTGTAGATGCTGAATCAGCCTTTGCCCATGTTGCAGTCCCCTCAGATGACCCACCTGGGCTTCGGCTCATCTTTCAATGGGGTCCTGACGCCTGGAAATACCACAACATCGATCTCCTGCCTTTTCCTTCGAACACCTTCGAGTCTATTCAAGAGGCGATGTTTACTAAAACCGACGGCTTCATGGTTGAGCCTCCAGTGATAGCCCTCGAGGACGACGAGGACTCTTACTGGAACTCATACACTTGCGACGGTGACCAAGAAGGTCGCATCGTGACCACAGAATCCGAGCCGTCAAGCACAGAAGATGCCTACTGGGCTCGTTACACCTCTGTGCATGGTCAGCATACTGCAGCGTGGTTAGCCTGGCGATAACCCTGATGATCTCTTGTAGGGTCTGGTGATTCAGCTATTCCGACCCCACCTCTTATGGATGCTGCAAAACCCGTCGAACGCGTCATACTTCCATTATTCGATCACCGTCCACGCCGCATATATAACCCCCTCGAGCCTCCGTCGCCGCACGCCCTTGCCCGTTGTCTCGCGGACATCCCTTCACGTCCAGAATCCCCACCCCTTGATGAATCTGATTCGAGTTCTGCCTTGAATTTCGTGCCCTCTTTATCTCCGCCGTCCATACTGCTGTACTGCACTGACCTCAACCTTGTATCGACATCCCTCGAACCGGTATCTGCTGGAACCGATCAGACAAGCGAGGCACCATCGGATGAAACCAAAGTATCAGATGAGGCGCTTAGATACGCAATTCGCGACATATACCATCTCTGGAGAATAGGAAGACAGACTAAATTTTCCATTCTCGAGGAAAGAGAGGACTTCATCAAAACCGTTCGACAGGTTGTTAATGAGTACACCCAATGAAAAGATATCTGTCGGCCGTTGGCTTTGATAACAGGGTGGAACACTTTCGACGTGCTCAACCGCTTAACTATTACAGAGGGACTTGATAGAATAGAAGATGATTCCCACTTGCTACATCATGGAGAAAGTACTGTTCCATTTGGAGGAAAACTAGGCAGTGACGGAGATGGTTTGGGGCTGTGCTTGGTGGCTTGAAAAATGGACAGTAGCACCGCCAACTTCCGAGTCACATGAAAAGCTTAGTCTTCCGCTGATTCCTGACTTCATAGCCTGACCACCGTAAGTCTTTCGTTTCTTCCTTTTATTCTGCTTCGGTCCCTTCAATGACGAGTGTTGTCGTTTCATCAACCCATTGGCACCTCTTAGTAGACCTGCTTCGCGATCAACGGGATTTCATCTCGCGTGAATCACTGACATGAATGACTTGCTGAGATTTCTCATACTCCATTCCAGACTTGTCAAATTGCAAGTGCTGACCACATTTTCTGTAGTGCACCGTCGATACCCATTGTCGATATATGTTTCGGTGTCAATCGATAATTAATGGCGAGCTTCGTTCACGAGAACAGCAGCCGCACCCATGCCACTTCCTATACACATACTAGTACACAGCAAATTTCCACCACTGCGCCTCAGCTCTGCAAGGCCAGTGACCACCTGCCGAACCCCAGCTTGTTGGTAAAATTAGTGTGTGATCGATGTTGGACATACAAGAAACCGACTCACTCATCCCAAGTGGGTGTGAAAGGGCAATTGAGCCACCACTGATATTTATTGAGATCAATCCACATGGGCCGAAAGCTCACCAGAAACGCACTTTGGATTGATTTTCTCGAGCGGTATGCGGAGCTCTTCGACACAGTATGCGAATTGCGATGCGAATGCTTCGTTGATCTGCAGGTATCGCGATCACTCGACTCTTCAACACCGTGCTGTTCACTAACCTCATATATGTCAATGTCTTCTTTCGACAAACCTAATCGAGCAAGAAGTTGAGGAATAGCGACCACTGGTGCGATCCCCATATATCTCGGCTCAACGCCTGATTGACGAGGATAAAGTGATTTGCAGTTGAGGGAAATCATGAAAGAACTTACCACTAATAGTGCTTCCAACCCATTTGCTTATGATCTCCATCCCTTCGTTTTCTGCCCGTTCTCGCGTGGTCAAAACACAGATTGCTGCACCATCACCGATTCCGCTCGCATTTCCAGCGGTTGTCGAACTCTCCCCCCAGTTTGGGAAGACAGGACTGAGGGATGCTAAAGACTCGGCGCTTACATTGGGCCGAATGGTATCGTCCACAGATAAGACTGTCCCTGTGATTTCAATGGGGACAATCTCATCCCTAAAAATGTCCTGAACCATAGCCTGAGAAACATTCAGGATAGCTTCAGAGGAGGACGCTGGAAAACAAGACCTTGTTAGCCCGTGTATGTGATATGAGGGCATATTCATCTTGTTTCTTGCGTGAAACTTTGTATGTCTGAGCTACCATTTCTGATGTCCATCCCATTGGCTAGTCATATCTTAGGCTGGAAACGGACTCGAGCCCGATATCCACGCACTTGAATACAATCTTGGGCTCGGGGTTCTTTTCTGACCGTCTCAGAAACTTCAGGGGTCGGTCGAGGACTACAAATCCCTGTGAACGAGACGAAGGAATATTCAGGCGGTAGCGCACTTGAGACTCATGCTTTCGACCCCAACTGCGAGGCCCAGGGAGGCTTCGCCAGAATGAATGGAATGAGCGATGTTGCGGATTGCCATCAAACCTGAAGAGCATAGACGATTTACGGTCGAAATAGGAACGTGATGAGGGATACCGGCAGCTAAGGCGGCAGCTCGAGACACATAGAGGGGCGAGGGCGGGTGACAAGTGCCTGATGGGATATCAGCAATGAATTTCAATGGACAAGAGAGCACCGCACCAACACAGATATCATCTATTTTGGAAGGATGGAGCTTTGCTTCGTGCAATGTTGCCTATAGTAATAATAAGTTGGATGCTTTAGGACGTGGGATTAATGTTACCTTGAACAAAGCCAACAACATTTCATCGACGGGAACGTCCTTTAATTGGCCTTTCTTCGCCCGACCCATTGGAGTCCGTTTCGCGAAAGTAATGACCACGTCATCTGGATTTTTCTGCATTATGCCAGAAACACCAAGAAGCCGGCGCGTCAAGGCAGCTTTCCTCATAAACGGGAGTCTAAGGGTGGAAGAGTGGACGAGGAGTATCATTGTAGATGGAGATCAAGGATGTGAAAGTCATGCACCCGTCCGGTTTAACTATTTCTGTACTAAACTATAGTTCAACAGAGATAACAGACATGTTTCGAAGCGAACTCGCAAGCAAACCAGCCTCGATTGCTTGTCAGTCACTCGTTGTTTGCTCATTGTGCGTGGATGCTGCATGCAGACAGAGCCAACTCTCACGACAAGTCGGGCATATCCCCGCCTTCCCCTTGTTTCCTCTTCGATTTCCACATTCGGCTGAGAAAATTATAGCAATTGGGGCATAGATGATGTGCGAGCTTCGGAGTTCCACATCCTGGGCAATTGACGATATCTCGAGGGAAAGTTAGAAGGTAAGGAGGACAACGCTGCTGAAACATACTGTGCTTGTCTTTCAGTCCCTTATTTGCGCTGCGCATAGATTTACGAGAGTGGGATATTTTGGATTTGGGCACCGCCAGAAGAAAAGGCGGAAAGATGTCCAAAAGGGACCGCAAAGACGGTATTGACAATGAGGGAGCAAAGAACGACGGGATGGCTAGGGAAGCAAAGAACGAACTCGTGAACAAATGGCGCGTAAGGAAGGCTCCCGTGAGCGGAGGCACGGCCATGGTTGTTCCTCTGCAAGTGAATTCGCACTCCGATATCCAACCCATGATGTTCCGCATCGCTCGCCCTCTGTACCAAGTTCTCAAACGAACCACTGGTATCACTGGTCTCGCAGTTCACCCGAACCCTCTTCCGGAGTTGACAAAAATCTACGAGGATACACTTTCCGTGCTTACGGCGATCCCGTCATCCTCTGTCTACCGTCAAGGCGTTGAAGCGCTCACCCTCCGCAAACTCAGAATTGTACAAGAGGCAAAGGGAGATATTTCTGCAGTGGAAAAAGAACTCAAAGAAGGACAGGTTGAGGAGTCACTAGATATCGCCTCAGATGAGCTGAAACTGGCGGCGAGGATGGTTGAGTGGAAAGCGTCAGTTTGCCATCACTTTTTATTCATCCGGGCGCCGTTCATATTGTGTGTATCACAGATGGGAGCCTTTGGAAGATAAGCCGGAAAGAGGGCAGTGGGAGTACCCAGGCGCATCGTCGTCGCCGTCGTAGATAATTAGATACCTAGTTGGGGGAGCTACCCGATTCACCTTGATGCTATACTTCAAGATAACAGATCTTTATGCTAAGCTGGAATGGCCGAGTCGTTAAGGCGAGTGATTTGAATGCTTCACTATCACTTGGTGTTTCACCGCGTAGGTTCAAATCCTGCTTCCAGCGGGGGTTTTTTTTTTGGTTCTTCGACTTGCGCTACATTGCCGCCACGAACACGTTACCACACTACGATCTCCTCGTTTGCTGCTTGACGCAGCAGCAGTCTCATGGACTCCCTCATTCCATTCACAACTTCTGGGTCGCTCGTCGATTGCGTGGACAGTACGTCTACCCCACGTCACCTACAGAAGCGCATCCTGAGCACATATATCATCTATTCGCCTATGCCTTGATATTATCGTGCTCGCCCCCCCTGCCCAGGAAAGATGCTAGTCATACTTCGTGATGGTAGAAAACTCCACGGAGTGTTACGTTCATATGATCAGTTCGGTGAGTGTACACCAACCTGTCTGAGAGCACACCCGCTGAACACACGACTCTCCCAGCCAACCTTGTCCTCGAGGAAACTGTCGAGCGAATCTATCATGGAAATGCGTTTGCTGAGAGTTGGCGTGGTCTATATCTCATTCGTGGTGAGAACGTCGTGCTCTTGGGTGAAATAGTATGCCACCATAAACAAATCCCGCCCACTTTGGCCTGTGCTTACCGTTTACCCCAGGACCTTGACCAGGAGGACGACATTCCATTGCGTCAAGTAGATTGGAATGTCCTCGAACCTTACCACAAAAATGACACAGAAATAAGAAAACAACGAGAAGAGGACAAATCCCAGATTCTGTTTGAACAAAAGGGTTTCTGCAAGGAGGGCGGCGAGGGTGATGGATACTGATGTGCTTGTCTATGTCGATCTCCCGCTTGCTACTTGATGTACTTTTGTCTGGCCGCACAGCTATAGTGGTTCATTGGTCTAGTGGTTACAGGATAATATCATGACTAGATTTCTCGATGAGACAGGTGAAACGAAATCGCAATCCAAGACCAGTTTATCATCAGATTGCCTTCCGTTTTTTGGCTTTCTTCGTGATATCGCCATTCGTTCTCCCTTTGGCATGACCGTTGAGCTTCATGTTCGATGATTTCAGTGGGGATTTGGCCGACGAGTCGTTACAACCCTGTCCATGAGGCGCCAGAATATCTGCAATACGTTTGCGAATTTCCCGCTCTCGTGTCGTTAGATTGAGAAGAGCATCCTCCTTTTTCTCCTTTTCGTTGCACACATCCCTGTAACGGACAGTTTGCCAACTACGGAGCGAGATTCAATATCATCAAGACGCCATAGGCAGAAGGCTTGACTCACCCGGCGTGGCGATCACACATCTTCTTCCCAGTACACCACCATTCACCCTCCCCTTCGCTGGAATTGTTTACATTCGCCACTTCGTAGCTTTCAAACACGCCAGCTCCAAAATCTGCCCACTCTTGTTCTCCAAAGCATAGACGCTGATCCCATCCACATTGTCCAACCTGCTCTGCTCTCTCGATTGCGAGCTCCAATAACTTTTCTCTCCAAACTACATTTTCCAATCCCATCTTAACCTCTTCGCGAAGCTTAACGACGGAATCGAGCAGGGCATTCAATCTCTCGACATCTCGCTCCACTCGATTCCTCTTCGATTTCACCACCTTGTCCTTGTCCTCTTCCGGACATCCTACGATCGGGCCCACGTTCGCAATGCGTGTATCTTGGGCTAAAACCACAACCCCCTCCCGTTTCTCAGCGTTCTTTACCGTCTCCCAAAGCAGTTCTGTCTTCCCCCCCTTTCTTGCCCAGGTGTCAACACGAGACTGCATGTATTTGATACCGCACTCGTCCGAACAATACTTGGAGAACGCGCCGCGAGCAGGGCGGTGACAGGCTCTAGGAGACGATGGATCTACGTCCTTGAGCCCAAGGAGACAGCGTGTCTTGTATGTCGTTTGGAGTGAAAGATGAGGGTTTTCTATCGAGCGGCAAACAAGCGAAATCAGAAAGGTTTCCAACGGGGCAAAAAAGTAAAATACTTGCTCTCGATGCAAGATGGACATAGGAATTGATCCACAAGGTCGACTTCAAGATCTGGCATGCTGACGCAGTGTGTGTGATACCATTCATCGCATCTAACCGGAGATGGAGTTATGCATCTTGATGAACGGAAGGGTAACTCACCTGTCACAGGCAATCATGAACTTGTCCTCATCATACTTCGTCTTGCAAATGCAATAAAGTTTATCGTCCTCTTCGGATGCCTCTTCGTCCTCCTGCTTATCTGGCCTTGTATCGCTGGCTTCAGGTCCAACTGGTCCACTTGGCATTATGGATGCTGAGCGTGAACGTGATGCTGTTGGCTTCTTGCCAGGACCTGATGAAGCTTTGGACTTCGACGTAGCGGGCGGGGTGATTCTATCGCTAGCTCCAAGCTTCAACTTTGAACCCCCTTTGGCGCGAGGTTTGGTAGCCGTTTTTAATTTGGTGGTAGACTTTGTTGTGGATGTATGTTAGCAGGACGAAGGACGGGAGCTTAATACCGGCCAACACACCTTGGGCTCGGGTTTGCTCTTCTTCGTTACGGATGCAGTGGCAGTTAGACTGCCAAAGGATTCTCCTTTCTTGTCATCCTTTTCCTTGCCCTTACTTGTAGCCATCACGGGGGGCGGAGGAGGCATCGACCCACGGTCGGATGTCGACCGACTCAGCGGCTGGCGGGGAACTGGGGATACGGCGGCGGTAGAAGGTGCAGGAACAGACGATGTACAATTGTCAACGGGATGTAGCGAAGATGCATATTTCGTAGAGGGGAAAGCATGGCTGGAGGCACGACGGTTAAGGGGGCCATCGTCAACCAAACTCAAAAGCTCGTCTTCGACATCCACTTCCATCGTTACATCTTCTAGTTTGGGGTCGTCCGCTTCCAACGTCTCTGCTACAAGTTCAGTGACGGCAAGATCGACCTCCATGTCAAAATCGATTTCATTTTCGACTTTCGTTGGTTGATTCGGAGGGATCGGAGATGTCACAACAAGTTCCTCCAGCTCTTGTTCGAGCGCCACGGCAGCCTCCGGCATAGTTGTAGGCGCAGGTGGCTTTTTCTTCGGCACTGGGCTTTTTGAGACAGGAGCAATGGGGCTAGCGATTGGTGTAACGGCCGTAGGGGGCGGATACAGGGCAGATTGACGAGGCTGAGAAGCGGGACATTCGTCATAATGCTCTAAGAACCATTCATGTGCATCGTCCTGGGGTTTGACAGGAGATGTAGGTAGTCGAGAATGAGCGGGAGGTGACAGATGCTTTGATCGTGATTTAGGGACTTCGGTGGCGGGATGAGTTTGAGGGATTGGTCGAGGGCTTGTACTTTTGATATCCTCTTTCTCGGACAGCCACCCTTTTTCCAAACTAGGTTGTTGTTGGTCATGCGTGCCAAGATGTGCTTCATCGGATTTCCTGGAAGCCCTCGCCCTTCCTGTCTGACTTCCTGGAGGAGATCTCCTGCCGACAGGGCTGGGCAAGCCACGACCATCATGTAAAGTTTCCATGGGTGATGTCTCATCGGCGGGTAGCCATCCCCTTTCTCGATTGGATGTGACAAGCTCAGCAAGTGCCAAATGTCTCCGCCCGTTGTTGTGGTTTGATGAAGACTTATGAACCAAGGAAGATGCAGCAGGGTCTAGGCGGCCAAAACCAAGATCTCCAGGAGCCATTTTCTCCCTTTCATGATGCAGGTGCTCCTCGTCCTCGGAAGAAATGCGAGAAGGTGAATCGGAGTACCGTCGCTTCTTGCTCGAATGAGACACGAGTTGGCCAGGGTACGGCTGCTGTGGTGCTGGTGGGGGTGGGAGCAGCGCTGTTGGCTGTGACACTGGACCAGGATGAACGGCTGATACTGGGCGGTAGAGAGGTTCTGGATTTGAGTTCTGTTTGTCGTGATGGATGATAGGGTTTGAAGATTGAGGGGTTGTTCCTTCGAGCTGTAAGGGCATGGACGGACCATGCTGGACTAATCTGTCTAGATAGGTGTGACGCTCACGCACGAGTTGGTGCTGCTGTTGCTCTTGAAGTAAGAGTAGTTCGTGGTGTTGCCGTTGTCGCTGAAGCTCGAGCTGTTGCATATGCTTCCCCTGCTCAAGCTGATGTCGAGGCAACTGAGGTTGATAAGGCAAATGCAAGACAGCAGCTTGGGACGAACGGTGGTGCAGGTCATCGACAGGGCTTAGACGGAGATGAGATTCCTCATGAGACACATGACGCCTGTGTTGAAGGAGCGGAGAGTAGATTGAGCCTTGCATCGGAGGGCCCGGGCTGAGACTTGTCTGGATGGGAGAATAGCGCGGAACAGCGAGGTGCTGTCTGGGTGAGCGAGCATGATCATCGGAAAGCTTGTATCTGTCCTGTCTTGGAGGGTGAAATTGGTGCAAGCCATGGGACGGATCGACGGGACTGGGACGGCTGGGAAGGTCAGACTCGGAGGACGTACCGGCGCTTAGGCGTCGACGCTCTTCGTTGGCAGCATGGACAAGGGCGTCGAGACCGTTGAATGGTCTGGGCTGCAACGGGGGACCTGGCAGTGGGAACTGGAGAGGGCTAATATGAGGATAGGGGGGCTGCGGGTACGGGTTTGACGGCGGGGTGAGAGGTCGGACAGGCGGACGGGGATGAGATGGTTGGAAGGGGGATGGGGATGTTGGGGATGTCGACGGCGAAGGTGCAGGACAGGCAGACGACATTGCTGAGGACTTTCTGAGGTGTGGGGCCAGGACGACGAGTTCAGGCAGGTCATTGTTGCACAACAGAGAGGAGATGTCGAGACGACGAGAAGACATGGAGGGCAACGACGGCGGCGGCGGCGAGGACGGCAACAAATACTGAGGAATCAATGAAAATAAATAATAGAATTAATTATGGGGTCATGTGCTAGGCATGTACAACGAGACATTGCGACGGTGTCTACACAGGATCCACGGAGGGACCGCTGCAGATGCTCCGAGGAGCACATGAGAGAGCCATCGCACCCAAGTCCCATCGCGACGTCTATCTCCAGCCAACTATGACGGTCTCGAGTTCCTCGACCCACTCCAGTCCTGCACGCAGGCGGGCGAGTCGTCGTCGAGATGCTTTTGAGCGGCTGAACACGGCGAACGTCAGACGGGGCGACGGTGAGCGCGAGTGGATGACACACGTACCTGTGAAATTTGCGTTGAGGATCGCGTGATGGCCAGCAGCGAGTCTTGTACCCCCCTCGATTTAAAACTGTATAGTACCAAGAGTGTGGCTTGCTGCACGTGCTCTGGTACTTGGCACTCATCGTTATCGCTGCTCGACGTCCCTTGCTGATCGATTCTTCGTCGTCCCGCCCCCAGCCAGCTCATAACTGATCGTTCCTCAAGGGGCCCCGTCAACTATGTCGGTGGCCACAAAAAACCCGTTCGCCCTCTTGGAAGGTTGGTCCCCCAAACCTCGTCTCTCTACATCTGAACAGGTCGCTCCACAACAACAGCTGAAGGAGCGTCCAGGCCCCCCAGTCCTGCCCCTGCTTCTGCCCAGGCTCCTCCAGCTCCTTCCGTCCCCGCTCGCGATTCCCAGAAACCTAGGGGCGGTCCTGCTTCTCGTGGTGGAAAGTATTATGCACGCGGTGGTGCCAAGAAGCCCACCTCCAAGGACACCAACGGGAACCAGGATGCCGTTGAAGAACCAGCAGCCGCAGAGGGTCAAAGGCGATGTGAGCGTTCCCCTCCACCGTCTGTCACCCCCTGTCTCTCCATTTATTCATCTCCAACCCAGACGAGAACCGGGGCAGGGGGAGAGGGGCGCGAGGTGGAGCTGCTCGAGGTGGCCGTCGTCCCTTTGACAAGCACAGCCAGACTGGCAAGACGTAAATAAACCATATCCTCGCCCTCCTTCATGCCAGCGTCTGATCTCTCCCCTCGTCAGCGATTCAGACAAGAAGATCCACCAGTCTTGGGGAGGCGATGATGGAAATACCGAGTTGAAGAATGAGGAGCAAGCCACAGCCGATGCCGTCGTCGAGGGAAACAACGAATGGACTGCCGACACTTCGCCATCCGCCGATTGGGGCGCGGCTCTCACCATTGATGGTGGTGCGGAGGTGATTTCGCCCCCTGCAGACGATAAAGTCGAAGGCGGCCGCCCGCGCAGGGAACGCGACCCCGAAGAGGAGGATAACACCTTGACTCTTGATCAGTATATCGCCCAACAGAAGGAGAAAGAATTTGCTATTCCCAAATTGGAAGGCACCCGTCAGGCTAATGAAGGCTCTGATGGCAACATTTGGAAGGATGTCGTCCCTCTTTCAAAGGAAGGAGAGGATGCTTATTTTGTCGGCAAGGTAGGCTTTGATTCTCATTACTTTTTATATAGTATGTCGTCTCATTTCGAGCTCCAGACCAAGTCCACCCCGAAGGCACGTGCCAAGAAAGAAGAAAAAGTCTACCTCGAGATCGACGCACACTTTGAGCGCCCTGATCGTGGTGGGCGTGGACGCGGGCGTGGTGGTGACAGGGGACGTGGTGGTGACAGGGGACGTGGCGGTGATAGGGGACATGGTGGTGATAGGGGACATGGTCGTGGGCGTGGTGGAGCGAGAGGGCCGCAAACAACCACTACCATCGTCGATGTTGACGACCAATCCGCATTCCCATCTTTATCCTAAATTCTTTATCGACCTTGCCAGCTTTCTCGGTGAACTGAAAAAAGTTTCTTTGTACGGTTTGAGCGCTGCCTTACAGAGTGTCTTCGTTCCGCTGTCGCTCCTAGTCCTTGTTCTAATTCATTCGACGTTTTTCCCAAAAAGTTGACGCGCGCTCACGCATCTTTGAGATTGAGGCGGAGTCGAGTCTTTTCCATCGAACGATGACAGTGAAAAAGATCTACATCGCTCGACATGGTAATAACGAGTCGCAGCTATGGAGGGACTGACCCAGAATACTTGATTTACAGGCTTTAGATTGAATTGGATCAATACTAACTGGTACGTGCGTTCATCGCCATCGATGCTCCGAGATCATTCACACCACTGGACATTAGGCAGAGCAAGACAGGACTCCCTCGCGATTCTCCACTGTCAGCTTTCGGAGAGGTTGGTCCCTTGGTTAGACAGCTGTATGGTTTAAAACTCTGTCCATTTCCTAGAAACAAGCTCATGAACTCGGAGACTACTTCTCTTCCCTTCCCGAGGAAGAGCGCCCAACAGCTATTTTCTCCTCTCCTTACTGTTAGTTATTTTATTTTATTTTTTTCTGTCGCCACATGGAGACCTCGTTCAATCTGAAGATCGTTGTCTACAAACTGCGCAACCAGTATCGAGCGTGCTGAATATTCCCATCTATGTGGAACATGGTATGGACCCTTTGTTTCTTTGTGAGTTTTAAATGCTTTTCATCGTCGACACATGCAGGTATCTCCGAGTGGTACTCCCCCGTCGTGTCAGGTACTGGCTTACACCCCCGACCAGGTCCCGCTTCGTATCTGAAACAGTTCTTTCCTGCAATCGATCCTTCGTGGGCTTCGATCTGGTATCCGCCGCGGAAAGGTGAAGATGTTGAGGAGATTCACAATCGGATCGAGGGGTTTATGGATGCCTTCGTGATTGAAATAGCGCGTAGGTTTCCTGGAAAACATCAACGCATACTCCTAGTGAGCCATGCAGCGACCACCATCGCCTTGGCACGTATTCTCTTGGGTGACAGAGAACTACCTCTGAGAGTCGGATGCTGCTGCCTGTCAGAATTCCTACGTATTCCAGGTAGCAGCAAGACAACTTGGACGGCCAAACGCCTTGCAGATGGTGCTCATCTGAAGGATGGTTCTCAAAGAGAATGGGGCTTCCAGGATATAGAGATAATGGCTGGCACGGTTCGTGTCCCTGATTGACATTTCGGGTTCCCTTTGTACGATCACCGCTTTCTTAAGGTTGTCGAAGACCCAGGAGTACCTGGTACCGAACGTGAATCGGATATGGATGGTCCCTTAGGTTTACAGGTCCAGCAAGCTAGCCATCTTTAGACCAATCTGAATGAAATACATATAGCATTTCATTGTATATCTCTCTAAAACCGAACCCAAGCACTTGCATAACTCACGCTTGAATCTCTGATAGAAAGGCAAGCACTGCTCTGCTCATATCGAACCCATTTCACTGTGGGTTGAACACCATTCTCCTTTTCCAAGGAAGACATCGCTCCGAACAAAACACCAATAGGATGGCGTCCACATATAGTGTTTCTAGTTTTCGCCAAATACGTGGAGAAAAGAGCGTGAGCTGTGGTAGCAGAGGAAGGGGGTGTGGTCAACAATGCCATTGCCTCCTGATCGAGTCGTTTGATGGACTGGTGAATGGGATGGTTGGGAGAAGGGGATACTACCCTGGAGAGCTTTGTTGCCGGTGAATCGCTAGGGGCAGGTTCAGGATAATAATATGTGTACGAAAATCTTGTACCCCTGTAAAGCATCAGACAGAGAGGAATTTCTAAGAATTGAATAGGTACCAATGACAAAAATCGCTGGAAACGACGCAGAACGTATCCTTGCTTTTGAGGTAGGGTGCAAGCAGGGCTCCAAAAGCACCTTCGTCTTTTGGAGAAATAGCCCCGACCACGATGGGGACGATAGAGATGTTCTGTCTGTAGTCCGCCATCAAATTGGGGGAATATCGAATCGAATTCAGCTAATCACCCTTCGAATACCTTGCGCACATATGGTAAGTGCATCTCGATGCTGTGTTCGTCTTCATCGGCCTTGATGGATAGATCTTCAAATTTTCCGGTGGACCGCAGCTCCCGGATGACTGTTGCGATTCTTCTTGTCCTTCAACGAAATGACTGAGATCAAATTGTACCGTACCTTCGAGATCCAATGGTAACCTGCCGATCGGAGTGTCATATTCCTCGCATAAAGAGAGCGCGCACCCTTCCAAATAAAAGTGATGAGATGGTCCGAGAATAAAGATGCGCTTGCTTCGGAAAGATCGTCAAAGGGTCAGACTTATCAGTATGAGGTCTCCATACATTCCACTTGTGTCTATGCCTCTATAAGCCCAAGCAGCAGCAGGTCCAGAATATGTGTATCCCGCATGGCTGGAAATGGATCATTGCCCAAACGTCGCACCAGATTGACGAGTACAAACGGTGCGATAATGGCTTTGCATCCCTTGACCAGGTAGGATGTATCATCAAGTTCAATTTCAACTCTCCTGAGCCAAGAGGATAGTTCAGAGTCCAATTGCGGACCTGAGATGACGATGAGGCGAGGTCATCTCCGCGATGCAGCGATGTACGACACCTTCGCCACTGTACCAGTCGCCAGCATGCGACGCAGCCCTCGTTCTGTTTGGTCATTAACACGACCTAAGATGACAGGCGAGAGACTTGCTTTGAATTTGAGGACATGATGAATGGTGGTTTGAATGGGCGATGATTACGAATCTGACTGATGGTGTACTGCCATCCAACGACAACACACTGTAAGTATACAAGTCTTTCTGCAAGATACGATGCAAAAACAAAGGAAGCGTGGCATGGAGCATGTGCATGGCATTCCAACGTATGAGTACATGTATGTGGTGCAAAAAGATGGAAAGCATTGTCTACTCCTCCGAGCGCAGACGGGCTGCAGGGTTTGTCACCTTGACGCCTAGGACCTTTGCCCTGGTGAAAACGAGTGAATTTTGGACACAAGAATGATAGATCCCGATGTCACGCACCTCTCCAAGATGGAAGTGCGGTTTCGGCTTGAGACATTATGAGCGATCTCAGCAGCAAAGCTTTTGTTGTGCATCAGAAGTAAGTCGAGCTCCCGCACGTTGCTGACAAGGAATTTTTTGTAGCCGTTAGGGAGAAGATGCCGTGTCTGAGGCGAAATTTAGGAGCTATAACGAGAAACAATGCAAATCGAATGCACCTTCTTGTTGCTTCCATAACCGATCTAGATTGATTGACTCAGTAAGGGCAAAGATACAAGTCAACCTCAAAGACGCACCTTGGGCATGGGAGTCTGACCTTTGAAGCGGCGCCTCACCCTGTTATCGATACCCTTGGGTTTCCTCCATGCTTCTTTTACACTGTGATATCGATCCGACTGGTGACGCCTACAGAGAACATTCAGATGGAGAAATCAAGATATAACGCGCGGAAACGGACTTGAATTTGTTGGTGCGTTTTTTCACGATAGGAATCTTGACGGCCATGGCAGACTGAGTAAAGGACGAGTTGGTCAGGGGGAAGTTCCGTTCGGGTTGTGGATGAGAGGGGCAACGTCATCCGGACAGTGTCCAACCAATCCACCCATTTCTGATCATCGAGCTGCGACGACATGGGTAATGTTGCGTCCGCGCAAGGCGAGGGATGTACCCCATTCATGAACGGGGCACGAAATACGGGGACTCACATGTTGGACGGCTTGAGGTTACAGGTTGGCGGTCATTGCTTGGCGTTGTTTCCAATCTGAGGGCAGCGAGACGGGTCACGTGTTCAGCGACCCATGCTGATCGAAACTCCCATTCCCTCAAGAAGTGCTTGAGGCGGCTCAGATTCACGAGTAATCTATAAAAATGACGATTCTGTTGATGACTGGGGTGACAACTCAGTATCGTCTGCTTGTCGTCTTTCGTAATGAATTTGTGGATTTAGTGTCCACGTGTGAAGCTTTTCAAATCCCGAGTGCAAAACAAGTGAGACGGCGGGAATCGTGGGGTCGTCATCAACTCCAGTCTGCGGCGCATCGCTGCTCAAATTTTATGCTTTCGGCTCCTTGCGTCGGTCTGGCATTCGGTGATGACGATTTCGACTTCAAGGCTCCGCCCCTCCCGCCCATATTACACAAGCCAGCCAGTGTAGGCAGTTGGGGCGTCACATCAATCGGGCGGGGGTTTCGCTGGAACGAAGATAGCGACGACGACGAGCCTTCCTGCCACTCGGAGTCACCCAAGTTGGAGCTTGACCCTACACCGATTCAGAAGACTCCATATTTCAGTGGCCGCAAACATAACCATCCATTTACCAACGTTTCCTCGCCAATCACACGCTCCCTCAATCTCACTCCACCGACCGCCAGCTCCCTTAAAATGTCATCTGTCGCACCGACCCATGAGCAAATCTACTTCTCTTCCACTGCCCAATCCCGCGCATCCTCTCCCCAAATCGGAATTGTTCGCCCGCCCCCTTCCCGTTCTCCCTCGTCCCCTCGGCCTCGGAGGCGTTCGTCCCGTCAACGTGTTTCCCTAATCGCCGGTCGTGTCTCCATTGCGCCGATCGAGCCTCCGTCTCCTCCCCCGGTCTTACGCCAGAGTTTACGCCGGACTGATAGTTCCGTCAGCTGTCTGAGTGCAGCGCCGAGCACCGCCAGTACACGCCCACCTTCTCCTGTGGCCGATAAGGAGTCTTTCCTGGGTGAACGCAGCATATCTGATTTCATCATCGACGGTGAGATCGGAAGGGGTGCTTACGGACTCGTGAAGCGGGCACGCCGGGTTTACTCGGACGGCTCCGTGGGGGTACGTTTTTTCAAGATTGCTTCCATTATCTCGTTGAGAAACTCGGGGTAGCCACCCTTAATTATCAAACAGGTTATTAAATCTCGTATTTTAGCGGATTGTTGGAAGAAGCATCCCAAGCATGGGACGATCCCGATAGAAATCTATGTCATGTCCGCTATTTCTAGTACTCCATATGTCTTGCCTCCTCGTCGGCCATGGGATCCGTCTCGTTTCACCTCCGGTGGGGACCCTCTCGATGGACGGACGGAGGGTCAGGTAGTCAAAGGCCATCCTAATATCTGTCCTCTCCTAGATTTTTTCGAGGACAGCCACTATTATTATCTCATTCTACCATCGACGACGCCAAAGCAGCAGCCCAATCAACCTCCACCAGCGTCGGACCTTTTTGACTTAGTGGAGACCTTTCCTCAGGGCTTGCCAAGCAGTTCTATCCGAACATATCTGGGCCAGATTGCGGATGCGCTGTGTTTCCTTCACTCCCAAGGCATCGGTGAGCCTCACTATCGTGAATCAAAATATGAGGTTGCCGATCTGCCTTAGTTCACCGTGACGTCAAGGACGAAAACGTCGTTTTGGGGCCTGATGGAAAGTGTATTCTCATTGATTTTGGGAGCTCTGGGCTCGTTAAAAAGCACGGATGGGATACATTCAGCGGAACGCAAGTATATCTCTCTACTCGACACGAGGGCACTGTTAAACCGGTCGTTGTGACAGACTTGACTACGCGGGGCCTGAAATCCTTCGAGGGGAAAGATATTATGGGAAGGAGCAAGACGTGTGGGCATTCGGGGTGGTTGCATATGTGCTGTTGGTTGGGGAGTGCCCGTTTATGACGGCGGAAGAAACGCAGGAAGGACTGGAGTCACCGTTTGCGAATGCTTCCATCGCACTAGACGAGCGATGCGCAGATGGGAAAGAAAGGGATGGTGAGGAAGGGGACGGAGGAGGGGCGCTGGGGGATGCGGCGGTGCTGGTGCGGACGTGTCTGCAGGTGGATGTGGGGGCACGGCCAACGTTTGACGAGATTTTGAACAGCCAATTCCTCATGGGATGGTGAGTAGTTGTATTAATAGATGTACTACTAGTCACGCGTGACTGTCACGCTGATATTATCAGTGATCAGATGTGACGATCGATAACAACAAAAAATTTCAGCGTTAAGGGTATAACTAGGCCAAATAGTCCAAACCCACCTCCCTTCCCCCAACCACCACCTTCCCCCTCTCCTTTGCTCTTTTTTCACCGCTAAAGTGAGTCTTCCTCTGCCTTCCCCTCCTCCTCCCCCACATCCCCCGCCCCTCCTCGCGCCCCATCAAGATGGATCTCTTCCCGCCCAACCCGATGTCTCCCATTCCCCCTCCCGCCTTTTCTTTGATCAAACCCCGATCTCACTCACTGACGTCTCCCCCCACCTCCACAGAACTCGTTTTAAAATGGGAAAGGAAAAGACCCACGTTAACGTCGTCGGTGCGTTATCTTATCGATCGCCCCTTGGACCCTGCATTGACTCGTTTCAGTCATCGGTCACGTCGATTCTGGAAAATCGACCACCACCGGTCACTTGATTTACAAGTGCGGTGGTATCGATAAGCGTACCATCGAAAAGTTCGAGAAAGAGGCTTCCGAGCTCGGCAAGGGCTCCTTCAAGTATGGTGTGTGTTCCCGTGTCTCGTATCTTCCCTCTCTTATCCATTCATATAGCATGGGTCCTCGACAAGCTCAAGGCCGAGCGTGAGCGTGGTATCACGATCGATATCGCTCTCTGGAAGTTCGAGACACCGAAATATATGGTCACGGTACGTTTCTCCACTCGCCTGTCTCCAGTTATTCATCCCTCGTCCGAGTAAATAGGTCATTGACGCCCCCGGTCACCGTGACTTCATCAAGAACATGATCACAGGAACTTCACAGGCTGACTGCGCCATCCTCATCATTGCTGGCGGTACCGGTGAATTTGAGGCTGGAATCTCTAAGGACGGCCAGACCCGCGAGCACGCCCTACTCGCCTTTACCCTTGGTGTCCGACAACTCATCGTCGCGGTCAACAAGATGGACACCACCAAGGTGAACCACAGTTTACTCACTGTTTCATCAACCAGATATTCTAACGCCGCTCACAGTGGAGTGAGGACCGATTCAATGAAATTGTCAAGGAGACCTCGGGTTTCATCAAGAAGGTTGGTTACAACCCCAAGACTGTCGCATTCGTCCCCATCTCCGGCTGGCACGGTGACAACATGTTGGAGGAATCCCCAAAGTACATCCATTCCCTTTTGTGCTCATGCAAGTATGCGATACTGATACAACACTCTCAGCATGCCTTGGTACAAGGGCTGGACCAAGGAGACCAAGGGCGGTGTCGTCAAGGGCAAGACCCTCCTTGATGCCATTGATGCCATTGAGCCTCCCGTTCGTCCTTCCGAGAAGCCTCTCCGTCTGCCCCTTCAGGATGTCTATAAAATTGGTGGTATCGGAACTGTGCCTGTTGGTCGTGTTGAGACTGGTGTAATCAAAGCTGGCATGGTTGTCAACTTCGCTCCTTCGAACGTCACCACCGAAGTCAAGTCGGTGGAAATGCACCACGAACAGCTTGAGCAGGGTTCCCCTGGTGACAATGTCGGCTTCAATGTCAAGTACGATTCATATTTGATACCATTGCCTCTGGTTTTCTAATTGTTTCCAGGAACGTGTCCGTCAAGGATATCCGTCGGGGCAACGTGTGTTCTGACTCCAAGAATGATCCTGCCAAGGAAGCCGCCTCTTTCAACGCCCAGGTTATCATCCTCAACCACCCTGGGCAGATTGGTGCTGGTTATGCACCTGTCCTCGATTGCCACACTGCCCACATCGCTTGCAAGTTCGCCGAGCTGATTGAGAAGATCGATCGTCGAACAGGTAAATCCCTCGAACAGTCGCCCAAATTTGTCAAGTCTGGTGATGCTTGCATTGCCAAGCTTGTACCTAGCAAACCCATGTGTGTTGGTAAGTGCCACCCTGAATGCTCATGCTTGACTTCTACTCACGAATCATCACCAGAATCTTACAATGAGTATCCTCCTCTCGGTCGTTTCGCCGTCCGTGACATGAGGCAGACCGTTGCCGTTGGCATTATCAAATCCGTCGACAAGACTGAGAAGACCGGAGGAAAGGGTAAGGATCGTCTCGCCTGCATTGCTCGTGTGTTCTGACGCACCATTTTTCAGTGACGAAGTCGGCGGAAAAGGCGGCCAAGAAGAAGTAATAGTTGTAGAATCATTGTATCCTTTTTCTCATCGGTTCCTTTCAATTCTTTTTTCATTCTGCTCGGTCTCTGCATCTGTCATGTGTGCTATTCGTACTACTACCACGCTGTCTGTTATTCACGATGACGAACCAGGTGGCGACTACCTTTCGCCGCATGTCCTGTAACATTTCAAGGAACTGCAAATCAAGTTACGATGCAGACAAGATGTGTATCACTGCTTGATAAGACCAGCTGCAGGACGACGGAGGGGGGAATGTCCGAATCTATTCATGACCAGCTAGACTGACATGTTAAATGATCAACATCCATGGTCTGGTTCCCTGCCATGGTCTACACAGGGTCCCAAATCCCTTGCTACAGTCCTCTCAAAAACCTCCATCATCAAATTGAACAAAGACTTCGTCAAAGCAGCATCCCACCGACCCTTAGAGTGCTCATCACGGATAAAAGCATGTTGTGCTTGAACCTCAAGAAACTACAATGTATTGAGTTCAGGTTCTTTTTCGGTAGAGTCAAACACAGACCGAAGACGTGACGTTCATATCTTCCAATGCGGACCTTATTAGATTACGACCCGCTCGCGGAACATGGGTGTCCTTTGGCGAAATCTAGTCAGTATGATACAAGAGGCTTGACTACGCGTCCACCTGTTTCCCGAAAATCATCTGTTTAAAGGAGAAAGGAATGGTGAAATCATGTTAGAGTTCCGATTGCTTGCCTACCATGACCTCGCCCTTTCCTGTCAGGTCGCCATTGTGGACGCGAAGGAGTGTATCATCCTGTTTGCCCTTGCCCAAAGTTGCACTGTGGACGTCCGTAGCAAAGAAACAGACGGACGCCAGGACTCGGGAGTCAAATGCCGCCTGTTGAGTATTACCGTTATGATCTGAAACAAAAAGTGTCGATAGGTACGCACGCGGAAGGCCTAGATGGATGTATTGTGCTTAGTATGATATGAATGAAGATGGCGTGAAAGGAGGCATACAAGATGTCCTCCAAGACACATCCCCGTTGCTTCGAATATAATAAATTGACATTAGTAACAGCGTTCCTTTGGAGAGTATACCTGCAATGCGTCCATTGCAATGACTCAGAGAGCTCAATAGATCGATGGACAACGCTGCATCCTGGCCAGGTCATCCTAAAAGTGACTAGGGAATTGATGGGTCTCACTTCGTCGTAGGCGGCAAGCTCTTTTTCGATCTATCGATAAGTTGAAAACCAGAACCTGAAAGTGAAACTGTTTGGCTACTTTGTATCTGTTGCCCCGATCGGTGCCTTTGCAGAATTTCTGAGATAGAATGGGGAATCGTGAAATCGAGAACGCACCCTCTACGTCGTACGGTATAGGATGGGGTTCTTCGAACTCGTGGTAGACCGAAGGGCATGCTGTCGATGAAGATGAGATTCCAATTTTGCGCAGGCAGAGAAACTTGCCGACGACGAAACCATGGCTAGCAATCTGGCCAGCGAAACGTTCAACGGGACCAGTCACTTGATAAATTTCACTTCATGACAGAGGCTTTTGATAGAGGTCTGCAGCTAAAGAAACGACATACCTGAAAACGATGACGCCTGAGAATTCACTTGATGAGGAAGAGTTCGGGGATCGTACTGAGTACCTGCCTGGAAATTTCGCCTGGGGATAGTGAGGAATATGAGGAGAAATGACAAATATCCTGATGGGACGACCAGCAGGGTCAAGCTTGGTTGCAACGTCGTGAAATGTTTTGGAGATGAGCATGTTGGGAGGTGGATGATCGAACGTGCGTCGTACATACAGTATGTATCCATCAAAATGTGGCACACTCCCGTCCGAAATGACCCAGATTCGCCCCCTTCAAGTGGGTGACGACAAGACGGTACGCTTTGCGATTGGCAAAGCAGCCATGGAGTCTCTGGCCGTCGCCAACCGTAGAGGCACGTCACCCACCTCTGTTCACCTCCTGCATCGTATTGACCCATTCCGATAGTCTACACCCACCCTTTGACCATCTCTACATGGCTTCTTTTATCGTTTATAATTATTAGATGCATGGATATGTGGCCAGCCAATCAATACGGCCTCTTGGGTTACCTCCATCCCGTTCCTATCCTAGCAGCAAGTGCCGTACCCATCATGTTCTTGATCGACTGGTCCGTATTTTACTCAGGAATTGCGCGCCAACTAAACGTCGGCATAGGCTCAACCGAGCTATCTTTGAAAAGCTCACACACCAAGTGCTTCGTGGTCCAGACATGTCTGACCTCCTGGGCTATTATTCTAGGTCTCTGGCGTCCGGCTTCTGGATACTCAGCCACGACGGCCTCTTTGTCGGTCTGATTGCAATCGATGCTTCGATGTCAAATGAATCTCCGAATAAACTAGAAGAGTCTTATGGAGAGCGCGGAGGGTGCAAAGGACCAGCTACCACGGCAACGATTCGGCATTTCTACGTCGACGAAGCCTACCGTCGATCAGGTGTGCAGGAAGACCTATTGAAACATGCAGTACAATTTGCCTTCAGCTCAGACAAGGCCATACAACGTATTCGGGCATTTGATTCATCCCTGTCAGTGTACATTCAGAAGTGCCTCCAAGATACGGGGTTTTCACTTTCAGGCAAGGTTGAAAGGGTTGGTGTGTTCAGGTGGAAGTTGGGGATGAAAGGATTGGACCGAGATACGTGGGTGAAAGGATATAAATAGATATGTTGCTCTCTTCGATGATGGACGATGTCGATGAGCAGTCTTTCCTGTTGATTCACTCGACCACCGCACAGTCCGGTCATTCCATATTTCGTCAGGTTCTGGCACGCACCGTCGGACACACTATCCTCTTCTGTCTGCTCAACCCTCTTCTTCAACACCCTGAACCATCCTTCGAGATCCATGACTGGACTTGTAAGGTACCGGGTTATAACCCAGACTGGACCGACCCTCGATCTCAAATTCTCTCCATCGTAAAAGCTGGTAAAAAAAATCGTTGCCACCCAGACTAGACTCCACACATTTTGACCAGTGCTTTATAGCCCCGTCGGGACTATTACATGTGGCATTTGACTCAATAGACACTTTGTTGTCCGACATAGGGTCTGTATCGGACACCTACAAGTTCCTCTATGAATTGTTTGCACTTATCAAAGGTCGTCCAAGTACGTCTACAGACAGAACTCCCCTATCTCCTCTTGACAACAGACAGGTCCCGCTCGTATGACTCTCCATGCTCTGCGACCTTCTGCGCTGGTGCCACTTCTCATACAACCCTCCTTTTCGCCATCTCTCGTATACATCAGCGCGCACCCTCCCATCATTCTCACCCACATCTCGAAAGAGTATCTAATACCGCCTCCACCTGCGTCCCCTCCTGCCAAATTTTGGAGTGCCTTCATTCCCTTGAGCGAGCGAAATCACGAGATCAGTAGCATGATCTTTGGGGTTGGTGGGGAGGGAAGTGGATCAGCCACGGAATCAGTGGTTGAGATTCTGGTGAGGAGGATCAACAGTCCTAGCAAGAAACGCGGCGTCGAGCGGGCACTCGAAGGGTGGAATCTCGTACAAGGGTGCCCCTGTGATTTGATGAAGCTGGAGAGTTTGAAAGGTATCTCCACAAACACATCGGCAGAGGTGGGCAGATTCAAGTTTGTCCCATCCCTGATCCTCATTCAGATTTATCAATAGGTCGCCGCCGATCCCACTCAGCTTGCGTCCTTCAATCTCAGCCTAACGGCTTCACAACAAAAATCACGCGCCAAGGTTCCCCTTCCATACGTACACGAAGGTAACCAATAGTTTACCTTTCTGTATGTCACTCATTTTCGCCTGATAGGCAATCCCGTCCCCAAACACCCGGCTTCCGGTATTTTCTACGACCCAGACTCTGCTGATGACCTCGACGACGACGATCCAGATGAAGACTTGGATATTTAGACTGGAACAAAGAATACCACATTCGCAAGTTCAGGGATGGCGGGAACTCGACGGAAACCAGTCAGTCACTACCGTGGACATGAAAAAAAAGCGAATCAGTTCATGGTCGTTACGTCGTCGAAGGAACAATGAGATTGAAGAAGGCAGCCAGTGATAAGCCAGGAGAATTTGGGCACGCGATCTGGTTGATTAGAAAGTGCGGCCAGTGAAAGAATGGTGGTTACGCTCGAGGTACGCGTCGAGACCGAATTTTATGGACTCTAAATAATTTGTAACTCGTCGAGGAAATGGCTAATTTCCATTCCAACTCTAAATTCTAATCCATTTGCACAGAATATATATTTGCAGAGTAGTTTTAAAGATCGCCCTTCACGACAGCACCAACACTCTGCGCAAAGTATTCAATGTTATGGGTGTTCAATCCAGCCATGGATATACGGCCGTCCGCAGTCAGATAAACGTGAGCCCTTTCCGCGAGCGTTTTGGTTTGATTTGGGGTCAAACCAGTGAAGCTGAGTTTACTATGAATAAGATAGAGGTTGGAGATAATTGACATTGCCTACCTGAACATGCCAATTTGGCTCTTGATATGACCCCACTCGCCTGGGGTCTTGAGTTCGTACGTGAGTATGTCGAAGAGCTTCTCTCTCATGCTGATAATCCTGTCAGCCATTCCTTTGACTTCTCCCTCCCATTGTGAATATAGCGCTTTGTCTGAAAGGATGGCATTGGCGATACGAGCACCGTGGGAAGGAGGGTTCGAATACATGGGTCGAATTACGATTTTCAGCTGGCTGTCAACGCGAGCTTTTTCGGCAGGATCGGCAGTGATGAGGGAAAACGCGCCCACACGTTCACCGTACAGGCCCATGTTTTTTGCAAAGGATTGAGCAAGCGCGATCTGGTGTCCCTGGGACACGAAGTGGCGCACTGCGAATGCATCGCGTGCTGTAGAACCCGAAGCGAAGCCTTGATAGGCCATGTCAAAGAAAGGGAAAAGCCTCCTCTCCTTGACAATGTCAGATATCTGCGCCCACTGTTCCGGAGTCGGATCCACACCAGTAGGATTGTGTGCACATGCGTGCAGGAGGACGACTGACCTTTCAGGAAGACCCTGGAGAGTGTGGGGTGTAAATTTTCCTTCTACCACTTACATAATCGACGTGAGCGTACCTGTAAGTCGGTCTTGAGACCATCAAAATCCAACCCGACGGTTTTCTTGTCAAAGTATCGGTACCCCTTGACCTCGAAGCCAGAGTCACGGAAAATGGGTGTATGGTTTCCCCAGGATGGGACAGGAAGATAAACAGTCTTTGAGTGCGGGTAATGACGCGCAAGAAAGGCTGCACCGATCCGGAGAGCTCCGGTACCGGAGATAGCCTGGGTTACTGCGATCTGTTGACAACGATATGCTTTAGGGGACAGCTGGGTAAAAAGGGATAGCTTACGGCACCCTGATTCAAGGGCACACTATCGGCACCGTAGGCCAAAAGGGCGGCATTCTTGGCGAACTCGCCAAGACCTGTGATAGGCAGATATTCCTTGTCGGGGTTGGACGCAGCAATGACTTCTTCAGCCTATGCGCAGTTGGTTAGGGAGTCCATGCAGTGTAACGGGAAGCGGAAGACCTTTTTAACACTGCCTAGGACATAAGGCTTCCCGTTGCCATCGCGATAGGCACCGACACCAAGATTGATTTTACGCGGATCCTTGTCGGCCTTGAAAGCTTCAGTCACCCCTAGAGAAGGTATGTCAGAGGATACGCAGTGACAACGAGAGGACAGTTGCACCTAGAATTGGGTCCGGGGGACCGGCTGGTACGGCCGCCCATGCGGAGAGACAACGTTGAGCGTTGGAGTTGATGCGGGCGACGACACGAGCGGTTGGGAGCATGATGGAGAGAGAGAGAGAGAGAGAGAGACGATGACCCAGAGTTCAGTCAACCGTCTACGTCGACATCGACATGGAAACCTAACCCTAATCAAACGCTAATTATGTAATCATCATCATCTTGACTCCATCCATCTCTCATGGCTGATCTCTCAGAGCAGTGCGTCCCTTTCCACAAAACTAAAGAGTCTTTGATGTCATTTTGTCAGATCTACCGGCCCCTCGAAAAGCGAGTTGAAGAAACGCGCAAAGCAACTCGAAAAAGAGAAAAAGGCCGCAGAGAAGGCGGCCAAGCAGCAAGAGATAGCTAACCTGCAAACGGCTTCAGAAGTGGTGCGTTCCTCGTTCCGACTCATCTATTACATGTAACGTTCAATCTGCTGCTCAGGATTTTGCCATTGACTTCTACGGACCTTTGCCGTTGAATCAGTCGCAAGCACGTCCGCACCGAGAGCGGCATCAAATTGAGACTCTGTCCAAGTTTAATGGCAGGGTGGTTCTTATCCGTGCCCGCGTTCAGACATCTCGTGCCCAAGGGAATAAGCTCATATTTCTCAGTCTTCGTCAGCACATGCACTCTGTTCAAGCCGTATTGGCGGTGGCTCCGGAAACAGTTTCGAAGCAAATGGCGAAATGGGCTGCGAGTTTGGCTGATGAAAGTATTGTGCTCGTCGAAGGGCTCGTCAAGAAGAGTCCACTCAAGATTTTGGGCGCGAGTGTGAATGATGTCGAGGTTCACGTGCAAAAGGCAAGATGCGATTACACCACTAGAACATCAATTGCTCATGTCATATTGGAAGATCTATCTCATTTCTGGAATAGACGGGCGTCTTCCCTTCTCACTCGATGATGCGTCGCGGCCTGATACCGAGATTGACACCTCGGACGCACAATTCAACAGAGTTTTGCTTGATACCCGTCTGAACAACCGGGTCGTTGACCTTCGCGTCAGTCTTCATCTGTTCTTTTGAGATTAGTCGTTGACTCGTGAACAGACGCACACCAATCAAGCTATATTCAAGTTACAGGCTGTCATTGGGGATTTGTTCCGCAATTACCTGAACACTCATGGCTTCATTGAGATACACAGCCCCAAACTCCAAGGTGCAGCAACAGAGTCGGGAGCTTCCGTCTTCAAAGTTGGCTATTTTAAAGGTTCACCTTACTCAAAAGTTTCCTTTTTTGAGATCCATGCACCTTCTCAACATGCTTCATAGGGACCGCTTTTCTGGCTCAGTCTCCCCAACTCGCGAAGCAGATGGCTATCGCTGCTGATTTTGAGCGTGTATATGAAATTGGACCAGTTTTTCGTGCCGAGGATTCAAATACCCACCGTCACCTCACAGAGTTCATCGGACTCGATCTTGAAATGACAATTGAAGAACACTACCACGAGGTGTTGGAACTGCTTGACGGATTGTTTTTGAGTATATTCAAGGGCCTCAGGGAGCAATGTCGAGCTGAAATCGAAACAATCGGAAAGCAGTTCCCTGCGGATGAGTTCAAGTGGAAGGAAGGCCCTGAAGGAACTTTGAAGTTAACATACAAGGAAGCTGTTCAGATGCTGATCGATGACGGCGTTCCTATCGGACCCATGGATGACATCAAGTAAGTGTTTTTCATCAATAGATGTCTGCTAGTTGACCTCTCGGATAGCACGGAAAATGAGAAGCGGCTTGGTCGTCTAGTCAAAGCGAAATACGATACCGATTATTTCATTATAGACAAATTCCCTATGGAACTTAGACCGTTCTATACTATGCCAGACCCTGAGGATCCGGTACGACCATAACATTCTTGTTGTGATGAGGTTCCTCATCGATGTCACCAGACTCTGTCAAATTCGTATGATTTCTTCATGCGCGGCGAAGAGATCTTGTCTGGAGCACAACGCATCCATGATCCACATTTGTTGGCTGAGAAGATGCGCACCAAGGGCGTTGACCCGGAAAGCCTGAAGGACTATATTGATGCCTTCCGTATGGGTTGCGCTCCTCATGGGGGTGGTGGTATTGGTTTGGAACGTGTGTTGATGCTTTTCCTGAAGTTGAACAACATTAGACGGGCTTCGTTATTCCCCCGCGACCCCAAGAGGTTGGGACCATAGATGAATATCGGTAGATTAGTGTGAGCTAGACAGTAAGTAGAAGCAAGTGATCGTGTAATTTTATTTAAAATTGATTGATAGTGATCTTGATCATGCATTGACAAGTATAGTTAGGCTGAACGGTCTTCTTTGATACATAATATGGTGCGCCCTTTCCGAGTGAATGGGCAGTCGTCGTCCCCCATTTTCCCCGCGAGAACCACATGTTTATGCCGTTGCCGAGATCTCTCAAGGACCCCTGCTCGCCCGTCTGCTATCCTACCACGAGACGGGCGATACTGGTCGCTGGTTCAGATCCCGCGGATACTAGCCCTGCTCAACAAACTACTGGCTCTAACCAGGGAGTACCACCACCCGCCTCAGACCGACCAGGACCTCATAGATTTATTGGAATCGGGATGGTGGTAGGGTTGATCCTCCTCCTCCTCCTGATATTGTGGTTGACATGCACGTCTTGGCCAAGACGAACGGCTGCTCGTTATGGCTGCCGTAGATTCAGACCACAGCTACACAGAGAAACAACGTTGGTAGCGGGAACAGATCCAACACAGGTGGTGGCTGGCGTTGTCGTGCCACCAGAGAAAGCGAGAACAACCAAGGATAAAACTTTCCGATGTTATCGGCATTTTGAATTGACTGTTAGCCAGATTGGAAAGGCAGCCGGAAAGCACAGCGCTGATGAGGTCCATCGTGCTCTGTCTTCCGCTTACTGAAAGCTCAACAAGGTCTTTGACTTTAGCCCCACCGGATTCTCGAACCTTGAAGGCGGAACCACCAAAGAGGCTACTGCCACATTGGAGCCAGCCTGGTTGGGAGCACAACGACGTTTGAATATAGTGTACATGTTCCGTGATAATCCGTACTAGTTACTGTCCGCTGGCAGCTTATTTGTGCATTTGTAAGAATGCATCAGAAATCTTGGTACTTCGGAGGGAGATCTTCGTCCGCGTCCTTGTTTGCACCCCCTTCACCGCTGGTCCCATCTCTTAGAATACGGTCCCTGTCCTCCCGCTCAAGCCTCTTCTTCTCTTCTTCAGCACTTTCAAAGTGGGGGTCGGCAGCTGCAGGCTGCACTGCTTCCACGGGAACCCCGGACTGGACTGATGCACCAGGGGGTTGCGGGAAAGGATCTCTGAGATCACGAAGGGAGCCACTGGCAGGTCCAGGTCCATCACTTCCAGCAGAAACAGGGATGCCCGTCTCAGCAACCGTAGGTATGTTTGAGGGTACGGAATCTGATAGAGGTTGGGGCTCGACGGGGCCAGGGGCCTGGAGACCTGAGGCAGGAGGAATTGCTGCGGGGGCTTGGTTAAGATTAGCAACGTTAATTGGGGTAGAAGGCAGTTTGTCGGCAACGTGGCCTTCTAACGGTTTGAATGGCGCAGGGGGTTGAGAGGGTGGCTTGTAATCAGTTGGGGGTGGGGTTAAAGGTATACCAAGATGGCTGACAGATGGACCTGATTCATCAGACGGGATGCTGGAGAGCTCGGTAGCATGGCTTTCGCCAAAGCTCCGAGTATCTGATCTATGAAGATCAGCTCCTGGGAGTTGAGGAGGTAAATTGATGTGTCCTGTTTTGTAATTGTCCAGGGCACGCTGAAGAGATGCTCGGGCCGCTCCTGTAGCCTGAGAACCAGTGTATGGGCGACTTTCAGAAGGCGGCAGGGTAGGCAATGCCCCTATTATGGGGGGGGAGGCTTGCGACAGGAGAACGAGCTTCTCCCCATACTAACAAGTTGTTCCATAAATCGCAAAGCATCTCCGATAACCAACATTGCTCACCTCACGAAAAGCTTCCCATTTAAGCTGTTCGCTCTCTCGCACGGCCTTGCGTTTCAAGAGTTCGATCTCTTTCTCTTGGGGTTCGTCATCAAGTTCTGCCTTTCTGATCTGCTCTTTGAGCTCGGCTAACTTCCTTTCCATTCCCTTGTGTTGAGTGTGTTCAATGCGGGATAGATCTAGCTGTAAACCTGCACGAATGTTGCGGCGAGGCGCAATGTTTGTCTCGGCATCACGAAGGGCTTTGAAAGGAGCGCGGGCGGCATCTAACTTGAGCGCGAGGGAGCTGGCAAGAGAACCCTGCACAAAATTTAAATAGGCCAATCTGTCGGTGACTGCGCACCAAAGGGATGGGGTTAATGTGGTGGGGTGAGCAATCTGGGACTTACCATCTTTGAGATCTTCAGGCTCGTTTTGGCCCCAAGTGTAGAGCTCCTTGCTCTGATACTTTGCATTGCGGGAGACGGAATCAAAGTCAATGGAAATGCTCTTTTCGGTGGTGATGATCTTCTGGACAGGGGTGGCGGAACTGTGGTAGGTTAGATAAGATAAGGGTAGTAGAGAGTGGTGTCTGACGTGTACTGCTGTCCAAATGCACGGAGCTGGTTCTGAATGGCACTGACAGCGTAGTGCTTGTCTTGCGATGATGCGGAGGCGGCGGCGGCGGCGGCGGGATGGATGGCGGACTGGGCCTTGTCTGCGATTGAGGCGAGAAAACTGGAGACGGGCATGATGGTGACAGGACAAACGCTTTGCTTTGCAACGCCGCCCTAGCCAAACAGTTGCTACACTACTATCTTCCTCGCCGACTTGCCCTTCTTCTCAGAGTCCTTGTGCGACAAAAACTCAACCTCCGTCGCCAACGGCCCCGCCAGCTTCTGGCCCTCAGCGAACCCAAGCACACTCATCTTAAAGTGTTTTCCCACCCCTTCAATCCGCTCCCGCAGCCCCGGATCATCATCGTTCCCCGACGGCGCGAGTCGCGTCCATATCGAAAGTCGGTAGAATTGTGGGCGTGTCGAGACAATAACTCCGGTAATTAACGATTTTTGAGGCGTCCCTGTCCCTTCGGTTTGTAGAGGCGCTGGATCGAACGTCTCACCGATCGCAGCCAACATCTGAAAAGCCACTTGAGAACCAGGAAAAGGACCCCGTTGCACAGTACGAACAGTGTACAACCACATTTTATCGACGTGGGCTCTATTTTTGTCCCTTGGCAGTTGTATGCTCCATTTTCCGCCGTTTTTGTTCGCTTCGTCCTCCCAAGCAGGAATGATGCCCTCCTGTTGTCATCTCGGGTCAGAGAACGCTCGTGCATGCATGCCTGACACGGTCCGACCTTGAAAAGATAATAATTCGCTTTCTGTGGCAACTGAGATGGGGGTATTATGTTGTTGTAGAGCCTGATGGTCCCGTTATTCGAAACAAGGGGATCAGGAAGATGAAAAGGGTTCACCCCCAGAACTCTTCGACACTGTCAAAGCTGATGACACGTTTGATGTCCTCCATCCACCCTTGGGCAGCCGCTACGCCCGGTGTCTGAGGGACGGGTGTCTGAGGAAAGGCCGAGATGGGAGTCTGAGGGAGATTTCGGCCCTTGGTCAGCGGCGAGTCAAACCAGAGGGTCCACGGAGAGTAAAGAGGGTGCTGTCAATGGGATTAGGAGCGTCAGAAGAGAAGGAAAGAAAGACAGTACCTTGACGTTGAAATTGGTGGGATCGCTGAAAACGGTACGAATGCCGTCGGCTTGGGCCTGCATGTCGACTTCCTGTATTTCGCCGGGTTCTAGCGAGGAGTCGTCTGGAGATACGGATGCTGGGTTCTCGGCGAAGGCGGAAGAGAGGGCGGTGCGCGAAGCCTGGAGGGCGGGGCCAGCCAGAGGGGAAGCCATGGGTTGGATTGAGAAAAAGGTTGGTCTTGCTGAGTCAGCGTCATTCCTCCTCGATGGACCCGTTCCACGCAAAGGTTGTCGCCGCTGCGACGGGATCGACCCTCACCGCCCTCACCAGTGAGCCGCTCTTTTTACTTTACCTCCGCCCTACTCATCCACCGCAGTGACCCCCTTCGATGTCGTCAAAACCCGCCTCCAGACCCAGCCCTCTCGATCCCGTGCCCCCATTCTCTTCCCTCGACCCCCCCCAAATACATGCTGCCAGCCTACGACGGTCGCTGCTGCTTCCTGCGTGAGGAACATGTCATCCGTCGCTCAGTCTCTGCCAGCCGAGGTGGTCTGTGTCTGGGATCACGGCATATTCAGAACTGAGCGTGTGAACGGTTTTGTCGATGCAGTCCGGCATGTATGGCGAGCTGAGGGCATGCGTGGACTCTGGAAGGGAGCAGGTACCTCTCTGTTTGTGTCCTCACTGTCTGTTCATCTGGGGAACCCTCACTAATCACCCCTCAGTGTCATCGGAGTCCCTTCATCAACTGCTTACATCTTGGCCTACGATCATCTCCTCAACTCTACACTACCCTCCCTCATGCCTCAAGGACCACTCGTCCCTTTGACCGCCGGAGTCTTGGCACGTACCACCATAACGTCTCTGGTGTCCCCCCTCGAGCTCATCCGCACGAACCTGCAATCCACTCCTCTTTCTCCTGACAAACCGCATACTCTCCGCTCTGTACTCTCCTCCGTTCGCCACCTCGTGCACAAACGAGGTCTGCTTAGTCTATGGCGAGGACTGGGACCAACCCTTTGGCGTGATGTTCCTTTTTCCGGTATCTATTGGGCGAGTTACGAGGCTTGGAAAGGAGCGTTTGCTCGAAGAGGGCGTCAAGGAGCCTGGGTCGCTTTTATGAGTGGCGCTGTAAGCGGCACATTTGCCGCTCTTGTCACATCTCCCTTCGATGTCCTAAAAACTCGCCGCCAGGCCCGGCTAATGTCGCCGTCGACCAGCCATATCTCTTCAACTATGCCATTTCTAATACGAATATTGCGAACCGAAGGTTCCTCTGCTCTTTTTGCAGGAATCATGCCGCGCATGGCCAAAATCGCTCCGGCGTGTGGTATCATGATCGCATGCTATGAGGTGAATTGACATCTTCTGTGGCTGATCTTGTGTCAGTACTAACACTCGCCAGGGCGTCGGGAGATTGTTAGAATCATGATTGAAAACTAGAAGCGATCAGGACGGTTATTAGAGTACGTTATAACGGGTATTTTCATGAAAGTTATCCTAATTTGTTCAATTGTCGATTGGCCACTGTTAGCTTGCCCCCAGCGGTATCCACCTCGTTTGATAAAGTATCCAAAATCTCGTTCTGTTGACCTATTTCATTGGCGATAGCTACTCCCAGGTGCTTCTGTCTGCGAAGAATCGTGGTCAATTGAGAAAGTTGCTCGTCTTGCTGCTGTATCTGCGCTTGCTGTAGCCCAATCAGTCCATGATCATCCAATGGCCTCGTCTGTTCCGTCTCCTTTAGAGCCCCAAACACACGAGTGATGGGTTTGAGTACTCCTGTCCCCAATAACGCCTCTCGATCAGACTCATACGACGGTTTGTTCTGAGCATCCCCGTCGGCCCGCGACGAGTTATGCCTGGCGATGGTGACCATCCGCGTCAGCTTCTCCTGGTCATCCCGTAATCGTGCAATCATGTCCGAGCGCCGCTGCAATTCCCCCTCACTGATCCCATGCCAGCCGAGTTCCTGTAAACCTTTCTCTAGCGTATCAATACGCGCTGAAAGGCCCGCAAGCTTTGTCTTTGCGTTTAAGTTCGCTTTATGCGAACCCCCCACGTCTCCGTGATCTGTTAAAGCGTCGCGCTTGTTGATGTCTGCACGGACAGCACGTATTCGTGTCTGGAGCTCTGCGTGTTCATCTAACCACGTCCCAGAGGTAAATTGCTCGGGTGGCGCTCCTCCCTGCCGGCTGACAGGGACTCCCAAAAACTCTTTCATGACGTAGCTTTCTCGCCACTTGTCCTCCTTGGCTGCGATGATTGCCCTCAAATAATCCTCCAGCCCTATTCGCCGTTCTTCGAGGATTTTCGGTTCCAGACGAGATCGTACGAGGGAGAATTTGTGTTTCGGGGGTAAAGGGCATGGTGGAGGCGATCCCACAGACTTTGTGAGTTCGGTATGCAGATCGTCGAATTCTGAGTAACGTCGCCACATTTGCCATGAACGAACCTGGGCTTGGATTTCTATTCTATAGACTGCATGTGGCTTCGGGAAAGGGCGATCCTCATAGCCTCGAATGTATACGGCCTGGATAGTGGTCATCGTGCAATGTAGTAAGGTGTGTTGTCATGTGACTGGCTCTGGAGGTACCACACCCCTGACCAGAACAAACTGCGCGCCTGCATTTGCATACCATTCCAAAACACACCCAAAAACCCTCCAACCTAACCCTCTACTTTTTAGAAACTTGACGAACCCAGGAAACACATCTATACTGATATCTTCCACTTGAACCTCCACAAACCCGATTTCCTCCATCTGGGAGGCATACCCTTCAATCGACACTAGGTTATGTCTCGGCATTACTTTGAAAAGGAAAGTCATAGTCCATATGAAAGGGTTTCGGAGCTTGCGAGGGTCGAAACAGATGTCAGCTAGGGCGACTCGACCACCCGGAGCAAGTTTGTGAAACGATTGGCGCAGAAATGTCTTTCTTGTGTTGAAGTGATAGGCACAATCCAACGCAAGGACTGCATCAAAGACGTCCGTCGAAGAAGGATCCAATGGGTGGCTCGGAGGTTTGTCTTTGGTATCCGTCTCGTGGTAAACTGCATCACCCTCGTAGAGGTGGACTATTGGCATTGACACCTCGGACGACGCGCAGAACTCGGCAACGCGCTTCTGCGCGCGGAGATGATGCGCACGGAGACTTGTGATGCCCGTAATGCTTGATGGGCGTGGGATAGACGTGCTGGAGAGAAGCAGAAGAAGTGATTCACCCGTGCCATGGCCGACGTCTATTTGAATGTTAGTTTGGAGGAGAAGGAGGGAGCGGGCACTTGCCTAGTATTCTGTCACCCGTCGCACATCTTGCTGAGTGACACAGCTTGATGGCCAAGGCTACGTATGTACGTCAGACACAGATATTCGAAAGCATTCGATGTACCTGAGCAAGCCTGAGGAAATATGTCGGTGTCCTTGCAAGATGTATGTTATCCCGAAAGGATGAGATTTCCAGAACACTGTACCTTCCAAAATCCCATGTTTAACCACTCGGACGTTGGGGGCGCATTGGGATCTTCGCTGGAGATTTTATTCAAAGAGAGGTGGAAGAGGCCGTAGGGATCCTTGGTCATCTTGGACTGCAAGTAGTACGCAGTTATGGTGACGAAAATAAGGAATAGCGCAAGAGCTCTGTCGGTGTGCAGATATTGGGAATCAGGAAGAAGTCCGACGGGGGCTGCCATGTAGATGCTACTCAAGAGGGGACGAGAGTTCAATATTAAACGTGGTATAACGTACACAACGATGCATTGTTGATGAATTTCACAAGTACTTGCATATCCTATCTAAATCAGGAGGACGACAAGACCAGGCCCTGTAATCATGACGAGGCGTTTGATTCTTGTGATGCCTCCTTTCCTCTCTCCTTCTCACCAATCTCGGACGCACCAATAACGTATCGCAAAACATCGCTGAGAGTGACGACGCCCATGAGTCGACCTTTCTTTCCACCTTTCCTCTCTTCCTCCTATATGATGACTTCAAAAAAAAAGTCTTTGAAGACGCAGGGAGTAAACGTACCTCCCCTTCCACGACCACTAGGCGATGCACTCGCCTTTTCTTGATGAGTTGGAGCAGAGTACCGAGAGAATCCGATGCTGTGCAAATGACGACACCAGGGAAATCAGGTGAACGTTGAGTCAGTGCTTCACGGATGGTGAGATCCAGAGACTGGTAAGCTCCCAAGCGAACCAGAGTCTTGAGGATAAAAACAGTAAGACGACGCGAATGAAGGGATGATGAAACACCATACGATGACATCGACAGTCTCGTACAAATTCACGACAATGCCTTCTTCGTCGACGATAGGAACAGCCGAGATCGCCCTTTCCGAGAACATGTGCACAATGTCGAAAACTGTTGTGTTGAGGCTTGCTGTGGCGATCGGATAGAATGGGCTTTGACCTTCTGGAATATCCGAAGGTGCATGGACATATGTTCCGATCTTGAGTTTGCGAAGCGATAGGTGGAGTTGTTGAATTTCTTTATGGCACTGCGGCGGACGATCAGATTATTTATCACAAGAGAAGGGTGGTGAGCAGGAAGGACTAACGTTGATGGAGATGAATTTGAGGAGACGATATTGAGTTAATACAGATACGATGACTTCGTGCCCAGTTTCAGTGTCGCTATCAAGTAAAGGCAAGCGTCGGGCATGAGTCTGGATCAGGAGTTTGGCGGCGTCATAGAGTGAGCTCGAAGGATGTTCGCGCAGCAACGGTGGCTGGGCGACGCCCAGGTCCTTCTCGATGTCTAGGGTTTGTGAATGAATATGAGCAGAGACGACAAGGGATGGATCAGGCGGTACCTCTTAGTGACTCGAGGCGGAAAGTTTCAACATCGGTTTCTGCATAGTCATAGGAAGCAGTGTGATAGTAGTATTGGATGAGATGTATGATATCCAGTACGGTGAGCATGCCGGCGAATTTGGACTTTTCGCTGTTCCATAAGGGTGCTGAAACGACGCCTATCGGGGGTGTTAGAGAAGGGGATGACATATGGGGGATGGAGTAACCGTTTATGAGCAGAGAATGAAGAGCCTTCTTGACGCTGAGCTTGGTGTCCAGGACGATCAGTCTGTAGCTGACGGGGAAGGCGTCATAGACGGTATGGTCCTTGAGGAATGAGCGGATTGCAGTGAGGGCTGCGTCGTGAGCCTCCTGGGAGTTGTATGGGGGGAGATGAGAAACAGCCCGTCGACGGGTGGAACCTCTACGGCGGACGGCTTTGGGGGAGAGTGTTGCTGCCGTCGCCATGATAATCGATGTCGGGGAGATAACTTGGTGAATACTTATTATGATAATAATAATAATTTTGTATTATTATGTGACTTAGCAACGCGCCCTAGCAGAACTCCGTAGCTGGTCTTCCGCACAACTCATGCCTTCCCCCGTCGCCCTCCGTCCCTCCGACACCGTCTATCCTCCCCGTCCCTCTCAATATCTGTCTTCGGATCCTAGCACAACCCCCGATGCCCTCCTCGTCCTTCTTCCCCTTCTCATCGTCCTGTCAACCTTCCTCTTCCTGCTTCTCGTGTTCCTGATCTGTGTCCTTCTCATCCGCCGTCGCAGGGGCATCTCCCTGCATGACAGCGTCGGGCCAGTCGATATGAGCAGGGAGGAGCTTATCGAGGGCGAGGGGGGTTTTGAGGGCGTCGAATCCCGTTGGCTCGAGTCTGTCCCAGAGCATGTCCGACGAGAATACCTCCGCGCCAGAGGTAGGTAACCTTCATCCTACTCATCTTTGCTGCATGCCGACATCTTGTCAGATCATCAACTGCAGTATCCGCCCAATTCACTGCCCACGGACATTACATTATCCCAGTTTCTTTCTATCCAGGAAAAAGGCGTCTCAGCATGGTCGTTTGAGCCAGATTACGAGACCGTCAACTCCCTCATCGTTCATGCACGCACCGAGATTACTTTCCTTCCCGATCCCGCATCATCGTCCTGTGTGCAGTCGAACCTCCCTTTACCCAAACTCAACGAGGTATATTATTGGGAGGTCAAGATGTTTGATCTGCCAGAAACGACCACGGTCTCGGTGGGGTTGGCTACGAAGCCCTACCCAGCATTCCGGCTACCAGGGCTGAACAGATACTCTGTCGCCTATCACTCTAATGGCGACAAATCACACAACTATCCCTTCACGTCGTCTCCTTTCGGCCCCGTGCTAAAGGAAGGGGATGTCTTGGGTGTCGGCTATCGCCCCCGAACGGGCGCTGTGTTCTTCACTCGCAACGGTCGCAAGATGGAGGATGCGTTCATTGGTCTCAGCCGATGGAATTTTTTCCCGACCATCGGTGCTGACGGGCCTTGCAGCGTCCACGTGAACCTCGGGCAGGCAGGGTTCGTGTTTATCGAAGCGAACGTGAAGAAATGGGGTCTGGCTCCCAGTGTGGGAACCCTTGCCCCTCCGCCCGCTTACGGGAGTGAGCGCGGAAGCATCCTTTTGGATGTGGGTGGCCGCAACCGAAATGCGGATGGTGGCTTGCAGAGCACCAGCTCAACATCTCGGCGTTCGCACCGCTCTCGACGACCCAGGAACTCGCCCGCAGGATTTTCGCCCTTGCGGTCGACATATCTATCTGCTCCTTCACCGGTTACGCCGCCTCCGCCCATCACACCGATTGCGGAGGAAGATGTGTCGAGTGCTGGCCCTTCAAGGCTTTCACGTATTCTGGGACGTGGGCCCCCTGAGGGCTACCAGAGACTGAGCATGCGCGATGAACAAGAGCCCGAAGATACGGAGACGGCTTCCGGGCCATCGTCTCCATCTTCTTCGAGATCTCTTTCTCCTGTCGGTGTTGCCCCAGGTGCGAGAAACCCATTTACGACGCATCGGCGTCAACTTTACTCATTCACTCATGCGGCGACCCCGCCATCTGACTCAGGCGGTACGGAATTGATGATCCACGTTCATCCTCCTCCAGACTCTCCTATGAGTCCAATTCAGAACCCACCTACGCCGAATCATCGCGACATTCATTTGCAATCACTCTCTCGGCCAAGTCGGAGCTCACGTCTGCGGTCTGATAGTACTGGCAGTGGCAGCGAGGAATCCTCGAACGAGGAACGGCTCGGGTCGCTTGAGCGAATGAGGAGGCGGGATCCACCAGCGTATTCGCCACTCGATGCGTTCACATACGCGGAAGGTGTACACATTGACTTGCCTGCTGAAGTGATCACAGCTGCCCTGGAAGGCAACGGCATACCTTCGGAATCGATAGGTCAATTGAATCAATCAGAGCGAGACCGACGGAGTCGTAGGCGATGATGATGTGGTGGAGGGACAGAATGTATAGGCTAGATCTTTTCATGGTTGAAAGTTGCTTGTTCAATACAGTATAATTTGCACGGAAGAGTAAGTTTACTTTATGGGGTGTGGTTTTTTTTACAACAGCGGGCTTGTGTAGGCTAAAAATTATTCTATTGAAAGTATTGTTGACAAGATTCACTAGTGGTCTTGTTTTGAAACGGCATCCCGAAGGCTCAAAAACTGATCGAGGCACTTTGATCAGGTGGTCAGGGAGGCGAAATTAACAAACTCACTCGTTGTTCTTCGGAGTTGGTTTGCAGACTGAGTTGGTGATTGATGTGTCGCATATGGACGAGAAGAGTCTACAGAGATGAAAAAAGGAAAGGAGGAAAGAAAGAGGTCGAAAAGACGCACTCTGATTGACTTGCTGCTCATTCCACGAGAGTTGGACGCGGAGCGCTCCAAAGCGATGGGTTGGATCCCGACCAAGAGGAGCTGCTGATGGAGATACATGACATACTGTTCGAGACATTCTAAATAATGACGTTTTTTCTCGTGTGAGGAGATACCGTCCGAGGGGGGAACGAGGAGGGAGTGTTCTGACGGCGGGGGAGGATGTGGGACAGCATAAGGGTGAGGGTTTGTGGAAGGGATGATTTTTGCACGACGGCGAGATTTGGACTGTTTTGATTGGGTATCCCAGAGGGGGTAAGAAGTGTCGGCAAGATCACCGAGAATTTCGGAAGGGGTAGGGAAGGTGGGTCTTTGATAGTCAGTGTAGAGGGGGGCATGGAGCGGGAGAGGGGTGGGGGCGTGCAGGATGATCTCTGGGAAGAACGGGGGTGGTTGGTACAAGAACTCCATGAAATCTCTCTTCTTTACTTTCCATTTACTTTATACTGCGATGGAGGGAAACACCACTTCCAAATCTGGCTCATCAATCCCACGGCTCCCTCTTTCAGCTTCCCTCTTGCCTTATCCTCGTCCACACCATGTCCTCCTCCTCCGTCCCCCATCCATACGCCCGTCTCTATGCTAAAAAGGACGAGGTAAAGCGCAGAAAAATTTGGAACCACGCCCTCGAAAAATCCCTCTTCAATCCCTATGAACTGTAACCCACTCTCCTGCCCTCCATTCACCCTCCCAGTTCTCACACCTTCACCCACAGTTCCACAATGGGTGCCCCCCAGCGCAGGACCATCTACATAGCAAGTCTCGAAGCACACATAGACCGCCTCCACGATCACCTGGATGCGTCAGTCCTCTCTCTCTCCCCCTCTCTCTTCCCTTTCACTCACTTTTCGACAGCATCGGACTTTATCCCGTCGCCCCCGAAGAACTCGAGCCTTTCAGAGGTCTAAACTCGAAAACTGCAAAGGTCTCGTCCCTCGATCTTCGTTTCCCATGTTTCTTAATCACCCCTCAGAGCACCGTTGCTGGCCTTCAACACGATGCTTCCATAGCTAAACTCAAGCTGCTCGAGCTCGAGCGCGCGGTATGCTCGAATCAACCATCTCAAACTATATTTTCAAACCGTCGTATGTATAGAACGAAAGCCTCGCAAAAGCGCTGCTCCCTTGCATGCCAGAAACCCATTATAATTATCTATAATTAATTACTGTAATTAATTATATGTACTTGATAATAATTCATCCTCCTGCCCCCGTCATGTCTCGTTCAACAAAGATAACGCTTCTCCTCGTGCTTGATATCATCTTCTTTCTCGTCGAGCTCACCGTCGGTAAGGCCCACACCTTCCCATATCTTCCTGCCTGTCTCCGACTCGTGAGCTACCAGGTCATGCAGTCGGCTCTCTCGCTCTTATTGCAGACAGTTTCCACATGCTCAAGTCTCTCCCACTCCCTCGTCCTCCAACCCACATCTTCTCACCTTTTTCCCCCCCTTCAGTGATGTCATGAGCTTGATTGTCGCTCTCTACGCAATCAAGGTCACTCAGTAAATTCATCTTGTAGTCCTGGATCCAACACCCTTCTCTAGTTGACTGCGTCCAACCCCACCGATCCCCGCTACTCCTACGGATGGCACAGAGCCGAGATACTCGCCGCACTCGTCAACGGAGTCTTTCTTCTCGCCCTTTGTTTCTCCGTCGCCCTGGAGGCCTTGGGGAGATTCTTCAAGACCGAAGGTACACTCCTCCAGCTCTCTCATATCTTTCTCTACAGACCACCCTTGGTTCAGAAATTCAAAATCCTAAACTTATCGTCATCGTTGGCTCATTTGGCTTTGTATCCAATATCCTCGGATTGCTTTTGTTCCACGGCAAGTGTTTCAACTCGTCAATCTCTTGACAAACATGCAAAACCGGCTTTCTTCTTTTCTCTTCTCCCAGAACACAGCCATTCCCACGACGGTCTCAAAGACAAACCCACAGAGGCCGAACTCTCTCAGCCTCACCCACCGGCCGGAGATCGCATACCCGGTAGGCAGAGCCCCATAGATTTTCCCATCCGCCCTCGTTCTCCCTCCTACTCGGACTTTTCCTCCTCGTTGTATGGCCATCCCGCCGCCACGCGCGCATCTCTCGTGAAAACCGCCAACGAAATCGCCCTCGGCAGTTCTCCCCCAACCAATCGCCGTGCCACTATACCCCATCCCTCACACAGGGAAACACCCCGACCCAAGCCGTCCACGAACAACGCCACGGATTCTTCTGCGCTAGACCCCAATATACCCTTGAACGAGACCGCTCCCCTCTTGCCTCGACCACGCCACGACGCCGACCATGGCCACGCACACTCTCATGCCGGGTCTATGAACATGCAGGCACTGGTTTTACACGTCATCGGAGACGCTCTTGGCAATGTCGGAGTCATTGCCACAGGGCTCATCATCTGGCTCACAGACTGGAGTTTCAAGTACTATTGCGATCCAATCATCAGTCTCGTCATCACTGTCATCATATTTTCAAGCGCACTACCTTTGGGTGAGTGATCCCCCACCGCTTTTGTTTGCGACTGAGCCCATCGCCCCAGTTCGCGGAGCTTCTTCCATCCTGCTTCAAGGTGTCCCAGCCCACGTCTCCCTCGACAGTGTCCGCGACTCGATCCTTCAAGTCGAAGGTGTCCTATCCCTGCACGAACTCCACGTCTGGCAGCTCTCCGAATCCAAGGTCATCGCATCGGTGCATGTTCTTGCATCCAAAGACCACGACTTTATGCCCATCGCCGCAAAGATCCGAAAGACACTGCATCATCATGGTATCCATTCCAGCACGATTCAGCCCGAGTATTTCTGTCCAGGAATAGATTCTGCAGAAGAGCAGGTAAAGGTACGCGTTCAGTCTCCTGCGCATCGAGACCTGCGACTGATGATCGATTTCAAAGAGGAATTCAAACGGCGAACCATCATGCCTCATCCTCTGCCCGTCAGACCAATCTTGTGACCCAGCTGAAAATGCTTGTTGCCGTAAGTACTTGTATCTGCCTGGAGTCTTGATATTCTGCTTCAATATTTTTTTAAATACAGCTCCACCTTCGGTTGAAGCTTGACAATCTGCAGTTAACATACTAGACTCTACATGTTATCCTAATGCGTTCATGAACATGGGAAAGTTCGCTACGAAGGATTGCGATGTTGCCAGGCTCTGAATAATGGCCTGGCTCGTACGGCTTGTCTTTTCTCCCTGTAGAGTAATTGCCAACTTGCGAGCCATCCCTGAGCTCGGTTCACCAAGAACAAACCGAGTCCCCCGAGTGACTGAATGTATCGCCAATTCCAAATGTAGCGCAGAAGTTAGAATAGAAGAAATGACAGTCACGAGGAGCTCGACATTCATGCTGTGTTCGGCCGATTGTTGATTATCAAGAGCGTGGATCAACCAAGGCGTCACGATGTGCAAAAAAATCGGGAGAAGAGGAGGTGCGCTCGAAGATCGAGGCATCGTCATGACAAACGTAGCAATTCGTCGGCAATTTTCCGTCTCTCCCATCGTCGCTGCGACGACCAGTTCCGACCAAAGTAATTGCAAAAATTTGGTCGGGGGCATAATCTTGATGCAACGTTCCACGTCCAAAACTGGGGCTTTTCCAGCCCGCGCCAACGCCAACGCTGTCTGGATGGCTTGTTTCGGTTCTCCCAAAGCACCAACAGGAAGCACTGCTACCCGGTTTGCTATCCAGCCGTCAGATAGAAACATAGGGTTCTACGCCAAGATAACGTACCCTGGTTGGACTCTAAAGCTCCTGCAATGGCACTCCGCAGCGCGGGCGTGTCAAAGCCGGGTGTTGTTATCTTTGATTTACCCTTCCGCTCTACAAACAGTGATAACACCCGCGGACCACAGAGCATTAGCACAGGACGGGGACAAGAAGGTGACAACAACAGCACTTGTAGGATTTCCAGAAAAATGGGGGCAGTCACACTATGCAGATCAGAACCTCTTCGTGCATGCCACGGAGACGATGAGCTCCTTACCCTCTCTGTTGTTGTATTTCGTGTACAAGAGCTTTGATAATTCCGACAAGGGTCCAGTTTAAAAGTGGCCCTGTGAAGTAAGACACTCCGTTGTTCAACGTATCGCCATCTATTTTCTGGGCAAGGCTCGCTTTGATTGCCTGCGTGAAAAGAGTGGCAGATATTCTCAACAAGGTCTTGGGTTTCGTGGATCTAAGGCAAGGTTAGAGGCAGCAGCAAAGAAGAGTGAAGGCGAAACTTATTCACCTTAGAATACTGTCTTCTATGCCCTCACTGCCACTATCAAAAAGCGCTTTAAACCAAGCGCTAAATGCAACAGCATCCTCGAGGGGAAGACGTTCTGCGGGTTGGACTATTTCGCTTATATCAAGGAAGTGGGACGAAAGAACTTTATTGTCCACTGCGAATGTTGTATCAAGCTGATTTTTTCTCGGTGAGATCGCATTGGGCGGCCTAAACACAAGTCTCACATGAAATCTTGAGGTCGCATATTGAACAAAGAGCACAACATCGCCAAGATGGCTCACTGCGGTTTGGGGGTCACCTGGATCGACCATTAGCATAGGCCAGAGACCAGAAGAAAATCAGATCTTACCAACAGTTTCACAGTCATATTGCTCGAGAAATAACAGAGCACGAAATATGAGATCCGAGATTCGAATTTGCAGCGCCATAATATCCAATATGACTTCATATGTGTAGAAAATTTTACACATTTGACTCAGGGATTCCACGTCAAACGCTGTGGCTACAGATATAAAACGCTGTGGGGGATGAAGAAATGAATGTAGCGCAATATGCCAGAGAGAATATGGACTACCCGTAGAGCGACAGCCGCGAAAACACCATGGCTGTCCCAATCTTGCCAAAGGCGTGCGATCCAAGGCTGAAGATCTGCAAGAACTACATCTGGCATTAGTTTACTTTCCAAGTAGAACTGTTAGACCACCTCCATCAGCACGTCAAGTTCTCGAGAGATGTCGTAGTCCTCACCTCGAATTCAAAACCGATATCCTGGGCCTCATCCTGGAGGCGGGTCTGGCTGTCATTTGAAATTAGGGGGTCAATCTCGACGGCATTCGGGACGTCAAGTAGCTCAACCCGTATCATCTTTTGGAGAAGTTCTCTGGAAAAAGGCCTCGGGATGACTCTAATAAATAGATGTACTCCAGCGACATATAAGGTTGATTCACTTATGTTCCTCTTGCATCAAGTAAAAACGTCTTGCCTCCTTGATGGCAAGGTTGCAGCGAGCAAAGAGGTCGCTCTGTCGAAAACATGCCGACAATGCGGCTTGTATAGCGCGCCTCTGAGATACATGTCATCATGAGTGGAAAATTGCGCTTGGCTAATTACCCAGTCCAATAGGACAGCATCGGCGTTTACTGCGCTTTCAAAGGCTGGTAATAGATTCAGAAGCTTCAGGACGAGTCGATCGTAAGCACTATTCATTTCAAGTCTCCCTGAAGAACTCACACGACCAAGGATGAAACCTTTCCAAATCAAAGCGTCCGTAGAACTTTGCGAAAGACACATAAAGGCAGAGAGAAACATCTGTGTATAAAAAACCGCCGGTGTCCATGATGCCCATCTAAACAACGCCACAAGCAGCGCCACAGGATTAGCGCCATCACCTGAACCAAAGTCATGGGCCCGATAAGAAACCTTGAGCCAAGGGCAAGGGGAATTATGAGGAAACGATGCATATGCTAAGAGGCTCACCAGATTGTTCAAGACAAGGCTGAATGTCACGGTGTCTGCACCACTGTTCTGACCATGGGCGGTGCCTTTCCCAAATGCTAGCTGCATTGTATGCAGTATTTGCGCCTCTCTGACAGCTTTTGCATCGTCTCCCATGACAAGACTCAAGGAGAGCACGAAAGTCTCAAGTACCTGTCGGACATCTGTTGCAAGGCGAAAATTCTGTAAAAGGTCATTGGCATCGGCGAAATATACCATCGCTTGAGTCGTCGAGACCTGCGACAAGTCTGAAACACAAGAAAGCAAGAGTATGACGATTTCCGAGGCAGAGGCCGTCAGCTTGTGGAATTGTGACATGGGAAGTGAGTGTGCGGTTCTCAACAATGCTAATGCATCTTGCACAGTACCTAGGACGGTAAGCGGAGATGCGTTGGAAGGAACGACAGAACCGATGGGAGCTGATCCAGAGGTATAATGGACATCCAGCGCGATTCGGCAGAGGGTGTCAAGCGTAGACGGTGTGTGAAGCTCTGGTGAACGAGCTGCCTGAAGCAGTTCTGAGACGAAGACAGCCACGGAGAGTGTGCCGTCTTGGATAGCAGCTTTGAGATATTCCCGCAAGTCAGGATCTCCTGGATAAGACCGATAGAGCACAAGAACTGAATCTTTTCAGACTTGTAAACATTGAAAGAAACTTTGGACACTAATGAACTGGAAAGCACTAACTGCACAGAGTATTTTCGACAGTATCTTGAATCTGGATCGTAGACTCCTTTGCAACGAGTAGCTTGCAAAGACTCAACCACTGGTTGGAATATATGAGAGACACAACTGGGACATTTTTGGGACTGACCTTTGAAGCTGATATTCCGCTTTGGAAACAATTCCTGGTAAGCTCTGCTAACGACATGTAGAATATGTACTGCTAATGGGAGCTCACACGTGACAAGGTTAGTACAACCAATAGTATGTGACTGAGATAACAACGTAGGCTTGGCCAAAGTGATGAACATGAGTAATTCGACTTTTAGGACTTTGGCCATATATAAGATCAAATCTTCGCGACCAATCTCCGCGTCTCTTGCGGTGTGAACCGCAATATGATAGATAATACTTTGACAAGATTAGGCTGTCAACGGGACTTCAGTAAAGCAACAGTAAAACGGGCGCAACTCACTCTCATCTCCTTATTCTCAAGGAATTGCAATACAACATTCCTAAGATACTCCAAGTTGACTTCATCATCGGGTGACGGGACCCCCACAACTGGCGATCCCACTCTGGGAATTGGAGAGGTCACAGAAGGTTGACTTTCTGCCTGGCTATTTTCTGGCCCTCGTGGAGACCAATACCCAGGGTTACGTTGTCGTTCCAAAAGCGCAGCGGAAGATTGAACTTTTCGCAGTTCGTCGCGAAGCGTCTACAAGATATGAAAAGGTGCAATGTCATATGTGAAAAGGACCAACCTTGTTTGCCAGCCGTAATTTCGTCTCCTGTTGTCTACTTTCGTCAAATTGCCGTTCGAGAGCCTTAATCTTCTCATTGAATTCGAGTTCTCGCGGTTTCCATGTTTTCTGAATACATGCCATCAACAAGGGATCGGAGCCGAACAGGGTCGAACTACAGACCTCTGACTCTTTGACTTCGAGATTGATTTTGCGAAGCTCGGAGACTTGTTCTTGGAGCACACGACATTCGCCCTCCAATTTCGCCATATTCGCTTTCAATTGTGAGACAACCTCTTCGTGCTGCTCATGAATCCCTGCCGTTGAACCAATCGCCATCTTCAATTCATCAACCTCTACAAGTTTGTCACGAAGCTTCCGGCTCCATTCAGCCTCGTTAACATTTCTCTCTTTTTCTAGCTGATCGAAATTTTTTTTCAGAGCAGAGATTTTGGCTTCATACTTTGTTTCGTTGGTGGAGAGTAAACGTGCCACTTCATCAGCAGATGGCAATGACTGCTGTATGTGCGCTTCTTGTTCCTTCTGTGCCTCTGCAAGATCCTCCTGAAGGAGGATACAACGGTCATCGAGCTCACGCAGCTGGTACTGGAGTTCAGTATTCTGGCTTTGCAGGGATTCGAGGTGTGATTGGGCGGATTCCAATTCCGCCTGACGTAGTTGCAGACTATCGAAGAAGACATTCTTGTCCTTTGTGACATTGTTCAAAGATTGCTCGAGAGAAGATATATGAGCAAGTTTTGAGGCGACTTCATGATCATGGGCGCTCTGCAGGCCGCCGCGTCAGGAGACATGGAATGGATACTTGATGGCGCTACTTACCTGTGCTGTAACGAATTGCAACTCAAACTGCCCTTTTATAACGGTTGTCTCCTCCTCGTAACGATCTTTCGCATTCGCAAGGTCTCTGTCGAATCGTGCCCGAGAGTCAGCGATCGCCCTCTCTTTTGCAAGATTCGCCGTTTCGAGTTCACTTCGCATTCGTGCCTTTTCCGCCTCCTGCCGTTCTTTCTCGCCCCAATCTTTCTCTTTTAATCCACTGAGCTCCTTCAAAGCATCTTCTTTATCCTTTTCTGCTTTGACAAGTTTTTGCCTGACTGTTTTCAAAAGACTGATGGCCTTGACACGTTTTTCTTCTTCTTCCTTCGCAAGGGATTTCGCGCGCTCCAGGTCTTTTTGAAGTGAATTAACTTCTGCCTGTCGTGCAAGGGCACTTTCTGCGGCCCGAGCATCCGCTTTCTGTCCGGCTGTGATGAGGGCCTCTGCTTCTAGAAGCTGGGTCCGGAGTTTTTCAATCCGATCGAGCTGGGAGGTGGATTCCGACCGCTGAGCGCGATTCAACTCGTCAATTCGGTCCTCCTGCACTTTAATAGAACATTCAACAATGATATCGGGCCAGTGGGGTTCCCTTACACTCGAGTTTGCCCTGGAGGCGTTTAACTTCATCTTGAAATGTCTATCAAGCTGCACGGTCAAGAGCGTGACATCGGAAAACGTTATCATTAACGGACCTCCGTTGTCTGGGCCATATTTTCAAGATATTTGCGGAGTGCTGAAGGGTCATCGAAGCTCTTCAACGGCGGAAATTCTTGAAGGACAAGGTCTGCGGCTGTTTTTTCAGCTTGCAACTTCCTGAAAGACGCGGAAACATCTGAGAGATGATCAGTTGGAAAGCGGGACAGCGAGTGCAGGAACCTACCCACAAAACGCTGCTCAACTTGTCTTAATCTCGCCTGAAGCTCATCAATGGCTGCGGATCCAGACGGGGCAGTACTTTCCGGTGCGGTAGAGTTGTCATGAGTATGGGTCACTAGCGCCGAGACGGGTGAATGCATCTCATCCTGGAGGGTTATTGAAGTTTCATCAACAGGTTCACTGTGGATAGATGCTAGTCCTGAAAGATTGGGTACTTGGACCAGAGTAGCCGAGGGCGAATCCACAGGCTCCAGCTTGGAGGAATTCGTTGGAGAGTCAGGCAAAGGTATGGACAGCGGTGAAAGGGCTTGAGTGGTTGTTGGAAGCGCAGGCACTGAGGGAGACGTATTGACATGACCTGCAAGGGCATTGGAAGTCGCCGCACGCAGCCTATCCTCTAGCCTAGACTTGGTCCTGTTCTCTGGTGGCCCACTCGGTTTCGAAGTCTGGCCTACGCTACCAGAGCGCTGATTCGCGATAGATTTGCGAAGATTAACAAGGGCAGACTCTGCTAACTGGGTAGAAGACAATGTGGATGAGAGACGTGAGTCGAGTGAATTGGACCGAGAAATCTGTTCGCGATGATCATCGGGAGGATTGCTATCTGATGAATGACGGGGTACGGGCGTTAGACTCTCGACGGTCTGGCGAAACTGGGAAAACATGAGAAGAAAGCAACCTGGACGTCACACTCGTCGTCGACGCGAACGCCTGACACGCCCCACGTGCACGGGTAGAGTAACATTGTATATGACCAGATATATTTGACCGCTACATAGAATAGATACATTGCTGTATTATCATGTAACATGTACAGCGGCTGAGGTAGAGTCTGACGACGACGATGAAGATTCAACGCCGTTACTTGTTGGAGTGCTCGCCAACTGCCACGCCGGGATAGAGGGCCTCCCCATGGTATGCAGAGTAGGCGAAGGGGTATTATTCAGACCACGACCGAGTAACAAAGCCTTGAAAGATTTCAACTCCTGCTGCAGCTCAGCGAGGGATTGCGTTTGGCTCTCCTTGTTCTTGTCGATCATCTTGAGAGCACGGTCAAGACTCGCAAAACGCAGAGTGAAGAGCGAGAAAGGTACCTTGGGTAGCATTTCGCGGATGTTGTTGACCTCGTCTCGGATTTCGCGGATTTCGTCACGAGTTTTGTTCTCGCCGTCACGCATCTCTACGACGACCTCTTCTACGCTTGCCGTTGTCTGGTCGATTTTGGCTTGTTGTTGCTCTACAACAGAGCGAATGGCAGCAGACTCGGACTGCAGTTCTTTGAGAAGAGCTTCGGCAGCATCAAATTGGGCGGTCAGAGCGTCGCGATCCTCTTCATACGCGGTGGAAGTTGGAGGTTGGAGATGTGGGAGGAGGTGTTTCTACGGACGTGGTGGTGAGCACGATTTCAGCGCAGGAGGAGAAGGCCCGACTTTGAACAAGGCGACAGCGCCATAGGCAACAGACCCTGACACCACAGCAGTGATCTTTTGCCGGAGTGTAAGCATGTGTTTGTGCATGAACTCGATGAAGAGCTCACGAAATAATCGCGCCAGTCCCAGCGTTGAGGTGGGGCAGGAGGGAAGATGGAGCCGTATGAAGGAGAGTGAGAGAGGGACACCTGTTTGAGGGCGGTGTCGATCTCAGCGCTGGTCAAGCCTTTTGCCTCGAGAAATTGTATGCGCTGTGCCAGCGGGGACGCCTGTGTCTAGGAATGATGAAATGGAGTATTGGGAGGAGGAGGATGGGCGGAGAGTACCTTTGGATCGGCGAGGAAAGCGACGGCGTTGTCGATGAGGGACATGGGAGACTCGGAAAAGGCCGTGATCATATTTATTTATTAAATAAATAAATAATGCCAGTTTGTCTCTCCCCCCACGACTACTTATAATGTTGTGGGCAGCGTCCAAGGCCGTCTCGCCACGACTGGCATCCCGCCGTGCGTTCCCACCATCCCGATATATTTTCCAACGACCTTATATTCTCCCCCTCCCCCCACCAGTTCTCTTCGATGGCTGCCAACGCACCATCTGGAAACATTCCTCCACCCTCAGTCGCGGTGCGCACCTCTCACCCGTCCTCTTCTTCCCCCTCCTGACCCTCCTCTCAGTGCCCTGCAGAGGCTACGCAGAGATGTTCTCGCGTAAAAAACCCCATATGAACATTGGGACCATCGGTCTGTCTACCATTAACCCCGACGCGACTTCTTCCACTCATGTTGCCCTCAGGCCATGTCGACCACGGAAAGACAACGTTGACCGCTGCCATTACCAAGGTCATGGCTTCCCAGGGTGGCGCCAAGTTCACCGACTACAGTCAAATCGACAAAGCTCCTGAAGAAAAGGCTCGCGGCATCACGATCAACTCATCTCATGTAGAGTACGAGACCGATGCTCGTCATTACGGGCATATCGACTGTCCTGGCCATGCGGACTGTCGGCCAATTCTCTGTCATACTTACCCATGTCATCTCACCGTGTCCCTTAGACATCAAAAACATGATAACAGGAGCTGCCCAAATGGACGGTGCAATCATAGTCGTTTCCGCAACTGACGGCCAGATGCCACAGACCAGAGAGCATCTTCTACTCGCCCGTCAGGTTGGTATCAAGAGGTTGGTCGTTTTCATCAACAAGGTTGATCAAATCTCGGACCCGGAAATGCTCGAACTCGTCGATATGGAAATGCGTGACCTTCTTTCCACATATAATTTTGATGGAGAGAATACCCCAATCATCATGGGATCCGCTCTCGCTGCACTGGACGGACGTGAGGATAACATTGGCGCGGACAAAATCAAAGAACTCGTCAAGGCCTGTGATGAATGGCTCGAGTTACCCCCTCGTATGTGCTCGAGAACCCTTTTCCATCCTCAAATTTTATTCCGCTTTCTTATGACAGGCGACCTCGAACAGCCCTTCCTCATGCCGGTGGAAGGTCAGTCATTCGACTGCTACTATCCTGGAGCATGTCCTCACTCTCCAATGCAGATGTTTTCTCGATTTCGGGACGGGGAACCGTCGCAACTGGTCGTGTGAGTCCTTGCCTGACTCCTTCTCATTGGACTGGAGATTCAAGTAGTATCTAGGTTGAGCGGGGCGTTGCAGCAAAGGGAGCCGAGGTTGAGGTAGTCGGCCTCGGAAACACTTTTAAAACTACTCTCACGGGGATTGGTAAGAATCTTTGGCGGTCGATTCTAGTATCATCGTTCTGAACTCAGAACAGAGATGTTTCACAAGGAATTGGATAGAGTGAGTTTTTTTGTTTTTTTTAAATGTTTTTGAATGATCCGACTCGCTCACACCTATCTGTTCTCAGGCCGAGGCGGGTGACAATATGGGTGCCCTCTTACGTGGTGTGAAAAGGGAACAAGTCCGTCGTGGTCAAGTCATTATCGCCCCTGGCTCCATGAAAGCCGTCAAGAAATTCCAAGCTCAGATATATGTATGTCCCAAATCTCTCGTGGGGGACAAGATGTTGATGTCCATTCGAAGGTTCTCACCAAGGATGAAGGTGGGTCACAATCCCTTCTACTTGTCAGAACTAAATTCACTTGACATGTCGGCCAGGTGGCCGCTATACACCTTTCATGACTAACTACCGTCCTCAACTTTTCATCCGAACTGCTGACATCACTGCTGGCCTTACCTTCCCTGAAGGAACGCCAGACGCTGCAGAAAAAATGGTGAGAACCTGCCATTCACCTTATACCAGGTTTAACTGGTCAGTAGGTCATGCCGGGTGACAATGTTGAAATGGTATGCGACCTACATTTCGATGTCGCTGCTGAGGTTGGTTCAAGGTAAAGAAATGTTTCCCCTTGCTTCATTTGATGAAATCTGATCCGTCTTCAGGTTTACTCTTCGTGAGGGCGGAAAAACCAGTGCGTCTCACCTAGTCCTAGTTTTTGAGGGTTTATTGTTTTAACTTCTGTTATCAGTTGGAACTGGTATCATCACCAAAATTCTGGAGACTTCCAACTAAGTAAGAGGGTTATTCCGCCAATGGGCACTCCTTCGCATATCCCAACTCCAAACATAACTCAAAAGTAGACTCGGGACCTATGTGTATTCCGTGTACCGTAATAGACCGACCTTTGGAAACGGCGTATGTAGTACTCTGAGATTACTGCATCATGCCCCCGGCTACATATTAGGGGAGACTATAATAAAGCAACCCTATCTATTATGATTCTGTGTATAATCGGGCGGAACGCCTTCCTACCCGTATTTATAACTTGCTCTCCTCGGCCTTCGTTGATTATCATGCATGGTACTCTTGGGGTAATTTCTCGCTCACGACCTCTGGCTACACGGTTTCGAAAGTCTAGGACATTGCTGAACAGACCTGTATACCCGTTCCGCACACTCGTCAGTAAGTATTCGAGTATTTTCATGCATCCCGTTAATTGTACTTTTATTTTAGCCAAGCGATACACTGCTGAGCATGAAGCACTTGTTTTCGACGATACGACTGGAGTAGGAACTGTATCAATCACGGACCATGCGCAGTCCGTCCTTGGGGACGTCGTTTTCATAGAACTTCCTAAAGTGGGAACAAAAATTGAACAGGGCGGTGCGTAAAGCAGCATCATGGGTGGGCACAGCGTTGAACTCACCCTCGAACAGAACCAATTGGGGCTGTCGAAAGCGTAAAAGCGGCTTCCGACATCGTGCGTGATCCTCTTCGAGCATTGACAACCGTTCACCTTGGCCACCAGTATGCTCCTGTCTCGGGACTAATCGAAGACATTAATGAAAACCTGGCTTCCGAGCCGGGACTGCTGAACAAGTCGGCTGAGGATAAAGGTGGGCATAACCATAGCTAATGCCGTTCAGTCTAACGAGCTGCTTTAGGATGGCTCTGCAGAATCAAGCTCTCTGATCCCTCTCAAGTAAATTATGCCTTGCAATCTGGTAAGGCAAACCACTCATACAATAATGCAGGTTGAGCGCCTCCTTACCGAGGAGGCTTACAAGGCCACATACGAATAGAAAAAAGACTGACGGACGTAAGGTCGTCTACCCTTCGATCTTATCCTTTGGACTGTACACATAAATTTCAATTGAAATGTGAGATTGAAACACGGGTGAAAGCGATTTCACTGTATCTTGCATTACGAAGCGGCTGGCGAAGAGGGTTCATAAAGGTATTTCTCCCCACGCGCTTCCATTCTTGCCTTTGCCTCCTTCAATGCCCATGTTTGTATGCTGGCGTGTTCAATGATTAGATGAGCACAGCCAGAATCATTACATTTCGCGTACTTCGTGTCTGGCTTGTAGTAGAGCATCACAGCAGCAAAAACCATGGTACCATACATCCCAATGTACCAGATGTTCTCCCAATCCTCTTTCACTCTCTTTTGACCAGGTGGGGGGGGCTAAAACATTGAAACCATCGGTGTTAACAGCGGTAATCCTCATCAAGAGAGAACGCAGCACCTTTTCGCCAAACAGATAACCTGAAGGTTCATTATACTGTGGGGTTTCATGCGAGGCAAAACGCCTGCCTTGGAAACGAGGTATCGTGCAGCGCAAGCTGCGCAGCGAGGAGGATAGCATCGAGGATGAGTAGAAACAGAGCCAATGATATATATATATACAAACAAGCCAGCTCAGCCTTTCAACTCTTTCGACAAGATCTCATAATCGACTTCTACAGAGCACTCATTTTCTTTCCAATGCGCTGGGGACGACTCGTCGACGATGAATCTATGCCAATGGTGAGTGGCGAATGCAAGGACGGCGACGACCGTACCCAGCGGCAACATAGAAATCGATCGCATTGCGGTTAACTATGGAAGATGAGCGGGTGATGTCGGATGCATGGAAGAGATGACCTTTCAATACTGTGAGCATGATTTTCCTCATATCCCAAACAACTCCGACCAGCTCAAGCGACTGCATGAGCTTCTTTCCGATCCCACTCCGTTGGTGCGTACTCGATATTTGCAATTCATAGCTAAAGGCTTTGCTTAATACGCGGAAAGTCAATCAGGGAACGCATACTCACCAGTAGAGAATATTTTCATTGTCTTCGCACTCGAAACGGAACATGGCAAAAGCAATCAATTCTTCTCCAGTATAAACCAGGAAAAAGCGTGATAATGAGTCGAATAATTCCTCAAGTTTAGTTGTTGGATCCCAGCCGAAGGAAGAATGCAAGTAACTTGGCGATCGATTCTATGACCTGAGCATTTTGGGACACTGATATCACAGGTACGCACAGACGGTGCATATTGTTCTCGAAAATGGACCAGATCATCTCCCGTTCATGATTTCGCAACTCGTTGGAACAAGCCACCTTGAGAAGAAAGCTGTAGATGGCCGTTCAGAACGTGAATGAACTGAATTTGACCAACCAACACACTTGGGTATTAGACCCAAAGACTTTATGGTTGTGAAGAGCTGTGACGACGATGCCTTTGGAACCTCAGTCCGTTGAAAGAGGCGATGTATGTGTTTTGTTGTACCTTGTTCGCTTTACGGACGGCAATCGAGAACATAGAGTTTGTATCATAGAATCTGGTCTGATGAATAAGCAACAGTTTGTTCTCATGAAACTAGATGCGACAGACCTCAGATATCTCACATCCGATGAGTTTCGGGTTCTAACAGCGGTTCGATTCAGTTTACTTGACATTCCTATGTTATTCATTTGCCGTTTCTTAGGTGGAGATGGGCTCTAAAAATCACGAGGTGGTTCCGACCACTCTTATTGCCCAAATATCTGGTCTGCGGAACGGCGGAGTGAACAAGCATCTCCCCTCTCTTGCTAAACGCAACCTGGTGTCCAGAGTTCAGAATTCCAAGTGTTCGACTCCCATCTCATCTCCTCAATGTGATAACGAATTCTTCTGGATAGATGATGGATACAGGTTGACCTATGGTGGTTATGATTACCTGGCCATGCGCGCGATGTCAAAGAGGGGCACTCTGCAATCTATAGGAAACCAGATCGGCGTTGGGAAGGAATCAGGTGAGTGCCTTTGCTCCCAATCCAGCTTTTGAAGATCAAGCTTGTGTGAAAAGATATCTATATCGTCGCTGACGCACAAGGCAAGGAAATGGTTCTAAAACTTCACCGGTGGGTCAACAATTGTGAAGTCGACCTGGGGGTGATCTGAACGAGCCATCAGGCTGGGCCGTGTATCCTTCCGTGCTATTAAGGAGAAAAGAGACTATCTTGGAAAACGGAAATCAGCGTCCTGGATGTATATGTCACGGCTAGCCGCTCAAAAGGAATGGGCATTTATGAAGGTGAATCATACTTGTGACATTCCTTCATCCGTTTGTTCATTTCGGATTAGGTTTTGCACGAGCATGATTTCCCTGTACCGCGACCGATCGATCAAGCAAGACACTGTATCTTGATGGAGTTCATCGACGCTTACCCTCTGTAGCTTGCTTTCCGATCATCCCTCAGACCGCCATCTCAATTATGCCAGTCGTCAGATATCGGAAATCCCGTCTCCTGGGAAACTCTATTCATCGCTCATGGACCTGATTGTTCGATTCGCGCGAGCGGGGCTCATTCACGGGGACTTTAACGAATTTAATATACTCGTCCGCCGCGAGTCTGGCATGCCCGTTGTTATAGACTTTCCCCAGATGGTCAGCACCTCGCATGAAAATGCTGAGTGGTGAGGTTATGCCTCGTTTTTCATATGGTTTGTGGGTTGATTTTCTATGCAGGTATTTCAATCGCGATGTCGAGTGTATCAGAATGTTTTTCAAACGCCGATTTCAATACGAAAGCGCATTATATCCGAGGTTTAGGAAAATATTGACAGAAGCGAGTCTGTTGGAAGGGGGTGAATTCAGGCTGGATGTGGCAGTAGCAGCCAGTGGTTTCGGCCGCAAAGACATGAAAATATTGGAAGAGGTACGTGTTGGCTGAACCGGTTGGCATGATCTCATGGTCCAAAGTGCATGGAGAAGATGAGGCATGATGAAGATCGGGATGAGGAGAAGTGGGAGGGACAAAGAAGAGAAGAGAGGGGCAAGACAGAAGAAGGCGAAGAGGAGGAGGAGGAGGAGGAGGAGGAGGAGGAGGAAGAAGAAGGGGAAGAAGACAAGGATAGTGACGAGGGGCTCGAACGAGAAGGACATGCACCCTGGAAAGAAATTGGCCTGAACCCAGCTATGGAGGGTTTGACCTTGACAGAGGACAAGGTGGCGTCGGATTCTAAGTCAAGCACGTCGCCTCAGCACGATATACGGGGTATAGTTTCATCCGACTTGTTGAAGGCCCGTGCCTGCCAACATCGAAAACATCATTCAAAAGGAGGTGCACGGCGTGTAGGACGACCTCAGGGGAGTAAGGCAAAACAAGATTCTCGAGTTAAACTGGATGTACAGTGGGATTAGATAGTCACGTGACTTGATACAAGTTCGGAACCTTCGTTGTTCGGAAGTTATCTTTTATATTCCTTCCAGCGCCCATGGATAAAGCAGATCTAGAGACATATCAAGTGCAACTATCACAGGTTGAACTTGCTCTACAGTCAGACCCATCCAACGTAGAACTCGCTGCTCTGCGATCAGAATTACAAGAGCTCATCCAACTTACACAAACAGCACTATCTCAAGCAGAGGCAGCATCTTCATCGAAACCTGACGGCAGCCGTAAACCAGCACCATCATCGACACCGACGCAAACCTGGTCTGCGGGCGAGGAATGTTTAGCAAAGTACTCAGGAGATGGTGCCTGGTACCCTGCTCGTATCACGTCTCTAGGAGGCTCTGCAGACAATCGCGTGTACAGCATCGTCTTCAAAGGCTACAATACGACTGAGCTCGTGAAAGCATCGGAAATCAAGCCTTTGCCTCCGAATTATGCCAACAGCGTGTCCTCATCAACGAACAGACGGAAGTTGACCAAAGTGGAGGAGGACGAGAGGGAAAGAAAGAAGAAGAAGAACGAGAAGAAACTTGAAGCAAAGGCGGCAAAGGCAAAGGAGCAGATGCAGAAGCAAGCAACGTGGCAGAAGTTTGCAAAAAAGTCAGAGAAGAAAGGGGTACATATCGCAGGGGTTTCTGGGACGAGCATCTTCAAGACGCCAGACAATCCTCTAGGGCGAGGTGAGTTTATCCCCAAGTATGAAATAATCTTTCCTTGCTGATGTTCATTTTTCAGTGGGAGTTACTGGGAGCGGCAAAGGCATGACAGAAGTCTCGCTACCTGGTAAGCATAAGTTCCTCGCGAGGGAAGAAGAACAATGAACTGGTGGGCCAAGAATACATTTGATTTGCGCATCGTTTTCTCGGGTCAGAACTTGCTTGGGGGTGATGTTCTTCTTCTTTCCGCCACGATGACGATCCCTCATTGCTCCATTCCCAAGAGGTGTAGACCACGGCGGATGTAACGTCTATGTACTCGTCTATGTGGACCTTGGCTGATGGAAATCCAAAACATTGTCGTGAATGAGGATTATTTGATGTTGTTTGTCTACTTTTTTCTTGACAAGATCTCATTCCTACCAACGCAAAAATGGCTGCCACATCTATGGCTGCGGCACTCGCTGCCTCCCTTCCTGCGCCATCTTCGACACCTGCTGTTGCAAAACCTGTCTATGAGGCGATTCCGGCCTCAATGTCGAAAGTGATCGATATCGAAGCTGAAATACCTCTGACGACAGTGCAGCTGGACGGAATGGTAAGTGCATCTCTCTCCTACCAGTCATTTCTGATTTCCTTTCGTGCAGGTGGTCGCGAAGATTATGAAGCATGCACGAGAGGCGGCGGCATCATCAGCTCAGGGTCTATTATTGGGTCTTGATCTAGATGGGACGCTGGAGGTCTCCAACTCCTTTCCCATGCCGCATCACGGAGGCGATGAAGAGGACAAGTCGTCAAAATCAGTGGGTCAGTGGAAACTTGGGATCTTGTCCGAAGGAGTTGATGGATTGCTCGATTCGCAGCACGTTATCAGGCGTCGATGCTGCGTTCATTGAAAGAAGTGCAGGCAGATGATAGCGTTGTTGGGTTCTATCAGGCGACAACATTAGGGGCATTCTTCCATCAGACGCTTGTGGACACTCAAGCTATACACCAAGATAAACTGAGACACGGGGGGGTGGTCGTTGTGCACGGTAAGTACGGGGAGAGGTGGGAATGGCTGCATGGCTGATCGGCTGGCTTGACAGACCTTTCTCAGACGGCACGGGGGAACGCGTCGTTCCGGGCATTCCGCCTGACTGCGGCATTCTTGGATGCATACAAAAAAACGAAGTTTAGCACGGCAAGGTGAATTTATTGGCTGTGTAGGAGGAGCCGTGTGCTAACGAGACGATTTTCAAGCCTGATAAGCCACTCGCTGACATTTTCGTCTATCCTGGCAGAGGTGCCACTGAAAATTCGAACGAACGCTTTATTGAGCTCGTTCCTGGGAAGTTTAACAGAGAGAAGTCAGGGGTCATCGTGGGAGATTTTGGGAGGGTCAGGGGCGATTGCCAGGTCGTTCGGACAGCTAGACATGGGCACCAGTGGACTGACGCGGAACCTTGAACAAATCGCAGAAGGGGTGGACAACTACCGGACAGAAGAGGGGAACCTAGCGTACTTGATGCGACAGATTGCACGGGAACGGGCGCGAGCAGACAACTACGTTGCGAAACGCAAGGAGGAGAATGCGGGACGGGTGGCGCAGGGCTTGGCGCCGCTTCCAGAAGAAGACGTTGCGAGGCTGTTTAAGATTCCGGCGGAGCCCAGCCGGCTGGAGAGTATGCTGCTGCTGGGGCAGATCGACGCGTACGGGAAGAGCATGGCGACGACGGCGAGCGTGGGTCTCGCCAAAATGTATGCAGCCAAGTCAGGGTGACGACGCAAATAAACCACAACAACAACCCAGCAGGTTTTTATAGCGATGTCATCATTTTTACTTTCTTTTTATAAAAAATATATACCACTCCCTTCAGTGCTGCAGTCGCTCGTTTTCCTTCATTTCCAGCATGCGTCTCCACCCCCTCCTCTTCCTCGCCTCCCTCGCTCTCGTAGCCACCGCCTTCACCAACTCCCACAACAACCTCCACCATCGCCGCGTCGCTGCCGCACGCGTCGCCGCCGCCCCAGATCCTCCAGTCTACAGGAAGAGGGCCGACGGCAAACGCTGCAAACCCCACCCACCCAGCCTCACACCTCCCACCCCAACCCCAACCCCCACTCCGCCTCCCCCGCCTCCCACCTCCTCTGAGCCCCCTCCTCCTCCGACCTCATCCAAGGCAGCCCCTCCTCCCCCTCCAACCAGTGACCCCACCCCTCCCCCTCCAACCAGTGACCCCACCCCTCCCCCTCCAGCACCCACTACCAAGGAGGCCCCTCCCCCTCAAACCACCCCAAAACCCTCCCCTCCACCCCCTTCAACTACCCCCAAGCCTTCTCCTTCCCCTCCATCCACTTACAAGCCTCCGACCAACCCTATTTCTGGTGCTCTCGCCTCCTTCTTGGCTGGTATCCAGCCAGGCCAAGGCACCTTTTACTCCAGCAAGTCTCGCCCTAGCCATTTTCATTCCATTTCGCTGATACCCCCCCCCCTTCTCTATCTAGCTGGCCTCGGTGCATGCGGCATCACTAACAACGACGGCGACTTCATCGCCGCGGCCTCTCATCTCCTTTTCGATTCATTCCCGTGCGTTTCTCCACAATTCACCTTCCATATCTGTCACTCATCAAGTGTCATGACTACCCCAGTGGTTACGACCGTGTCAACCCTAACACCAACCCCATGTGCGGCCGAAAAGTCAAAGCAACCTGTACGCCGTGAATCTACACAGTCCACCATTGTATTCATCCATCTTTTTTTTAGTCGGTGGCAATACTGTCATCGTCACTTTGACAGACCGCTGTGAAGCATGTCAGATGACTGACCTCGACTTTTCTCCGTCTGCTTTCAAGCAGCTTGCTAATTTCAACCTCGGCCGCATCGACATCAAATGGGAGTGGGCCTGATTCAAACGCACCACGCATTCCTTTCTCTCTCTCTCTGTCTCTCTTTCTCTCTCTACTTACTACCTCATCAACACGCCAGGGCGTTCATCTCCTCTATTGACATTTCCTCAGCATATTGAGCTTGCTCGATATTCCTGGAACAGTTATCAATACCTGCTTTAGTCGTGTAGTTGTTGTATTCTCTGGTAGTTCCTCAGCTCGCTGTTTCTCAATTTGATAATACTTGGCTTTATATCTCTACTGCCTGACAACACATTATCGGCTGTCTTTTTCAAGTGTCGAGATGCACCTTTTTCGGAGGTACACCCAATATCTTTGCTCTTCTGTCTCGACAACAGCCAGGTCAACAGCAGCACATAATCTTTCCTTGTCTCCTCCTTCCACGGACAAAAGATTCATGACAACATTCAGAGCAAGTTTGCGAACCATGCAAGAAACTGGCAGCTTGGTAAAGGGACCGAGGAGCTGCCCACGGACAGCATGGCAGACACTAAAGTAAGGTGCGAGCTTTGATCGAAGAGCCGTTATGATCTACATTGTCTGATTAAGAAACTTGGTGAGACGGAAACAAAGAAAGACAAACCTTGAAGCCAAGAGTGAGTCTCGCTCTACGTTGAAGGATACGCAGCAAAAACCTCAGAATGAGCTGCATCAAACACTCATCAGATCCTGGTTCGCGGTATGAAGGTCAAAATGGGCTCAGACCTCCGATGCTGGCAAGCTGTTGGCACCCAACTCCCAAAGGGCTTGAGGAAGATGTTCAATCCATTCCCCAAGTTTTTCGTCATCCCTGCTGAACTGGAAATGACCTTGGTACAGTGGATCGCTCCCGACCTGACGTTTGCCATAGGCACATGAACCGTTTGCTTGCAACAGCGCTACTTTACTTACCAGGACAAGTTGAGCAATGAACTCTATCGTCGATATCTTGACGGTCGATTTGCAGGACGTCCGAATCGAATGACTGATCGCGGCGTGCAGCACGGCGACTGATATCTCGTGGAGATCTGCCCTCGTACTATTGAGCAGCGCCCAGACCGATGGCAAGAGGGCGATGTAGGCGTCTCGAGTAAGAGGCTTTCCAAGTTGTGACGAGGTCGCAGCCTCTCCACGCAGAATTTGTAGAATGTATTCGCCAACCCGCAAAATCTGGGTCGACCAAGCATCCTTTGTGCTGAGACGGCAGCGGGCCGTTTGCCGTGATTTATTCCGATGGTGAGTCTCGGTATGGATTTGAAGTGAAACAAGCTCGCAAAATATGAGGTTCAGGTCTTGTAATGCTTGCTCAAGCTAGAAACCAGACCATCTGTATATCTCCTTGTATAAATATAAGCTGAAAGGTCAACCAACTTTGATATTTCGGCTTTCCGAAGAGCTGAATGGAAAATAAGGCGCCATATGACTCAAGATTTCTGCCAGGTCCTCCATGGAAGAATCATGGCTCCCTTTCGCCTGCAGGAACATTTCTTTTTATCAAGTCATGCAACCACATTACACGGAGAACATTCTTACAGAAGATTGCAGAATGAAACAGTATAAACTTCGAAGGATTTGACCAACGGTTGATATTGACTGCACTTCAGTTTCTGAAGGATTTACAAAAGGCGAGAAAACGAGTGGTGCGCAATCCAAGAATGTGGCGACTAATACTGGATGCAGACTCCTAGCCAGACGCTGTATCAAACCAAGTCAGTGAAAAGAGAAGTACGTCTTAGGGACTCACTAGCAATAGCCCGATATCTACATTCTCGTGAATATCAGGATCCAACCACGCAACATTGCCTTGTACTAAATCCTGAAGAGACCACTGAGGATGAATCGACAGCCCCAGACTCGAAGGAGTAGAGGGAGCAATGTCATCAAGATCATTTGGGTCAAATTCTTCCTTCCAAGTCCGATGAAGCGTCGTGAGGCTATCAGATGACCGTAGTAGGTCTTCAAAGGAGTGATAGGCGAGAGCGGTCGAGAAACACGATACCATGTACCAATTGTGTCCATATGTCGATAGTTCGTGAGATGACTCTGATAGTGTTACGGTCAGGGAAGACAAGGCAACCCTGAGAAATGTGGATAAGGACTGCAAAACAACAGCTCTGGACTGGAAAGGAAGTAACACTTTGAGACCAGTTAAAAAGACGATAGGAGAATGGCGCACGGCTGGACTGATCACGACACTCGCAGTAGATGTCGCCTGTAGGGGTCCTGCGTCAAGAAAAAGTTGAGATGGTCTAGATGAAGACTTTACCCAATGACGTACCGTCCGCTTCTCCAAATTTGATTCCTGCGTTCAAGAGTCCAAGGTAGCCCTCCAAAACACGCGCACCATGGCTTCTCTTATCCGTATTCCAGCCCGCGATGACACATTTCGGTATATACTGGAGAAAAATATTCAAGAGGCGTATGGCGTCGATTCGGATTTCGGGGAAGATGTGAGTTTGCGCTGACGTCGTGAACAGTATAAGAAGCTGTGAATGCGGGAGAATGTCTTCCTGACAGAGAACGGCGTCGAACGCAATACAAACACAAAATAAGCAAACTGACGTGGGATATTCGAGGTAATAACCAGGCGAAAAAGGCCAAAAGCGCTCCGCGAACACTTGCATCCTTGTACTTTGAATCAGCAGAGGCATATTGAAAAGACTGAAGCGCCGACCTCGTCTCCTATGATTCGTGCACATGCATTGATCAAAGCTGTGAGGGACGATTGCAGTATCTCCCAATGGGCTTCCAACAATTCTCGCAAGCCGAGAATCGCATCTGGACGGAACGTCTGTTGGATGGCGAGCGGAAATGGAAGGTCGGGTTACCTTTACGGGTGGCGGGACTATAATGCTTGGTGTGGGTGATAAGGTCATCAAAAGTGAGTTTTCTTTTCGTAGTCGGTGCATTGGCATATTTTATATGGGCTATGCTCTGGGTGGGCAAAGCAATAGCTATGTGAATGGAATGCCGTCAAGGGGACACGACTGCGTAGAATATCAAGAACATACAGCGAGCCTTGAAGGACGTATCTATCGCATTCGAAGCGAGCTGCTTTCCTTTTCCAAGTTTCAACTTGGCTTTCTATCTCTGTCGAGTCAGTCCAAGGGCTCTTGTACAGGGCGAGGAGATGATGTGCACAGAAAAGTCGGCTGCTTTTTCTTTGCGTTTTTTTGCACTCTTTGGCATGGTGGTGATAAAGGAGAAATATGTTACAAGTATCAAAGAGAGCTAAACTTGGAATTTGCAGGTTTCCATCCATCCGCCTGCATCTTTTGCACAATACTCGCGATGTTCCTACAGTCATCAAGTCCTGAATGATGTCTACCTTCCAGGGGTAACTTGAGCCACTTCAGCATCGCCTCCATCCCTTTGCTATGCTTCCTATGCTTCCTTTCATAATGATTCCTGAAGGCGTCCTTGATGTTGATCCACCGCTGAAATATTGGATCCATGGGGACGAGAGTAGAGTCTGTTGCAGCCCAAAATGCATGTTGGGCCGGAAGCATGGTCTTCAAGTCCCAATTACCACAAGTCAGGAACATATATGAAGTTGGATCGTTGAAGATGCCATGAAGTTTGAGGAACTGGTTAAACCGGGACCATACTGCGGGGAACGGATCTGCACCGTCTACTGTTTCCTGAGATATGACAGTCAATTATCTGTTGGTTCTTATTGTAAAAAGGCTTCACTTGTGTGATGCCTGTGAGCTCTTTACAAAATTCCGTCAAAGTAGCCTGCCGGATAGGTTTGACATAGTTCCTAAACTCCGCCAAGACCTTTGAATCCTGGATGTTATAGAGCAGTGTTGGAAATTCAATGATCTCCTGTTCTTGGTCGGGAACAAGATCGCCGCAGGTAGCCTCGTAATCGAGGATGAGAAGGTACTTGAGACTTTTCAAAGATGCCTTGCTTGTGATCGTGTGCGATGCGGTCATCACGGTATGCATGAAAGGAGTAGTCGAGTGACTCGCCCCTCTTGGTACGAAAAAAAATACATATCTAGTACACATTATAAACCCGACTACCAGTCTAATTTGAAGAAAGGACGCTTCATAAAGTCTACTTTGAGGTTGAGACAAAGCATGTCCTCGTCATCGCTGGTGAATCCTTGCACACTGACCATAAATTTGGCTGAAATACACAAGTCAGCATGTGTGTTAGCTACATAAAGGTCGCTTACCTCGGGGGATTTCTCTGGGAAGTGCAACCGTATGTTCAACCGTATAAGAACCTGGTTCGACGGGGCATTGCAAGGTCACATTCGCGTTGCGCCTTGTATGCGGTTGGTTAGGAAGACTTGTGTTGTGCATTCGGTGGCAAACTTACGCTTCCTCGCAAACATCGAAACGTTTGTGGAGCAGTTTGATAAGGCCCAATTTGACCACGACATCTGCATACGCACCCTCCTACGTGAAATGAGTTGAAAGTCTACGTCAACCTCAGCCAAGGGTATAGCTCACCTGAATGACATTGTTGACATCGCCAACGACCTTGAGAGTCAAGTCTTTGCCAGGTTGGGGAGGATCAGGGGTGACTTGGATTGACTGTATTTGAATATAATCCGAAGGGAGGCCTATAGAAGGCAGAACATGAGTAAAAGTGCAGCATCGCAGTGCCAGGGTGTGTACCACAGTCGGTGTAGCTCCAGCTATCCGTGGTGTGGACAGGCTCATCAGGCCGCAACGCTACTTGACGAGGCGGGCTGGCAAAGACTTGAGAAGCGAAAGAGAGGGCACAAAGAACGAGAAAGGACAAGCGGACCACCATGGAGGGAGAAGTTCAAGTCCTTGATCTTATGTAATACTAAGTACTAATATCACACTCACTCCTAACCGCCATGAAGCCTCGAGACTACTGCTGCTGCGCCATCCCCATCGTCAATGCTGGCATCTACGCCACCATCACTGAACAACTCCTCGTCGCATTCCTCATCGGCATCCTCTCTGTTGCTACCCCTTCCAGTCTGTCTACCTCATTCCTCTCCTGACTCCTCATCAATCATCATTTTTAAAGTCGTCGGCGCCGCCACACCTTCCTCTGCCTCTTGGATTCTTGCTGTGATCTGCTTCCTCATTTCCGCCATACAAATACTGGGGTTCCTCGGTGTAGCGCAGGTAAGATTCACTTTTTTGCGAGTGGATCTCACCCCTCATCCTTCTCAAGGAAAAAGTGATTTTATATAGAAGATACGTCACCTTGCATACCCTCGCTACTTCGGCAGCATTTGGTGTGGCAGCTGCGTGGGAAATCCTCTCTGCAACCAGGCATGCTACCGCGAAATCCCGGTGCATGGGCGACTTCTTCCCTTCCAACGACTCCACCGTCAGTTCCGAAGGAGACACTTTGTGTGAACTATTCCCTTGGATTGACATTGGCGTAATGGGTGGGATATGGGTAGTCCTCGCCATCCTTCATGTACGCGCTCTACCGGGCCCGTGTGTTGACTGACCAACTCTTCCAAGGTGTACCTATATGTCGTCTTATCGTCATACGGCACCTCACAGCGCCACGACCATGAGAAGTACGATCAGCTCAATAACGAGAGCATACCGATGAACAAGCGTGGCGACCCATGGGATGCTCGGCCTTCGACAGATGTTGAAGTTGCTGATAATGCACACAGCCATTTCCGTCAAGAGAGCGCATCAGATATATTGTCTGAGCCTCATTTGCAGCCCGGAGCGGCATTCACAGATTTTGATCCCACTCACCAGCAAGAACCACCTCGAAACCACATACACAGGGGGTTATCCAAAAGAGGTGAACATAGGCAAAGCCCTCAGGCCTAATAATTGCCAAGATCACAAACATCACTGCACCCATGATTTGGACTTTTACATACATAAGATTGTGTCGATAGGTGTCCAATGATCAGATCTACTTTACCCAAACTGCTATATTACGCACTGCAAGTAACGCATCCCTCCTGGTTCGGTATCTAGCTTGAGGATTCCCTATTAATTCAAACGATGTACTATTAGACAGAAGGCGAAAACTGAAGGTCATGAGGTGCAAAATATCATTGGGAGGGGTTCACACTGTTCATTTTCAATCGTGCCGACAACTCATAGCTACTCATTAGCTAGAATTGGGTAGAGGATGTGTATTTGAAATCTGAATCTCGAAGTCGAAACAACCCACAGCAGTCGCACTGCATACAGATAAGTTAAGGATCAGTGGTAATAGTTCCCCATATGCATGACATGGCAACGGATTACTATGCGTTCTTGTATTTGCGTCCGAAGACGGTTTTCATAGAAAGTACAGGACCTGCCGGTGCCTGGCGCTGATGGCCAAGTGCCCCTCGAGCTAGGCTCAGTGCAGGGCGTGTCTCTCCAGGATATACCTGCCCAGCTTTTATCGTACGACCTGGTCGGTCCTGCGGATTGCGTTCCTTCTCTTCGTGGTGTAATGCACGGAAAGCCATTGGGGTTGCTAGCAAGTGGTCCTAAGAAATATGCCGTCCATGTTGAGCAGGAAAAAGAATGAGAGTCGTGCTCACAACGTGGTCCCCGACTTTTCGACCAAGTTCCACAACTGCATTACCATCTCTGAATCTGAGGACTTTCTGAAGGTTCCAACGCGTCTTGGGTCGTAACAGGCCACCTGGTTCACCGAGTGTGATATTACGTTCGGAATCAATCAGTTGTTGTAAACCGTCCGCGCCACTGTTGATGATAGACACTGGCTTGTAATTTTTCAGTTTGTTCTTCAACACTTCCCAGCCAATAGCCCGCGAAGTCATCTCGAGGCGCAAGTCCCGAGGATTATCGACAAGTTCCAAAATGGCACGCGGTGCGTTGTCACCGGGACGATTGCCAAATTTATGGATTCGAGTATACCCCCCGGGCCGGTTGGCATAACGGTCTGCTAGGGTATTGAACAGTTTTGGGACTAAAGATGATTTCAGCAGGAAGGCAGAGGCACGGGCATGCGCCCCTCGATCGCCCTTCTTTCCCATAGAGATTACCTAGCAGTATTGAAGCAGGACCTTCTGGTAAGGTCAAGGATAACGCACCTTTTCCGCCAACCTGGCGGCATCTCGCGCTTTGGGCAATGTGGTGGAGATCTGCTCATGTTCGAACAGTGACGTGACCAAATTCCTGTCGGCAAACAGTGGAGCCACTTCTTTAAAATTTGCATATAATCCTTACCTCAACATCAGCATCCTGTGCGATGATGTTCTTGAAAACTTGCGAAAGGCGACGCCATGTTTCATAATGGCGAAATGGTCGGTTTCAACTTTCGAGGACACGCGAAGTACATGACATGTCACATATCACGCGTCACATCTTCCCGGACAGTGCCGGCTGCACGTTGAAAGGCTTGTCTTGGGTTTTTGTTCAAAAAGTTGCACACATCGTCACCCATGTCTTTCCTCCGTTTTGCCGCAAGAACCACCGCCATCCCCCACCTGACTCGTGCTGCGCCGCGAATACAACTTCAACTCTTGCACCGCGCTCGCTTCTCGTCTGCACCTGGTCTTTCCCGCGATGTCATCCAATCCCGCGTCTTAGAGGTCTTGAAGGGGTTTGAGAAAGTAGACCCTACCAAAGTAAGCAGTGGATGACGTTGCTCTTGGACGAACTCTACAATGAGTCTGATGCCACAGCTCACCACAACGGCTTCATTTACCAATGACCTCGGGCTTGACAGTCTCGATGCAGTGGAAATTGTCATGGCGGTGGAGGAGGTGCGAGCCTCCGTTCCTCTCGTTAATTGTCGCTTGAACACTCAGTGGCCGTTCAGGAATTCGATATTGAAATACCGGACGTCGAAGCAGACGAAATTCAAACAGTTCAGCAAGGTGCGTGAATTAAGCCAAATTTTTCGACGCCGCGCCTGACACTTCGTTTCTAGCAATCGACTACATTGCCAAGACCCCAGCAGGTTCGAAGTTTAATATTTATACGTTCGATGACTCTAGCGACTTAGTACATCCCTCTGACAGCTCATTAAAAGTTGTAATATCATACACCAAAAATTCATATCTCGGTTTGACAACGGGTGGGCTTCACTGGAATACACGAACCGTCGTGAAGTAAGATTGTATATACATTCCCTGCAGTCGCCGGAATTGAGAATATAGAACATGGTCCCACATGACCAGACTGAGTCAATCAACAATACAATTGCGTCCTCCTCTAACTATGTCACATACACGAATCATAGCAAGTCGCCCTTGGTTCGAGATAGGCTGCACTTTGGGAGAAGGTGCATTTCACGCACAATCGGTTTCGATCCAGGAGCCTGATCTTTTTGGGCGACGGCACAGGCCCACTGTATGATCCTACTACGGCTCTATTGCACTTCGTCGACATAGCCGAGAAAAAGGTTCGCAAACAATCGCACCACTGTAGACACTGTACAACTGAACCCGATATGTCAGGTCTTCCATCTCAACACTCACAATTTCGATCTCAGCATTGAGCAATTCGAAGACTCTGTTACATGTCTGACCCTGCGGAAACATGCTGAAGGCGTGAGTTATCACATACGACACAGGACTCTCTGATGCACCGTCCGTCCGCAGTTGGCTTGCACAACCGAGAAGGGGTTTGCTTTGATTGACACCGACTCGAAATTAAGATACCTCAGCCAACCACTACCTATCAATCATATTGCGCATACGCGTTTCAACGACGGAGGATGTGATAGCAAAGGTCGATTTTTCGCTGGAACTATCTTCTCTAAAGATCATGGAGTTGCCGGCAAATTATACCGTTACGATCCTGCGGACGGGACTTGTGTTGTTGTCGATGAGGGGCCCTTCACGGTATGCCGAGAAACTGTGATTATGAAGTGAGCAACTGGGTTGACGCGGTTCAGGATTCCAATGGCCTGGGATGGAGCCCAGACGAGAAAATCCTGTAAAGTTCAACCGCCGATGATATACAGATGACCTGAAAGGCAGGATAGTTATTTTACAGATTCCCTTAACAACAAAATATACGCCTACGACTATGATGATGGGCATCTGTGCAACCGCCGGGTCTTTGCCGATGCGATCTTACTGGGGCTACCAGAGAACACTTTCTTTGACGGCCTGTGTGTTGACGACGAGGGATACATTTGGAGTGCTAGGTTGCGGATGACAGTCTCCCGAGGTATGAGATCGCTAATGAGATGTGGGATCTAGGTGGGGAGGCTCGCGGATCATCCGGTTTACGAAGGAGGGTGCTATGGACGCTGAGGTGATATTCCCAACAGCTTTGAATATTACAGCCTGCTGTTTCGGAGGTCCGTTGTCATGCTCCAAATGTCCTCTCTCATCGATTAAATGATAGCACAGGACAAAACAACGATCAGCTCTTTGTCACAACTGCACACTGTGGCGCCGTCGGAGGGGATGAGAGTAGACAAAAAGATTTTCCAGATTCTGGTCATCTGTTTCGAGTGGACTTCGCGGGAAGATATAGAGGGGGCCCCAGATACAATTTTGCCAGTTGACAATTTATGCCATTGCCAAATACAGTAATTCACCGGTCACGTGTACACCGCCCCTCAACTGTACACTCGACCTTTTCTTGTTCCCCCGGGGACAAGCACCAACTACACATGTATTAAACGATGTATTGGTGATATTTGAATATATTTCAAGTCTTGAATCCACCCCCCATCCCTTTTGTGCTGTTTTGTGGTCGAAATATCGAAAAGTGGGATAGCTTTGAAATGAGTAAAATCCATTGTCAAGCACTTCCTAGACCCCAGTGTGCCGTGTTTTGGGTCCTAGAATTTGAAAATAAAGTATATGCACTCACCCCAACAAATACTTGATAGATTTCATCGATGGAGACAAGATTTTGTCCTACGACGATCGCGAAATTTGGACGAGATAAGGGTCACTGAGATGCCGGAACCGATCGATCAGAAAATTATCTAACAGATCAAGGGTGTACAGATGACCGATTTTCCCCGTGTTTTATGATTTTCGACTGATCCTATTCTACAATCTGTTCACGTCGTCCAGTGTCTATAACACTTGGTATGAATCTTTTCCAAGTACCATTCCTGGCTCCCAGATAGTTTGATTCATTAAAATAGGTGGGGATATCCTGTAATTCGACAATCTTGATTTGGGTGTACACGTGACCGGTCAATTACTGTATAGGAAAGTGGAGTCTGGGATCACCTCGGTATTTACCGAGTTAGCTATGCAGTTCAAAACAAGGTTTCTCCTTTGGATGAAGCCACAGTGACTCGCCCAGACCGTCGCAAACGCTTAACTCTTCAAGGTGAGATCATTGCTGAATGCTCTGTCTTCCTGCCTGCTAAACCCTATCGCGACGCTGTTTGGTTTCTCTGTGCAGGTCAGTACCGCTTATTACACTTCCAGAGCTTATTCCAACCGTGACCCAGACTTCAAGATGGCCACCTTCTCCTCGACTCCCATCGTAATCGATGGCAAGGGTCATCTCCTTGGTCGACTGGCTTCGATAATCGCGAAGCAAATCCTTTCTGGCCAGAAAATCGTTGTCGTGAGGTGTGAGGAGATTAATATCTCTGGCAGCTTCTTCCGAAACAAAGTACGTCTTGGCGACTTGTTCTTCCGCATTTATACAAATACCTTCAGCTCCGTTACCATAATTTTCTCCATAAACGCCACATCGTCAACCCCAAAAGATCTGGCCCTATTCACCACCGCGCTCCGTCTAAGATTCTTTACCGGGCTATTCGCGGCATGGTTCCCCACAAAACCCCCCGTGGAGTTGCTGCTTTGGAACGTCTCAAGCTTTTCGAAGGTGTGCCGCCGCCATATGACCGGAAGAAGAGGATGGTCGTGCCTGAGGCATTGAGGGTGCTGAGATTGAAGCCTGGTCGCAAATATTGCACGGTGAAGGTATGTTTCCAGTGGACGCTGTGATAACAGCTAAAATGTAATTCAACCAGCGTCTGTCGCATGAGGTTGGTTGGGGTTACAAAGACGTGGTCGACCGGCTTGAGGAGAAGAGGAAGATCAAGGCTCAGGCTTTCCATGAACGCAAGGTATGTCCTTTGTGGTCTCCGCCTACTGGTGGTAGCTAAGTCGGAGGGCACTAGGTCACTGCCATTAAACTGCGCCAAAAGGCAGTCGCGAACACGGCAGCATCGTTTGAGCAGCTCACGCAGCTTGGGTACTAGAGTGTAGTTGATATATGTTGCTGCACTATGTATTGCCTTATGATCATGCCGATGAATATGAGATGCTTTGAAAGTCAGCGTTATTATTATATAATTATTTTCTTTTTCTGTCACATCGCAATCTCTCCCTCCTCATCTCCTCATCCCTTCTCCTCGTCCTCCCTCTTCCCGCCCTCCTTCTCCATTTCCACCAATGCCGTCAACGTCCCCCGTAGAACGCGACTCAAGTACGTCTCCCATCTCCGTCTTTCCTAATCGTCATTTTTCCCAGATAAAAGGGTCTCATGTTTGTCTTGTACAGCTTCGCCCTCTCCCCAATCGCGCTCTCCCTCTCCTTCCCCCCACGATACTCTAACGCTTCGCGCCCTTGTTAGCACAAAAGATGCTGGTGTTATCATCGGTCGGGGCGGAAAAAATGTCGCCGAATTGCGTGACCAAACTGGCGTCAAAGCTGGGGTCAGCAAGGTCATCGCTGGTGTCCATGACCGCGTCCTTACTGTTGCTGGGCCTGTTGAAGGCGTTGCAAAAGTATGTGTAATCTTTGCAATCGCTATTCGTCACCAACATACACTTATTTTTACAGGCTTACACCCTCATCATCTCTCAACTCGTCACAGCGGCTCCCTCATCTCCCATTACATCCTCGCCGTCAACAACCCATACTTCCATTCGCCTGTTGATATCTCACAACTTGATGGGCACTATCATCGGTCGCAGCGGCCTCAAAATCAAAGCCATCCAAGACAGTTCTGGAGCCCGAATGGTGGCCTCAAAAGACATGCTTCCGCAATCCACTGAACGCATTGTCGAGGTTCAGGGCTCAGCCGAAGCTATTGGACGTGCTATTGAGGAGATTGGAAAATGCCTACTCGAGGATTGGGAGAGGGGTTTGGGAACGGTGCTATTCCATCCAGGACCCAGTGATGATCGGTCCAGCGGAAGTAGGCGCTCAGGATATGCCGGACCCACCCACAATGGATCTCGTCGCAACGGTGAGGTTGTTTCCCGTGGACGCACGTCACCTACAGAATCACCCAGTCTATCTCATTCTCCGGTCACCACTCAACCTCCGGCAAACCTCCGTACACAAAACATATCCATCCCATCCGACATGGTTGGGTGTATCATTGGCCGAAGCGGGACGAAGATCACAGAGATACGTCGTTTGTCCGGTTCCAAAATCTCGATCGCGAAGGCGCCACATGACGAGACTGGCGAAAGGATGTTCACCATCATTGGTACGCCCGAGGCCAATGAAAAGGCCCTTTTCCTTTTGTACAATCAACTTGAGAGCGAGAAGGAGCGACGGGTCGGAAGAGAGCAGCAGTCCGAGCAGCAGGAATGATTATCGGTTCATGTAGTCGGCGCTGACACCCGGGATGTCGCCTTCCCCACTCTCAAGGACTTTCAACCCTTTTCGTCCGATCTTGTTCACGACCGTGTGGCTTTACACTTTCCTCTCCCTCCTACATAGTCGAAAACGCTCTGAGGGACGCGTTGATCATTAGTCACGTGTGTATGAAATATTTCTTTAACCGTCAAGTATGGGAGACTTGGACTTGAGTTATGCAACAACCAACCTTTCCTTTCCTCCTCAATCCATATCTCTATCAAACTGCATACGATCCCCATTATGCACAGGCATACATGCGTAGTCCACTCGTCACAGCCTCCGATGGCTACGCTACTTGCAATTTACCAGCCTCTTCTAATGTAGGCATCCATAATTCGCTGCCTCCATCTTCCCAGCCATCGGCCGCCTGGTACAGACCCGGAAACTGCAGATGTACCTATAAAGGGTGTGCCTTTACTGCTTCGCAGAAAACTCTCGAAGTACACATGATGGACCGTCATCTCGTCTATCCACATGGATGGGAAAAGAGACCGAGGAAGTCCGACTGGGATGCTGACCCAACCCTCAAAGGGTGGGTGTATGCCTATCCTTCGTGAGCCCCTCCAGCTAATGTAACGGGTGGATAGGAAATCGATCATCATCCAAGGGACCAACTTAACGTTAGACAACCCGGATGACTTGAAGAAGTGGCTGGCGGAGCGGAAAAACCGATGGCCAACGGGTGCCCGCGTGGAAGAGAAGAAGAGGAAGCTGCAGGAAGCTGTCGCTTCTGGTCACCTTCTGGCAGGAGATACAAGCTTCAAGCGCAGAAAGAGACAACCCTCGGATGCTCACCGACGTCAGCGGGACGGCCAAAGCAAAGGTCGCACGCGTGCCACCGATTCTGGATGGGATGGCAGGCGGCAGAGTGCCCGAGCATGTTCTTCTGAACGACCGAAAGCCTTTGAGCATGCACTGGCAAATTCTCCCATCACTCTCGTTCCCTCGACGAAAGGGAACGACGACGACGACGATAGAGACGATGTCCCTGAAGTTCTTCCGTCAAAACCAATTCAACGAAAGCTCGTTGAAAGAGATGATCTTCCTATCAGAAAGCATGAAAAAAAGGCACCTATTGTAAAACTCAGGGCTGGTCCTCTACCAAAAAAGCAGCCGCTTAATCCTTTCGCCGCTCGCCCCACGCTTCTGCGTAATGTGAGCATATAATTTTCTCTCTGGCCAAAAAGGAATTATATCATTGTCCCAGCTACTCCTGCCCGACATTCGAACAACCATTTCAAATCTTTCACAAGCTGTCAGATTTCTGGTGGACAATGATTTTCTTCAAGATGTTGAAGAGAAGCCCGGCGGTGTTGACAGGAAAAGAATTCAAGTAATCAAGTCCTCAGAAGAGGGGAAGCGTTCAACAGAGGCTAATAGGATTGTAATGCAGAAGTAACAGACTATCATCAATTTCTCATTTCCTCGTCAGAATCACTCCCACTCTCACTCTCAGAGTCCGCCTCAAATTCAGAGGGATCGATTTGCATGCTTCGTTGTTCAACATTAAATCCAACTTCCTTCAAGTCCTCTCCAATTTGATTAGCTTTTGAAGGTGCTGTGACCACAACCACGACTGAAGAAGAAGATTCAAACAACGGAAGGAAGTATTTCCGCAGCGCTCCTAGGACATCGTTTTTCGTGACAGCTTGATATTTCTCCAAGAGATCAACTTGATGTGCCCTAGGAACGCCCTTGAGTGCTTGGTTTGTGAATGAGACCAAAGCCTGATAGATCCTGATAAACGAACATCAGATAGAGATGGGGTACTTGCTTACCGCCCGTCCAGCAGTGGATACATTTTTCGCGACGCCATATACAATGCTACTCTTTGCAGCGTCTAAAGTCGTCGGGTCAAATGCAATCTGGGTGTGTACGTTAACGATACTGCATCCTTCAGATTGGGCGTGGACGCACTGATCCATCGACTACACCTCTCAAGACCTTAGCTGCTTCGTGGTATGCGCTGATACTGTTGGAACTCTGGATAAAGAAGACTGCTGAGTAAAGAGTAACTGCATTGACAAATGAACATACGCGGTACAGCGAGAAGCTCAATAACCCTGCTTCAACATCTAGGGATATGTAAGCTCCATATGCCAGACCTGACCCACGAATGTAACGCTGGTCGAGGTGTCAGGCATGGAGAGGATACATAGGAGACCAAGACCTACCCAGAGATAGCTTTCGGTGGCATTTAGGACTTCAAGCGCCACCCGAATGGCAGGATACTCTGGATGGTCGAAACCTTGGATGGCTTTTGTTGTATGCGTCACATATGAGCTCTCAATAGTTGGGAGGCTCATGACAATAGCCTTCAAAGGCAATATAGATCAAATTAGAATTATGGGCCAGATAAGAATGAACCTTTCGGATGGGCTTCTGCCCGATTTCACTGAGTGCATTTGAGGCGATAGGGACTGGGGAGAGTTCACTATCCTAGAAAACAACGCATAAGGAAGGTTCTACATCGGGACTGACGGTGTTGTACCTGTAAGTGAGCAAAGTGATTTGCCCACAGGCTCCGGGGTTTCTCAAGCTTCAAGACATTGCCAGTTACCGAGAAGCGCATGTCAGATGGGTTGATTACTGAGCTGACACATCAGGTTTGGCTATTTACTTTGAATGCGTTCGCACTTACAATATCTCCGTATTTCCTCAAAGTCAGCAATCACCTCATCAGGAGAATCTTGGAGTTGTTGGGCAAGTTTAGGGATGAAGTCAACTTGAGGTAGAACACTTCCTGAGCGAGAAGTTGAGTTGTCGCTGTAGATCAGATCAGCCCATAATGATCCCAAGACGGTATTCCCATCTCTTTTAATTTCTGGCAAGGATTGCTGAATTTTGGCAATGACGATCTGCAACCTGTCCACAAACATTTAGCCCTGGACTTCCCCGAATCAATAAGTTGCTTACCTATCCTTATCAAATTCAGCGCCATAAAGGAGATCCTTCAACCAGGTGATGGCTGCCTCATAGAGGGTGATTTCAACCTTGATGGTGATGCGGAACGTATCTGTAAAAGAGTTTGAGAATCCCAGGCCTACTTCATAGGATACGGTCTCGCTGTCAAGTTTGTTGACAACTTCTTCGTGTGTCATTCGTCCTCCAGAATGCCTTTTGACCGGCAGTGCGAAGAAGGCCGACAGATACGTGGATATGTGTCTGCCGGACCTGTTTCAGTCAAAGAACCGGTCGAGTGAGGAAGGGTGCTTACGGGCGCAGGCGATTCGGAAGTTTGGCCAAGGATAGTACTGCATGGATTGAAACGAAGTCGGACTGATGAATAGTTAATGCATGTTCGTGTACTGAGCAGAAGACATGCTTACCTCAACGTGATCGTACTGAACAAAGAAGGGCAAAGGAGATCCGTCTGCATCAATATGCTCTGCCAAATCTGACGAGGTCATTAAGGGGTTCTTTCTTTTTCTGCCTCTTCCCGGTTCCTGTAAACTCTGGACAGGTATCCAAGAGATGCTCTTCACATCAGGAACGGGAAAGGCAGTCAGAAGCTCCTTTGGAATTGGCTTATCATGCTCAGCTTTAGCCTCCTCAAGTTCGGCTTCGGCTTTTTTTAGTCCCTCGGGACCGAGCTCTGCAACTTGTTGAGCGACTCTAGCTTTTTCGTCATCTTCAAGTTGGGTAGCTAACGTTGCAGAGGGTTTTCCGATAATGACAATGGAAGGAGGGTCGATATAATATCTGATGATGAAGATAGTTCGATCTCACGAATGGAGTGAGCAACGATATATCAACATACTTTTGTAGAAGGTCAGTCCATTTCTCACTTGGCCATGTCCGCAATTCGAGATATTGGTTGATCTCATCCATTGAAACCTTGAGCTGAGAACCATCTTGTGCACCATACAAAAAGTCAGCTATAATCGTGCCAGAAAAAGTATCTCCTTTGGCAGATTCAAGTTTGCTACGGAGCTATCGATGGGTAAGAATATCATTCATTCGATGTAAAGGTATGAATCCGACTTACTTGACGCTCGTCCCTGTTCAGGACCATCGCCATCCGTTCCATATCGATACCTTCTTTAACAATTCTCTTGAAACTTTCCTGGAGCTTCGTATCGAAAGCGTCCAGATGTTCGGTAGGAACGGATCCCACATATATGGGTAGATCGACGTGCGTGGCCCGTGTGTCCTCCCCGAAATATATGTATGAACTTTTAGTGACGGTCAATACCACTGTGCCGTGTCATATAGAGAACTCGTACCAGAGGGGTGAATCTGTTTCCACGTATTCCTTATTGAGCGGGGCAACAGCGGATGAGGTCAAGTAAGTTCCAAGAATATCTAATGCCTTTAATGACCGAGTTCACCACCAGAAACGCATAGCCAAGTTAAATCACTACCTTGCGCTCTAAAAAGGCCGCGGGGGATGGACCCAAAAAGTTAATTGTCAATTCACCCATACCTACCGGAACGTTTGAATTATGACTTGTGTTGGATGTGAGGTAGGAGTATACGAACTTTCATCTTTCTCCGGAAACTCGACTGTGCTTCTTGTCGTTTTCAAAATCGGAGACCTTGTTGCGCTGTCTGTTTCGACAAAAGGTCGTTTCCAGCCCGGGGGACGAGGGCCAATATTTTGGCCATGTGATATAAGGGTAGGCTCTACCTCACGTTGAACGACATCTAAGAGCGATGAGGTCCCGCTCGAAAGCGTTCCACCAACGATGAGCGACAGGTTATGAGGTACATAATATGTTGCATGATATTTCCTGACTATCATTCCGATTAGGTCAAGGCAGCGCGCAAGACGGCGGATATTACTTTGTTCGGCTGTCAATACCCTGAGGGCTTTCATGAGCCCTCCAGTCTCACTGCGATACCCACTGCCGGGAGGATTCATCAGTTGTTGGAATCTAGGACGATGAACACGTAAGATTCAGCAGGAGAAACATCGGTAAAGGCAGACCGAAGTGCCATGAGATCCCCAGATGTATTTTCCCGGCCTTGCATTTCGCTATAAACTACTCCAGAGTCCCCGCCCTTGCCGTCGATATGGTGAACCTGAAAAATCCTCAAGACAAGGTTGGGATTCTTCATGGGTGAAACTGACCTCCGTTACAAACCTGGAGGACATCTAGAGTTAGGGGTATGTCGAAGGCCGAAAGAATAGGCACAGACCCAGCGTTTGTTATAGTTGGATATAGAATATGATCAATATAGATAGGCAATAACTGGAGAAAGCCCTGTTCCCCAGCGGTGGATATTGTATATGCGGTATGATCAGTATCGGTCCAAGCGTTTGTTCCATTTGAGAATCCACGATTCGCTAGGAGATCTAAGACGCCCTTGTAAGGGTATTTCTCAGAACCCATAAAGACCAGACTAAAGATATGCCATGAGTCTACTGCAGAGAAGCGGGACGCAGTACATACTGTTCCAAAGTGTGAGGACAACCCGAGTCGTCAAAAACTTTATTTTTATTTGAGATGTGAGTGAAGTCTAAGGGATTGGACTGGCAACTCACTTTCGGTGGCAACTACCAGGTATCCGTTGACCAGCGGAGCTGGGAAAAGGATGAGATGTCTGGAGTATTGTTGAAAGAGCACCAACCTTCATAATCAAGGTGCACAACACTCAGTCCAGTGACTCGACTCTGCCATTTAGAAACTACAACATCTGTAAAATCTAGTTCAACTCTTTTGATGAGGTCGAAGTTGCCAAATTTTTCTGGTGCGTGCGACATGGTTGTGCTTCTAAAAGCGATCGGATGGCGTAGTTCCGGAACGAGGAAGTCTCGATTGGAAATAAATGGTGAAGGACGGCGGGGGACAACAGGACTTGGTCGATGTCGGCCGACAGAAACTAGACGGCTCAATGCTCGAGTTCCTGCCGAGAGTAATGGCATACAGTCGACGACGCACTGCACCAAAATGCAAGGCACGTGACTTTGATGCCCCCCATTCAGCGTTTCGAGCGGACTCCTGAACAGACAGCTCTTTCTGAAGAACGGAGAGCAAAGAAACTCAAGAATGCGGCTGAAAATATCACAGGACCTAGAATCCTAGAAAGACGATGGATAGACATACAAAACCCAGCGCAAGGGCTTCAACGCATCAAGGTCCTCACCTGGAATGTCTGTCTGTTCTTGTTCCCGCAATGGCCCTTGGATCTGACAAGTCTCTCTCAATAACCCAAGCTACTTGCGCAATGTTTAATTCGTGCGTATGCTAGGATTTTGCCCTTCGCAAGAGCTGGAACGATCAACAAACAGGGCGCAATCTGTTTCCGACCAGTAACTGCCTCAAAACTGGTCAACGCGAACATATGCTCTATCGCGAACTACTAGCTCCCCAAGCCGATATCATGTGCCTCCAGGTACTCGGATTTGCTTGTTATAACTGTTCGCTTCTCATCGTGATTATTTTATAGGAAGTCGATCGCTTGGATAAGGTACTTCCTGTCCTTGAGAACGCAGGTTATGCGCACCACTATGCAGCCGGCGATGGGAAGAAACACGGATGTCTCATCGCGTTCAAACAAGACATGTATACTATGGTCGCGCACAAACTCGTCAAATATGACGACGAATATGTTCGATCTGACGGAGATGAAGCAGTCCGCCGAGGACGAAGCTTTCATACGAGAAATATCGGCTCTCTGGTATCCCTTCAAAGTAATCACAAAGATGAGGGTGCGATAGTGGCAACCACTCACTTGTTCTGGCATCCGCGGTAGGCAATGTAACTGCCTGACCTTCGTCGCAACTAATGAACTCACGATAAATTGTACACGTAGCTACACATACGAAAGAGCGAGGTTTGCTCTGTTTCCATTGCTTCACGGAATCATTACCCTTCAATCTGACAGGCAAGCGGGTATCTTGATCAGAGAGATCACGAAATTCAGGACTGACCTCGGGGTCGTTGGTTGGCCATGTATCGTCGCCGGTGGTAAAACCCCTTCAGTCAGGCATCTTCCCTTCTTCTTGGACTCACAACGAGCTCGTAGATTTCAATTTTGGACCTGCCGACCCAGCATATTCCTTGATAACAGGAGACGTGTTGCTACCAGACCAAGAGGACGCCTTGCTCAACTCCTATGTCGTTCATGTTTCTGTTGACCCCGACGTTCCGATAACTGTCAAGGCTGTTACGGATGAAGGTGGTCAGGATCCCGACAGGGTTATTACGAATGCCCGGAAAGCGACAGCTGCAGATGGCCTTCTTTCTCTCGCAGAGCTCAAGGAATTTTTCTCACATTTACCACGGCTAACCAGTGCTTATGATGAGGGACATGTACAAATTCAACATGTACAAGAAATACCAACGTTTGGAAGCCGAGTTGCGCTACCACCCACCAGGCGGGGCCAATGTGAACCGGAGTATACCAGTTACACTCATTATTGGAAAGCTGTCTTGGGTTCGTCACTTCTGAACATATATTAGGACCTCATTAATGTTTGCTTTTTTAGATTACGTCTTCGTCATCGACCCCGTCGACCGCCATCTCATTGTTGTGGGCCTGTTGTCGCTGCCTAAGCAAGCCGATCTTGAACCGGGTCTACCACAGAAAGACGTTAGTAGTAGTGATCATATCTCTTTGGCGGCAGACTTAGTTTGGCAAACTTGAGGATAAATACCGCCTTGAACATCGTCGATTACTCCAAGAATAATATGCTAGAAAGCAGTGGAAATCCTTCATGATAAGAATTGTAAAATGTAAGAGAGAAGAGAGATTGATTGTTACGACAAACTGAGGGATGCGTTGAAAGGGATGATGCAATCGTCAAGTCCAAAAACCTCATTTTCTCGCCACTCGATCAGATCCTTCAAGCAGACTATCAAAAAATCCCCCAGCCGATTTCTCGTTACGTAGCTGAATCATGTAAATGATCCCTGTTCGAGCGCCCTTGTCGCTCAATTCAATAGCCACACCAGTTTTTCCGACCCTCTCGACCCCGTCCGTCAAGACGATGGTAGAGATCAGGACTGAATTTTCCTTATTTTCCGCCTCGACCACGAGTTGCTTAATATTAGTTGGATCTTGACGATAGAGTTTCAGTTTTGCAGACCCCAACGACTTCCATTGTGCGTGTTGCTGCTGCAAGAACACTTTGCATTTCATGGTCGCAGATATCGTGGATATCACAGGTTGTGCGATTTTAGGTGTCTCTTGGACGGGCGAGTTGGGCGGGCTGGGTTCATCGAAAGAAGGGTCGTCCATTGAGACCGCTCGAGAGGCAAGATGTAATGAAGGCAGCACAGGGCGAGGTTGCGGTGCATGGAGATTACCAAAGGAGCTACTCCGAGGAAGGAGATGTTGGCCATTTGGAGGAAATCCGCCAGGAAATGGTGGGATAGGGGGTGCCTGATTCTGCGAGTATTGCGATGCGAGGGAACGACTAGAGATACTGGTTCGCATTCGACCTGGTTCCGAAGGAGGCCGCGGGTGGGCGCCAGGTGAAAAATACCCAGGTGATCCGGGGGGACCTGGAGGTTGTGGGAATGGCTGAGAGTTGGAGACAGGGGGTTGTTGAAACGGGGCCTGGTGTGCATGTGGCCCAGGAGCTGCTCTTGATCCAGGAAAATTGGGGTCATGCGTCGCTGGTCCGAATTGCCCAGCTCTTGGGTGTGCTGGTAAGCCTGGAAGTGACGGGCCTGGTGGGCCGTGGTGGTATGGTTGAGCCACTGAGGCAATCCTGGGGAGAGGCAACTGTCCAGCTGACATCTCATGCATTGAAGACATTCTCTGAAACCCTGTCTCGGCGTGTCCCTCTGGCAATGCGGTTCTGGACATGATGCCCTCGGTTGCTCTGCCTCCCGTGTCCACGCCATGATACACGGAGGGAGGTTGCAATCGAGGCGACATAGCACCGGTCAAAAGAGAAGAAGACCTTTTGGTAGGGGGACTCGCGCTATAGTGAGGTTCTGGGATAGAAGAAGATTGCGGCGTAGACTCGGGACGATCGGGGACTGTAGGTATGGAATGAGACAGATGATTGAGCGGAGGAAGGGGTGGAGGCGGCTGTTTGGAAGGTGGAGGGACTGGGGATGAAAGGAGGGAAGGGCGGGTTCATTTCGCTTTCGTCGAAAGAGTGCAGACGACTCACTTGTCCCAGCAAAGTCGATGCATTCCTTAAAATGAGCCATGAGGATATTTCGAGCTTCCAGCGACTCAGTTTCGAGAACGAGATTTTCTTTCCTCATGATGGCCACCTTAAGAGCATTGGCTAGGGATCGTTTAAAAGCAATGCGAGACGGAAGAAGATCAGAGGATACAAACGTTCTTCATGAATTTCAGATACCCTCAAAACCTTGCCAGAAAGCGGGGGATAGCAAAGCCACATATCAGCATCTTTGAGGTCAGGTTGAGATTGATCCTCCGGAAGAATCTTTTCGCAGACCAGAAAGAGGTCTGAAAGGAGATAGATATGGCCAAGCATATGGACGACCTTGATGCCAGTTGCCTGAGACGTAAAACGAACGACGACGTCGCCAGAGAATCGAAGCTCTCGAGTGAAAGTGAGTGAGGGAGGTCTCATTTGCAGACGGACAACCTAGGGCCAAAAGAAAATCAGATGAATCAAGTGATTTTGGCATTGAGACGAAGTGCCTTGGGATTCATGGTAAATATATCGATAGTCCGCTGGGTCGAAAGTCGCCTTTCGAGATCAGATAAAGACATGCCGAGAGTATCGGTGGATATTCGGCTGACTGACGTGTTGGCTGTCTCGTGTGACAGCCGCTCACTGCAGTAAACCACTGTCAAACGGGCGCCTCTATGACAAAGAAATGAGACACTCACTCGCCAGAGACGCTGCTTGCCCGAGGTGAACTACCCACACTTTCTGGGGCGACGTCTGTAGAGGGGTGAAGAACCTCGAGCTGCTTGCGGTGGGCCTCTACGACGCTCTGCGTCCTCGAGTCAATGACGACCTCGTCCTCTGCGCCAGGCGGCGCTGATGCGGAGGGAGCCGATGGGGAGGTGTTGGCTACGTTGATGGAACTTTGAGCCTCGAGGGTGTTGAGAAGTCGGTCTAGTGTCTCCAGAGCACCCACAAGTAATCGATGATCACTTCTACCCGGTGCAGTGCTTTTGAGGAGACGACCATAGAGCTTTTTGTAGTATTTTAGCCTGGCCTTGGGAAGTAGAAAGAGGTCGTCAAGGGTCCAAAGGGACATTGTGGCAGCCGGAGCCGGAGGGTTCGATGCGGAGAAGGCAGCTAATATATCAGGCAGCTTTTGATTACATTGAACGGGCAGCCAGGTATCAAAACCGCGGCGGAATCTGGTGCAGTACGTGGTATATGGGCCGTCTAGATCGTCGATCTGCAAAGGGAGATAGATTAACGGAGCATGAGGGGCGAGGATCGCACCCACCCATCGCATGAGCAAGTCGCCGAGGGCCTTTGGCGAAGAAGGATTGGTGCCGATATCCTTTAATTTCTGGAAAAGGAATGGGCAGGCGATGGACTTGGAGGGAAGAACGGCATACGGAGAGAAGGGCACGATTGGCCTTGTAGACCCCTTCTATGCTGCGAAACATGACGTCGAGTTCGGGGGGCGGGAGGTTCGATCTGGACCAGGCGGCGGCGACTTTCTGAATTGGAAGGGTGAGGTGGGGAAGGGGACGAGGTTGGATAGACTGACGCGGATGATGCCTGCAAGGAGGTCGACATAGGTCTTTTCGGTGTCGAAGAGGTCAGTGAGAGGATTGGGTTTTTTTGGCTTGTCGTGGAAGGAGGGGATGGAAGGAGAGGAGGGGGACGGGGGGACTGGGGAGGGTGTCAGCGGGAGGGGCTCGGAGGCTCGGGGGAACACTGACCTGAGTCAAGGACGGTGAGCTCGTTGGGCGGGGGCTTGAGGTCCATGTGGTTCACGTTATGAAGCACGTGTGACACATGTCGGACTCTCTCACCTATAACATACGCTGGGTCGAGCGCACCTTCTCCTCCCTAGCCACCACAGACGCCCTCCTCGCCCACCAGCGCCATCTCCTCACCCAGCACGACTACGACGCCGCCCTCGCCTTCCTCCCCGCCCGCCACCGCCACTATAGGGTTCGTCCATCCCCCATCTCCCCCTCCTCGCTCACCCCTCCCCTAGCTCATCGGAGGCATCCTCCCCATTCCACTTTTCTATGCCTTCCGCAAACCCAACTGGAGCAACACCCGCTCCTACCTCTTCCTCACCGCAACCTCCTTTGTGGGCTTCCTCGTCGGCCACGCTTTCTCCGTATCTGCCCATGTCAATTTCGTTCGTTCTATCGAGCATCCCGCTGGCTTCGACCAGGCATTGCAAAACATCCAGAGAGGCCTAGGCCTCCCGCCTCCTCCAGGTCCCGTCATCGTACGCCACGGTAGTAAATGGGCCGTCGATCACGATCCCCCAGGTGAGCTGTCCTCGTTCCCTCCTTCCTTCATAAGTATTATCACTTCATTGCTTCGCCGTTCAGATGCATCTCCCGCCGCCGGCGACTCGACTCTTCTTTCCTCAGCAACGTCTACTCATATGAAGGCCCTCAGCAGGTGGGATCAAATTCGTGCTGCTAATGCGCCAACAACCACCAGCTCCTCTTGGGATACCCTTCGCCAAAATCACGAAAGACAACATGTTGTTACATCATTTCCTGTTGCCCGTGAGGACAGAACGGAGGATCGTGCCACCGAGCAAGCCGCGTTCGACCAGCTCTTGGAAAGAGAAAGAAATATCAGATAACGCAGCACACCGTGCACCATGCCTAATGTCATGTACATACACACTACGAACCATTTAAACCAATTGTATGTATCGTACATAGTCTAACCATACAGATCTTGCAAAAAAAGGAGGTAGACATCAGAGTTCAAGCTTGCATCTGGTTACTCCTAGATCCCTGTTAACAAATTATGCATTGACCAATTACTCGTTAGAGACGACGATCGCTGATGCGACTGGGCAACTACTGGGACTCTAGCCAGAGTTGGTTCTTCATCGAACGGAGAACCCGGCAATGGCGCTGCAGCATCCTCAGCTAGTGGCCGTGAAATTTCATCTGTCCGGAAAAGAGTGGTGTGCGAGAACGGATAAAGAGGTACACCAACTTCCAAGGGTTGCTTTTGCGCTGTCATTCGCACAATTTCGCGCATCAGTCCTTGCAGGAGCCTTTCTTGTCGGACTTGACAAAAGGTTGAAAACATCTGAATGACGCCAAGCAGAAAGTATGACTTACTACCGATGGGCGAACGGCGCCCATATTCCATCATCGCAAATCTACCCACTGATTAGGCTTATCCATCAGAATCAGTCACTTGATGCATACCTCAGAGCATTGATCTCTCCCCAGACTGTCGATTCCCGCTCACAATCGTTTATCTCTATGAAATATTTGCAGAGTTGCACTTGCACGACAGCGGCAAGATACCAACAGATCTACAATATCTCAGACAGAGGAAGAAACAGCAGAGGCATGCCTCACCGTGACAAACGGGTGTAATCTCGAGGTATCAAGGGACGTTGCGGATAGAACAGAACACGCGCCAAGGATACAGCGTGCGGCCTGGACGCAGCGTGCAGTCGAGATATTCTGGGGGTCAGTGAAATCGATATACGGGTTGTGCAATGTAATCGTGGCACTGCCATCATGCATTGATCAAGAAATGAATAACATTCCTTTCGTGCGGAACGACATACGCATGTGGAATAAGATGCACCATGTAGAGATCCGTGTCCAATCTGTTGCCGTCAAAAAAGTTGGTGACACCGTTGTTGTTTTTGAAGATCGGGGGTAAACACCGCAAGAAATCAGAGCTCACAAGCTCGTCCAGGTGGTGGAATCCTTCCAGCTGGAAGGGATTCCTGCTCTTGTTTGGCGGAACGGGAGCTCGCAGGTTTCCACGAACGTTAAAATCAGTTACTCTGCCAAATAGCATGACAGCCTTGATAAGAAGTATAAAAGAGTCTGTGTACTGCGACGGATGCCGTGTGAACACGTCTGGGGAAGATAGATTTTGAATGTTGTCTGCGATTGTAGTCTAAAGGACGCCATCGATGATTGTTCGGTTTCGGTATATCTGGTAAGTTGCTTTGCCGCACTCACCTCTGATTCAAAGTCCTCCGTCGGCAAGGGTAATTCAGTCCCGATGTCCCTCTCATCCACGGCATGAATCCAACCTCCAACAGAGGCTATTCGGTCAAATAGAATGGTCATCCACCAAGTCCTACGTCTTGTTTCCAGATCTCGTAGGTCCTTCGGAGGGGCGAGGTATGCTCCTGGTGAATTTCTCCCATGACTCGAAAATGTGCCAGGATAGTTCAAGCGAAGAGGGATCGCAACGCGAGTCTGAAAGCCTGCAAAAATCCAAACCTCCACCCATCGCCCTTCTTGATAGAAGTACCAGGAAAGAAGAATGCACGCTTGCATCACGGAGAAGATGTCTTCACCGCTTGCCATTGTCTTGTCGATATACTGCCTAGTTTTGCTTGCATGAAACTCTGCAAAATGATCACGTCGAGTCCCATCAGGGAGGGTGACCACATTTCGTGGCGACCACCGAGACGCTGCCGCACACTGGACTCGAACTTTAATACTATACAACCAAAATGAAAGTATCTTACTATGGCATGCAAGATAGCTGAATGAGGAAATCCGGGGTCTTTTGGAGGAAGATGCATTGAGGCGAGGAACGAAGGTCGGTGTAATACCCTTGATCCACAAGGGTCACATTTAAAGAAAACATCTATGCTAGAAGATGCATGAGGAACACAATTGCAGTGCAGAGTGAAGGGACACACTAATGATTCAACGTAACTGGATCCGGTAAATCTGAGTTCCACCCCAGAAAGAGCAGATCCATAAAGTTGTCTAACCCCGGTCCAGATAGGTCGTTCATAACATGAGAATCAGAAGTTCCACACTGATTACGCAAAGACGTTGCATTGCTACTCGCAGTGTTCATCATAGACAATGATGCGTGGGGGAGAGAAATCATTGTAACGTCAGGTTGCGTTCTGCAAGGATTCTGAGACGATGCAACAGGTTGCGCCGTGGATGTACTGGCGAGCGCAAGGTTTGGAGAAATAGAGGGGGACAGTGCTCCTTGATGTTCAAACAAGCGAGATTTGAGATGAGCTAGTGGATGAAATGTAAGCAACTTAAATAAGATTGATTAACATGCCCTACAAATCTCATTCTCTAATTCTTTGATTTTTTCAAGAGGATCTGTTTCAGGCGCCAGCGTCAAACCTTCGACCGGATCATAGGAGCATTGAGGCTCTGTTGGATGACTAGGGTGAACACTGATCAAGTAACGTAGGTAGACTCGTGTGGAGAAACAAACGCATATCCCACAGGCGCCGGAACACTGATCAAGGCCTGCCATTGTCTTCGACAGTTTAAGAACCGACCGTATCAAAGGGTGAACATCGTTCGAACTCACTTCACACAAGTCCCACAGTGTGGCCGGGCCGCGTCGCATTTCTACAGGAAGCACATAGTCTGGCAAAGTAGACGCGGGAATTTGGAGCATACAAGTTTTCTTTTGCGACATGATCGACAAGCCTGGAATAGCGTTATTCTTACTTGGAACAAGGCTTGAGGCCTGGCATACCTGGTTCCTACGCAGGGCTGGGCGGTTTGTGCTTGTGCTCGCAGTCTTCGGCATACCTGTGTTAAGGCTCAAGTGTACAACAAGGATAACGAGGTTTGTATGGATGGTTGGGCGGTAATAGGCTCAGTAGCTTCCTGAAACGGCCAACGTTGCTATGTATATTTGCACGTGGCCCCGTTATGGGTTCAACAGAGCCCACAGTCGCAGCTTAGAACCTGCGTTCTCAGGTTAAAACCACAAGCGAAATCTCTTGCATCTTCACACATCCTCACAATCATGCCAGGAGACGTGATATTGTCAATACATTATATCACGTTGCAATTCGAGAATAATAGTAACAACTTCGAAGAGGAAATACGAGGTCTGTAGAGGCCAGTCAAGTATCATGACCTGCATGATTGGATTGACATCAACACTGTAAGATAGGCTGGAGCACCGGCACATACAAAATTGTCGCGACAAGCTGTCGAGCATGTGGAATGTGACGAAATTCTGTCAAGTAGATACCTGATGTACCCAGGAGGTGGAAGAGGGACGAATTCAGTCGAAATAATCTGAGAACTTACCTTGCCAGGTACCGAGATTCAATTTGCCATCCGTGATTGGGATTGAGATGGCGTTCCCAATCAGAGAAGCTTTGGTGTGCGAAACGCTGCAACGAAAACCATCCTCGACTGGGTGACATCGAGCGGAGTGAAAGTAACCCACGAGTCACTGACGAGGGCTGTCAGACATCAACACCAATAGAGAAGGAGACTTTTCCCACTCTGGTCCTTCATCAATGTGACACCAAGGTAGACTTTCGGGGACGATTCGATCCAATGCCATGTCCATGTCTGTTCATTACTCGAGCTCTGGCTGCAGAGTTGTTCAATAGTGTGTTCATACCTTTGCGGACATCTATAGAAGTAAAACTGTCATGAAAGAGTGTGTTACCCGTACATTTTAAAGACACTACCTCTATCACAGTTTTCATTGATAGTCAAGGCGGCCGAGGTGTGCTTGCTGAAAGTGTTCATGGAATGGATTATTGAGTCATCATGGTTCGCTTCTCTATCATGAACCGCCCACTGACATGAAAAGAAAAAGCATTCCAAACTGCATGCAAGTATAAATCCTGCATCAACTTCAAAAAAAAATAGCTTGAAAAGAGACCTGGACATCTTGGAGGCCTGGGTTTATCTGGGCCAAAACCTCCTCTGTCACCAGATGACAGCCTTTTGCTTGCGTACGCAAAGAAAATGATTTCTGCCATCCCATGACTGTTCAGTTTTGATAAGTGTTGTCAAGACGAGGCTTTGAGAATAGAATTACGCACTCAGTACTATAGACTCTGCCTTACTTACGTAAGATCTACGTCCAAAATCAGAGGACTGTTCTAATAGTAACATCACAACGTTAAAAGCCCAAAATTCGGATCATCTCATAGAATTCTGCTGTTGGACGATAAGTACTAACATCAGCCCACACATCGGTCAGGCCACCTTTCGGTCAGTCACAGTATGTCACACTCCCGAAAAGGTCAAATTTCGAATTCCGCAGTGCCCAAACGACGCAAGCTTTGGCGCAACGACAACCAAGTATTCGATTCGCGGCTATGTCTGTACATTACTAGATTAGAATGGTGATATAACGGAGAATATATAGATATGGATTATATAGTTGATAGAATGCAAGGCAGCTTGCTGAATTACGAGGGGGTCAATTTGGCTGATGGAAATTATAAGGCTGTCGGAACTGTGCAATAGCAACATGGGTTAATCGACGCAACACACTCAGGATCTGTTTCAAGCTCCGATGCGGCATCTGTCGGCCAGCGTGACAAGTGGCCTCAATTCGACCTCGTTGGAGGCTCTGTTCTAGACACAAATTACATTCAGAATGGACTAAAGGAATGTACTTTAGGCCATAGAAAAAGTTTGAGCTTACTTTACCCTAGTTTGAGGGAGATATTGGAGGTGACCGAAAGGTGGCCCTGACCGATGTGTGGGCTGATGTTAGTAATATTCAGATTGACCCAGAAACAATCTGCGATAGGCTTATGTAAAGAATCATCAACCTGGATTGCGAACGAGGAACTCGTCTAGTCATGCACTAGCCATGTCCAGACTATCGAGATTCATCTCAACTACCTATCAACGCGCGGCTCTGACATGTTTCTGCACCTCCTGAAGCAGCATGGCTATAAGCTTGAACGCAAAGAACCCTCGCGATGGCAGTCGTCATGGCGTGAAGCGTGAGCTGTTGTGGATAATCTAGGCTGTGATAATATGAATTCTTTGAACCGCAGTACGGGTAACGTCCACCACAGCCTCGTCATTCTGGGACATTCTTCAGCTCAACTGGCGAGTTTGCAGAAATTTGGTGCCATACAGGTGTTATCTGGCTACCACGCATTTCAGCCCTTGCGTTACGATGACGCGTATAAATCTGCCATGACAAATTCAAATGGCAGGTAAGAGATCATACTCAGATGGAAACCGTCAGAATAACACACCTATATGCTTTAACAAAGTTACAGTTAATCATCACCACCGAATCTCCTGGATCGTTCATTGCCCCCGCGATTACCTGGAACATTCCGATTGCGGCAGTGATTAGCATAATGACCTTTCTCCCCGCACTAGACGAGGATGGTGAGTACTTATTGAAGGCGCAAGGGTATGGGAAGCATACTTTAAAACACAAGACCTCGTCGAGGTTTCTTCGAGGGGGTCCTCCCATGTTCCCTGAGGGAGCACCGCCGACTGCGCGATCAAAGTCGGCATACCTGCCATAACCTGGTGGAGGGGGACCCAAGTCGCGATTTGATGGAGGTGATGGTGGTTCATACGCTTTTGGTGAAGGTAAACCTGGTTTTAGACTAAATCACCAAATCAAAACTAGCCTCTGTGCCCATTAGAAGAGCAGACTTACTGGCCCCTTGGACATTCGGCGCCAAGAGGACAGAAACCGGTGAGGTAGGATTGACATGCGACTTTGCGTACGTGTTTCCGTGGGCAGATAGAGCCTACACAGCTTAACTGCGAGAGAAAATGGGAACAAGAACTCGGAAGTACGGACCTAATCTACAAAACCCTCGATTGTAATCTGGACATTCGATCTTGCGCTCTTTCGGGTGTGCATACAAGCATTCGTCGCCAGCGGAGCAATAACCATATTTCGCAAACCACCAACATTCGGGCATACGCCTAAGATTGTATTCATGTAGAAACTCGCAACCATCTCCTTTCTTGCAAAGGCCTCGTAACCAGTGTTTACAGACCGTGGAAAGACGTTCTCGTTCACGAGGATGAGCTGGAGCAAGCTTCGGAGGTTGGAAATTCTGTGCAGAAGGAGTTGTATGCCGCAAAGGACAATGAAGGGGCCCCAGGGGGCACCCAGCAGTAGTCAAGGAGAGGCGGCATATTTGGTCATCTTTCATAAGTAGACTGCATGAGTTGGCGCTTGGAGCAGGGACGGAAATCTTCATACCTTTGTCAAGCTTGATCCCGAGCTCGTTTTTTATGTAAAGCTCCGCAGCAAAATTGTTTTGGTAGAACTGGGGATGGATTGTGTCTCTGAGGGACGAAGGTCCAATGAGCGGGTTGCTCGTCGTCATCAGAGCCACCGTGTCACAACCTGGTCACACAATAATGAGTAAGTGTTATTAGAGCATATTTGCAACGCATTTCAAATTTCTGTTGAAAGGCGTGGAAATTTCTGTTGACCATTTTTGGATAGATGACATGCCGAATTTGGATAGTGTGACAGACGCGAGTGCTGAAGTGCTCCTCGTCCATTTCTTGTCCACTGAAGCAAAATTCCAGGGAAAGTATATATAAATGTTCTCCATTTGATTACCATATGTATTAGGCACCATTTGACACAACAATACCATCTTCCTTGGGGGAATAGTGGTACTAATAAATTGTGTGCATAGAATGTTGCATAAATGAAGTACTAATGTCCATTCCCCAATGAAAATCACTTACCTGATGGTAGGAGTACAAGCTGTAAGGCATAGATATGGCTGGGGGAACGAGGTGGAGCTCCTGGCGTGGAGGGAGGTGGATTTGATGAGCGGGAAGGGCGTGGGAGCATGTCGGGATGTCGTTCGGGGGTTCTGGACGTCGTTGATGGACAGCCATCAGTGTTTGATGGCTATTTGATCAACAGGCGACGTGGCGAGGAGCGTGGCGGCGAGTGACAGTCTCGTGTCACCCTCAACCAAATTGGGACGAACCAAAATTTGGTTCATCAGCCAACAAATTTTTGTTCAAATCGATGTTTTGGCTGTTGCAAATATGCTCTATTACTGAGTCCTTAGGCCTTAATCTTTAGTTTCAGTGTCAATCGAATCCGTCAGTGACGCCTGCATTTTAATGTGGCTTCTATGTAATTGCGAATCGCTGGATGCCTCGTCGGGAAGGGATATCTGACTTACTATTTGAGTCAGTGCCTTTGGGTGGAGTCGAGTCAAACACCCTTGCAAGACGACATATGATACTAGTCTCCTGGAGCGATGACAGTCGATCACTATATGGAATACGATACATGTATACCACGATTGAAACGAGGTCGTCTACTTGTCCCACATCTAGATAGTCCGGAGGTCGACCAAACCTGAAGGCAACATGAAGGAGAGCGACGAAAGCAAAACGCAAAAAGGCTAATGGGGAACATATATAAGGAAGAGGACGGGGCTGACGCAGATCCCTATGAAGCTGAGGTGACAGGTTTTGATCCTGATGATTCCGTTAAGGGTAAGGTTATTGATACTGACGCCGGCCCGCATTGTTTCAACACCAAGTCTTCCAGCATCTTCGCAAATCGGAAAGCCAGAGGGATTCGTCGACCAAATTTCGCTATGGCGGAGCTGGACAAAACATATCATTTTCTCCCACGTGATATTCAGAAGAGACATACTGCACGAAATCCAATTCGGCGTGTAGAGTTGATATCTGATCTTGGCTGTTGGTATCCAATGCAGCCTGGAGAAACCGCACGAGAACTCGACCTCCAGCGAACCAGGCAAACTGAAATCCGTGATCACTACCACGAAGTCAACAATGGTGATGGAGCGGGGTACCGAACAGAAAGAGTCAAGAAGACTGATGTCGAAGCTGGTAGAGCATACATTATAGATCAGGTCGAGAATGGCTCGCGCTGCAGTAAGAATCTTTAGAGCAGATATGCAACCTGACCGGCGGACATCAGCGTGTGGGTCATGTAAGATAATCGTCGCCCTACGACAAAGGAGCGAATTAGTTGGAGTGACAATTGAAGGGAATATCGAAGCCTCACACGTGAGGCATCAAACAGGCAGTGTAGAGATGACTGTCTACAATATTGTCTGCAATAGGGCTTCTTAGATGGACTGGAAAGGATGCTCGAAAGGAAGATACGATGTGATCAAGCTCGATGAATGCTGGTGAGCCCCTGGCATCGACTGAATCCGCATGGCTAAGAGGATCATTGAGAGAACTAGCAACCGAGGCATCTCCTGCGAAGTGCCTTGCTCGAAACCGTAAATTGAAAGTTTTCACGCGAGCTAATCAGAACCCCCTCAGGATCAGATAGCGATCTTGTATGCAGAAAGAGCGCACATATCATGATTGTCCCCTTGATGTAAAGAATGAAAGAATCGGTTTGTGTTGGGGGGTGAGCAAGTAGGAGGTCTGGAGTGTGAGCCCATTGGCGGTCGTGAGGGCGCGCCAAACTCTAGATGCAGAATGTCAGGAAGACCCCAAACGGTGTACAGAGAGGCTTACACCATCTTCGAACTGATCTCCTCGGATGGGTAGTAGTTGAGAAATATCCTGATCATCTAGACTGAGTGCCCATCCATTGCCGCAACCATGCTGCCTTTCCGCTGCATAGGCCAACCAGAACGCATTTCTTCTCATTTCGTCTTCAAAAACGGTCTTCGCTGGTGACAGAATAGAGGGCGGTCGCCCAAATTTCGAGATCGAATGGAAGGGAGGACACATATTTAATCCAAGGGGGATGGACAACCGCACTGTGTGGGCGGAAAAGAGAAAAACCTGCGGTGGCCCGTAAGAGAGGGACAAAAGGATTGACAACGCTGGCTACATCAACCCATCTTCAAAGGTATCAGAGCAAGGTACGCAGAGTAGCGAGAAGATACAGACCTTGAATGAGACCAGTAGAACCACGAAAGGATGATATTGGCTGGTGAATTGGCGTCACTTTCTTATGCCTGCACACAGCCCAACTAACTACAATTACCTTGGAAAACTTGGAAAAGGTGTTCACCGAGAGTATTAAGGCGATCGGCCGTTTCTCGTGCATACTTCGCCTGTTGTTCCGCGAAAGAATCAGGCCGCTGTTCCTTCATTCGTTGGCGTTGAAGGAATATTTCATCTGAAACGCTGTCAAACAAGGGGTTTCTACATTCCGAAGACAAGTACCTGGTGGATACTCTGTGAGATCGGGCAAGGGAGGCGATGTAACTGCTGCCGTATAAAGGCTTCCAATCGCACAGATAGCATGGAGGACGGGGATCGATGGAAATTTCGGGTGGCTGGGCGGTAGAGAAAGGGTACTCATAAAGCTGGGACCATGGAATAGTCGGTTGGCGTGAGGATGGAATACAAAAAAAACCTCAACTCTTAAGGTTAAAGGAGAATATTTAGCCCGAAACAGAAGGGACTGTGATAGGTTCTCGTACAAGTGTCGTAACAAATCGTGTTCAGGAAGGTCAGAAGGCCAATTTGGCCAAGTCATATCCAAGCCCAGTCCAAACGAGGGCGATGATTGAGGCCCATTGATCTTAGTATCTGGAATGTCAATGAAAATTTCATGATGGGGCATGTGGAATTGTTCGGCCTGTTAAAAATGTTAGTCATGGACATGATACTGCGCTCAGGTTCAGATAGCCATACCAGCGAATAGGGACTTGATGTCTGATTAAACGACAAGTTGTGCGCCACGTTAACTGTATTAATGGGACGTTTCGAGCTCGGTCCAGGCGGCAAAATTGTGGTCGTTGGTTCGAGCAGTCGGGACAAATTTCCTTGTCCTGCTGCAGGGGCGTCTTTCTGGAGAAGCAAGGCTTCGAGCTCACCTAAATGTCCCACAGATTCCTCAAGAATGGTCAAATGAATCGTAATTATAAGGCAACGCACATATTCGGTTTTCCAGTTTCTCATATTTACTCTTCGGTCCGTCTGTTACAGCCAGGTTGCTCTCTGCAACTGTGGGGCGGTTTAAGAGGAGACTTGTTTTCGGTACAGATCACAAACCCTCGTCAAAGGTGCATTCCGGCCGAGGGGGTATATTTGTCCCTGGTGGTGCATGTGCTACGGCATGGGCATGGGATCGCACGCAAGTGGAACATGGTCGCTTCGCATCACTGTGTTAGGGTGCTAAGGTGAGTAAACGCCAAATGGGACTGCGATAGTACCATTTCTGGGGAGATGTTCAGTTGTCGTGTCTGAATAGTCGAAGGAGAAATTCAGACTTGCCAGTTTTCGTCGTCGACACTAACCAGCCTGCGTCAGCCACATGAACAACACCAGCCTCCAGTGGCAGAGTATCCATACCTGGTGGCATGCCTAGGGGCCGGTCATCAAAACCGCCCCTTGCAGTGGGATTACGACAACGTACTTGGTTTCGTTTCAAGACATTGGGATGGAGACTTTGAACGGTGAGGGGGTCCAAGGAGGTTGCACGATTGTTGGACAACTGAGAAACTTTGGGCATTTGTTTTATCGACGTAAAGCGAGTACAAGTACCACTACAAGGGAAAGAAACAACTCAGAGGCCTCGAGGGGTGGTCCAAAGAGACCCGAGTTGGGATCTAGGTAATAATTATTTAAGGCGGCGGCACTAAGTACGTACTACCGCCGGGAAACTCCTCCCATCGGTAGTAAGATCCTACAGCTCACTTCAGCGCAGTGGGGCGTTGGTCGGACGGCGGAGATCGTGGCACACAGGCAGCCGCCTGTGATTGACGCAAACACAACGTGCTGCCAACGCTAAGTACTCATCGGACACATGTACTTTTGGTATTTCAAAAGCGATACATACAAACAATAATTTACATACACGAGAATTCGAATAGTTGACTAATAAGTATAGAAGGGTAGGCTTGATTCCTATGAAGGAGTGAATTTCTGGTTGACGTTGAATGACTCTGTCACATTGGCAAGCCCAATATTTTGTATGTTGTTTTGCAGAGCAGTCGAGACGGCATTCCAGGTGTCCTGGAATATTGTATCCGAGAAGCTATGGTCTTGAACAATGAGAGGTGATAAGGGCGACTCTGCCCAGGCTATACTAGCTCCGCAGCTCGTGATGGCCCAGTTTCTTAAAGCGGTTCCTTGTTCGGAGCCAAAGAAAAGGGATCCGGAAGGAGTGGTGAAAGAAGAGACAGCAGAGCTGATGTCGGAGGAAATGACTGATCCGAAGACTGCTACCTCTAGGATGGGAATCGTAACCAACGATTTAAAGAGGATAGAAGTGTTAGTTGGCGGGCCAACTTGGCGAGAGGCAGATGAGAGAACATAGGCCACAAGGGCAGTCGCAACGTTAATGTCTGGCATGGATGAAAGGTACTGCAGAACGACATGATTCCATTGGCCCAAAGTCCCGTATTGACGAGGATCTGATAACTGCGTTGCAATCTCTGTCACATTCGAAGGACCGGGGAGAGGGCTGAGAATCGCTCCACTGTGTAACACTGCACGAGGAGCGACATCGCGCGTTGATACAGCGGCTTGCCTTGGAACACTTGACCTAGTGTCTGCGAAGGGTAATCGTAGACGTAATACATCGAGGACGCCATATATCGGACGGTTTGGGTAGCAAGCAGAGTCGAACTGAGTCACATTTGACAATAGAGGTAAGCCAAACACATTGTCCTCGATTGTATTGACTTGTTGTACTTGGGAGGGCCTCAGTCCAGGATAACATCCAAGTGGTGGCGGGAAGGTCGACGATGAGTTGGTAAGTAATGTTGAGATAGACTGCGGTTGCTGGGATGAGGTGGCATCAAACGGCAAAAGGATAGGGGAAACGCTAAGCGCGGACATGAAGGTTGGTAAATCGGAAAGCTTTTGCTGAAGGACTGTTGTCCAGTAGACCTCCAATGCTTTTTGGTGCTGCGTTGATGCGGCTATAGAATAGTAAGGTCAAGGGTCGTTTCCGTGCCGAAAAAAAATTACCTTGAGCAAAAGAATACATTCGGTCCAAAGCAGAGTGAGCGGCAGGGCCTACCCTTGATAATTGAGCGGCAGTAGGCTGCCCAATGGCTACGAAAGAAACATTTGGCTGTGTTACCTCTTGCGTCACAAAGTTGAAAGTATACCCAGATACCGTCGTCGAAAAGGCCGATGTGTCATTAGCGAGATGTGAGTAATCCCAAGGCGCATCCTGTATAAATTTTTGCAGGGCCGTTGTTGCATTGAGGTCTTGAGACTCTACCAAATTCCACAATAGAGCTGCCTGAGCCCAGCGTGTGGTATTGGACACGGTCTGGGGATCGACGACCAGCGCCACGTCCACCAAAACAGACTGCGAAGCACAATCCCCAGGTACAGAGCCCCGCACCAGGCGTATCTTGTCATAAACCGCATTTTCCGTAAAGTTGGCCAAGAAATAGTGATTAACAGAAGGGATAAGATCAATAATGTTCTGGGCTAAGCCATCACATTGTTTGGATAACGAGGAGATGCAGACACAGGTTGAATCTGATGAGAGAAGGGGTGAGATATCAACGACAAGATTCGTGCAGCGAACGACGAACTTAAATTACACGCGGCTCCCGCGAAGCCACTAGGGCAAACGGCTAACAGTCTCTTGTTCCGACCGACAGCAATTCCGACGGCTGTACCCACTGCAGCTAGAACGATGGTAAGAAAAACCCCGAACAGGACACAGAGGCGCTGCTTCTTCGGTGGAGGGTTTCCCTTGACTGACTGATCTGGATACCGACGCCATCCGTTATTGGTCCGCAGTGAATAATTACTCGGACGTAGATTTTGGTGGTTTGCTGTTGCTCGAATTTTCATAACATCATCAGGTCCGGAGGTCAGGGTTTTCCCTTTATGTGCAGGAGAATATGAGTTGTGACTATGATGAGGATGATAACCCTTCTCCAATAAGCCCTCAAGAGCATCTGCCCGATGCACGAGATCCGGGAGGGTTTTGAATCCTTCAGCCCTTCTATGCTCTATCTCAGTGGCAGTAGATATGTGAGGTATCAGAGGAATCGGAGGTAAGGGTTTCACGTTCGTCCAGGCCATGACACGGCGAACGGGGCGGCTCAATGATAACCGGGAGACGAACGACGATACCCCACTCTTCGTGGAATGCACGGATGTTCTGATTTGCGGTGTCGGGATGTTGGGTCGAGGGGTCCTTATCATGGGAGAGGTGGCATCTACGGACGTGGAGCCACCTGCAAGTGGATAATCGATCTCTGAATGAGCAGACGAGAGGTGTATGTTCGCAGAAACGCTGTGTAGGACTGCTGGCGCGACTCGTACGACGGTCGCCCCTGGCAGGTTTAAGGATCGAAAGATACTTGCTGCCCTTACAATAGATGTACCATGATCTCGCGCAGAATACAGAGTATCGGAATCCCCGGATATGCGATTTAAGGACTCGGGTATTGGGGTATACGAAGTGGGTGGTGCTTGCAACCGTTGAGACGGCGCCTTGGCTGCTGCAGGCACCGAAGACGATTGATCAAAGCTGTCCGGGTACATAGAAGGCGCGAGTGGGGGGTATGTCATTTCCGAGAAACCGCTCAATGCATCACTGCTATAGGATGTACGGCGGTTCCCCTGTTTATCCAATTTCTCTTGCAGCAAAGAGGTGATGAACGACGTTGAGAGCAGCCTATCTTCGGTTACATCTATGCCATTGCCAATGCTGGATGCACCATCATGCCAGTCATAGGGTGATACCGGGTGGCTGCGAGGTTCCGCAGGTCGCGACGCAGCGAAACCTTTCAATCCTTCACTTGTCGGGAGAAGTGAAGGCTTCCTCCGCAGGGGGACACTGCGATTCGTGAAGGTACTCCGGCTTGGAGAAGGGGTGCCGAATCCTGGGCGGATGGGCGTGGCGGGTGTCGACGCAGGTGGCTGGGGAAATTGTGAAAGGCGCAAGGATTCTGCATTGCTGATAGTACTATCAGCGATGCCTGAAATGGTGGTGTCCTGTGATAGTGCAGAAATATGCCTTGACGGGGATTGGACCTGAGGAGATCCACGCTGTTTAGTTGGATACATTGCTTGATGTATATCAGCGCCAGACAGCAACTTGGGAACCACATGGATGGGACATACAGGACGGGTGCGAGCATCACCCTTGCTGGAAGCGTCTAACGCTGGAGGTGGTGGTAATACAGAAGAAGAATGATACGATGTCCTTGAGCTGGCAAAAGGCTTGACAACAAGATGATCCATATACATACATACTTGATTTTGTCTTGATACATGTTCCTGATCATGAGATGCAAAAAAAACATAACTCTATATCAGGTCTATAATTAGACCAAAATTCAATGTCAAGGCAAGAACGAAGGGAAACCTTTGGCCAGCACTGTAAATGATGGTGATATGATATGAGCACTACATATCCATTCGGTATGAAAGAAATATTCAACGTAGTAAGTTATCCTTAAGCAATAATGCACTTATTTCTACCGCCACTACCCCTCTTTGCCGGTGGGGGGGGATTTACTGATATGCAGGGTAAGGCTGACAGTCTTAGCTACACGTCAACACACTCACAGACGGCACGAATGGCTTCATCAAAGACCGTCTTGAGGCCCTTCTGCGTCAGAGCTGAACATTCGAGGTATTTCACGGCGCCGATGTCTTTGCACATGGCAACTCCTTGCGAGTATTGGATGGGTGCCATACGACTGGAAAAGGGATTTCAGAAGATATCGAGGGCGGGACAGAGCAGCATACCGGTCGCGCAATTTCTCGATCGTTGCCTGGTCTTCACGCAAATCGAGTTTAGTACCGACTAGCACCACCGAAGTTGACGGTGCATGATGGGATATTTCGGGGTACCACTGAACTCAAGGTCAAAATCGCACCTTGCAAATTTTCTATGACCTCACCTTGGTCCTGACGTTTTCGTAGCTTGGGGGACTAACAAGAGAGAAACAAATCAAGAAAACATCCGTCTGGGGATACGAGAGTGGGCGAAGTCGGTCATAGTCCTCCTGTCCTGCGGTATCCCACAGACCAAGAGAGATGGTCTTCCCGTCGACCATGACGTTTGCAGAGTAGTTATCAAACACTGAGGTGATCCGTCAGATCCGACTAGATATCGAAGGGGATTTGCATACCGGTTGGTATATACTCTCCCTGAAGACGTGTAATCTCGTCAAAGGAAGCTCAAACCCCTGACAATGAGGGAACTCACCGGAAAAGCATTGGTAGTGTAAGAAATAAGCAGGCACGTCTAAAAAGCCTTCATCAGGTTCTGCGCGTTGGTAACAGACCTCCTGCCCACCTTTCCGACGGCGCCATCTCCAACAACAACGCCTACGAATCGAAGTCAGCCGAGGGATACGGATCGTAGAATATAGGCAGACATTTGATTGCTTGCATGGTGGTTGAAAAGGGCTTTCGGGGGAGGGGGAGTGGTTGGCTCGTGAAGAGAAGTTGGGGTCGTGTCGTTGATCGGTTCGCTATGGGCCCCACAAAGTCTATGCCAAGGAAGCTGGGAGGTCCAAGTTAGACAATATAGGTTGCTCGCTGAGGGATGTTGGTGAGGGCGTACAAAGGGACCCAGAAGAGACAGTAGAAGTGGAAAAAGCCAAGAAGAAGAGTGGGCTGTTTCTGCTGTGTGAGGGTGCGTTGCTCTGCCAGGAGATTCCTCGCCCGAATCCAGCAAGTATCTTTCTCACGCAAAACAACAGATTCTTCTTTTTTTTTTTTCTTTTTCAAATTGTTATGTTTCAATGTATCGCGGTTGATGTGTAAACTTGGCCAATGGCGTACTAGGAGAAAGTGTAGACTAAAAACTATCATAGGAAAGATGAAGGAAGACTATCGAAGCATGGGAACGCCAAGTATAATAAATACACAAAACATACAAGAAAGAATGGAACATGCACTGTTTAGATGGAAAGCTTGGATGCTGAGATTAGAGATACACTGATGACAAAACAAAGCAGAAGAGCGAGGAGAGATGGTGGATAAACATTTCGAGACTGATCATTTCGGTTCCGGAGGGGTTATTCTCCTCTTCTTTGATGGCGGCGTGTTCGGCTGCGCATTCAAATCCTTGGTCGGGGTTTCCAGAAAACAGGCTACTTCGGCTTCATCGTCTGCCTCTTCTGCAAGAGTCTTATGAGTGAGCATTTCATCAAACGGCCTGGCACTAGCCGCAGTTCCTTCTGGGATGAATGGGGCGAGAAGGCCAATTCCAAGACCGACGCCAGAGGGAAGAGCAGTATTTCGTAAAACAGGGCTCTCAGCACCTGCAACGGCGGTGGGGGAGCTGGGGCGTTCCTGGGATCCCACGGTTCGGCGCCAGGGTGAGTAAACTATAGTGAAAGGGTCGCTGCTTGTCAAAGAGTCGATGTTAGTCGTCGCCGATGAGACGGAAACGTCAGCGAGCCATTCATCGCTGAAACTCGAGGCTTGGGGGCGATGACTCTTGATAATTGTCTTGGCAGTGTGCTGGAGTGGCGACTCCTGAATGAGGTATCGCGTCTTGTGGCCAGACAGAGGAAACCTTCCTCTGTGGAAAAAAGCTCGAGGTGATGACCGCGAGAGCTTTTCGAGACTTTCCGGAGTGCCCAAGTCGAGGACACCCTGCTTTGTTGTAGAGAGAAAGATGCGGGGACTTGTGGCAGGAGAGGCTACGATGCGGGGACTTTCCCCGGCGGCAAGCGAATTTTTGGCGGCCGGACTGTTGAAATCGCGGACGAGCATGCTCAGAGAGATCTCACGAGAGCGCGAGTGTAATGGATGGCTCGGACTGGGAAATCGCCAAGGTTGATCGGAGGGGAGTCGCGGAGGGGAATGTCGGAAGGAGGGAGTGAGGAGAGGGTCGTACGGCGAAGGTGGGACGACGGGCAAAGCTGGTGGGGACGCAGAAAGTTGCGAAATGGCGTCTGGCGGATGATTAGCTGGGTCGGAAGGGATGGATGACTGAGGAGTGAGGGGAGGGCTGGGGGGAGGTACATGTGAACGGGAAAGGGGGTGAAGGCGAGGTTTGGGATCTGCTTTGGGTGATGGCACATCAGGCTGTGAGACAGTGGACGAGGAGGAAGCGGGAGGGTGATCGGCTTCGTTGGTAAGAGGCTTAGGTCTCTGTCTTGCGGCCTCCGCGACAGAGACGAGAGAGCGGAACCTGGAGTTGTGTAATCTGCCGCAGAAGTCTAGCTGGGGGTCAACATCGATACTGACAAGTTTATCGTGGGGGTGGGGAGGCTGCTGAGATTTGATGGTAGATCTGTTTTCTTCTAGAGAATAGAGAAGAATATTAAATGGTGGGCCAGATGGGACGGAACGGGAAGGACTTACTGTTGGAACCGCGTCCGCGTGGGCGGTCACTGCCGTCGCGCCTGTTGGACATGGCGATTTTATGCTTTTCAAAGACGTGTCGGCGCCACATGCTTTTGGCGTTTACGCCTGCATAGGTTCTCCTGCAAAAGGTGCAGCGGAGCCTGGGCTCTTCTCCTATGGGCCATCCGTCAGGCCCTCGGTCCTTGAGATCTTTCTTCTTGGCAGGGCACCAGCCTCTGGGGGGCTCGAGGTTGGGGGGGTACGGGATGGCATTCTGGTTAGAATTGTTCTGGGAGATGAAATCGTCGGCGTCGAGAAACCACTCGGGATTGTCGGCCATGAGCTGGTAGGAGAGGCCGTCTGGGTAGAGCTCTGCGCGGGGGAAGGAGTTGAAGGGGGGACGTATGAAGAGGACATTGGGGTCGGCGGGCTGTGGATCCATGCCGACAGGAGGGTGGGTGTGGGTGTCGAGGGGACGGGAGAGGTGCCTGTGGGGGGCTGGGAGGGGGAGGTTGGCGGAGAGGGCGCGAGGGGAGTAGGGACGGGGACGGAAGGAGACGGCTGCGGGTGTGAAGAAGTCGAGGTCGGTGGAGGAGAGGCGGCGCTTGAGAGGTCTGTCGACGGGGGAGGGAGTAGGCATGCCGGGGAGGAGGGAGGGAACGCGTCAGTCACGTGCTCACCCTCTCATCCCCAACTTCCGATGGCCAAGACACAAAAAAAGACGGGCAAGGGGCGGCTGGACAAGTATTACAAGCTCGCAAAGTAAGAAATATATTTACTTAAATTATCAATTAATTATTTCACCCCAGAGAGCAAGGCTATCGCGCCCGCTCCGCCTTCAAGCTCATCCAACTCAACAAAAAATATGCCTTTCTCGAATCCTCCCGCTGCACTATCGACCTCTGTGCTGCCCCCGGCGGTTGGCTCCAGGTCGCCAGCAAGTACATGCCTGTAAACACCGTCATCGTCGGCAAGTCCCTTGCTCCTCCCTTCCTCTAAACCTAATCCTCCCATCCATCTAGGTGTCGATCTCGTTCCAATCAAGCCCATCCCTCGCGTCGTCACCTTTGCCGCCGATATCACCACCCCACGCTGCCGCAATCTCATCCGCGCCGAGCTCAAAGACTGGAAAGCCGACGTCGTTCTCCACGACGGCGCGCCCAACGTCGGCACTGCATGGATACAGGACGCATATACCCAGTCAGAACTTGTTCTCATGAGTCTCAAACTTGCCGTAGAGTTCCTCAACAAAGGGGGCACATTTGTCACCAAGGTTTTCCGCAGCGTCGATTATAACAACCTCATCTGGGTCTTCAACCAGCTTTTTGCCAAGGTCGAGGCCACTAAGCCGCCCTCATCCAGGTTCATCCTCTTCTCCTACCGTTCTTTTTCCATCTCATAATCGTCCAGAAATGTCTCTGCTGAAATCTTTGTTGTCTGTCGCGATTTTTTAGCCCCCAAGTTCATCGATCCCAAATTTCTCGATCCTCGACATGTCTTCAAGGAAATCGCTGTACCCGATTCCACCGCTGACAAGGGAACATCCGCCAATAACGTCCAAGCCAACGTCTTCCACCCTGAAAAGAAACGACGGCAGCGAGACGGCTACGCCGATGGCGACTACACTCTGCATAAAACCATTCCCGCCGCTGACTTCATTCGAGGGCCAGATCCAATCGCTCTTCTCGGCTCAGCCAACAAGATTGCTTTCGTCACCGACCAGGAGAAAGAGTACATTTCCTCATGATTTCGTCTCTTCACACCACTGAGGACTTTTCTTCAAAGATGGCTGACAATGGACGTCACCTCTGCAGACGTAAAAGTCAACTGTGAGGACTTAAAAGTTCTTGGGAAAGGCGACTTCAAGACCTTGATGAAATGGCGCCTTGCCCTCCGTGAACAGGTAGGTTTCCATCTAGTTTGTGACCTATTGCCTTGGCTCAGGACTTCCAGCTTGGCCTGGATAATAGGACTAAAGAGACGGAGGAATTTACCGAGACCGTAAAAGTAGCCGAAGATGTTGATGAAGAAGAACAAATCACAGAAGAGGTATCTCCACATTTCGAAATCATGGGTATCTTGCGCTAACTTGATAAAAGTTACAACGTCTTAATGTCGAGGCTGCTGCACGAGCAAAACGTGAACGGAGACGCGCCAACGAAGTCAGGACACGAACCATTCAACGTATGCAACTGCAGATGACAGCCCCCCTGGATATCGGCTTGGAACAACAGGATATGTCTCTTGTTGGACAGGACGATATTTTTGACCTCGTAGGGGCGGAAAATGCCCTTCAAATGCGCGGAGGACTCAACGAAGTGGTTGGAGACCACAGCGATGATCTCGAAACCAGCGATGAAGAGGAGGTAAACCCAGAAAGCCAGGAGGGTCTCAATTCGGATGCCATGGAGGAAAAGGTGAACCGACTGGAAGAGGAATTAGATGGTTTCTATGAAGCGTACCAGAGCCGACTACGGGAACGGGACGCCAAATTCAAGGTCAAGGAAGCGCGTCGAAACAATGCTAAACTAGAAACGTGGTCCGGAATTCAGGATACAAACAGCTCAAATGGTGACTGCGAGAGCGATGAGGGTGGTTGGGAAGAGATGCAACAAGCAAAAGACATGAGTCAAATTTCCTCAGATGAAGATTCTTCGGATGAAGATGCTCGACAGGTTGTCGTAGGTCAAAAGCGAAGCCATACCCCCACGTCTGATTCCAAGCGCAACTCTAAGCGAACACGACTTATCACAAAGCTGGAAGAACCAAAGTCAATTGCGTCAGTCAGCAAAGCCACTCACGTTTGGTTCAGCCAGGATGTCTTTGCAGGCATTGAGGACTTTGACGACAACGACATGTCCATTGATGAGCAGGAGCCATCACCACATACCGTAAAGATCCACACCATGGCAATTTTCTTGTAACTGACCTCGTTCTTAGACCACTGATGATGACATCGAAATAGTCCCACAAGAACGTGATCACGATGTGAGCATGTGGAATGTGGAAAATGAGGATGAGGATGACTCGAAGCGAGCTCAGGTTCAACGTGCGCGATCTTTGGCCTGCGCTGACGAGGTTTATCCCTAATATAATCTACCCCCCAGGCTTTGGACTGGTCACGCCAGAAACGGTGGCTATAGCTCAAAAACTGGTTAATCGTCAAACGACTGTGACCCATCTGATGAACGATGGATTCAATCGATATTCCTTGGACTCAAAGGAAGGCCTCCCGTCATGGTTCCTCGATGATGAATCAAAACATTACAAACAAAACCTTCCCATCACAAAGGAAGCAATGGCAGCTCTCCGTGTAAAGCAGCGAGCCTTGGATGCACGACCTATCAAGAAGGTTACTGAGGCCAAGGCACGCAAAAAGTTCAAAGCTCATCAACGCCTGGAGAAGGCCCTCAAGAAGGCTGAGGGTATCAATTCGACTGCAGACATGTCAGAGCGTGACAAGGCGCAACGAATAGAGAAATTAATGCGCAAAGGCATGTCGAAAAACCAGAAGGCAAAGAAAGACATCAAAGTCGTCGTCGCCAAGGGTGTCCACAAAGGTATTAAGGGAAGACCAAAAGGTGTAAAAGGTCGGTATGCAATGGTAGATCCTCGGATGAGGAAAGAGGTTCGTAAAGCGAGCTTACTACACCCTTTCCATCTAACCTTCTGGCTATAGTTGCGGGCAAAGAAGAGGGTGGAGAAAGCAAACAAAAAGCGGCGAAAAGCTTGATTGTCATTTATGTAGCAGCAGTGTGTCTTTGACAGGATGTATTTAATTCACAGCCCCTTTCGACAGGTATGGAAGATTTTAGCCTTATGGCTGCCATGATAGCATCACACTGTATGAGGAAGGGTGACCAACTGGAGGCCGAAGGCTCTTCGCAAATGACCTGGATAAAACTGTCAGCCTGACGCATTCCGAGCATCCTAAGCATACCTGATAACTTGTGGAACTTTGACTGGCTCCCACATCTCGCAGACTTTCGCTCACAGTAGTAATGGATGGCTCGGTACTGGACCCGCATGTTCGTCGCACGATCGAGCAAGTCTCGAGTCCATACGTCAGGCCGTGATGCTTGAGTATCAGTGGCGGATTGGGTTGCTGGGTTTTCCCATCTTCTGCTGCACTTGTCAAGCTATTCCTCCATTGAGTAACGTTTTATGAGAGGATGAAGAGGTGCTCACTAGAAATCTAGTTTGTTGACATAGCCTCGGAAATCATCTGGCCATTTCTCTTCGATCAGGTGGGAACCATTAAAGACACAAAACTGGATGTCCATTGCACTGTTTGTGAATGTTGCATCTGTTCAGTTATCATTTTCTAAAAAAAACAAGCTCATGAAGACGAACTAATCAGGCATCATCAAATCTATTTCTTGCATATTTCCAACCCAGGACGTGGACTCGAGGCCACCATGTTCCTGATTTGTGTCAGAGGCTGTATGTACCGCCACATTATCCTGGAAGCTTGGTCCTGTTTTGAAGCACCGTCTTCCCGGAAGATGCTCTGGAAGTGAAAGGGCAAGTTCGAACTTTAGGATTTGCATAGGTTTAACGGCATTTCCAGTTGTTTGGGTTGAAAGGCTGTGGTATACAAGGCGGTAAACCAAACGTGAATCAGTTGGACGCAGATGAAAACGCTGAATAGGTGAGCTAGAGTCTTTATGTTAAGAAACACACCCCCAAAAAGCAAGAACGAACAAACCCGGTGGCGAAAAATCGGTTACCGGACTGTTGCGGAAGCCAATCCAGGATATGAGCAAGTCCTTGGCATCCTTGCAAAGGAGGTGTGATATCGGACCGCTGAGATAACGCTGGGCAAGTTAACAGATATCCGAAACTAGCGTGGTTAGGACCTACTGGATAACGTTCGAGGAACAAAGACTTACGAGGCAGTGACGGTGGTGGTAGAGTGAGAAGTAACATCAAGGGTCTCAACTGTTTGGCGCAATACATCTCTTAGAACGACTTGTTGTCTGATATATTTGCTCAGGAGTTGTAAGACACGAGGGTAAATCAACATACCCGGAAAGATTAAAGATCCTGTGGTCACCCGCCAGACCTGCTTCCGACGGCTTGTGATGCGAGTTCGAATGTGCATGTTCTCCTACTTGTCGTATGCGAAAGAGACTACCCATCCCATTGATACGCGATAACGGGCGTGGAGGGAAAAATGGATAAAGAGAATATCTGGGGTCGGATATTGAAGATGGTGTGCTATTTCTGCTATTTCTGCCATACAACAAGGTAGGTAATTCCCGCGCAGCCTATATTATGATAGAGTATCAGCAGCGAAGTGAAAATGAATAAGGAGAGACTCGAACCTCGAATGCTGCAAGCAACATAAGCCGTTTCGCGGAATGATCTGCACCATCTTCCGCTGATTTTTTGGATAAACGAATCTATGCCAGTTGAAGACTCGCTTAGGATGGCTCACGAATGACGTACAATTCCATGACCTGTATCTTCGACAAAGACGCCTGACAAACGAGATATTCGCTGAAGGGTATCCGAGTGCAGTTTTAGCCCGTTGGGTAATGAGAACAGCTCCTCCTTTATAGTCTGGAGCGGTCGTCATATCATCATTCACATTTTAGTGAGAAAGACTTGACTGACATCCTTGAAATGATCAATGTGTCGACTGAGATCGTCAATAGAACCTCGTGATCCTTCAACTCTGAGAGACAGTGGATTTGCGGAGAAAGATACATGTAAATTGTAATCGGAGGACAATGCAAGGAGGTCCGCTCCATCTGATGGGGAAAAATTCGCAATTTGAAGAACCCAAATGTATAAACACCGACCTTTTCCCAGCAAAAGGAACGCTTGACGTATGTCCAATGGGAAAGCTTGGAATTTGATTAAACGATGGCTACATGCAAGGCACTAATAAATTGACGCACATCGATAGACCACCTCAGTCCAGTCTTTTCCAGTCTTTTTAGTCCTCATAAGTGACGGCCATTTCCATGCATTTTCGATGATGGCGGCTGCAAATTGCCACTTGTTGCGTTTCGCAGGTGCATCAAGATGATACAATTCCAAGAATCTCCGAAGTTGAGTAAAGGTGAATGAGCGCACGAGCGTCTCTGATAACGAGTTGTATTCCTGCTCGTAGCCAGGATCATTCTCCGCAGGACTCGTTAAGGGACGGCAACGTTCTATGTCTGCTAGTGTAACTTGGCAGCTAGTCGATGCAATGTGTTGAAGATACTCTTCCAGTTTAGTCTCTTGGAGAAGAGACCTCTTAACGGTGGGCTCCTCCGACTTCGGTGGGTCTGCATTAATTCTCCTTTTAAGAATGGTATTTCTCCCTGAAGGGAGCTTGGAGTCGGCCGAGTGGTTGGCTATGTCTCGTGAGTCACCAATAGAGACTATAAGGGAAGATGCCGCCGTTCGCCCGCGAAGACACGTCGAGCATAGGGAGCGAGATAACATAGGTGAGGGTTAACTAAATAAATAAATAAAATGTTTATGTCATAACACCACTGCTTACACAACCCTTTCTCAAAAAAACGCTGCTTTATCGGAAAATGACCACAGTGGACGATATCGATTATTCAGACATCGAAGCAAAGTACGTCAGACTTAGTGTGTTCGAAGTTTATGCATATTCAGACCTCGATAGATATCACGTTCAGTACGATGAGGGTTTTGACAACACAATAATTGTCGACGGCGTTCCCATCATCGATAAATCCAAACTCGAGAAACTACTCGCAAAAGTCTGCAAGGAAGTCTCGAGGAAAGGGGTCGTAATTAAATCTGACGACATATTCATGCCATGGGATGATGCTACAGGCAAAAGCAAAGGGTGAGGTGCTCAGTTGCCCTATCGCTGACACCAAATTCACTGTTCTGCCAGATACTTTTTCGTGGACTTCCATAATACCGAAGACGCTAATTTGGCTCTCTCAGTTCTCAACAATCACCCATTTGACGCCAAGCACACATTCAAACTCAATCGCTTTACTGACGTAGAAGCATTCTCAAACCTGGGCGAGGCCTATACAGCACCAGAGGAAGAGGATTACGTTGCCAAGGTTTTTCTCCTCAAATTTGAATGTAGAGGCAACTAACGCTTTAAACTAAGGAACATCTCCGTGCTTGGCTTGCCGACACTCACGGCCGTGACCAATATGTCACTTATCGCGGCGACGATGTGGAGATTCACTGGCATGGCAAACCGTCTCAAAGTGAGATTGCTCATAAACCTGTGAGTTTCTGAGATTTTGGACCTACCTGCTAAATATGATGATTATTTAGGATTGGAAAGATTTTCTCTACGTCGCCTGGTCCCCTCTGGGTACTTATATCGCCACTTTGCATAGACAAGGTGTCCGTTTATGGGGGGGGGCTTCTTGGAAACATCAGCAACGCTTCGCTCATCCCTTGGTAAAGCTTATTGATTTCTCCCCTTGCGAACAATATCTCGTCACTTGGTCTAATGAACCAATTGTCGTTCCCGAGGGCGCGCTACAAGGGCCTCAATACTTCTCGCCAGATGATGAAGGCAACAATATTGCTGTGTGGGACATAAAATCTGGGGACCTGCTCCGCACCTTCTCAAGTGACAACAGCGGTCTTGCAACGAAAAAACAGATGCAATGGCCTGCGCTCAAGTGGAGTCCTGACGACAAATTTGTTGCACGTGTTACCCCTGGACAGATGATCAGCATACACGAACTTCCCAGCATGTATCTGCATGGTAAAAAAAGCCTCAAAATTGAGGGAGTTGTCGACTTTGAATGGTGCCCAATGGGCGACAAGGATAAAGAAGATACAGACAAGGAATCCAAAGCCACACTGAATGGCGCCACAAACAAGGCGGGGTCCAGAAAATCGAGAGAAAATATGCTAGCCTATTGGACGCCCGAAGTAGCTAACCAACCCGCTCGTGTGACCCTCCTTGGCTTCCCCAGCCGCACTGTTTTACGACAAAAGAACTTGTTCAACGTTACAGAGGTCTGTTTCAATATTCTCCATGACTTTCTGCGTTAATTTAGATCATTCCCGAGTAGTGTAAACTTTACTGGCAAAATCAAGGTGACTTCCTTTGTGTTAAAGTTGATCGCCATACGAAGACAAAGAAGTCTATATTCTGCAATCTTGAAATCTTTCGAGTACGAGAAAAGGATTATCCGGTCGAGGTTGTCGAACTAAAGGGTGAATGTTTCCACTTCCACTTCCATCATTTGTCTGATGTCCTCGAGTAGATACTGTTATGGACTTTTCTTGGGAGCCGAAAGGCGAGCGATTTGCCATAGTCTCGAGCAATGATCCGAACCTCGGTAATCCTGGGCCGGGAATCACGATCAAAACTGATGTTAGCTTCTATCAATTGGATCATGGCAAAAACGATTTTAAATTGCTACGTATGGTTCAATGAGAACAAGTACATCCCTCACCACTCACTTCTTCTTAATAGGCACTCTTTCATCTCGCACAAGCAATGCAATTAGATGGTCCCCTCGGGGTCGTCATGTTGTCCTCGCTACTGTTGGATCCTCAAGCAAATCAGAGTTGGAATTCTGGGATCTTGATTTCAATGTTGATGACACTGGCCGCAGAGACGGACAAGTTTCAAAGGATGATTGGGGCAACGGTATCCAATTACTTGGCACCGCTGATCATTATGGCGTGACAGATGTTGAGTGGGACCCCAGTGGACGTTATCTGGCCACTAGCGCCAGTGCATGGACTCACACTGTGGGAGAAATTGGTTACTGCCTTTGAAGTCGCTCTAAAGTGATGTTTCAGCTCGAAAACGGCTATGCTGTTTGGGACTTCCGTGGGCAGGAGCTCATTAAATATATTCAGGACCGTTTCAAGCAATTCATCTGGCGTCCACGTCCAGGCACTTTGTTGACTAAAGAGCAACAAAAACAGATCAAGAAAAACCTCCGCGAATATAGCCGTACATTTGACGAGGAAGACGCAGCGGAAGAGAGTAATGTCAGTGCAGAACTCATCGCCCATCGCAAACGACTGGTGGACGAGTGGAATGCATGGCGAGCACTTTGCGAAAAAGACTGTGCCGAAGAACGGGATCAAAGAACTGGAAGGATACATGAAGCGGAAGAGGAGAAGGAGGAGATTGAGGTGTGGATTGACGAAGTGATCGACCAGGTGGAAGAATTGGTAGTGGAGTAACAAGGTGCTTACATAACTTACATAAAGTAGGCGCCATCTTATCAGACAAGAATTTGTCTCCATCACCTCTTGGTGTTTTCTATGAGCTCGTCTTCGTCTACGCTCTGGGCCACTGGTAAGATTACCTTGCCTCGTTCTTGCCCTAGCTAGAACCCTCCAACACTTCACAGCATCCAAGGAATGGGTCATTCAGCCGAAACCTAAGCCTGGTCGAAAGCCAAAGAAAGATATCGTTCTTACGAAACCCGGAAACGACGTATGTCCGCAGATAGACCATGTCCAATATTCCTCATGTATCATCCGCAATTGCAGACGGACACAAGCGACGGACGTCGTATACAGAACAGGTTCAAACTATCATAGCCGTAGTATCGCCCATTGCTCATGTTGGTACTTCAGAGCGGCCCAGCGCGCGTTCCGCGAAAGGAAGCAATCCCAACTCGCCGAATTGCAGGCACGGCTGCACCTATACGAGCAGGGCGAAATTGAGCGCAACGTCGCATTGCAAAACATAGCTAAACGGCTGAAGGAGGAAAATGAAGAGCTTCGCGGAGAAAACCAACGACTCAAAGGGAAATTATCGACATTCGAACGAAGTCCTGAGCCGTCCAAGACCGATCGAAAACGCACCAGGGGCGACTCTCCGCTGTGCGAGATCGAGACGTTGAAAAAGTCGAAGCCATGCCTCGATTCGTCGGAAACGCACACTTCAGGCCTTTCTCATAACCCGTCCCCACCCTCGATGATATCCTCTCCTGGATCCAATGACACCTCAGAGACTCTTTCTTACGAAGGACAGGCCAACCAGTCTCCCATCTTGAACCTCTTGCAATTTCCGCCAGCAGATAAACTTTCTCATCTCGATAGCAACAGGTTTGCCCCTTTTGATTGTGGTCTCTGTACCGAAGATACGCCTTGCATTTGTCGAGATTTTGCCGCACAGCAGGCACAGGTCGATGAACCAGTGACGGACTATAGATTGCCTACCACGTACGGGTTATTGAATGCAAGCTCTGATCCTATCTCCCATGCCCTTCACACGGAGCTGATCAGTATACCTCCTTGTACCTCTATTCTGGAAAAACTTCCTGCATACCAGCCTGCCGTCCCACTGCGCCGCAGAGCAGTATCATCGGGGAACGCAGTCTTTTCAGTCGTCCCCCAAACAGCTCAACAGCCGTCTTCACCCACGTGTTCAGGAGATCCCTCCAATTGCATGGCGTGCGCTGATGATGTATTCGGAAAAGCGTTCTGTGCCGCCATCAAAGAGTCGGTGGATAAAGTGCCGCCTTGTACTTGTGACCAGGGTCAATTTGCTTCCGACCGCGTTTCTAGCTCTCGAGCCACCTCCTGTCAAAGTCTCAGGGATTGTGAATGTCGACGATTAATGCCTGGATCACTGGTTCATCCTTCGCGGGTGCTCCCAGAAACAATGCCTACGAACGATGCCTGGCGCCAACTCAAATTACATCCGAAATTTGCATTTGCTGACCTATCGTCACTTGCCGATGTCGTTGCACGACGATCGACATGTGGTTCAGGCGTGGTGATATCTCCCGGTTTTTGCTCTGCGATGCCAGAAAGTACCATTTCACTCACTTGCAAGAAGTTCCCGCCTGAACGTGATGAACCACGGACAGAATCGAACAGAGAGAGTATCCCATCCAGAGGTTCTCCCAGGTTGGTGCCACAAGATGTTTTAATACGATGCGCCCGCCAAAGAGTGCGGGAGGTCGAAACGGACGCCGTGCGTGCTGCCCTACGTCTCTTAGATGCGAAATTTGTGTAGCCCAATTACTAAATTACTGTAGGGTGATTATTACATCCTCCGCATCCAGGATCGCTGACCTATTATGGCTGCGACTTATAAAAAATGCTCCCTCAGCCTTCCAAGTTCTATGTGCAATGCTGTGCGGTCTTCCTTCGACGGCCCTTGAATTACACGATAATTGCGGGCAAGCAGGCGGAAGTGGCGAATCATTCTCTCGAGAGGTGCATGATGCAGATTATCTGGAAAGGGTTGGATGTAGGGCCAAAGCGAAATCAAGACTCTTTTGCACATGGAATAATTTCCAACGGCAAAGAAGGCGCTGGCCACAGCATCAATGGATGCGACATCAGGTTCGACATCGGCTGAAATCATCTGCTGAAAAACTTGCAATGCCCTCTCGGGATTGCCTCGACGAGCACAGGCAGAAATCAGGATAGTGAACAGCACGACGTTAGGTCTGATTCCGGCTTTCTCAGCTGATTTCATCACATCGATTGCGCCGTCAAGATCATCCGACTGAGTCAGGCCTTCCATGAGGCCACCGATATGATATTCATTTGGCCGAATTCCACGAGAAAGTAATGCGTTGAAAACACATTTTGCCGTGTCTGGATCAGACTTGAGGACAGCAGCGTGCCGGATACGCAAGGCGAGCATGACCGGGTCGGTCAACATGTTGCGATCTGCGAATGACTGAAGGACGGGTCGTGCAAGCCGCCGATGACTGAGTGCCGGGGACAATTGCATACCTGCGGTAGGATCAAGATATCTGTCCCCCTTGATAAAGCGATGTTCAGGATAAAAACGAGTCTCTTCTCGACGATCGGATGAAAATTTGGCAGCTATCATGTCCCAGCCTCGACCGTATGAAAGAAATTTTTCATGACGGAGAATGCAAGCCAATATGATGTGCATGTGTCGCAGAGTAGGTCCTGTATCTTGTGAAGTGAATCGGCGCAAAGCGGTCAAAAGAACGCGAGGCTTTGAGCGTTCCCTTTTGCTAAGGTGGTCCAGTAGGATTTCCAATGTAACAGCGTTGGGCTGGATGTTATTGGCTTGTAGGACCCGCAGAAACGGGCCAGTAACTTTCATGCCGCGGGTACGTAAGAGTCCTCTGAACAGTGCATTGAGAATCTGGATTGTAAGTACCATGCCTGATGGCACCCAGGGAAGGTCTTGCCTATCTTGGCCGTGCCTCTCTAGGGATGACAACATCAACATGGATGTGTAAAAAGGCGCCTTGACAGGGCACATATCTGCCACCAGTCGCACTGCAGTATCTTCCTGCCCCATGGAGAAAAAAAGATGGATGAGCGAGGCAGTGGCAATTCCATTTGGAGTAATCCCAGCCATGACCATGGTTTGGAATAGCTGAAGAGCTTCTGGGAGGTTGGACTGTGTGGTGAAATGATTGATGAAGATCGAGAACGTCGCTGCATTGGGAGTAAGATCGCGACGAACGAAGGGGGGAAATTCTACAGGCAAGCGATGGCTGCCTGCAGGACAGCTTCCTACACCATCTGCATTCGATATAATGATGGAAGCTGCGCTGACGTCGCGTTGTTTGAAAAGGCCAAGTAATTGAGCAGCCCCATTCAAGTCCTGGCAGTCGAGGCGAAGCCGTATGAGACTGTTCACGACGTTGGTGGCCGTTTGAGTTTCGAGGGAATGTAATGCTTCTAATGCTCGGGCTTCGACATGTGGGTCCATACCCAGCGCCCGATAGTAGGTTGCAACGATCGCATGAGTAGACGCGTCCGGAGGGACGCCTGCTTCTGACATCAAAAGGAGGCATAGCTTTGCCATAGGAACATCGCGATTTTGGATGTGCCCCGAAAGAACGAGGTGGAATACTCGTCGCGAAGGCACCATATTCTGCTCTTTGTACTCTTGCAGAACGGCTTGCAGTGCGGCAAAATCTCGAGTCTCTATCAACGCTCGTGCCCGCCAACTCAACAAGCGCGAGGTTGTTTTCCCAGTATGTTCCTTCCCAAGAGACACAACGCGTAGGACTCCGTTCCAAAGCCTTCTCTTTGCAAGCTGGAAGGCTATGCCCTGATACACGCTTTGTTTGAGACTGCATCCCAATGCATGCGCGAGGACGAGGATACGAAGGGATCTCATTGGTGACGAGGAATTTGTCATGGCTTCCGCCAGAATGTGTACATTGTTTCTGTCTTTCAAGTAGTCGGAAAGTTGCGGAGAGCTTTGAATCGTCTCCGATAATATTGCCTCGTTGGTTGAATGGGACAGGATATTTTCCAACATCGCCAGGATTTCCAGAGGCAGTGGCGGGCGAGGAGTTGGCGTTGGGACGTTGGAAGGCTGTGCGACCAGTGAGTCGTCTCTCGGACTGTATACTGAGATGTGGGGTGGGGGCCGACAGTGCGTCTGCATGATAGCAGACATGGCGCTCCATCGAATGAAAGTTGTTGGACAAGGAGCTCGGCGAGAGACAAGAATATCGCTCGGGATAGCAAAACGCTCGAGATGTTGCGTGTGAGCGAGACGAACGCTCCTCAGCATGGACAGCTGGGGTGACGTCCAGGTTGAAGCAAAAATCCCTGTGGGCTATAGAAATATGAGATGGGAGGATGATGGACATTGAAACGCTCTCACCGTCCACAGGTCAACGACCTGCAAATGCAAGTTACCAATGGTTTTTTTCACAATCACGTGATGGTATTAAACAACTACTATCTCCTCTGCAAAAATTTCAAGGACAAATCTCCCCATCTCTACATAATCCGGTGTTACTATCGACCCATATATTTTTTGTCCCACTCCCCCGTCCTCCTCCACTGCCGATGCCATGCACTGGTCTGAACGGCACAACACGAGCGTGATAACAGGAGGTGTGCATGTGAAAATGCCTACATCAAGACAGGAAAAGGGAGATGGATGAGGGTAGTTTCTCTGGCTTGGAGGCTCGTTGATCTTCGCCGGAGGCAGGGCCCAGTTGGTGATGATCGTCATAAAGCCACATAGAAGACGAAAGGATTCAATAGCCGTCAAAATATGCTGTAGAGATGGAACAAGCGCCATCTTGTTTGTTGACAAGGTGCAAGTACGCGCTTGCTCTAGGGTGAAGCGATCCGGCCAGAAGTTTGCACTCATAGAGTCAATTGCAAGCAATCCAATTTCCTCTCCAGTGAGGCATGAGGCGTGATATTTTGCAAGTTGAAAGACAGTGGCCGCGAGTTGAAGAGAAGACACGGGGCGGAAGATATGCAACCTCTCCAAGGAACGACGGGCGACCGCCGACACGGCTGTTTTATTGTCAGGAAATAGAAGCAGAAGATGGCTTCGCAACAATTGGTCGAAACGGGCGACGTCAAAACCCAACTCCATGTCGAAAACAAGGGCAGCCTTCTCCCGGCCTCGAAGCTCAATAGACTGGTATTTTTCGGGGATTATGCAAAGGATGAGGAAGAAATAGAGGAGATGGGTCTTTCCAGAGGATGGTGGGCCGCGTATTTCAAGGACAGTTCCAGGATGCATCAAGGACGGCAATGAAGTAGTACCACGTTGGGGGGGACGGTGAACGGAGGTGAGAAGCTGGGAAGACGGGGTTTGTGCTGATCATGGAGAAGGGGGGGAAAGGGGCGTACATGTGTAAGGGACTCGGAATCGATGTCATGGAACATGATGAAGTTACGATGGTAACATCCTCCGCACGATCAAGTCCTCTCGTCCTCCTCCCATCTCATTGCGATCGTGTTACATGTCCCCGACCGCACGACCACCACCGTCATCTAGACGTCCGGCGTCCGCTTCCCCAACTCCGTCGTCCTCTCTTGCGAAGACTGTAACCGCGCGATCTTCAGCAGCTTTACCCCGCGTCGTCCCTTCTTCCCTGAATCCGGCGTCCGCCAGCCGCCGCAATTCATCGAAGGTGACGGGACCGCCACCAGTCAGTGGCGCATCCCGAGAATCTCTGTCGGCTTCACTCAAGGACGAAACTGACCAGAAGGAACAGGCACGCACGCAGTCCAGATATCCCGCTTCCTTGCTAATAGCGTCATAACAGCTTCTTATCCTCGTCCAGAACAAAGATCAGACAATCTCGAATCTTACTACAGAACAAGACAACCTCACTTCTGCCCTCAATGCTGCAGAAACTCGAATAAATGATCTCTACGCAGAACAGTCCCGCTCCGAAGCCGAACTAGCCCAACGCATCGATATTTCCGAAAAGCTAAGAGCCCAAGTCCGTGAATTGGAAAAAGAGAAGAGGGATATCCATCGTAGATACAATGAACAGGTGAGAATTTTTGCCTTTTCGTAAAGAAAATTCTCAATCAGGGGGCTTGTTTTCCTGCTAGACAACTACATTTGAAGCCGAGCGGCAGGCCTTCTACGATAACGAGCAGCATCTCAAATCACGGATCCAGTCTCTCACAGATGCTCGAAAACGTCCAGAACGCACCGCCGCTGCTTCAGAGCCAGAATTGGAAATCGAACCTGAGGAAGAAGACGAAATAGAACAAACTCCCCATCATGGCACTATACCTTGTCAGGATCTAGATGATCCCGAAACAGAGCCTGCTGAAATGACTTCGCTCCGCCTGGAACTGTCCACTCTCTCAACTTCATATTCATCGCTGCAAAGCACTCTCGTCCTCTTGCAAACACAACTTGTAGACCTTAAACGGGTCAATCGGGAGCTTCAGGAAGAGAATGAAAGCTACATGATACTCCTCAGAGAGAAGACCTTGAATGGCCAATTTGATTTGATGGCACAAGTTGGTGGTGGGTCTAGCGATGAAGGTGAAGACGAAGGTGACGATGAAGGCGGCGCAGGAAACACTGACGTTCGCAGCCTCCGAAGTGCATCGAGGAGTATTCTTGATAGAGTCGACGAGGAGTTTTCAGAGGATCCTTCTGAGCTGGAGGTCGACCGAGATACTGAATTCAATCCTGATTTCCCGAGTCCTCGTCAATCAACTAGATCAGCTCGGAAACGAACTTTGTCATCTTCCAGTCTACCCAAAGGCGAAACTCTTGCAGATCTTCCCATCACGGGGCCTGGCCTTGATCTTGCTGCTGAACTTGGGCGCGCCGAGAACAAAGATATCTTGGACGGGCATCCCGTCGAAGAACGTGACCGTCCTCTCGCGAACAGCAAAAGCAAACGATCCAGAGCAAACACTCATGGTCGGAAAGTCTCTTCCAGCGAAACCGGCGGCACCGAGCCAAGCGCTTCTTCTAATGACATTGATGCGCTTCGAACTGAGGTGAAATCCCTCAAAGACGCCAACAAAGCTCTGTCACTCTACGCGTCCAAGATAATCGATCGCATCATATCTCAAGAGGGCTTTGAGCATGTTCTAGCAGTTGATTACGACAAGGAACCCACAACAGCGATACCTCCGTCCGCTGGCTTGCATGACCCTCCGACCAATGAAGCAAGGGCGAGACCACAATCTGTTATCGTAGCGCGCTCAACATCTAGCCCTATGTCGGGCACACGGATGAATTCTCCGCCTGCGGCCGGTCAACCAAATTCCAAGGCACAGCGTCGCTCGCTTTCGTTCGATTGGAAAGGTTTTTCTATTTTCAGTGGACCTGAAAAGAAACCCGAATCCAATTTGCGTCCCTTGACATTGAAGCCAGGTGCCAATCCTCTCACAGGTGGTCGTAAATTGGACAACGAAGAAGATGAAGAAGATCGAAAAGAACGAGAACGTCTCAACGCGACAATGAAGCTGATGGGAATCCATCCAACTCGTAAACACGAATCTTCATCATTTGCATTTCCAGCTGTTGCTGTCCAAAAATCTGCTTCTACAGGAACGCCTCCACCAGCCAGTACTAATCGACGTTTCTCGCTCTTTGGGTCAAGGTCAACAGGAAATCCAGATGATGTCTCATCGATGCCTTCATCCAGTGGCACTGACTTGCATGTGGGAATTGGAATTGGATCTCATTTGACTCAGGAAGCTCTAGAACAGGCTGAAGCCGAAAATTCTCTGGCAGCCTTAGACGCGCATGAGCGTTTCTTGAGTGCAGAGATTGCGCGAGGAGCAAGTAGCGGGTTCACAGAGATCTCTCCTAGAGTTAGTAGGCGGAGCCGGAGGAGCGCCGGTGGTAGTAGTGGTAGCACAGTTTGGAGCGCAGGAATGAGTGGCGGTGGGGATGATGACTAGGGCAAGCTCCCTTTTCCTTGAAGTATACCACATTTTCTTAAGTACTTGTGAATTGTTCGACCGTTTGACCTCGACTTATCAAGATGCTTCTTGTCTCGAAGAGGGCTCCTTGCAATGACATCTACGAATCCAGTACTCGATCTGTACATCATAATCTTTACTTAAATGTAAGCGACGCCGCCACCAGGACCTCTTGATCTACTGTTCTATCGAAATCAATTGAGATGGTGTGTTCACAACCAGATTGTCTGGTTTTTCACTGATCCTTGCTGATAATCATAACAAATCAGGAAGAAGCCCACATTTCTTCCTTATCTGCCGGGACCATTGATTTTGCGCACCGCATGTTTGACGCTGCGCGGACTGGCAATACAAGGCTGCTTGTCGTGGCTGTGGAGGCGGGTCTACCAGTCAACCTCACGAACGCTAAAGGTATGCTCAGCATTCTGCCTCTTGAGAACATAGCTAAATCAACATTGTGATGAGGCAATACACTCTTGATGCTGGCGGCATATGCAGGTCATCTTGAACTTACCAAGGCACTACTTGAGCGTGGTGCCGATCCAGATCGATTGAATGATTCAGGGCAGTCCATAATCGCAGGAGCGGTGTTTAAGGCCCATGAGGATGTCGTACGGGTGCTTGCGAAAAACGGTGCCAATCCTCGTATCGGTACACCTAATGCCATAGAGACGGCGCACATGTTTGGAAGAAAGGAGATGATGGAAGTCTTGGGTACTAAAGAGGGCGATATTGGACCAGACGTTCCTACCCCACCGAGCGCTATTACACATTGAGGTGTCATCAGTGGCCGGTACTTGTCTTTAAGTTGGTTTTTGTACGGTGAATTACGGGTGGGTGGGAATTTGTCTTTTTATCAGAGTATTTTGGGCGTGAGTGCGTATGGCATGGAATGGGTCGGAAACAAAATCTGGGTTGGATAGTATCAGTGGATGCCGGACTTTCTCCAATTCACTGTCAAGAAAATAATTTTTTTTGAGAGAAGAAAACTCTCTCAGGGAGTAGGGTGCCATACAGTGCATGTCTTCGTTGCGAACCAGAAAGGGTTGCGCTTTTTCCTTCACCGATTCTACTACATTTCATATGGATGCTCGGCTGCTGATCGGCAAGGTTTTCCCTTGCCGGTGTTTCTTCAATCGGTGGACTGGATTGATGAACAGCTGCGATGGCGAGTTGCAGGTCACTGAAACCACCAGCAATTTGTTCTTTTGCCTTGCGCTTCAAGCGGCGGTCGTGCGATTTTGAGTACGGTGATCCGGTAGCCTCGCACCCTTTAAGAGACTTGTGAATCGACGATAACACGGGCTGAGGATGAGGAGAACGTTGGAATATATCATCTCGCTTAAAGTTACAGTGTTTCGCCCTCTTTTTCATGTTCCTGGGAGTTTCTCTGGGTATCGATTGTGATTCTAAAATCTCAATGCTCTGGATTACAATTCAGCGTTATGCAGAATATCGCAGTGGAACAAACTGACCGATGCGTTGACTGCCTCTCCAATGTTAACACGCTCCACAGCATCACTCTCAATAGTTAAGCGGCGATCGATGAGCTTGGCTAACGGTTCGCGAGCTACCCGACGTCTTCGAAGGGACTTGGGCTTCAAGAACGAGCGTATTTTGAGTGCGTTGCAGAGAAGCGCTATGTGCATGGGGTCCTCACCATTTTGAATCAATCTAAAGGTCCGTGACCAAAAAAGGTAATACCAATAGGTATTGTTTTGTGACTTACATAATAATTGCCTAATACAGTAGGCCGACTTACTACATAAGCATCCCCTAAAATCCGCAACTTTTCAGAAGGAGCTTCAAGTTCCTGGTTCCTCATACCATTACTCACTGTATTACTGCACAACTAGGCTATCTCTCAGTTCAACCTGCTTGAAACGAATGCGGCTATCGTTCATCCCCACCATCAAGAAACTGATCAATACTAGGAAAGCGCCTGTGAGAACTTGCGCGCGAACGGGCCTCATCAATAACAAGTCCCCAACAACAGCCAAGGGAATCGTGAGACTGAGGCCAACAGTGACAACAAGGGGCGTCGTCTTCAACATAGACAGCACATAGAGATAATCACTTGTAAAGGTGATAAACATCTAAGAAACATGGATGAATGTTGAGCGGAGCTGAGAAGGATGCTACTCACATTGAAAAGGATTGCTTCGATAGCTGTGCTCGTCTTTGGCAGCTCAAAAACCTCCAAGGCTGATACATGAAGGATCACGCCTATGACCCAACATACTAGGATGTTGTAAAGGCCAACGAAACCAAAGAACAATTGCATGTCGATTCGGGACTCGGAATGGATTCGTACTTTGAGAAAGGTGGCATACAAAGCATAAAATAGAGCTGAGATCAGTGCCAAGGAGTCTCCCAGGACAGCGTGTGTTGCATGACTGTACAACGAGCCGGGCAGCGATGGGTCTTTCGATGATGAGGAATCGGATAGAGATACCAGGAGGACGCCTCCAAAACTGCACAAAGGGCAGAGTTTGTGTTGAAGACGGTATGGCTGTCACATCAAACATACCTTAAAATCACCGCAAAGATCTTCTTGGTCGTCAGGATCTCTACCATAAATATTCTGCCAATTGCTAGAGTGAAAAGGCCTGTGAGAGCTTATTAGAATCCGGGACGGGTGGTTAATGAAGTGGTATACCGCTCATACTAGAAAGTATGGTAGCACTCGCAACGCTTGTATAGAAGAGGGAGGCGTTGACCGACCAATTAGCGATGAACCAAAGGAAACAAAATGCAAAGGCCAAATCGCGAGTCTCACGGATACTGAGAGGGGGTAAATTGTGCTCTGCGGAGGAAGATAGCTGAGTGTATTAGTGAGGTCGACACCAAAAGGTTCCCACTGCGACATACCCCGTCCCCCGGTAGCAATTGCGGATCCATTATTAGAGGGCGATGACTTGAATCTATGGTATTGCTTGAATGCATTCATGAGAATGCCATGTTGGATACCCACCGACTACTTGGTATCTGGTCTCTTGTGCATGGCTTGGGTTCTGTACCGTACCGCGCAATCTCCTCCAGAGGAAAGGTAGGAGATATATGGTGAATGAACTCGTGTTTAGATAGGTTACCCTATGTCAAATCAGACGGTTTTTGATATGTGTGTGCTTGACCCACAGGAAAGGCTTTTGAAATCCGTTTTGGAAGAGAGCCTTATTATGTAGATTCTGTGTTCCAGTTGAGTACAAAGCTGGAAATCGAGAACGCTTGCCTGTGTAATAAAATTAGACAGTGTCCACAGAATTACTACGATTCCCAGTAGAAGAAGTCCAAAGACATAATCTTTGTTGAGTTGGAGCGAAGAGCGTGGCCTCTCGGGCAATTGAGGTCTAGGAGGAGGGCTCGAGACAGAGGAAAGCAAAGTGTCCATGGCGGGTCGAACTTGATGGCATGAATTCAGTATTCAATAATGTGGCGTGAGATGGTTCTATCTGACTATCTTACAAGATTAATAGTATGTATATATACTGTATATGTAGGGAATAAATAATCACGATAAGGATTGGCAAGAGGTCCTATCTTCGTATCCGGGCTGCTGGGTGATATTTAACTTTCTCGAATATCCTGAAGAGGCTAATAATCAAGTTTCCGCAGTAAGCCATGAGGCCGATACCGACAAGACAAATCAGGGCAAGTTGGTTATTGCAAATTCCGTTTCCGAGCCCTCCTTCGGAAACAGGAACAGTGCTTGGGGGTCGCGGAAGTTGGTTGTACCACGACATACTAGATGCTGACGCACAAGGTATAAGGGAAGTGAAGAAATTGTCGAAACAGAGGGAAAACGCTGCAGACCAGGCACATATGAAGAGGACCTCAGACAGGGTATGCATTAGTTTGCCTGAGGTACGCCAGAGGCCAAGTGGTCGCCCAAAATATTCGAGCTCCAGGATAATGTCAGTAAGACGAAGGTCCTGATAGGACGAAACTTACATAGATCGCAACTATGACGTGTACCAATGTGAGTGGAGCGAATATGATGACGAGTGTCCTGATAGGAATGGCGGCTTATTCAAATAGATTGAACATACCAAACCGCAACAACTCACGGAGAACTGCCAACTGCGCCTAGAATACCACCTTTGATCTCAATTTTACGGATATGAATGGCCACGGCCAGGGCTGTAGCAGTAAAGGTGATGTTGATGAAACGGAAAAGCTGTGCCAATCAAGTGACACGAAAGTCAATAATTTGAGTAGGTAGACAGGAATCAAAACTGACCAACGGAACATAAACATTGGTAAGAATGAAGGTTCGGACCTTTTTCTTTTTTCTTTGCCATCCGCTTATGCCTCCACCTGTGCTCTCCTGATCATAGTCCCGATCATAAAGGTTGTTGCGCTCCTCCACGTGCATGATACCTGGCTGTGCGAGGTGTGGAGACCAAGGGGAATCCCATCCGGGCGTTGTGTTCTGAGCGAAAACGTAAGGGGCGGCGGGAGGTGTTGGGAGCGCTAGAGAAAGGCCAAAATCATGATGCATGCGAGGGTCGTTGGTTTGACCATGTTCGGTATCTTTTTCTTTCCGAGGAAATGATGTACCCCCTCTGGTAGAGGTAGAGGCAGGGAGCCAGGACTTGGAAAACTCTTTAAACCCCCTTTTCTCTGATTTAGCACTGCTAGATGTCCATAAATTGGGCCCATGGGATGATTTGGCAGTACCGGACATGGTGAATGTCCACCAGCGAGACCTGAGGTCGATCGTGCTGGCGTTATAGGAAGCTACGTCACCAGCTGGACGTGATTCTGCAGCCTGGCTATCGCTGAAGGTATCATCTGTGGGAGAAGGTGGTTCATCACGAGCCCAAGCTGTCGATCGAAGAAAAAATCAGTTGCGAAAGTCAATAAACCCGATCTAATTGAATCGAACTGACGAGGAGTAGTAATCACGGTTGTTGTAGGCGGAGGAGGCCGCCGGTTCAGTTTGAGACTTGAAGTAGAAGGAATCGAGGGGGATTGATGTCTAGAGGGGCTCGACATGCCGGCGGTGCCTTCGACGACGATACCTTGGCGAACGAGCGACGCTGGCGTCAATGGCACCCGCAGGGCGATGTTGAACGACTCAGAGATAGAGGTAGATGTGACGCCGGCGCTGATGTCACACAATCATGGATGATTCTCTCATCCCATCCCTCTCTGCAGGCCCCGTTGGCTCCCGCTTTATCTCGCAGAATGATCTTGAAGACGCAAAGGCAAAACGTGACGAGCAATGGAGGGCTGCCTATGCACGGCTTGGCCAGGAACCCCCTCCTCAACAGCAGGAAGATTCATATGACGGCCGGAGTCTCGCTGAAGTGAGTACTGACAGAGGATCTGCATTGGCAAACGTGTATTGACTTCCCACCATTGGTTTTCACCATGTTATGAAATAGAAACTCGCCGCTAACAAGGCAAACACATCCTACCTGGGTCACTTTTTTTAACCCATACTCAGCTTTTTGCAGATAGCAAAACAAGAGGAATGGGAAGAAAAGACGAAGCTAGGTACGGCAGTTTTTCTGGAGCGTTTCCCAGCATTCTTTTCTCATTCGACTCGTCAGCCAACCAGTTTCGTGCGCTAGAAGAGGACGAGATTATGTTTCTCGATTCCCTTCGGGAACGCCAGGAAGAAGAGGAACGGCAGCGGAAGGAGAAAGACGGAGAGGAAGTTAAGGGATTCAAAGAGTGTGCCCCATCAATATTTCCATTCCCCATGCCATAATAACAATCTGCTTATAGAGCTGTTGCTGCCCGAATCAATGCAGTTAACAATGCACCGCCTCTCGTCTCCAGCTCGCTAGCAAAAACTCCGGTACTCACGAAGCTAGACCATTCATCCATCGGGAAAAAGGACGCCAAAAGGATTTTGAAGGGTGTTGTGGTCAAGAAAAAGGCCAAAACGGACATTACGGCCAAAGTTCCCGCGTCAGAGATGAAATCACAAGAAGCAAAGGATAAAGCACAAGATCGTGCTGCTCAACCGGAAAGAAAGCGGCAAAAAATATCACAATAGCAGTCGAGCGACACCGATAATAACGGAGAAATAAAAGATCTTTGGTAGCCCTTCAGATACAAATTTGAATTTCATGATAAGATATTCGCGATTGGCAAACCACAAGGCCAGTGTTTCACACCTTGGGGATTGGTGTCCATCGAACGTGGTTCAAATCTATTTCCTTTCCCTGCGCACTTGGCCATCGGGTGGAGCGTTCCATAGCCTCGGCTCGTCTTGTTGCTGCAGCCCCCATGGTCGTACGGTCCAATAGTCGTCTAGCTGCTGGCGTCAGATTGCCTGCTGCATCTGACCGCCGGGGCGTCCATGATGGTGGTTGCATTTCTCCTTTCTTCCCTATTCTTCCACTTGGCGTCTTGAATTGGCCGATGCCAGGGGTGAGTCCAAGCAAGCCCGCTTTGGCGCGCAGACTTTTTGACGCCTTGTTTGAGAGCTTTTGAGATATGATTTCTCGATGCGAGATAGCAGGCAAGTGGAATGATGTTGCATCACGTCCGTCGTTTGGATCATCGAGTTGGGATACAATGCGCGGCGTCGCGTTAAGTGTCCCCCACGTCATTAATTGGTTTACTGCCGCTGGGCCCAATTCCGACGCGGTCGGAGAAGGGAGGTTGGGTATTAAAGAAAAGTTGTTCCTACTAGTGGGAGACCTAGGTTGATCTAGAGATAAAGCAGAAGGTAAGTACATAGTTTGTTGACTGAGTAAAGCATGATACAAGGTGTGCCATTAATTGCTGCCCCAATCCGACTTCTAGTCGGACTAGGCGGGGAAAATTGGCCTCGAGATGCTGAAGACGAATGGTTGTCCTCGTCAAATCGCGTGTTATCAAACCTGATAACCTTTGGATCTTCTGAAGCCTCCGTGAGATTGACCAGATGATGAGGTGAAACATCGGCATCGGGAGTAAACATTAAAGAATTCCGGGCCTGGGAAGCAATTGTGGCGTGAATAGTCAAGTGAATTTTCGCTTCATACCTTGAATCTCCATTCATCAACTCCAGCTGACCGAGAATCTTTCCTAGTAGCCATTACATCGACCTCGCTGGCCTCTACTGCATGGGACAAAACAAGATCTTTCTTGTTTAATGAATTTGCACTTTCGTCCTCGTGCTTCACTTCCTCGACCTCTGCTTCCGTGTCGTCTGTCACAAGTTCCACTGTCGTGGGAGCTTCGATGGCGAACCTTTCTTTTACTCCTGTAACGGGAGGTGCCTCTATCAGCATCTGTTCTCTGGCCGATACCATCCTATTCCGCTGTGTTTCAACCCGTTTCTGAGCATCCCAGGCCCATGCCCACTTCTCCCGCCGCGTCAGGTTCTCGCTCTCCATTATACGCGTAAAACTTGAATTATCTTCTGATGTATAACGCGCCTGGAACGCGTCTAGGCCAAGTTCTGTGTTGGTCCTTGAACGCTTTTTTGGCGCCTGTCCATGAGAGGCATGGCGAGGGGTATCGAACGGTTCAGGTTCGTATGGGGTATGTGAAACGGTCTGGCGAGAAGTGTGACAGGCAGAAGAGCGGCTAAAAGGGGTTCCGATTTGTTCAAGACGGTGGACAGAGGCGCCAATGAGACGGGGGTTTTGGGAGTGGAGGGCATCGAGATACTCGTTGGTGGCATCGAGGCGAGCAAGAGATGGGAAAAAGTCGCGTGCTATGATATGGGACAGGGCAGAAGTATACTCGTCTTCCTCGAGGACAAGTTGGCGGTCGAGGGACCGTTCGGGGTGTGTTGTTGTTTCACTCGTCATGGGCGGTTGCAGATAATCCACTTACATAACATTTCTAAAATACAAATAATATGAATAAGGGTGTGTATTAGTTGGTCATCAAAGCCATCCCTTCATCTCAAGCTGCCTGCGTAGACGTGCTTTTCAAGCTCGTATGTATGTTATCTGTGCTCTTGCGTCCGGAGCCGCTAGGTCGCCCGATGCGACTTCGGCCAAGCACAGATGTCCCGTTGTTGGAGGCGGACAATTTGCCCTGTGGTCGTATGGTTATATTTGAATGGAGACTAGGCAACTGAGGAAGTGCTCTAGTGGTGTCGACGCCGTATTTCAAACCCGATAAAGGTGTGCTTGTGGCTGGTCGAGAAGGCGGGGGCATGTGCGTTGGATCCTCGTGAGGGCTGCCAGACCCGAGGGATGAGCGTTTCTGTTGACAGTAGGAATTATTGGGACCAGTGGAGCGTTTGAAACCACTTATCCCGCCGTCAGAACAATAGGAAAGCATGCTGCCGGAGGGCAGAGGTAAATATGTCGGTGTAGCAGGGCGAGATATGGGGGTTGGTATAGAGCTCGAAGTGGCAGTATTCAGGCTGCCCGCAGACAAACGCGACTGCGGTCGACGTACCCCTTGACTCGCGACGCTTTGATGCAGTGAATCATGCTTACCATAACTTGAAGACGGCGACACTATAGATGTGACAGTCGCTGAACGGGGAGCGCTGGATCCCCGCGATGGACTCGAAATGCTTCGTCTTTCCCGGCCCTTGTCTTTTGGCGGTGACGGCGAATCCTCCAAGATCAATACCCAACCTGAGGAATCCCCTCGCGATTCCTTCTGCTTCTTTTCTAGCCCACCATCGTTACTGCGCCGGGAATCACCACTCCGCCGTTGAGCAAGACTTTCCCAGCTGGTTTTTGCTGTCGATCCTCTGCTGGAAGATGAGGATGAAGAGGAGATGCCTGGGATTCCTGTTGTGCTAGATGTCGCTGGTGAATTGGTACTTTTGCCAGTTATGCTTCCCATACGCAGTCTCGGTACACGAGTGTGGATCTTCTGTTCTAGGTTCCGGACCCGCGCGCGCATCTCCGATACCATTTGAACACCCTTATTCTTTGAAAGTGTACCTGAGGTGGTACTTGACGCGGTAGCTGCAAGACGTGGTGAAACAGGTTGCTGTTTCGCAAGGGACCGTACGACTGAAATGCGGGAGTTGGTCGTCGAAGGACTCTGGATGGATGGCAGGGTACTTGACCGAAGTAATCTGGAGTTAATGACGGGTCTGGCTTCGCTGGCCCGATTCTCCACCGGCTGCAAAGATGCCGGTGAACCTGCGAAGGCAGGTTCCCTCGAGCTTGAGGTACCACTTGAAAGCAAGCCTTCCATGCTTGGGGAAAGGTCATCAAGCTGAAGGTTGGGTGGAGGGGGCGTGGTGAGAAGATCATCTTCCGAAGGCAGAGGAATGGGGGGGAAATGGGAAAGATGGGCATCAGATGATACTTCGGGACTTGGAGACTTGTAGCGAGAAATCTCAAGTTGATCTTTGAGAATGGAAATTTCCACCATAGCATCTAGAAAGGGATCTTAGGGTCCGTCAAGGCCAAGACAAGTGGTATACCTCTGAGCTCGTCTCGAAGTCTCTGCGATTCCTCTTCAAGGGTAGCCTTCTCTAGCAGCTCGTGTTCGAGTAGTATTTTTTCCTCCAATGCCCGAGAGTATTTGGCTTCCATGTCTGCTAAACTGGATGAAACAGCCCGTTCATTCCTCTCCAGATCATCGTTTCCCATCTCGAGATCACGGAGCTGAACTTTAAGATGTTGGTGTTCTTGGCGCAGGGTGTCAAGCTCTCGTTGAAGAGATGTTGTTGTCGTGTTATGGTTGGTTTGCAATGACATAAATCGAGTCTGTCGGAAAGTCCATCGGTCTGACAGGAAGGACGGAGAAATGCAAGACATACCTTCCAATCCTCACGCTCTGATTCAGCACGCGCTATCTTGACCTTTAATTCCTGTTGAGCCTTTTCAGTTCGTTGTAGCTCATTTTCCAGCTCTGCTTCGAGTTCCTTGCTTGCATGGTGGAAATCGTCAAGTTCGGCGCGGGTCTCCGCCAACATATCGGCCACCTTACAATAGAAATGTTGACGGCTTGATCATCGAAGAAGAATATATAGATTACCTCGATGTACTTTGAGCGCCAGTTGGTAGATGACGATGAATAACTGTACGATACGATGAATGAGGAGCTGAGTACTTGGGATATGGCATAAACAGGCACTCTATCTGGCTGTCGTCAATGGACATTTGGCGGTCCGCTTGCATTGAGGTGAGTTCCAGCATGGGGAAGGCTCAAGTGAAGGACTTTTGAGGGAACCGTACTTGCAGCGGATAACTCATAGATTACATAAGAGGCACATGCGACACTACTATATCGGCCTCAGGCTTTGCACATTTGCGCTTTTCAACCTTGCCTGTTTTTGGACATCGCATCTCTTGCCATGAAACGGGTACCATCGTTGAGCCTACGAGCGCCCGTCAACACCCTCGATAGCAAGTATCTGATGCTGGACAAAGGTCACCTGCTTCGCTTGTCGCGAAAATCACGCCCAAATCATTCCTCGCTGTTGTGATGAAATAACTTCGGGCATCACCCAATGATATCTCCTTTACTTCTAAGCAACCGCCCCCAGAGACTTGAGCAACACTCACCACAAGGCCCCGGACAACGTCGCCGCCTCTGAAGCACTCTCCAATCTTGACCCTGTCCTTCTCGGTTGCACGTACGTCCTGCGTGCGGATAACGCCAGTGAACTCTTCCCCTGGAGGAAGCGGAATCCCGTCAACGACGGTGATGGAAAGCACAGCTTGCAATGGGGATAGGCGTGTGATGGAGCCCAATACTATGGAATTGGGGGTGGGAGGGTGAGACCGGACGCGCGAAATGGCCAAGGTCTGTGACCGGGATAACGCCGATCATCTAACCTGGATGTAGATGGCAAGGAAAAAACCACCAACTGCATGCTCATGGCGAGGAACGCCGACAAGACTGGCTCTGACCTGAGCATCCCTGGTGAACACGCCTGGCCCGAGCTGGGGAGTCGGGCCTCGAGCGACAGAGATGGGCTGTCCTGGCAGTACGAGATCAGACATCGCACGTGCACGTGACCGGCGCGACCCGGGGAAGGTTTGGTGCTATTTGGACTCAATATCCTTCCCCAAAACACAAAACCCGCCAGCTCTTCAACCGAGAGCTCCAGTATCCCTCCTCCCAATGGCTTCCGTCGTCGCTGCTCGCATCTTCACGCGCCGTAAGCTTTTCTTCCAGGAGCACCCCTCTGTCTTTCTCATTCTGATCCATAGATTTCCATGTGTCTGCGCGTCGGAATGCCCTCTCACGGTTCAACATGCCAGCTATGAGTCCGACAATGTCCGAAGGTGGAATAGCATCATGGAAAAAGAAGGAGGGTGAATCATTCGCGACTGGTGACGTCCTCCTGGAGATTGTAGGACACATGCATACATTTCCTTGCTGGAGCTCATGCACGTCCATCATTTAGGAAACGGATAAAGCCACCATTGATGTGGAGGCTCAGGACGATGGTGTTCTCGCCAAGATCATCGTATGACTTCAAAAAGCCACACCCATACTCTGTTCTTACGTTGCACCCTAGGCTCCCGACGGTGCAAAGAACATCCAAGTTGGTGCTGTCATCGCCATTGTCGGCGAAGAAGGGGACGATATCTCAGGCGCCGCTGACTTGGCGAGCCAGGCCACCTCCGAGACACCTTCCCCACAACAGAAGACTCCCGACGATCCAAAATCTGCAGAACCTTCGCAACCCGAACCCACATCGTCCCAACCGAATCCTCAGCAGGCACCATCAGTACCAGAGCTCCCAAGAGGCGAACGCATCTTTGCGTCTCCCATTGCAAAGAAAATTGCTCTAGAACGCGGCATACCACTCGCACAAGTCAGGGGTACAGGTCCATCAGGTCGTATCATTCGTTCGGATGTCGAGAATTACTCAACTCCTCCTTTGACCACCATGGCCAGAGCTCCTCAGCCCCCGACTGAACAATCGCCCGAATACTCTGATACCCCGGTATCGGCCATGCGTCGCACCATCGCAGCCCGCTTGTCACAATCGAAGCAGGAGGTGCCTCATTATTATCTGACTGTGGATGTTAATATGGACAAGGTCTTGAAACTAAGGGAGGTCTTCAACAAGACTCTCACCGATAAAGACACAGTTGCCAAGCTCAGCGTGAATGACTTCATTGTCAAAGCGGTTGCATGTGCATTGGCAGATGTCCCGGAAGCCAATTCGGCGTGGTTGGGTGAGGTCATTAGAACGTGAGTCACTTGGTATCACATCATATCCCGCTTTGACTACAGCTTTTTTAGATACAAGAAAGCCGACATCTCCATGGCCGTCGCGACTCCATCCGGCCTGATTACACCCATTATCAAGGATGTTGGTTCAAAGGGATTAGCAACGATTTCGGCTGAAGCAAAAGCCCTTGCCAAAAAGGCTCGAGACGGTAAACTGGCTCCTGCAGAATACCAGGTAAGCTATTCAGCTGGCTCGCTCTCCTTGCTTATCTATTTTCCAGGGCGGCACCTTTACCATTTCCAACCTTGGAATGTTTGATATCTCCCATTTCACGGCCATCATAAACCCACCCCAATCCTGTATCCTGGCCGTAGGATCAACTCAACCTACGCTGATACCAGCCCCTGAGGAGGAGCGGGGATTCAAGACAACACAGGTTATGAAAGTCACTTTGAGCTCTGACCACAGAACAGTGGATGGGGCTGTAGGTGCGCGGTGGTTGTCAGCATTCAAGAGCTATTTGGAGAACCCATTGACGTTCATGCTGTGAGATAATCAATAGAATGTCTTATATAATTCAGTAATACATTGTCTCAATCACGATCTCATGTATCCCGAGGCTCTCCTACAAATTTCAGGTAAGGAGCACTTATCTCGAGCCATGAAACATATTCTTTCAGACATAGAGCGACCGTATCTCGCACTGGGGCTTGAAGGTTCCGCCAATAAATTCGGCGCAGGCATTATCAAACATGCTGAAGATGGATCAACTTCCGTCTTATCCAACATCAGGCACACATACATTACTCCTCCAGGGGAAGGTTTCCAACCAAGAGATACAGCGCTTCACCATCGTGAATGGGCATTAAAGATCGTTCGGAAATGCTTGGCAGAGGCAGGCCTTTCGATCCATCACATGGATTGCATCTGCTTCACAAAAGGTACGTGGACAGTGATTCATCCTTCACCTTCGTTCTCAGTCAACATCTGGACCGAAGGCCCTGGAATGGGGGCTCCCCTTCAATCTGTTGCACTCGTTGCTCGAATGCTGTCCCTTTTGTTCAAAAAGCCTCTTGTCGCTGTCAACCATTGTGTTGGCCGTGAGTCTTCTCGTCAGGTTATATCTTCTAGTTCATCATTCAGCCATGCAGACATAGAGATGGGCCGCGAGATCACAAAGGCCCAAAATCCTGTGGTGCTCTATGTTTCAGGCGGAAATACACAAGTCATCGCATACTCTCGACAGCGCTACCGCATCTTTGGGGAAACCTTGGACATCGCAGTCGGAAATTGTTTGGATCGTTTCGCAAGGGTAATAGATCTTAGCAATGACCCAAGTCCAGGATACAACATCGAACAAGAGGCGAAAAGGTATGGTCATTTTTTAGACAAAGGTAGACTTCCGCAGACATCTGTAGGGGGAAGCGGCTTTTGCCCCTTCCATACGCTACGAAAGGGATGGACATCAGTTTATCGGGTATTTTAACATCCGTCGAAGTCTACACATTGGATAAGCGATTCCGTTCCGATGGACAAAACTTCGGCCCAAAGTATGAAGATATCTTCACACCTGCAGATCTCTGTTTTTCCCTACAAGAGACCATATTTTCCATGCTCGTGGAAATAACAGAGCGTGCCATGGCACATATTGGCAGCAAAGAAGTTCTGATTGTCGGTGGGGTAGGTTGTGAGTGCTGCTTCATTGCTATCACTGTTCTGGAGTTACTCTTATTGTTCGAGGCAACGAGCGGCTTCAAGAAATGATGGGCATCATGGCAACGGAGCGTGGCGGGCGAGTCTTTGCGACAGATGAGAGGTATCGTTTATTGACATGTTATATATATCTTTCGACTGCTTGCTAATTGCCTGTCAGGTTCTGTATTGACAATGGAATCATGATCGCGCAAGCAGGTCTTCTCAGCTTTCGAATGGGATATCTGACAGCGTTGAAAGAGAGTACATGCACACAAAGGTAATTATGATGTGATTTGTTGTCGCCAAACTGAATCATTTGGTCAGGTTCCGAACTGATGAAGTTCATGTTGCATGGCGTGCATGATGCTAGAGTCATCCTACGGTATCAACGCTCGCCGCAACCAATTTCCAACCTTCCGGATCTGTGATTTTCATTTCTTCTCCCAACTGGTCAAATTGATCCCACCACCACCTGTTCGCAACCCCAAGTCTGTCTTCCAACTCTGGTGGCATAGACCTAGATTGCCAGGGTTTGTCGGGAAGAATGTAATGGAGGCAGCGCACTTCATCATCATCCCACATGGCAGGATGAACGTAACGGAGTGTCCTGAGAGCGTTATAGTACCAAGCAATCGGTTTCCACTTCCCCTTGAAAAAAATGGTGAGTAGATCTTGGTCAGGGAAGGTAAACTCCGCGATTTTGTCATATGTAGAAAGAAAGTAAACGATGGATTCTGAGATAGTCTCGGAGGGATTGATAACGACAGTGCCAGAGTTCAGTTGGCTATATGGGCGGGGAGTGGCGTCATCAGCCGGTGGAGGTAATGCCAAAGGATGAGCTACGGCAGTATGAGCGCAATTCGCCGGAATCCTGTTTTACCCTGATATTAAGATTGTTCGAGAACATGAAAGTCGGCTCACCAGTCCAAAGGATAATGCTCCAGTTTGCGTGGGTTGCAAGCACAGACATGGGCTGCGGCAATTTGGTCGTTTTCGAGGTCCAGGCTCATCAATTCGTCCATATTTTTTCTGATGATCATATCGCAATCAAGGAGGACAATTCGCTGCGTGACACCTGATCAGGACTCGATGCCCTGTGGTGAGATTCAATGCTCACGTCGTATTCAACCAGGTCGAATGCTCTGTGTGTAAGGTCAGCTCAGGACGTTACATTGGCAAATAAAGACGACCTCAGCTTGGTCCATGTATCTGCAAATCTCGCATCATGTGAGGCGAGAGTGTGGATGCCCTGTTTGGGCTGGAGCGTTTCGACCTCACGCGTTGATATTCCACGCCTTTGAAGGACGTTGCGAGCGTCCTTTGGCAAAGAAGAAGTTATCATCACAACCAATGGATAGCTGGATTTGGCAGCCCGCAATCCATGGTCGAGAACAAGAGTCCCGGGCAGATAAGAGGTTTTTGTGAGCAATGTGACGTAGGCAGCTTTAGTGCTCATGGTTGTAAGAGAGGAAGATCGTTTGCATCACTGTTTGCCAATGTCAAGAAACCCATGATAGAAAGCACAAGAGAAGATATTCAGCTCTGCAATTTCTAAAACATTGTGATTCTTAAACTAATGTTATAGTGATAACAAGTGAAGAGCATAATGCAATGCTGAGATGTTCAACGCAGACGGCTTGCAAGGAAGTAAATTCACGACGAAAAATTACTGCAGGGAATACAGGCGGCGTACCGTGCTTCGCGCTCACTCTCGAGGAGAGCAAGAATATCTTCCTCCCGTACTGGACCCTTCACATTGCGGATGATTGTCCGCGAGGTATCGTCCATAAATTCGACGCGGACTTGTGTCACACCTCCTCGCGATCCGGTTCGTCCTAAAACCTGCATGAGCCCAAGAGGTGAGGTAGAGATTACGACGTCTGGTTTGATGTGACCTTGATGACTTTCGCGAGCTTTACAGAAGTTTTTGAGGAGTCCTAGATTGTATATCAGTTGGCTTTCCGAGAGGCATCATCGACTGATATCACCATTCTGTTGAAGTGTAAACCGACGAGTCACTTTTGTGTTGATTGGTGTAGAAAAGAAGGTTTGTTAAACTAGAATTCAATCGCCGCTCGGAGGTTGCCCACTAGACTACATACAAGTCTCTACAAAGATTGTTAGACTTTGGGAGGTGGAGGTACATTGGTGTTTGACGAAACAAAACTATGCGACACGCCGGACTGTGCTCTCCTTCTGCTTCCTTTCCCGCGGAGCACATTTTCGATGTAGAACTCGCCAGCCTAGAGAATTGGTTCAGGGATTCGAAACGTTCTCAATTCGTGTCTCACCTTGTAACTGCTTCGGACAAGAGGGCCACTGGCCACGTATAAGAACCCAAGGTCTTCTGCCACTTTCTTCCAGGTATCAAATTCGCTAGGATCGACATAGCGATCGACCTTCATGTGTCGTTTCGTGGGCCTCATGTACTGGCCAAATGTCACGACATCAACATCGATTCGACGGAGTTCTATAAAGACATGGATCAGGTTGATGATGTATCGGAACCCAGTCCCGACCTTTCAAAGCCGCCATCACTTGCTCAGTTGTCTCGCCAACCCCAAGCATCATGCTTGTCTTGGTAACACGCACACCTTCTTTCTTCGCATGCTCCAATACTTCCAGGCTTTGTCTGAACGTCGCCCGACGGTCGCGCACATAAGGTGTAAGTTCTTCTACCGTTTCGATGTTATGAGCGTAGACATCCAGGCCAGATCGAGCAACCGTTGACACATGCTCCAGAGTACCAGCGAAATCACCTGTGAGCGCTTCCACCAGTATCTGCGGTGCTCTATATTGTGTTTCTGTCATATTTCTCGTACTCGGCAAAGCCCTGCTCACTTCTGTTTGATTTTTCGGATGGTTTCTGCAAAATGATATGCCCCTCCATCCACAAGATCTTTCAAAGGTTCTATGTGAGTTCCCAAGACGGCCATAAATTCTCATACCATCGCGATCGACGCTGGTCAAGACGATGTAACCAAGACCCCAGCGGCTTATCGCTTCGGCAGTGTTCTCTGGCTCATGCGGGTCCAGGGGCGGTGGTGTCCGCGAAGTCTTTACGGAGCAGAACCTGCATCCGCGAGTACATGTATCACCCATCAACTAACAGAAAAGGGATGATGTCAAATAGCACGTTTTGGATAATGCACCTTACCATGATTGTCGCAGTCGCAGCACTCGGTCCCTCTGCATCTTCCTTTCCGCCCCAACAGTCCCCTATATTGGGACACCGAGCTTCTTCACACACTGTATTCAGATTGAGGCCGCGCAAGTCCTTCTTTATCTTGTTAAACGAAGCACCGGAAGGAATACTAGTTTTAAGGTAAGAGGGGAGCCGAGGGCTCATTGACAGGGTATGAGCACACGGACATATATTGAGTAAGGGCATTTACCCGTGAGTGTTCCCAAGCAACACTCTATCGCGCTCCGTTCCATCAAGAAAATCATCGAAAGAAGGACCTTTGGCAAGGGCCCCTCGGAATGACTGTTTAGGAACTGAGGAACCAGAAGCTGTGGCTAGACATCGCACATGGCCCGGTGTAAATGTTCGAATTGCGCGAATGCCAGCCATAGAGACACGGAGGAAAGTAAGAACTTGGTAGTATTTGCTTCTATTGACGATAATTGGTGCATTACTGTAAACTTTTTCCAAGTCGTCTCAGACGTTAACTTGGAGTTAACCAATGAATGCCCTCTCCCGTCGCGAGGAAGAGACTCTTTTGAAGGCCACGAAGGCGCGAGCCCTCCGAGAGTGCGACGCCTTTGTCAAAGGTGGAGCTTGCCTCCTCTCCTCGTATACATTCTGACATCATCCTTAGAGTTTGCAGAATGTGCCACCGGGAGAACAGTCTCAGTCGCCTGGGCATGTAGAGACCATCTCAAGAGGGTCCAAAATTGTATGATTCAATAGTAAGCTCTACGCTCTTGCATCTTCGTCTTATGCATCCGCATATCCAGTACCGGTTCAGAGCCAATGGAAGCGGTTCGTGCTGAATATCTTCGGTTACGCTAGCAACAAGTAGAAACCATGAAACAATAACATTCTCAAATAACGGACTCTGACTTTTCGAGTTGCCGTCAACCTAGGGAAGCATGGTTTTATCTCATCCTTGTCCCTGCACGTCCTTCAGCCTCCTCAAAACAAGAGTACCGGAGGAACGTCAATCCTGAAATAAAATATACTTGAATTATACCTATCTTCTCAACAGCCCAGGTTTAGTCTCGGGATATACAGTTTGTGGCTCGTCCTGATTGACACGGACTCTGAGAGTCCTGTCTAAGTAGTGTTCAGCCGAGGCCCTGTGGAGGGTGGGTACAGTGGTCAATTAACCACCGATCAAGTTGGGCATATAATGCGAGCGCGTTGCAACGTGCCATTCATTATGACTGGAGTTTGGGACAAGTCGAATTCTGTACATATACTTGCCTGATGTGCATCATGGTCCCTACGATTCAGGCAGATGGCGGTAGGTGTGAACTTGAAACTGGTGATTTGACAGATACGAGAGGTTGACAGAAGGTGACGCATTACCGCCATAGATGGAAGACGTTTATTGCTTGGAAGTGACTGCTCGCCATTGGGATTGCATACCCATCAAGGAGGAGACGACGCTACGGAACAAACGTTGGACAGCAAGAAAGACATGGGAATGACATACGGACCCGAAAATGCCCAGCATACCCTCGTTGAGCGAGGTGATTTCCAGGGCTGTTGCTGGCAGCCAGACATCCAATAGATCGACGACCAACTGCCTGCGAGCCGCCCGGCGAGCACTGCTCAAGTCTCATTACGGTGTCCAGCCAACTTGATCGTAATTGGATACTGACACTTCGTTGGTACTCAACTTGACTTCATGCTGAGCCTCTTGGGCAACATCTTTCTCGGCCCATGACCTTGAAGCCTGCAACTTCTTCGCCTCATTGGTAAGTCGTGCGCTCTAATATGGTCACAACCTGGTCAGAAACATTATACTGCCTTCACTCACTTTGGCCATACCATGGGCAATACTGAATAGGATTCCAGCAAGCCAAAAACGATTAGATATTTTGGCAACCTTCTTCGCGGTTTGCGGGTTCAAACTGATGAATTTGACGGTATTTGCCTAAGTTCTTCCACTCTAAGTTCAGTCGAAACATAGGGATTTTTGAGATGCCCACCCAAACGAATGCATCGTGTGTCAGATATCCGAAATATGCTATTTGTCTGCTAATGGCTGTGGCTTGTTCGATGGCTGGTCCGGGAGCAAAGCTCAGCCGCAGGGCGGCCTGGAGATGTTCTACTGGCTTCCCCAATCGCAAGACTGATCCCTTTGAGAATAGGACACATGAAGTAGCTGATCAATGAACAACGCACGTTTCCTGGCGGTTCCGAGGTGCGATTTCAATGCGCTCCAACGCGCCGCATCGACGTTGTCTCCCTTGCTAATCAGATACCAAGCCAAGAACCGAGAAAGATATTGCACGGCGCGGTATGTCTACATGTATTCCTGTGAGCAGACACACAATTGAGAATGAATTTGAAGAGAAGCCTTGCCTTGTCTCGCCCTGTGGTCGTTGAACCAAACTTCAGGGCTTGAGAGATGAGCGGATGCAGAATGACTTGGGACGCTAAAGTGGCCATTTCTTGTTGTGGAGACTTGACTGTATCAATATTATAGAAAGATGGCAGTTGCACGTGTTTCTCTTGAGAGATTACCTCAGCCGATTCCTCCATAAAACCGCCATGCTACTTTACGTGTTGAACGGAGAAATTCGGGCGGAGAAAGCCGCTCGGAACCCCAGACGTTTGATCAACGAAACACCTTTCTCCGCCAGCTCTCTCTCCGATGTCCATCTTTTTGAGAACATATACCACCGTAAGAATCAGCTGCCACCAGCAGGTCCTGAGTTCTCACGTGATTCTTTACAGACCTTTAGAACATACCAACAACGTCGCCTGTTTTCGTCTTCAAGGATGGTATGCAATATTAATTCTCAATGTGTTGTGATCATTTTCATTTGTGACGAGATGCGACGTAGTCGAACCAAGAATACCGCATAGAGAAAGATACGTTTGGAGAGCTTAAAGTACCTGCAGACAAGTACTGGGGTGCTCAGACTCAGCGGTGTGATCTCCAATGTCCCTTGGATCACTTCCCGAGATTAATGCGCAAAGAAGGTCTCTACAGAACTTTGATATTGGTGGGCGAGCAGAGCGCCTTCCATCTCCACTCATCAAGTCTTTCGGAATCGTAAAGAAGGCTGCGTCGATCGTCAATGTCACATACGGTCTCGACCCGAAGGTCGGGGAAGCCATACAGCAAGCTGCAGATGAAGTTAGTACAAGGCTGGATCACAACAAGCTCTAAGCGACACTTGCGCAGGTTATTGATGGAAAGTTACTGGATCATTTTCCTTTGGTGGTGTTCCAAACCGGCAGTGGAACTCAGAGCAACATGAATGCAAATGAGGTAGAGTATCATGTGTTTGATATTGCCTTTGTCATTGACGGTCCACTCAGGTTATCTCAAATCGGGCCATCGAAATTCTCGGAGGCAGACTTGGTTCAAAGAACCCAGTCCATCCTAATGATCATGTCAACATGAGTCAGAGTAGCAATGATACGCAAGTCAATTATTCTCACTCCTATGTCAACTCACACCTCCACCCAGCTTCCCGACGGTAATGCATGTCGCCACTGTTATGGAGATTCACAATTCTCTACTCCCGGCGCTCACGGAACTTCGGGATGCCCTGGATGTTAAAGCTCGGGCATTCGATCACATCATCAAAATTGGCCGCACACACTTGCAGGTACAAGAAATTCATCGGTATCTCGGATATGAGAGTCATGCTCAACATTCCACTCGATAGGATGCCACCCCCTTGACCTTAGGGCAAGAATTCAGTGGATATGTGCAGCAGATTTCAAATAGCATCGAGCGAGTTCTACAGACTCTCCCGCGATTGAGTCACCTAGCTCAAGGTGGCACTGCGGTTGGCACGGTAAACTGACCTTCCTTCATGATGTCATTTATTCTTTTTGAATTTTGAATTGGATCTAGGGACTGAATACCCGCCAAGGATTTGACGTCCGTATAGCTGCCGAAATATCCCGATTGACTGGACGGGAATTCGAGACAGCTCCCAACAAGGTGATTAAATCTCTGGTGATTCCTCCTTCGTCGTGTGGCTGAACAGCCCTTTTAGTTTGAGGCCCTAGCCTCCCACGATGCGATGGTGGAAGCTCATGGTTCTCTGAATGTTATCGCATGTGCCTTCATGAAGATTGCGAACGACATTCGCTTCCTTGGTTCTGGGCCACGCTGTGGGTTTGGTGAACTGAGCTTGCCCGAGAATGAGCCAGGGAGTAGTATCATGCCAGGAAAGGTTAACCCTACACAATGCGAGGCCATTACCATGGTAGCCGCGCAAGTCATAGGAAACCAAACGGCAGTCAGTGTTGCTGGGGCAAGCGGACAATTCGAGGTAAGTATTTCCAGGGAAAAAATTCATCACAACTTGTGACGATGATCAATAGTTGAACGTCTTCAAACCTGTCATTGCTCAGAACGTTCTGCGTAGCATTCGCTTACTATCTGATGGTACGTGGTGGGGCTCGGACGCGTATAGCGATGATATTCATGTTACCTATCAGGGGCACGTTCTCTGACGAAAAACTGCATTGTTGGCATCCAGGCTAATGAGAAACGAATCAATACCTTGTTAAACGAGTCGCTGATGTTGGCAACAATTCTGAACAGCCACCTTGGATATGACAGTGAGTGATGGCATCCCCGTCCAGGCAAAGCTATTGAAGCGCATGGTGGATAGATGTCGCCAAATGTGCAAAGAAGGCACATAAGGAGGGAACGACGCTGAAAGAGGCGACAGTAGCCCTAGGGTTCTTGACTCTGGAAGAGTTTGATGCAAAAGTTCGGCCAGAGCTTATGCTTCACCCTGATCCTTGAGATCGCTATCGTTAGTAGGGAATCTTAGTATCTAAACATCGAACGTTGCGGCAGTGATGGCATGGAAGAGTTTGGATGAAGTTGAAAGCAGGTGGCAGTGTGTCCAAATCAGGGCAAGAGTGAACTGCGATGGAGAGTTTGAAACAGTGGACCCTTGGCAAACTACTTGCGCCAGCCTTCTCAACATCCCAACACGTTTCCCTCGCCGTCGTCCGTAACCCCCCCCTGGCCCTAGCATGTCCTTGAGCCGGATACTCAATGACGATTTGCTGCCAGCTGTCTCTCAAATTCGTCCTGACTGCCCTCCTGCTCGCTCGCTGCTTCATGAAATGTCCCCAACTTCTTCCAATAGTCAGGTATCTCTGGTACCCCTCTATAACGACAATCCCGCAGCTGTCTCAGGCCATCACCATGGCACACTGACGGGTCGGTTAAATTCTTCTCACTACGAGCCACCGCCGTCTGATGTTTGCAGAAGATGACGGGCGTCCTTTGGTGCTGGACAGAGCCTCCGGGGTACAGTACCAGCAAATCGACCATGAATTAATCCCGAGAAAGAGGCGTAAAGGGGAGAACAGCGATTTGGACTATCAAGGACCAGGCACACGCCGCGTAAGTAGATGTTCAAACGTCTCGAGCGTTTGCCGCAACTCATGTTCGCCCAGTCTACTCTGCGCAAGCAAGCTGCTAGGGGGAGACATACATCTTTACACTCGTTTAGAAGCATTTCCCCAGCCTCCGAAGCCACTGATCACCAAAAACCCCCAACGGAAGACGAACGTCGTCTCGCTTCCACCGATTTAGAGGACTGCGAGGAGATATGGATTGGCGAGCTCCACGAATACATGTTGGAAACTCAGAGACGCCAGAATCAGGTTGCAGATTGGTTTGAGGCTACCATCATGGTAGGCAAGATCCAGGGCCGTTGCGCGCTTGATGACGACCTCTGCTATAGGACCGTAACTCGTTGACAGCGCAACAGATGTCACACTATTATGCAAGCCGGATCGCCAGAATACCGCTAGCTTCTACCAAGGGGGGACAACGTACCTTCCATGATGATTATCGTGATACCTCGCCCTTTCCGGACTATCTGTATGAAGAGACTCGCGGGCACCGACGCAGATCTCGCAATGGCGCTGAGGATGCTGCTCACGAGTTGGAGAGGTCTATTCTCGGAGACTCCAACAATGCCCCCGCCTCTCGGATGCCAAAACAGCTGGGAAATGGAAAGGAGGCGAGCAAGCGGCTACCCTCGGATGGTGGTAGTGATCTTCCCAGGGATCTGGGTCCTGCTTCGAAGAAAAGAAAGATCGACTGCGAAGATGGTCATCCCGACAGTCCGGACCCCTTTCCGGCATCATCAACTCTTTCCAAAAGTAAAGGTAAAGGCAGACAGAGGGAAGCCAGTCCGGACAGTACATGTGCAATTATGAAGTCGAAGAAAAAACCTCCAAGGAAGAGGCTGGGTCTAGACCTTGAACTCGAGTTGGCCTCTCATCCGCTCTCTATTTCAGGAGATATAACACCTGCGATATCTATATCCCAACCACCCTCACCAGCCCCTACCGTGTCCGGTATCATCTACGAATTAGAGGAAGAGATACCCCCTTTGAGAAGGGCCAAAAAGGTCGATGAGCCGACGATGGTTAAGCGAGTCAAGACCTTGGAGGAAGCGCAGCGTAAAGTGTGGACAAACATTGCCAGAAGGGACATTGCAAAGGTATGAAGCAAATGGTCTAATCATCTCTTTTCCATTCTGCTTACCGGATCTGCATAGGTTTACAAATACCAGCTGTTGGGACACCAGGCAAGACAATCGCAGATGGAACGCATTGCCAAAGTCGCTTCGCTTCAAGCACGGCGGCCATTTACAAGAACCGCGAAGGCCAACAAAGACCTACAAGCAAAAGCTAAACGTCTTATGCGAGAAATGCAGGTATTCTGGAAAAAAAATGAGAAGGAGGAGAGAGACGTCCGAAAACGTGAACAAAAGGAAGCATCGGACCGTTTGAAGGTCGAAGAAGAGAAACGGGAGGCTGCGAGGCAAGCTCGCAAGCTCGAGTTCCTGATAAGTCAGACAGAACTGTATAGCCATTTTGTTGGAAGCAAACTTAAGAGTGAGTGGTTTTTTTATGGACATGCTGTCGACATTATTGACGTGCACTAGCTACGGAAATCGAGGGCGATGTTGATGCTCTTCCTGTCCCGGCGGCCTTGAGAGTGGATGATGTAGATCAGAGGGCGCTTGGAGAGATAAACTTCGATGACGGTAGAAACATGAGTTCAGGACCCATCGACGTGCTGACTTGATTTTCAGATGACGAGACGAACTTACATAGGCATGCCAGATATAATGCTCAAGAAGCAATCACTCTAGCAAAAGAACGGGCACAGCAGTTCGATACCCAAGCTGCACTGGAGAGAAAGACAAATGAAGCACTCAGGCTAGCAAAAGCTCAAGCGCACATCCACGATGCAAGCGAAAGGATTTCTTTACCAGCTTCAGAGACTCCACTCGTCGACTGTACGTAAAGCAAAAATTTAGACAACAATTTCTTACCAGTTGTTGTATCAGTTGATTCCGAGGAACTCAACTTCCAGAATCCCACGTCCTTAAGTGGACAACTGACGGTTGGGCAGCCAAAGATGTTGATGGCTCAGCTCAAAGAGTATCAATTGAAAGGTTTGAATTGGTTAGCTACACTATATGAGCAAGGCATCAATGGTATCCTGGCCGATGAAATGGGTCTTGGGAAGGTGTGTGTGCATTATCGCCTGGACTAAAAACCCTTTGAACTCGGGGCCGATAGACCGTCCAATCCATTTCGCTGCTGGCATACCTTGCGGAAACCCATGATATTTGGGGACCCTTCCTCGTGGTTGCGCCAGCATCAACACTTCACAACTGGCAGCAGGAAATCACCCGGTTTGTACCTGCTCTCAAAGCTTTGCCATACTGGGGCAACGTCAAAGACCGAACCACTCTCCGAAAGTTCTGGAGCAAAAAGGAAATTAGCTACAACCGAGATGCACCCTTCCATGTCCTTATCACAAGCTATCAACTGGTAGGCAAAAGCCTCGCATTCTATTCTTTCCAAACCTTCATTCTTTTCTAGGTTACTCAAGACCAGCAGTACTTCCAGCGTGTCAAATGGCAGTACATGATTCTAGATGAGGCACAAAATATCAAAAACTCCTCAAGTGTACGATGGAAAACACTACTAGGATTTCACTGTCGCAATCGGCTGTTGCTTACGGGAACACCGATTCAAAACTCCATGCAGGGTAGGCATTCGTCTCATCCATATCCTAGCTTGAACCCACATCTTTTGTAGAATTATGGGCGCTGCTTCATTTTATCATGCCTAGTCTATTCGACTCGCATGATGAATTCAACGAGTGGTTTTCCAAGGATATCGAGAATGCGGCAGAGAACAAGGGAAGTAAACTGAACGAGCACCAGTTGCGGCGACTCCACATGATTCTTAAGCCATTCATGCTTCGACGGGTAAAAAGGCATGTCCAGAACGAACTCAGTGAAAAGGTAGCTTTGCTACTTTTTTTTCTCGCCCCGTCCCCCGTCCCCCACCCCCCCACACTAATTTGCTTCTCCCAGATTGAAAAAGATATTTTCGTCGATCTAAGTGCCAGGCAACGCGCCCTGTATAATGTCCTTCTTGCGCATGTATCAGTGGCGGACCTTTTAGCAAAAGCAGCCAACCTAGGCGACGTAGATTCTGCACGGTCTTTGATGAATCTTGTAATGCAATTTCGCAAGGTGTGCCATGCCATCTTCCTTCTCCCTGATTGCTTCCTTACTGCACTGACGAGGTATGCAACCACCCTGAACTTTTTGAACGAGCCGACGTGGTAGCACCATTTTCGTTCTCAGCTTTCGGCCGCTCGGGACCATTAATACGGGATGGCGACTTTATTTCTCTGTCTTATTCAACACGAAATCCGATCGAATTCTCGATTCCTAAACTCTTCTATTCCGATGGCGGCCTTATGAACAAGCCATGCAACAACGCTTTTTCTCACCTGCAAAAGAGTTGCTTCGCCAAGATGTTTAACGTATGGTCGACTGACTGGATACATAAATCATTGTCCGACGGACGTGAGACACTATCTGCATTTTCGGAGCATTTTGATTCTTATCTTGCTCTCAGGATCATCTTCCTTTTCCTTCCTTCGAATGTGTGACATCTCTCCAGCAGAGGCACACTCGCTTCATACCGCCCCACTGATTCGCAGACGACTACTAGCAGTTGCGGAAGAAGTGAAAGCTGTCGATGAGCTGCCCTTTCGCCTGTGAGCACCATCTTCCCTGCACTTAAGCCCTTCTCAATTGTTTCAAGGGATGCGGATTTCGTCGCTCACTCTGCAATTTGCCCAATGGAAATGGTATTATCGCCCCCTCTACTACGAGTCGATGTTGCAGACAATCTACCTCACCTCCGTTGCATCTCCACTTCAGCATGGTTGCAATCCTGCCTGTCCCGACCAGAACTACGGTGGTTTGTCCCTCCCGTCGTCGCTCCTCCCATCACGCCACATTGTCTGGATCGAACATTCCTGGAATCCCAAGCCCAGTTACTTGAGGGGCCATTGGAATCCCTTGCGTTTTATGGATTGCCCCTTCATCTCCACGACTCAAAGGCTGCTCTTGATTTTTACAGGGTACAGATACCGGCCCTTCCCCTGAATGGTCTACTTGGTACTTCGTCCGCAAACCAGCTACCAATGTCAACTATGCAGGTTCCCGAAGCTAAAAGACTCATCTATGACTCAGCAAAACTCGCTCGTCTCGACTTGTTACTTCAGGAGCTGAAGCTGGGCGACCACCGCGTTTTAATATATTTTCAAATGACGCGGATGATGGATCTCATGGAAGAATACCTTATTTATCGTCAATACAAATATCTCCGCCTTGATGGATCCTCGAAGCTCGAAGACCGCAGAGACATGGTGATAGACTGGCAGACACGGTTGGTGTTCCATTATATCCACTACCCTCTGGAGCTTAATTATGCTATCATTAGGTCCGATATATTTGTTTTCTTGCTTAGCACTCGAGCTGGCGGTCTTGGCATTAATCTCACTGCGGCAGATACTGTGGTTTTCTATGACCACGACTGGAACCCGTCCAACGATGCACAGGCAATGGATAGAGCCCATCGCCTAGGCCAGACTCGTCAAGTGACTGTCTACCGCTTGATCACAAAGGGTACCATTGACGAACGCATCGTTCAATTAGCGAGGGTTAAGAAAGACGTTAGTTTGTCTTCACTATCTATCTCGGAGAGCTGTCTCACGTCTGTCTTCAGGTGCAAGATATTGTCGTAGGGAATAAGAACCTCACCGACGTCACGAAACCAAGCGAAATTGTCCAATTACTGCTCAACGACGAAGAGCTCGCCACGCTGAAGACTTCAAAGGCTTCCGACCTACCCTGCAATAACGGCTCGATGAGCGGAACGGCTGCTCAAGACCTTTGGAACGATGAGGAGGATAATTTCTTTGGGCATGCGGCACCCCTCGCACCACCTTCTGCTCCTGAAGCGGAGGAAAACGGAACTCCCATTCCCTCCAACACCCGGGGAAAGAAACGCAAGTCAGGAGTAAACCATAGTTCTCGTGGACGCAAACCAGCAGGTAAAAAGAAAGCCAGCAGCACATTTGAAAGTCTTGCCGCTGGTGTATAAGGACTTCAAGTATATGATGGTCGACTCTTGGATTACATGTACTTGGCTAGATTCCTTCCAATGTTACGATATCATTCGTCGATACGTATGTACTGGCATCGTTAGGGCATTTCACACCGCCCAACTTTTGATTAACCTTTCGTCAAACTTTCCGCCAACTTCACATCGATAGTTTGCCCATTTTTTGACCCCACAGCGTCAATGACACGTCGATTCCTCCAGCCTACAACTAGAAAGAAAAAAAAAATCCCTCGTTGGCCGGGGCCGTCCGATCCGTCCTCAAGCTCGCCATAGTTTGTAGATCTGCTTGTTTTGTCTCCTGGGTGTAAAGTTGGGCAACAAGTTGATTGAAAGTTGACGAGAAGTTGGATGGTGTGAAACGCCCTATTAACCAACAGCAGCATCCACCCCATGCACACAAGACCTCGCCACTTACTATCACGATCGAAACTGTTAAGCATGAACTGAATTCTTTCAGCACCTTCCGACTTCTCGCTCCAATCCCCAAACCTAATCTATTACAAAGGATCATACCCAGTAAGTAGGAGAGGCAACCGGAAGCTTCAACCTCCCACCAGCTTGGTTCGTCTGCGATGGCGAAAAAAAAGAAAACCCAACTAAAGCCGGTTTCGCGCGGTTTCGCGACAACATCTGTGCCTAAAAAGCTTGCCCCTATCGAAGTCCCACCAACGGACATGCAAATTGAGCGGGCGAGAGTCGAGGTAAATGATGGACCAGAGGATACCTACGTCGCTTTTACGCCCGCTCGGGAAGACGACACCGAGGAAATGTTGATGCAGAGTCTCGTTGACAAGTTGCAAGAGAAGACAGAAAAGGAGATTACTAGGTACGGGTATGCCATGAATCCAACAGGTTGTATTTGAGCTGATTTCCATGAACTCATAAGAACTTTGAAGGTATTTATCTGTTGTTCTGCCTGCATTTCCATGTCTCATGACAATGTGAGGCAGTCGAAATGGACCGCCGATTCTCGCAATGTCTTCCCATGCTCGACCTGGACGGGGGGTTGGTGGACCGCGTTATCGAGCTGGCTATAGAATGCCAGAACTTAGGCGATAAAAAGGACGGTAAGAAAACCACTAATAAGCGCATAATTGGACCCTTCAAATTTTCTTATCGTTCTGATAGGGAAAAAAAGTCTAGAGGAATCCGAAGACAAATCTATCAGTCGTCTTGCAGTAACATATGGAGTTTTGAGGCGTCTGGGATTTTTGGATGACCGAGTAATGGAATGTCTGTATGCCATAAAAGGAGTAGACCTGGATGAAGCATATGATTGGGTGAGTTATGGCTTTTGGGATGTTATATAGAGTATAACCTGTCTAAATCATATTGAGCTCTATTTACACTGCACAGAAAACGAGATAACGCACTGTATGTTTCTGGTTGGTGTCACCCTTTTTTCTGTGAAATGCTGACGTCCATAGGTATCTCTGAATCACCTGAACTGAAAACTCCAGAAACTCCACGGATGCCCCCAACACCCTCGGCGCCTCCACAATCCACCATTACACCGGTTTTGAGTACCAGGCGATTTTATCTTCAACCCGATGTTCAGACATTTACACCGTCACAATCATTGACCTCTAGTCCTTCACCAGGAGAAGATCGACCAGATTCAAAACACGTTGATCTCAAGGCACATATCTTATCCACATTTGGCGTCTTGGAATCTGGTCGCGATTCGCCAGAGATCGATAATCCTACTGTCTTATACGTTCAAGCGAAACTAAGATACGAGGGCCTCGTGGCTGATCGACATCATGGAAAAACTATTGACATAGGTGAAGTGCAGGCCCTCCGCAGGCGGATAGAAGTGTTCAAGGCAAGTTATTTTTTCGACGAAAGGGAAGCAGAAGAACATTATCGGATCGAACGTAAAAGAATCGATGCCACTGCATTGCAGAGCCGTCTATTAGGAGAACTTCCCAACGTTCCCTCCCAGCATCCGACCGTCGGTCTCCTGACAACACGACCAACCAGTCCCCGAGAGCCAAGGCCATCCACGGTTTCGCCCGATATCTTCGATGATGATAGCGACGAATCGTCGGGAGGCATCTTCCATCTTCTAAATGAAGATATAGAAGCAACGATGATTACTCAAGGGGTGGCAATAACAATCCGCGATATGGCACTGCCTAAACATTGGTCTGGTCGCACACCCAAGGTCTTCTTGAAGGAAACAGTCTCAAAGGCTGATAGGTATGCGGCAGTTTCTTACAACATCATATCAGGGACCAGTCGTGCCAAGCGTGCTGCTGTTAGGATCATGTGGGAAGGGCAAAAAATAGACGAGTGGCTCATGGAGGATACGGCGTGCTATGATGAGGAACAGGCAGAACAGTTCATTGCCACTGTGGCGCTTCATGCCTTGACTTTTCCTCTGACCGAGGGTTTCGCAGCGACTTTCTCATCGGCCTCGGGTGGTCAAACCTTCTTCAGATTATTACCTACCCTCCATCGAGTCCTTTGGGATGAACTAGAAGCCACCAGGAAGGCAAGGGCCGACACAATCAATCGTGCTATTTGGCTCAAACTGCGTTCTGTTTTGGTAACAAAGCTGGAAGTCGATGATAAGGTGTGGAATACGATGACAGACGTTCTTTGCTCCGCTGATGAATGCTAGATCTATGGGAAAAATGTCAAGCCAATTCCTGATTCCGAACGTACACCGAATCTAATACCGTCGTTTGCGCCCATCGAAAATGCCTGCGAGCACCTTGCTGTCAGTTTCAAGGCCCGGCAGAGTACCGCAGAGTACCAAGCCATGCTTGCAAGTAGTGTTTATTGAGCCCCATTTCTGTATTGACCCTGAAATAGGAAAAACGTAATCTGTTGCCGATTGCGGAGTATCGCGAAAAAATTATCCATACTCTTGAAAAAGCGCAGGTTCTTGTGCTAAGCGGCGAAACTGGATGGTATTACGTTTCTTGATCCTCATCCAACTTTCCCTCACCCGGATTAAACAGCGGCAAATCCACGCAAGTACCCACATTTATCCTTGAAGATCAGCTTTGCCGTGGAAAGCCTTGTAGAATCTACTGCACAGAGCCTCGCCGGATCTCAGCGATTTCGCTGGCTCAGCGTCAGTTTTGATTTCACCTGTTTCTGATGGAAAGCAGCGTTCAAGTCTAACTTCTAGGCGTATCTCGCGAATTAGGAGACCCTCCGAACGCAGTTGGAACGCCCAATTCCCTTGTTGGATACTCTATCCGGCTGGAAAGCAACATGAACCGGAACACCCGCTTAGCTTTCGTTACAAACGGTATCGCACTGCGAATGTTGGAAGGTGGGACTGGCCAAGGAACGGCCTTTGATGAGATAACTGTGAGTCTTCAAACAACTTTTCTTGGAATTCAGAACGTTGATTTCGTGCAGCACATCATCATCGATGAGGTTCGTCGCGAATTCAACATCTCCCATGTATGGTCATGACCAATGATCAAGGTTCATGAACGCACGATAGAGTCAGATTTTCTGCTGATAGTCCTGAAGTCCCTATTGGCTCAGCGACCTGCTCTAAGGCCAGTGTTTCTCCTTCCATTGGAGGCGAATTCAAAACATCACGTTTACAGGGTCATATTGATGTCTGCCACAGTTGATGCAGAGAAGATTTCCGACTTTTTTGGCGGATGTCCGACGCTCCATGTTCCTGGTCGTACATTCCCGGTCAATATACAATTTCTAGAGGACGCCGTGGAACTCAGTCGCTGGGTAATTTCTGAGAATTCGCCTTATGCAAAGCGTCGTAAGCTATCGATGTCTACTCTTCGCCTAATGCATGCCAACGATGCATTATATCAGGTCATGATAAGTTCTACCAGGCGAAACTCCGCCAAAACTGGACAGAGGAGATGCCAGAACGGGATGACGACGACGACGAAACCATGCAGGAAGCTGTCAAGCTTGAGAAGCGGTATTCAGCAGAAACTACCGCCACCCTCAACCTTTTGGATGAGCGTTTGATCCCCTATGACCTCATCCTGCGCCTATTAGAGCGTATATGTTTCGAAGATGTTCCCCACATGAGGTACTCCGTGGCTATCTTGATCTTCATGCCAGGTTTAGCAGAAATCCGGCGCTTGAACGATATGTTGGTTGATCATCGGTCCTTTGGATCTGACGATATGTTCAAGATCTATCCCCTCCACTCAACGCTCTCAAGCGAGAATCAGAATGCGGTATTTGACATCCCGCCACCTGGCAGCAGAAAAATCGTGATTGGTAGGAACTCCCTTTTTTGACCAATAACGAAGAAAACACGTTTCATACGTGCATGTTCCAGCGACCAATATTGCGGAGACTGGAATCACTATACCAGATATAACATGCGTTATAGATACCGGCAAACATCGCGAGATGAGGTATTCCATGCTACTTATCACTGTCAGTCACCATAGAACCGCTGACACGTCTTGTCCAGATTTGATGAAAAGCGACAGATCAGTCGCCTTGTAGAAACCTTCATCGCCAAAAGCAATGCAGCACAGCGGCGAGGACGAGCCGGGCGTGCGCAACATGGCCTTTGTTTCCACCTCTTTACCAGACTTCGGCACGATACTCAGGTAATGACGGGTTGATATTGTTGCTACTTCCATGCACGATAATTTACTAACATTATCTTAGATGGCAGAAACCCCATTGCCGGAAATGTTACGTCTAAGTTTATCAGATCTAGCGCTTCGCATTAAAATAATGAAATTCGAGCTTGGTTCATCTATCGAGGATGTCCTTTCGCATGCGCTTGACCCTCCGGCATCCATCAATATACAACGCGCAGCATCGATGCTGGTCGAGGTGCGTAGTATTCTCATTTAACGTGGACATCTTAAAACGGATAGAAATATCTAGGTTCGAGCATTAACACCGTCTGGAGACATCACACCAATGGGCAGATTGCTCAGCAAGCTCCCAACAGATGTCCATCTGGGAAAATTCCTATTAACCGCGACCCTATTTCGCTGCTTAGAACCAGCCTTGACAATTGCAGCAGCACTGAACTCAAAATCTCCTTTCGTTACCCCTCTCGGATTTGAACGAGAAGCTGATCGAGCCAAGCAATCTTTCAGAACTGGTTTGTTATCTCATATTCATCGAGCTCCCCATTCAGGCGAACATCTATTTCAGAAAATTCGGATTTTTTAACCATCCACAATGCCTTCGCGAGTTGGCGCCGAGCTTGTAACAATCCAGGCTATGGTCGAAAATTCTGCCGGAGCAATTATCTCAGCCATCAGGCTTGTTAATAATGCCTTGTCTACATTTCGATCCTAATGGTAGTGGTTGCAGAACCTACAACAAATTGAAGAACTTCGACAACAGTTTCTAGGGTGATTCTCTTCTCAATCGTATTTGCACGACTTCTGCTGATCTCTATCTAGGTATCTAATAGACTCGTCTTTTATTCATGTGGACACATCATATATTTACGAACTTAACCGGTTGTTATCTTGCCTACTTCTTTTCCTCGATCGCTCAGACATCTTTGTATAGGACTCGTTATGGCAGAGGTCGGACTCGGTTTATCACAATTCCATCTGATCTAGATATCAACTCCACAAACATTGCGCTCGTCAATGCTGCCTTGACTGCAGGATTATTTCCGAAAATATTGGCCGTTGACCGGACGAACGGATCTATGCGCACAATTTCGAACAACCAACAAGCCTTCTTCCATCCATCGTCCGTTAATTTTGGGAGAAAATCCGTTGATCTAGGGGTGAAACATCTAGCGTATTTCACTCTTATGTGCGCTTCAATATGTTCCGTCTTGGTTCCGTCCCAAAAAATCTTACTGGTCTGGATGGTTTCAGGCACTCCAAGAAGTTGTACGCCTGGGAAACGGGACCCGTCGATGACATTTCCATGGTATTGCTGTGTGGGGATTGCGATTTCAAAGTGAAACTTCAAAAAGTCTCTTAACTATTGATGAATGCTGACAATATCTAGCTTATCTCTAACTCGGTTTTCATCGACAAGAAGATCAAATTCAGAACTTCACCTAAAGCCAACATTGCTCTCAAAATCCTGCGCAACCAATTTGGCTCCCTTCTTGCGAACCAGTTCCGCGGCAAGACCCTTACTAAATTTCAGGTTCTATGGCATGAAGTCGCGTTGATGGCTCTTGGAAAAGTGAAAGAGGAAACATCCCACATGGCGATACAGACAATCGTGCCAAAACTAACATGCATATGATAAATATCATGACAAGGCTCACAAATACACTTGGTCATAATCACTTTTGATAACCGACTGCAGTTGTTTCACATCAAAAGATAGCAAACGTATTAATTAAGGCTCTAATCTTCTTCATCCTCTTCACCAGCACCACTGTCGGTGTCCATATGAGCGCGTTAGTAAAGAAGATGTTAGGAACGTACGCAATGTTGTAGAAGCGGAGTTGATAGTTATCCTTTGCTGAGGCAACGACACTTGGCAAAAAACGTCCACATCGACGAGGGAAAGGGAACGGGTTGCTGCTCACCGTATCCAATCTCTAAGACTGTTCTTCTTCAGGAATTTCTTGGTAAGGTATTTGAGATAACGCTTTGAGAATGGGATATTTGAGGTGACTGTAATTTTTGTGTTGCCTATGCGCCCAATTCACAACAAGCGGTGGGATCTGGGCTAGGGGACAGACCATCACGAACAACCTTGACGTTGTCACCAAGCTGACCCGCTTTACCATCGACCTTTATGCGGTCATGAAGAAATTTTTCAAAGTCAGCACCGTCGAAGACACCATCGGCAGCAGGTTTGGAGTAGTCGATGACGAATTTATGTTTGGTAGTGACGGGCTTTCCGGTGGCAGCCTTGGGCTGCGAGTAAAGAAGCCGGCGTAAGCCTACTGAGAAGGTAACTCAGCAAAGCGGTACCGGTGCTACTGACCATCGTATAGAATGTTGAGGATGGGAGGACGATGGTGTAGGAAGGTTTTCTGTGGACGGATTGTACTGTACAGTCAAAACAAGGTTTGTCCGGCAATCTCCGCTTCAGGCATGTGGATCATTTATTGTGGAATTCAAACTCCGATCATTGTCTGGAACAGTGAGCCCGATCTCCCGAACATCAACACCGACGAACATGGCCGCTTCACTAACGCGCCAACAGGTCGCCTCTGCTCAACTCCAGGGAGATTTTTCAATCAAGTCTGAATCCAGCGCTCCCAAACTTGACACCTCCCAATGGCCTCTGCTCCTCAAAAACTACGACAAACTTCTCGTTCGGTCCAGCCACTTTACTCCAATTCCCTCAGGTTGCAGTCCTCTGAAACGTGATATCACGTCTTACATCAAGTGTTACCGATGTCCTAAGAGATTTCATTTCTTTCTGACTCCATTTTAGGTCTGGTGTCATCAACCTGGACAAACCCTCGAATCCGTCGTCGCATGAAGTAGTAGCATGGTTGAGGCGGATCTTACGGGTGGAAAAGACTGGCCACAGTGGGACACTGGATCCCAAAGTGACAGGGTGTTTAATTGTCTGCATTGACCGCGCAACTAGACTCGTTAAGTCTCAACAAGGAGCAGGTCAGTCGCTCACCACAATCTTGAACTTTATAAATCTAAAAACGAATTGAAGGAAAAGAGTATGTTTGTGTTCTGCGTCTGCATGCTGGCCTCCCGAACCCTGCAGCTTTGCCCCGTGCCCTGCAAACCTTGACTGGTGCACTGTTCCAACGACCGCCTCTCATCTCCGCTGTAAAACGCCAACTTCGCATTCGAACAATTCATGAATCCAAACTCCTTGAGTTTGACGAAAAGCGCAATCTGGCAGTTTTTTGGGTTTCGTGCGAAGCCGGTACTTACATACGAACACTATGCGTTCACCTCGGACTGCTGTTAGGTGTTGGCGGACATATGCAGGAGTTGCGCAGAGTGAGGAGTGGGGCCATGTCAGAAAATGATGACATTGTCACCATGCATGATGTAATGGACGCGCAATGGTTGTATGATAATACCCGTGATGGTATGATTTTCCTTTTTCTTCCTATCTTCTACTTATCGGTGTTAATAGAGTCATACCTTCGTCGTGTGATTCGACCGTTGGAATGCCTCATGGTCGGGTACAAGCGTATCGTCGTCAAAGACAGCGCTGTGAATGCCGTTTGCTACGGAGCAAAACTCATGATTCCGGGACTTTTACGCTATGAGGCAGACATTGCTTTACACGAAGAAGTCGTGTTGATGACAACAAAAGGTTTGATTTTTTAATAGGCTATCCTCTTGCATATGAATGAACAGCAACTCAAGGGGAAGCCATTGCATTGGCCATTGCTCAAATGACGACCGTGGAGCTTGCAACGTGTGACCATGGCGTAGTTGCCAAAGTGAAAAGGTGTATTATGGAACGTGACACGTATCCTCGACGATGGGGGCTAGGGCCAGTGGCACTTCAAAAGAAAAAGATGGTTAAAGACGGTAAACTGGGAAAGCACGGCGAAAAGTTGGTGGGTGTCACACCGGCTGAATGGAGTCGCGATTACGTTGATTTTAATCGTGACGAGGTTTGTTCTATGACTTTTATCGCGGAATGGGTAACTTATGCGCGCCTTTCTCAGCAACCCACGGCGGGAACGTCAACCACTGTCCAGACAACGACCCCTGTGGCTCTGTCGACCGTTTTGGACTCATCGGTGACGGAGATCAGGTCACCAAGGGTGGAGAAGGAGAAGAAGCGGAAACGAGGGAAGGAGGATGGCGACGTGAGTGTGACTGTGGAGGAAGATGCTGAGCGGGCGGAGAAGAAGAAACGTAAGAAGGAGAGGAAGGCAGCGAGGGAAGCGGAGGGGAAGGAGAAGGCAGGGTAAGAGTTGTTTTGATGGGGGTGAGACTGATTGTCTCCAAGGGTAGTGTTTGATCGTTTTGAACCCTGCAGGCTGTGATTTTTCTGCACTGCCGGTTTCCACTGCGATTATTCCCATCAGCCGTTGCTCAGTACATAAATCAGACGATGATTTCCTCCCTTCCTTGCGGAATTTACTTGATTCCCCCACCACTCATTTCCTCTACCTCTTTTTAAACGCCATTCCACCGGCTGGTTTCTGGTGTGATAATGTCTTCCCGTAAAGCGCCCAAGCCTCTCCCCAAGTTTGAAATCGGTGCCTACCCCTCAGAACGTTCACCATACATTATTGATTCCTTTAACAGGTGATGACTATCAACTCCTTCATGCCATCGGTGAAGGAGCATATGGCACAGTAGCTGCTGCTCTGCATAAACCAACTGGCCGCCAAGTTGCAATCAAGAAAGTTCTCCCTTTTGATCACACCTTGTTTTGCCTCCGAACCCTCCGAGAATTGAAGCTCCTCAAATTCTTCTCAGAAACATGCGTGAACGAAAACGTACATATCTGCCCACAGCATATTCAACGAGGCAATGACCATACTTCATTAGATCATCTCTATCTTGGACATCATCAAGCCTTCCTCGATAGATTCTTTCAAGGAAATCTATTGTATGTGGATGCTATCCTTTCCGAAACGTAGATTTCAATTCATTCTTTATAGTCATCCAGGAATTGATGCAAACAGACTTGCATCGCGTCATCAGGACACAACACTTGACGGACGACCATTGCCAAGTAATCGTCGTTATCCATTACCCGTTTCATCAAATTCACCCCTCTCCCGCAGTATTTCGTGTATCAAACTTTGCGTGCCTTGAAATCAATCCACAGCGCCGATATCGTTCACCGTGACCTGAAGCCTGCCAATCTCCTGCTTAACGCTAACTGCGACCTCAAAGTGTGCGATTTCGGCTTGGCACGCAGTGTCAAAACCAGCGTTCCGGGGGGCAAGGAGGTGGGTTTGATGACCGAGTATGTGGCAACCCGGTGGTATCGTGCTCCGGAGATCATGCTCTCGTTCAAAATGTATACCAAGGCGATAGACATATGGGCCGTGGGTTGTATTCTGGCCGAACTTCTTACGGGACGGCCACTTTTCCCTGGTCGGGACTACAGTCATCAGCTTGACCTAATCCTCGATGTGATTGGGACCCCAAGCCTGGACGAGTTCTACGCGATCACCTCTAGGCGATCACGCGATTACATACGTGCTTTACCCATTCGTAAGAGACGCCCATTCCCGACTTTATTTCCCCATGCGTCCAAGGAAGCGATCGATTTTTTGTCCAAGACCTTGGTTCGTCCTATTTCCCCCGTTGCAAAAATACAGCTGACCCATGCCGTTATTTCAGACGTTCGACCCCAAGAAACGTCTCACTGTGGATGAAGCCCTTGAGCATCCGTATCTCTCTGCCTATGTAAGTCCTTTGTGATGGGCCTCTCCGTCAACATTCAAACCTCATGCATCGTAGCACGACCCCGAAGATGAGCCAGTAGTTGCCCCACTTAGCCCATCTTACTTCGAGTTTGATCGTGAGTTTTCAGCAACGCTGCCACTTCAGCTGTTTTCACTCGCCGCCTATATCACAGTGCATAAGGATGATTTGACGAAGGACCAGCTAAAGGAGCTACTTTACGAAGAGGTTCTGTCATTTGTGCCGTCCATTTAACGATATTTATGGTGAATTCTTTGGGCTTGAGGCTTGGGGACATGCGTTTAACTTACACATCAATCATCGCATCATGCACTTGTATTCTTCTGTTGCTGAATCAAGTGGTTATACATACATAGTTTGATCCTGATGGGCGGCCCATAAGTGATCATCGATCAACACTAGTAGTGCAAAACTCAAGTCTACGGCGGCTACAATCGTCCACCTGCCCAGAAACTCGTATTCTTATTTCCGACTCCCTCAACCCCGAAGTCTCCAAACCTTGTATCGCCTTCCAATTCGGTTCCATACATCGTTCGTTTCATCTGCGGGACTTCTACTGCTGAGCCTTTCGTGCTTGGACCAGTCTCTCCCGCGTTTGAAGTCGTGACAATTTTTGTCACTGATTTGGTCTCAGGCACAAGATACGTTAATGCATGAGGATCGATAAACCCTCCACTCAAATTTGATCCCTTGTGTGATCCCGACAAACGGGATGAGCGGCCTGGAGGAGGAAAACCAAACGTCTGGAATGGGTCTGACCGATCCGCTTGCTGCTGGCTAGAGGATGAAGCTTCTTGGATACCTGCCGGAGATGGCGATTGTGGTGGCTCAGGATATGGAAAACTAGGCATGAATATATGATTTGAAGGCCCCGAGGAGGTGGGAAGATGTGAGAAAGTGAAAGGCTGTTGATTCTCAGCGGCATATGCGGTGCTCGTGGGGAAGCGTAAAGGGTTGGAACCCAAGCCTAACCGCGGAGAACGCGAGGGGTGATCAGGTGGAGGAGCTTCCGAATGTTCTTCCAATGGTTGGTTCGAAATTTCGAAGGTGCCGTGTCCAAACGGACGTGACACCGCGAGACCGTCCTCTCCGTCATCCTCGCCTTCGTCGTTCTCCCTCTCTACCGACTGCGATTCTGTTTTTACGCCGTCTGCTTCCTGAGATAACTTGGGTCGTTTCCTAGTGGGCTTGGATTTATCGCCTGCCATCTGGTCCTCTTTGTCATTATCGCTGACCTTACTTGTTGTTGAATCGCGGTACCGCTTGCCGAGCAATGTCGGGCCTGTCTGCACGGAGAACTGGACGGCAGCGTGTGAGATAAAGGAGCTGGGAAGCTCCTGCGCGCTCATTCCAGGAGTAAGAGGATCGGGAATGAGAGCGTCCCGTCTTGAGGACAGACTGTCCTTGAATTGTTTGAACTCTATCTCCAAAGCCACCGCGGACGCCGCTTGAGTGCGAAGGTCCTGGACGACTGCTTCAAGCGTTTCTAGTTTTTCCCTCAAGTTGCCTATCTCGTTGGCCTGGGCTGTGAGTAATCCTAGATCTGTTCTCAGGGTATTGATAAGTTCCACTCCTGATTTAAATGACTTCATTTGTTGGTGTAATGGTCGTATCTTGACGAAAAAAATGAGTATGCCGGATAATTAACGGGAGCACGTAGCCTTACTGCATCGGCGACATGCTTGTCAACGGCTGCGAGCGACACCAAGGATGAATTTGGAATTGTAACTTCTGCTGGGGCTTGCGGGGAAATGTCGCTGATAGGAATGTCACTTTGTGGGCCACCTATATCTGAATGAACGGCTTTCAAAAGTATTATATGATGTGATAGACCTTGACTCAGACCCTGCGCTTCCTGTTCTGATTCTACAAGACATCAGATTGCTGATAGAATTCTTCAAGTTCAACGCACGACACACCTTCTGGTATAGTCGCTTCTGTTGGTTGCATAGCCCTGCTACTCCTCCCCTTTTTATTTTTTGAAATGCTGAGTGATTGTGTAATGGCGCGCGGACCAGCGCCGCCTACGGCCTTGGGTCTTCCGACTCCTAATCTCGTTTGTTCGTTCGCCTTTCTTGAGCGAGTTGCACGTGGAATAAGGTTCGGTTTGGAATCGTCAATAGCAAGCACCACTTCCTGCTGCTCGTCGTCCGATTCGTGGATCACGATTGAACTGACGCGGCTAGGACCAGCTCGACTAGATTGGCGGTTTGAAACTGATCGGCGGGTATGCATGCTTCTCGAAACGGGTTTCCTGGAAAGAGAAATGAGATGACAGAAGGGGCATGGATGGAGAACTGACTGGGTTTCTACTAGCAAGTCAATGAGGGCTTCCGATTTTAGATTTGCTTTGACACCATAATCCTACAACGGTCGTCGACCCCAGTTTCCAAAAACTATGACCGACGGTACAGACCTTGCAGAGTTTTTGGAGGTCGATCCGCTTCATACTTTCTAGAGCCTTTCTGTCAGGAAGAGGAGCCATGATGATGGTCGGGTTGCAGGTAGCGGGATGGTTGGAATTGGGCCAAACAACGCGACATCACGTGACTCACATTCAACAATGTCCTCCTGGAGCCTTGACCAAGTTGCTAGTCATAATTCTATTCAGTGCGTCCACTTATATATCACCGTCTTACCTCTACAAGAATTCGACAGTTCTTGCTGGGTTGTGATCAAGAACCATGTCTATGATGTGACCGATTTCCTCAACGTTCGTGCCTCTTACACTTTCCAGCCAGTCCAGCTTTTTCATTTCGTATAGGAGCATCCTGGCGGCTCGAGCATTATTTTGAAATATGCGGGAGGCGATGCTACCCATGCCTATGAACAGATCCACCCTCCAGATGCTCTCGAGAAGAATCTACCTGCATCTAAACATCTTGGTCCATTGAGGTCCGATGATGCTGCCGTCATAACGCAAGCTCAGAAGAGCAGACGGAAGACAAAGGATGAGCTCAGACTCGAAGCTGCTTTTCGCCACAGGCCGCCTTTGAAGCAAATACTCAGCTTGGCCGACATGGAGGCACGTTCTTGGTTGACGCCTCACGGTGCCCTGACATTCATTCTACTTAGACTGTCGCAAGACAGATTTTATCCCACAAAGCGCTAGCATACTACTCGTCTGCTGCAGATGATCAAATATGTACACTCTGTTTCTCTTTTTCGACACCCAGCTGACATCGGCTTTCTAGCTTACGACGAGAACGCAAGGGCATTCACGAGGTTCTTTTTTCATGCGAGGGTACTGCGTCCAGTTTCGCGATGCGACCCGTCTACAACAATCCTCGGGTACAGATCCTCTATCCCTGTCTTCATCAGCGGGGCTGCTCTTGCAAAACTGGGTCACCCAGAAGGTGATTTGGAACCGCTGATCTAGCTGAGCAAGCTCAATGTGCGTCTTCCAGGCGAGGTTAATCTCACTCGAGGTGCAGCACAAACGTCGATCGTTCAAATGGTCTCTTCGAACGCATCATTGTCTTACGAGGATATCATGGCCGCTGCTGCTCCTTCCCAACCTCTGTTCTTTCAGCTTTATAAGAACGCCGATGACGGGGTTGCAAAAAAACGCGTCAAGGATGTGGAGCAGCTCGGGTACAAGTCCATATGGTTGACTGTTGATGCCCTTGTCCCAGGAAACCGGGAAAACGATATCAGGAGTCCTTGGATTCTGGAGGAGATGGAGTCGGGGCAAAGTGAGGTGCATGTCGATGGAGTAGAAGCGATCGAAAGTGGAGATGCTGGCCTTGGAACAGCTGGTGCACTCATAGCGAATACCGATTGTGATATGACCTGGGCAAAGGTTTGAAGAGATCATTGAGCCACTCGGTGTCGCTTCTTATGCATTTATTGTAGACGATTCCTTGGTTGCGAAGTGTAACGAACCTGCCTATTGTTATCAAAGGTTAGAAGTATCGTTTTACGCCTTTTTGGTTCTTCTGACTGTTCTTTTAGGCATTCAGACTGTCCAGGTGATTCTTCTATTTTCATCGGTAGCCGGTTATCAATCAGTATTATCTAGGACGCAGTGCTAGCCGCGGAAGCTGGAGTGGAAGGAATTCTCATCTCAAATCACGGCGGTGATGTTACGACAACATCTTCACCAGTGTACTTCCACTGATTTATGAACAGGCCGGCAGTTAGACTAGTACGTTCTATGTATCAGGCCTTTCTGTTTACTGAAACTTGGTATCTAGCTCCTTCCCACCTCTTGAGGTTCTGCATAGACTTCGTCACCAAAGACCCGATGTGTTTGAGACATTAGAAGGTATTGCCTTCTGAGCTGCTTGTTGCGTCATTTCTCAATGTTTGGGACAATGGTCCACAGTCTACATCGATGGTAAGCCTTTCGGTTTGCCAGACGTGAGTGAATCTCTCATGCATGCAGTAGGGGGGATACAGCGCGGGACAGGTGTCGTCCATCATCAACTATCAGGAAAGTATGGGATGTTGACTTTTTCTGTAGATATTGTGAAGGCGCTTTGCTTGGGTGCGAAGGCTGTCGGTCTGGGGCGACCATTCCTCTATGCACAGAGTGTACGGTATTTCCATCGGATGATTTGCCCTCTGCATGGACTGACTTGATCGACAGGCTTATGGAGCCCCTGGAGTTGTGAAGATTATTCAAATTTTAGAGCGTGAGATTGTCACTGCAATGAGGCATCTTGGTGCATCGTCTGTGCCAGACCTGGTCCCAGAAATGGTAACGGTTCCCTAATCAGCGAAAGGTGTGGGCTGATGGCAAAGAACGTAGGTAGAACGCGTAGACTGGCAGCCAAAACCGCGCTCAAAACTATAGGTCCACGGATAACACTGGGAAATTGACGGAACGATTGATACATGCTGCTACCCTTCTGTGACCTCGTGCTTGAGCTCTGATACCAACTGTTCGAGGAAGTTGACAGTTACTGGACGAACTACGCCCGTCAATGAAGTCCATTCCTTTCGCTCAACGAACGCCCACTTCCATGTCTCATGTAATAATATCTGGATTAGAGGAGGCCAAACAAACCTTGTCGGCGCATATGTACTTACCAGATATCGGACCAACTCTTTGTCAGAGGGCTCAACATATTTCCATTCTTCTGATAGAGGATTATGGTAGGTTGTGCAGAAGATGCGGTAGGAGTCGAGGGCGTATGGGCCGGTGCCTGGGAGGTGTGAGATAGGGGTGGCTGGGTATCTCCGACGCTTGACAGGGGAGTGCCATCTCGGATATGATGGGCGAAGGTCAGGAAGAATGGGTGGGTCTTGTAGATAGGCCTTTGATATGCTGATGAGGCGACGAGAGCGGATATTTTGTGTGCCGAGAGGGTGCAGGATGGATGTTAGTTCAGTCCGGTCGGCTGGATATCTTGGATGGTAACAACTGGCGTATTATAAGATGGTTCGCGAGCGCACCTTGCGACAAGGCCCAGGGGTCAGGCCACTTGTCCAATACATTCCAAAGAACGGGAATGGCCAACTTCGCAGACGTCTTGTTGAGGAGCGTAACTGCTATCAGCAACCTCCATGGGTCGTGTGCAAGGCATTCTGGAGAGGCGTCAGGCGGGGAGATACTACAGACTAGAAGCACCTTGAATGAGGACGGGTTTCAGGACGGCGAGCTGAGCAAGGAGAGGGTCGTCGACGTCAGCAGTAACGGACATGAATCACGTGAGTAATGTAGTTCAACTGAACTCTCGTCTCTCGGCGTCGTCGTCAACGTTGGATGGCTTTCTGTCGCAGATGTGGCGACATCGTCGCCGGTGTCCGCTGCAAATGCGGTGGCACCGCCGTTGGTCCGTCTTTTGTTCCCTCTGCGCCTGCCCCCGTCTGACATGCATTACAGCGCCAGTGGTTCCCTGGAAGCAGTCAGCGCTTGATCACAAATCTCAGGACAGATGGTCAAAGACATACGTTGAGAGACCCAAATCTCTCTCCCCCACCAGGCCGCCTGCTACTGGTCCACCACATCCACCGCCTGCGTCAACAAAGCGTTTCCCTCGCCCCTCAACCCTTCCAAACACTCACCCTTCTCGCGTCGGTGTCCTATCCGAACGACCCCCTTCACCGCTCAGACCAACCACCATCACTGTAGCCCCAGCATCAGACATACTTCTGTCCCTTGATCCAAACGACACAACCCTTTCCAAAGTCTACGGTTCAGTCCTCCAGCGACCGGAAACATTAGAGACTCATTCTTGTGCTATTTGTTCTTCCCCATTTCCCCCCGATGCCACTATATACCCAGATCCAGCAGCACCAAGTACATTCAGATATCTCTGTCGCCCTTGCTTCGAAATTAATGGAGGTTCAAAGGGAACCTGTCCTACTTGTTCGCGCCCCGTTCTCACCTTGAAGTCCGAAGGCGGTTTCATCCATGCCTCGGGTAGCTACTGGCACAAACGGTGCTTTAACTGCGCCGCATGTCGCAAGAACATCGGAGATGCACCCATGGTCGACTTTTTCGGAAGGCCATCTTGTTCTGACTGTTTCGACAACTGCCTCAAACGCGAGCCGATCACCCCCAAGAAAATTCCCTCTGCGAATATCAGCCCTCATATTGACAAGTCAAGAAACTCGACCGCCGTGGGGTCGGCGGGCAGGGCACAACAGAACAAGGAAGGAAGCCCTGCCATTGTCGAAGAACTCCAGCAGCGGCTTGGTATTGTCAAACAGCGCGAGGGAAGCCCTGCCCTTATTCAACGGTTGAGCTTGGCAGGACAAGAATCCGCATCTCGGGCTTCAATCTCGGCAAGGTATCATGACGGCGAAGCAAGTGCCTTTACAAATCAGCGCGAAGAAAGTCCGACGCCCCTTTACGCGTCTGTTCGGGAAGCCCGTAGCCTGGATTCCCGTTCACCTCCTGCCCCTGCATCTAGAAGCTCGAATCAAGTGAGATCGCAGACCACTGGCAGCCCTGCCCCTACTCAGAATGCTATAGAAGAAATGAAGCAACGATTTATGAGAGGTTCCTCGCAGTCGCCGCATCCAAACAGTTCTTCAAGAAATTCTCCCATGATTCGAGGCACTCCACCTTTGCATGTATCTCGCTCATCGACATCCTTGCGTGCTAGCCCAAAGATTTTCGTTCCCCAGTCCTCCGGCGAACCGATTTCTCCTCGTAGTCCATCGACACCAGATCTAATGTCTGACTTCTCTGACTCAATGACGCAATCCTCATTCTCCGATTCCCCTCCCACGAAAGACAGTAGTGTTGGGGATATCTTCAGGATCTCCAATAGACATTACTATAGCCCTCACTGCATCAAAGGGGATTACTGTGACGAAGAAGCCGCAGTTGTAGAAGAAACAGCCAGCCAAATGGGAACACCAACACGCTCTCCCGTGCTCAACACCAGCACACCAGTTTCCACTCCCTCAAGGGTTGAGACGTCTCCCCTTTCTTACATCCCACCGAGTGCCCAGCCTTTTTCTAAACAACACACAGAATCATCCCCCCCTAGCCTTTGTACAAGCTGTAAAGGAAATTTGTTCTCTATCCGCGAAGGAGGCAAATTTATTACGGTACCCTCGACTACTGCCCATTCATCACCGATGACCTATCATGTCCATTGCTTCAAATGCGTGATCTGTAGCGGACTGTTTGATGAAGCTTCCTCTGGCCATGCTGTATTCGTAAGGGCCAACGAAGGCGCATGCCATGTTCAAGTGCGTCCTATCCTATCCACGGATTCATCTTCTTATAATGGGGACCTAGTGTGCACCTGTTGAGAAAATCGTGATCAAGACAACACCGAGGTTAGTCGCGACCAGTTGCGACTCATTCCCTCCCTCGACTTCCTCGTCTGCACCCTCAAGGCCCTCTCCACAGTCATCTTACAAGTCATCTAGTCGGTTGGATTGGCCGTCGCGTCCTGCAGGCCCATCTACTTCAACGGCCTATCGTCGTTTTGGTAGCACAACCTCATGTCCAGGATGTAAAAAAGCTGTTTCTCCTATGGAACCTGGTGTGGTGCCAGGACCTCAAGGCACTCGTTGGCACGCACCCTGTCTCGTCTGTGGGGGTAAAAAGGTTGTCTCCGGTGCCTGGGGTATTTGGAAAGGTAGGGAAGAGAAAGCGAAAGGTGAGGCAGGCTGTGGTAAAAGACTGGATAGTGCTGCTAAGAGTACCGGGGACGGCAGCGTGTGGTGTCGAGAGTGTTTGGTAAGCTCTTGTCGACTATCAGCGAAAATGAATACAATCCCCCATATCGACTTTAGCTATTACTCGGTACGGGGGGGTCGCCACAGCGAGGACCCCTGGCCCCCTCACATACAGGTTCTGCCAACACACAGGTCCCACCGCAATTAACTGGTACTACGACTCTGGCCCGTCACTTCACCGGGCTTGGTGGAAATAGTGAGCCGCGGCTCCTCAAGCAACTTACCGGCGGAGGGTTAAGCCCCACTCGGAGCATCAGCCCAACTAAACAACTCGGAGGGTGTGGAGGACTGAGACCACGACCAAAGAGTGTCATTGGCATGAGGGGTAACAAACGTGTCGATGAAGGGCGAGGAATGTTTCTTGTGCGACAATTGACTGGCGCAGGTGGCTAGCTTGGCAAACTAGCCCCAAATCATTCGATGTTAAGTACTCTTTGGGATTTTATCGTTATCATGCATTCTTGGAACATTCGCAGCTGTGTACAAGTACTGACTTCACAATTGTACGTTATCAGATAGTCAATAGAATCGTTCTTGCGATCATCAATCATCAAGCGATAGTTAGGTGTGGTTGCCAAGGTTCACCTCCTACATCATCATCAATGATTGCTCATTCAGCCCATCCTTCCTTCACAACTCTACTGAGGGAACCAGCTGGAAACCGTCTTCTAACAGCTCCAGACTGCCTCTGTTCTTCTTTCTATCTATCATTCTCACCTGTCGCGGGTCCGACTCAATCCTTCTGCACTGAAGTCTGGCGGCCTTCACTCCTGTAGCCTGATTTCCAGAGTGGAGGTCAGCTATACCCGCTGGTCTGACGGGCCAGCAATTCTGCCACTGGCCAGGACCATGAAAAATGCAGCGAGTTTAAATGATGACCGCACGGTGTGTCACTAACCTTGAATCGAACCCACTTCACACTACTAACCTTTCTTTGTTGTTGGAGATTGACTCCATCCTAGGTTGTGTTCCATTTTTCTGTATCGGTATCATGGCGCTTGGTTCTTTCACCGTCATTCTTGTACTAAGGCGTGTGCACCTGTGCGGACCTTTTCCACATTGCCCATGTGTTTCATTTGCATCATTGACACACGCTGTAGTGCTGAATTATATCTCTATCTATCTTCGTTCTTTGCTTTCGTCGCGGTCATCCTAACCTTAGGGCAAGTCTTGGCGCAAGGTGTCACTGGAACACTTGACCCTAGCTTTCTTCAAGGCCTCACTATTGCCCGAGAAGTGAGCTTTGCACTTTCGGTGGGACTGAATTATCTGTTCCTCTGGCACTTTGTTGCACAACGCCCTCCTTGTGAACAATCGCCACGAGTTTCATCCACACATCTTCACAGTGCCAGCTGGAAACAATGGGGTCGTCTTGGTTTGGTGCTGAAGTGGAGCCTGCTAGCACTCACTCTGGTCATTCCAGTCTTACAAATGGTTTGGCGGATTTCATCCTTGAGGGCACGATTTCGCATGGTTTACATCGCCGATGCAACCATCGAGATCATCGTCTCATCCTTGTTCCTTTTGAAACTTATCCTCAACGCATGTCTATCTCCTCTAACACACTGGTGGCGACGCGTACGCCTATCTATCACACCTGCCCTTGCGTTGCTTATCAGCGTTGCTCTTGGCATTGGAAACGTCGTTGACCGTAAGCGATTCAACGTATTTTATCGATGGAAGCTTTTCTGATGGATGGTCACATAGAGATGTTTTCTGAAACGACACTTGGTCGATTCCTCCGTGCAGTCGAGTTATATACGCTCATTATTTACGGCTTGATTACTTCCTTTTCCAGTGTCTCGTCAAACGGACGAGATCCTCAAGATCTCTTTGTCGCTGATTATCTGGTAAAAATGGCGAACGCATCACCACGAGCAGCCCTACTTGGGCAGTCCACCTCGATATCTGATGCCCGAACGAATTGGCCATCCCGCGTGTCGACTCTGTCATGGATTCTCCCTAGCGATGTTCAACCCATGACTGCCAAGCAGGATATAGAGTTTGGTTTACCCTCCGATACCCGGCAGACGAGTGTGCAAATATCAAATTCGGGCCCAAATGTCCGTTCAAGGCAGCTTGCACCCGAAGCTACCTTCCGCACACTGCCCGGTGTTTTCTTGCCAAACGAGATGCAAGAAAACCTCCTGGAAGCCCGTCCACTCACTGACGCCTCAATATACTCCTACTATGCGATGGAAAGCAATTCACCTACTTCCTACCGCCTGCCACAAGCCCCCGCCAATCAAAATGGGACCAGCTCGCCCGTCTACGGACTAAACGGTATAGAGCGCGGGAACATTGAGCCTTTGAGCAGGAACTCTCGCACAAAAGACCTCTACGGTCGACAGGGTGAGATCAATTTCCCGAGGCGCTTTCCTTCCAAGTCAGCCGGAAAATTCAATGGAAGAGCAGTGCCAGCGTCTCTTCCATCCAGCACATCCCGACACTCGAACCCGCTTTCAGCAACCCCCTCTCTTGGACACAAACACGAGTCAGAATCCAGTCGCAGTGACTTTTCGCTGAGCAATTTTCCAGAACCTCCAATGATATCCGTCGGTGATTTTGGAAAAAATGCGAAACCTATGGAAAGAACAACCCGCCGGCGATCCCTCTCCATTCAGCTGCCTATCATTTCTGCGTTTCGAGCATCCGACAGTGAATTATCATCGTTACCCGTCTCCCCGGGCAGACTGAGGGCATATATGGAGTTTGGGTCAGCAGGGACGCAATACGATGTGACATCTTTCATCGGAGGTTAGTAAACCCATGATACTCCGTCCTTGCTGAATCATATTCCTCTGTAGGATTGACGTTGCCTTCCAGTAGAGACCCTTTTTCTGGCAGGATGACAGTGTCTAGCCATGTTGATTAGGAGGGGAACCGAGTGCAGTGAAGCAGGACTATGTACCACTAATGCTACGACCATTCTTATCCTCGGGTGGTAATATGTACTCTACTGCTCGTTTTCTCATCGACTTGAGGACGGAATGTCTCGCCTCACGAGTACTTGATAGATCGCACATTTGCAGCGAGCAATGACGTGACAGGCTCTTCTGTTGCCTGCCACCATGTCCAAGTTTCCGGACTATTATCAGCTGCTCGGCATCTCTCCGACTGCTACCCATGATGAAATTCGTCAAGCATACAAGAAAGAATCACTCAAGACACATCCAGACAGGCTGTCCAACGCTAGTGCCGCTGAGAAGCAGCGTGCTACAGAAAGGTTTCAGGTGCGATGTCCCGCCGTAGTTTGTGGTTTGGATTAACTTGAACAATACGTAGGCGGTAGCAGATGCATACTATGTCCTATCGGATCGTCAGCGTCGAACAGAATACGACGCCCTATACAAATCACGGTCATCCTCGGATCGCACTAATGAACCTAGTTCATCGTCAAGTTTCTTCTCCCAATTTGCTGGATTTTTCCGAGGTGCCAGTGGGGCAGCCGAGCATGAAGGAGGGCGACCAGATGCGGAAGGCGTATTCGCGGACGTGTTTGATGAGGTATATTTTTTACTGCACACCGAGACTAATATACTGAACATTCACCACAACAAGTTACTTCGTCCAGAAGTTGAGCGACATGCACCTTGGTGGAGTTATCTCGGGGCAGTATGCGGAGGTGGAGTAGGCTTCATCGTAGCAAATTTGCCTGGGTTAATGCTTGGTGCCTACGCTGGGAACCGTTTGGGAGCGGTAAGAGATGCTAAAGGCAAGAGTGTAGCTGCGGTCTTCAACGAGCTTGGTGGAAATCAAAAAGCAGAGGTGATTCTGTTCCAAACAGTGGCACTATACGAGACTAACAGGTCTCTTCCGTGAGATATTGCGTGCTTTGGCACTGAAAGTACTTGGATCCGCTTTATGAAAATCGGCGCTGAGGCCAACCAATCTTCCTTCCTCCAGTGTGAATTCATTGGAAACTAACCCAAGCAGATCAACTTGCTAGTTTATTAAAACCATGCATCCCAACAGTCTCCAGTGTTAGATAACTTAATGTCCCCTGAATTTCTCAGCGCCACGTCCCCTTCCCAATCATGGGAAGCTCTGTCCTGCCCTTGTCTTATGGTAAATCTGGACTACAGAGCACGATGTCCAAAAGAACAGATGGCCCCCGCCCCTCACATCACTCCCAAACGCCCGTTTATTGACTAATACTGTTAGCATGTTGGTTAACACCATTCAGGGGACAAATATATGAATTCGAAGGGGAATGTAGCTATGATCTGTAAAGCAGCCCGTGGTGAGACCCTCACGGCGAGAGTTGCCTACAGGGTGAGGCTTTGCAACAGACCTGCGAAGTGGAAAGCGGACAGTGCTGATTAGCACCAAAAAGGGCAGAACATGATTTTCGGTATGTTTTACGAATCATTGACAAGTAGATGTCTCATAGTGCCCTAGAAGCAATCGAGAACCCGTTGAAGTACAACAGAAAACCAGCCTTGCCTTCTGATTTGAAATATCCTTGGAACATTAATTGGAACATTAATCAAGGACTGACTTGTAGGCATTCTCGATCCAAGATACCTTTGGGTTCGTGCGAGGCTCGTGTCCAGGAGATATCTATTGTTCTGATTCAATTTCGAGGGAAGTTCCAGCAGGAAAACCTTACCAGGTTGAGCAATACATTGCCCACTCCACTAAGTATTTGATGCAGGGTATTGAAGTAACGTACAGTCTTAGGAGTCTTAGCACTCATCGAGTACCGCAATTCGGAGCATAGACTCATAGTCCAGGGTGACGAAAGTATGAAGTCGGCTTTGACGGGTAAGATATATAAAAAGGGGGTTGCCCTCGTACTCACAGCACAGAGAGGCGGCATGAAGAATCCTCGCCAGCGCTAAACATATTATGGGGCATGCAAGCAATGCCAAAGCTTCGTCTTCCTCAGGAAGTCTGCGACCAAGAATTAGAAGGAGAACGTCCCGCAGATAACTCCAAGCCTCGGCATGACGTAAAGGATCACTGGTTCTTTCCGTCTTCATGAGGTAGTGAGCAAAGGCAGCTGGAAGAGGGAATTGAACGTCGTGTGTGGACTCGAATTCGGAGAACCTACATGCTACTATGAAAATATTAGATGGAGGCCCCGACTGCATGGCTAGGTCATGCACGAAGCTATCACCCACAAACTCGGCGACCTCAATAACGGGAGACCTCTCCATAACTGAGAGCGTTGTCAAGAGGGCGTCGCTCATCATGGACGAAGAGCACCGATCGAAGCGACGTCGTTGCAGAAGATTGATGACAATTATAAGGAATGATGATACAGTGTCGTGCGCGACGAATTCTTCCGCTTCACTATACCATATTATAGATAGAAAATCAAGGGTGCATTTTGTAGAACGAGACGCAAGTGTAGTGCTCCAGGCATCTGCGAAGGACGATCCTCGGCAGATTTGTCTCGGCAAGGCCAAAGATATGTCATGCAATATACACAAATGGTGAGAGAAAGCGCACCTCCCAAGATCGACAATACCTAAAGGAACTTCTGTGTCTCCAAGACCTCCTGGTAACGGTATGCACTTACCTTGCTCCAACTTTGATTCATGTTGGAGGTTAGAGTTTGGCAGCAGGCCACAGAATATCTGACGTAGTTTCGGAGGTGCAACGAGTGTCAAACACTCCAATATAAGCTCCTTGACTGGAATAGTTGAGTAAAATCCGATATACGTGCAAAACAAAGGAGCATACTGTTTAAATCTTGCTCATTGTTGCCCAGCATGCAAAACAGACGGATCAGGCAGTGACAAAGTGCCTGAGTCTGACTCTCAGTCCGAGAATCAAAACCCTTTGAACTTGCCGTCAAGATTTGAATAGCCGTGCCACATAATTTGCGTAGAACGATAGCGAGCCAGGATAAGGCCGGTTCATCACACGAATGGCTCAGCTGTTGGAGATATGATGTTGCCTGATGTAATGCTTGCTAGATAAATGTAAGCGACATCATAAGGTTACTGGGTTTGCTATAATCACCATTGCGGCTGGGCCAAAGCTGACGTCTTTGGCTAGTAAAAGCTCGAGACGAACCTTGAAAGGTTGCGGGCACTCCGAAGTACAGAAAGGCGAATTCACATGATACAGCCATAGGATAGTCTGTCCTTGCTATAGACAACTAAAGGCTCTGAATGAATGCACAAACTCACCAAATCAGCAATGTACTCGACGTTTGCAATCCTTTGATCGTCCCAAGTTTTCCAACACCATGGCACTGTTCCTCCCCACCTGATTACAATGGTTTGCGCAAGGTCAAGGTGCTGGTAAGGCAGGATCGCCCGATTAGAGGTCCGAATGCTCCCGGTCACGATGAGCTGCACCAAAAATAACAGATGACTGAGACTGTGTGTTCTCATTGGAGATTGGTACACGTTCGTCTGAATTCTTCGCTGTGCGGTCTGACTGGCCTATGATAATCACTGTTCAGCAGAAGTACAGTTGTGATGTTGAAGCATTTGACCGAAAATAGAGATATTATAATTGCAGAGTTTGTTCGATCCTCGTCATCATATTCCAGTGTTGACGAGGTTGTGGTAAAGGTATTCTTTGTCGGGTGATTGACCCAGGAAAGGGTCACATTCATGATAACTTCTGGTGAAACCCTAAGGAGATATTGATTTGACGATCGTAAGGGAACGATATGGGGATACTTGGGATCAAGCCAGGATTGGCAATGCAGGAGCTGAGGCCTCATGACATGAACGGCGAATAAAAGTCTCAAAGCAAGACGTATAGCGGCACGGGATTGTGTTTGGGAGGCAATTATGCTAGGCATAAACTGCCATTGATCTCACGGCGGATGAATGTATAGTCTAGTAAAAGTAGCGATTCTGAACGCACCTGGCAATTGTGTAGCAGCTCGAACAGAATCCTCTTGTCTTTGGATGCGCATATATTCAGATCGGTGTGCCAAGATACTAGGAGAAAACCCAGCAGCAATGGTCATAGCAAGGAAGCTCAATTTCGCCAACAGAACATCCACCCAACAAACGACAGTTGATATGAGGGTGGTGTGTTTAACCGCTCGCGCGGCTAAATTTCTCGAAATTTTCCTATGATCAAAGAGTACGGACAAAAAAGCAGGGTCCACTTTTACAGGATTAGACAGTTGGCCATTGATATAACGTCCTGACGCACCGAGGAGAGGAAAGTAAGATAGGGCTCTGTCTTTATCGTCTGGCTTGAGAGGCACCTGGCAAGCCACATCGAGGAATTGGATGATGGCGCTCGACGCTCTGAGGACATCGCTGTGAAGGGTGGTATCCTGGAAAAAGGGTCAGATTGGGGGGTCTGGGGGAAGGAGAGGGGACTGACTGACTTTCTGAATCGCGGTTAGATCGAATTGCATGATCTTTTGTAACGCTAGTGGAACATCATCATTATGGTTTTGCATTGAAATGCGCACACGTGACGTCGACGGTACTCTAATAGAGAAATGTTGTGATGTCTGTTCCACATTCCAACCCTTCGTCGCTTTGCGAGAACACTCCCTCAAGAGCTTCCTCAGACTCGACAGTCTAGCAAGCGTCGTTCAGAGGACATCATATGCCTTGACCGAAAATTGAATACGCACCAGTGTGTCACAGAATTTCAGGTCTTCCCAACTCTCGTCCTCTTCCACTCGAATCGCTTGCAGCATTTCCCTTCTTACAGCTGAAATTCCACCTTGGATGGGACCCGCTCCTTTGTCATCAACCTTGCGGGCAGTAAGCTGCACCTCTCGCATTTCTCCTGCTGGTTTCTTCTCTTTCTTTATGACTGACACCGGCGCTGGATCGTCAGGGTCAGGCGGCGGTCCATCGTCAGATTCAGAGTCGTCGCCTCCCCGAGACCGTTTTTGTTTGCGCGTTTGTACGTCTAAGTAGGTCAGAGTAGGCCGAAGTTGGTGTGTTTGACTGATTGGATGGAGATGAAGCAGGCCTTTAGGATGGAGATTAGATTCTGCGCTATACTTTGAGAGGAGACGGACCTTCGCGAACGATCCCCAACATGTAAACCCCCCTTTGGTGTACCTCTTCACTTCGCATACGAACTTCACTCAGTCTAGGCTCATGCCCCTCGTTCTCATCGCCAAGTCCCTGATTCCTTTCTCGATCATCTTCGGCTTGGGCGGCACCCAGTCCTTTCGCCCGCTCAACGTTCCAAACGTCCGATCTCGAGTCAGCCGGGACATGGATCTCTAGTCGTCGTATTTGGGGTTTGATACGGGCCGTAATGTGCTTCCCACTTGCCAACGCAGACGGAGGAGCCTGAAGAGGCCGAGTCAATAGCGGAAATTGTTGGATGTGGATATTTGGTGAACGTCGGTTGGAGAAGTGGATGGGAAGCGAAGTGATGATTTCGTCGTCCATCGTCAAACGAGGCCTCCAGGTAGTTCAGTATATACTTACAAGTCTTGCACCATTCGTTCAATATAAACGTGACTAAGCCGCTCTAATAATGACAACGGACCACCTGCCAACATTCGAAGGATCCACCAAGGCCCCCATTTACGAGTCGAGCACCCAATTTCTCCATTGGAGATATTCGCCTGAACGGCTCACAAATGTCCGCGCGTCGCTTAACGCCACTGCTGTCACCGCTATTCGACACACATTGGAAGTCGAAAAGGTGCCTGAAGTCAATCTTTGTATCGCGTTGCTCATGGCTTACCACTCTTTAGCCAGGCTCGTCGTCGATTGTGTCATTTTTGACAGACGACGAGGAAATCCTGCTGGTAAAGCTTTACATCACCAAGATCGTGCAGCTTTGTGGTCTCTTCCGTTTTTCCGAGGAAGTCGAAGCAACCGCAATCAGCTACCTCAAACGTTTTTACTTGAAGAATACCGTCATGGATTGGCATCCAAAGAATGTCATGTACGTGTTTCTCTTGCTTATTCCTGCTCAAGTTCTCATTCGTTTTTCCAGGTTAACTGCGCTATTCCTCGCGACAAAAACAACAAATAATCCAATATCACTTGAGACATATACAGCTCACATTCCGAAAACGGCTCCTTCCGATGTCCTTGACCTTGAGTTTCTTGTGGCGCAGAGCCTGGGATTCGAATTTGCTATCTGGCATTCTCATCGGGCTCTATGGGGGATTTGTTTGGATGTTTATGTACGCTGCCCACGAATCTCGCGCGATAATTCAATGGTTGATGGTCAGATGGTGCAGAATCTCCCACATTGTCCAACGGATACTAAACCGTTGTACGAAGCTGCCCTTAACCATATCAGAGCCTCTCGACTGACGGACGCCGAGCTGATCTATACACCTTCCCAGATTGCCTTGGCGGCCTTCTCACTCGAAGCGCCTGATCTCGCTCACCAATGGGCAAGGACAAAAATTTCATCGGAATCATCCTCTCTTTCTCTGGATAAACTTCTTAGCGTCATGCAGAACATACAACTTCTCATTACTTCGCGCGGCCACCCGCCAGACATCGAAGCTGTCAGAGAGGTTGATCGACGCCTCAAACTCTGCAAGAACCCAGAAAAGGTTGTAGGCAGTCAAGCCTATCTCACAAAAAGGGCGGAGCAAGAAAAGAAGGCTGAAGACAAAAGACAAAAGAAAGCGGATGAGGCAAACCGAGCAATGACAGATGGCGACCCTTTCGGGACTGAGCTGGTACGACCTGGATTGGTCAATTATGAAGATGAGGATGAGGACGACTGAAGACACTTGTTTTACAATCGTTGATGCATCGCAGGAGTAGTTTTTTATTGAGCCGTTTTACGAGGTGGGGTGATGAAATCTGTGAAGACGGTGTTTGTAAACTGCAGTTCAATACTTCTCAGGTAGGGGGCTCAGAGTACAGAATTCAAATACTTGATCATGTGTTGGCTTTGAGTTCATCGACGAAGCACGTGTGCGTATCCCAGCTAAACGAGTAATTAGATTGTGTATTTATCTGGGAGGCTGTTGCACAATTGACCTGTTTTGCGATTTTTTCTTTTGCCAAAAAAACACATGAGTCTAGTAGAATCAATCCTTGCATAGAGGAATAGAAATTCGGGCAAATCTGAAGTTGCTAATTTTTTTCTTTGTTCAACAGTGGTTGAGCAGGAACTACACAAGGTGTCTCCCTACATATTTGTCATGACTGATCCACACTATGAGAAAATGCAGACAACTGAGTATAAGAGGGAATATCAATATTGGCTGCAATTTGACCTCCTCAAACCATAGCCATGTCTAGGCAGTATGGGAGGCTTCGAATGAGCCGAAGCGATAATCGGGAATGGTGCGGGCGAAAATTTTGCAAGTTTGCCGACTCGAAGAATCGAAAAACCCACAAGGAAAAGGCACATCCTATTGCGGGTGTTTGTATAATTGTCAAAAACCTGAATGGGGGACAGATATGAACTCTGGTGACAAGTGAAAGCCTGAAAGCCTACAGCAGTCACAATCAAATGGACACAACGCTGAATCTGATCCAAATGAACATAAAACGCAGGAAGGGATGATATTTGACCTGCTCACCACCACCTCCGCTAAGTAAACCAAGCTCTTCTTCCTTGTAGATATTCCACCCTTCCTGTGTTTTTTTGCCTGCAGATGATGTTACCTTACTAACAGAGACAGAAAACGGGACAATAAAAGGGACGATAGGAAAAGACACAAACGCTGGCCTAGCCCTCGAGAGTCTGTAAACTTGTTTGCACCATCAACGTCCTTGGTTGAAATCGTCGGCACTTTCGGTCGGGAGCATTCAGCAGACTTGCCGGGCCCAAAGTGCTCCGCACTGGTTGCGGAAGGATCGATGACGGTTTCGGGCATGGGACGGGTTTTCCTTGGATTTGGCAAATCATCCAACGACTCAGGCTCGCGCTTGCGTTTGTGATTTTTGCTCCTCCTCTTCTTTTTTTCGCAATTGGGCACGGAAAGGATAGCGTCGAATTCTTTGGATTTGTTCAGGAAGTTGGAAGAGAAAATATCGTCGATCTCTGACATGGATATTCTTTTCAAAAAGAGAAAAAGAGTCACGCATGGCTAATAAAGTGACAGGCAAGTCACACGATACTGGATTCAAAAATCAAGGCCATTAGTAGGTTCTCCTCATCGCAGCATGTTGTAGGCTCTTCAGCTTTCCTGAAGGCGTGTAACCCACATTGCTTTTCTTCTCCAGACCTCAAAATGGACAAGTTCGACCCCAGCAGCAACCGACGTTCATAGCCCCAAATCCAACTTTGGATGCACCTCCATATTTCAACATGGACTCCACGCAAGCTGCCAAGCAGATGGCCGCCCTATCAGCTGCCAGCCAGGCAAGGATTGCAAATACCCGGCCCGCTCCCCTTGTCAATCTTTCGAGTGGAACAAATTCGGGGTCATCCCTCAGCGGAATTAATCCTCCCAGTTATCCAGGGGCTAACAACCACGATCTCTCCCCTGTTGCACAGGTGTTGTCTAGTCACCGTGTAACCTCATCGTCCAATCCGGCGACGTTCATCGATCCCTCGATGTCCCATCAGAATTCTGCGTCCCGACAACCCAATCATGCCACTTTGAAACAACGTCAGCAAAACTTTTTGCACGGCCTTGCCAATGTGATGGCCGCACGTGGAACACCCTTGCCGCCTGCACTCACTGGGGTGCCTACCCCCAATTACGATCCAAACACGTCATATTGGAAGAGCTTGGAGGTTTCTCCTGACGTCGGACACTTTCGATTAGCAGGAAAAGATATCAATCTTTTCAAGCTCTGGGGATCCGTGCTCCAAAGTGGAGGTGGCCATGCGGTATGATGTTGCTCATCTGATGTTGATTAATTTGCTAACTTTCCCTCGTGGAGATTTCTGCTAACAATGGATGGGGTGCCATCATCACACAGTTTGATCTTCCAGATGATATTGCACAAGAGGCCCCGAATGTCGGCACCACATCGGTCACTCACACAATCGCCCACTATTACATGGCACTATTATATCCTTTTGAACAATATTACAAGAATAATATACAGGAGCAGCAGAAAAAGGCGCTGGCTGCTTCTAGGCAGCTTAATAGTACACAAGGTTCACAGCCATCGACAACATCAGGGCGCTCGACACAAGGAATTTCAGGTGGTACACAACCCGCCCAGACGTCACGGGGAGTAACGAATAATCTGTCGGCGTCAACGAACACCGCTGCTGGAGGCATCCAATCACCTATGAATGGAAGCTCACAAACGCAGCCGTCCTCTCACACTCCTCAACAATGGTCCACACCAACTGGAACGAACCAGTCAAACTCCGTTGCCTCATTCGATAACGCTGACCATCCTCCGGATGACCTGTTTACCTCCGTTGGACATTCTTCCGATGCCAACGTCCTTGACCAAGAAATACAAGGCATTAAGAGAAAAATGGAGGACGAAGATCGAGATGGCAAGCGAACAAGACAGAAAACTGGTGAGTAGACAAAATCTGACCATCTTATGCCTCCGACGTTCGTCTACCAACAGGATTGGAACTGTCAGACACACTCACAGTTTGTGTTTTTATCTATTTATAGAGTCAGTCTTGACTTAATTGTCCGATAGCAAAGTATTGTACCCGTCGTTGATCCGAGTTCCTCCGCCACGAATTCGGGGACTTCTGCCGCCACATCATCGGCGACAATGACTTCACATCCTCGACCTCGGCAACAACCGTCCCGCCGCAAGATTGAATATGTACCATTAGCACACGAAGTGGAGACCTACGGCGGTCGCGACATGAAGCTGCTCGAGCATGAACTAGGAAGCTTACCGCAGCGCCGACCGATACGGGACATCAATGATTGGGGCACAGTCGAAATTGAGGCACTTACCATGTCTCTTCGTTCAAGATTATCATTTGAGTTGTCTTATGCATTAACGACCTTCACACTGCTGTCAACCATGCGCGGTCAAACACCTGGTTCAGGCTTTCCCATCTTCCAATCTCCCGACCTTTTCGATGAAATGTTGGACCTCCTTGAAGACAGTGCTTTCGGTAACACTGAAGAAACAACGGAAATTGATCCTCCCCTCGTTATCTCGCGCATTGCTACCAACCGTGACCTGGTACACATGGTCTACGAGTCGCAGAGCCTTCCATTTTATGTGCTTTACCCGTCCCAGGGTTCAAAGGCCCCGAGTCTCGGTCCACGGCAGCGACCAGGTACTATTGTGTTGGCAATTATCAATATTATCCGCAATCTTTCCACTGTACCAGACAATCTAGAATTCATCGCTCGGCACACGAGGCTCATCGACCTGATGCTCCGGATATGTGGCATTACACACGACAGCGCTGGCTCGCCTTCTCCAGCTTCTCATGTATTATCTCTTGGGGATTTGATTGCCATCCGGAAAGACACATTGTATACCCTAACCAATATTGGTGGCAATGTTCGTCTGTCTACCTCTTCTACACATGTCACACTTCGAATCGCTAGCAGAGTCTTTCAATTGGTCTCATCCTACCTGATTGACCCAGTTGAATCCACCTCCCCGTTGGCTTGCGTTCAGCTGACTGGAATTCCGCCTAGTGGGAACATCAAACCACCTTTGCTCGCAGACGTCGCTTTAGATGTTTTCAGCCGACTCAGTCAAACCGATGCAAATAGACAAGTTTTTGCAGATTCGATACCTCAGGAAGCCCTTGTCTGCCTTTTCGAAGCACTTGTCCATCGACTCCCAGTGGTCGATGCTGATTTCCAACTAATGACCCGGGATATATGGCTAAGTTACCTAGAGAAGATCATTATGGCCATCTACTCGTTAGCCTTCCTTTCACCTCCACCTGTCAAAGAACAGGTGAAGGCTAACCGTGTGCTGGGGTTCAAGTCAGTCATCTTCAGGATGATACAAAAATTCTTGACAACACCCAGCCCTGATGGCCGCAGTTGGTTCATGGTGTGTACCAGGAGGGCTATTGAAGCTATGAAAGTCTTAGACGATGCAGGGGACTCCTTCGACACCTCCCAGTTCACCGTGCCGACAATGTCTTTCGGAATGGGATATTGTGACGTGGGCGATAAGGAAAGCGAGGCAGGTACAGGTCTCCTGGGAGGTCATCGAGACATTACTTGGGATATGTTGATGTTACGCGAGGTATATGGAGATGAGATCATGTTTGCGGAATTGGAGAGCCTTGCAAGGGTGAGTGTTGAATGAATACAAACGGTTTCGCGTTTCCGATTTGTAGTATATAACTCACTGTATGTATGTAGTATCATTATTCGCTTTTGGGATCACAAATTGCTGGTGGCTGTGCCAGGTCACTTTCATGTCAGAATCTCTTCCACCTCCCATCTACTCTCGGACAGATCCGGACGAGAGCCCTTCGACACTCCAGGAGAATATCTCAAGAGACCCTGAGATCCTCATCGTTCCAACAGGACATGCGCTCAACTTTCAGAAGGGCTTCTTGGGTGCGGATGGCGAGACTGCCGCGATCGAGGGAGAGTTACAAATAAAAGGGACTGGACAAGATCGATGGTCGAAAGTGTAAATGTACCTTGTCATCTGGGCCAGCGATCTTCTAGTTGATTAATCCTTCATAAATGCAGGACCGTGACTTTGCGGACAGTCGAGACCGTCGATGACCAGGAGGTTGAGCTAGGCTCATCTGAGGTCGTTCTGCTCTCCGTAGCATGCGCTGATCCGGCACCTTGTTATTCGTCCTTACCATTTGCGATTCCGCTCACGCCAGACACTCCGCAATCGATCAAAACCTCACATTCTTCTCTATCTCACCACTTGACCGCAACCCTTTACCCTTTCGACGCTGCTTTGCCGCCAATTTCTAGAACCCTTACCGTCCACACCAAACGATATACGTCTCATAGTCACACCCTTCTCGTGACTCCAGAAATATTCAGGCTGGATCGACCGAGCGGCGTTGAGATCGAAATTCCTCGTGCAACGTTCCAAGTCGGTGAATCCATTCCAGTCTATGTCACGGTACCGCCTCCTCCAAGAGAAGTAGTCATCAACGAAGGTTGGAGACTACGGAACGTTCGAGTGGAACTCGTGCGCCTTGTAAAAATCAGACACAATTTTGATCAGGGCTCCGAAATGCCCGCTTGGCAGGAGGATATATTTGAAGAAGATGCGGCAAAAGATGCATCGACAGGTGATGGACCCTCCACAATAAGCCCAGATCTATTGCCTCAGCCATCGTCGTCCAAGGCCTCTCCATTGCATCTATACTCTGACTCGACTCTTGGAACAACCATTGGACGGTCTGGGGCGTCGTGTCGTTTCCATTCCTCTCGCCCTGTCAGGTTGCGTTTTGTCCTGCATCAATCTTCATGCTCACCATACGACATCCCTATCAATCTCTTGAACGAAGACCATAGATTTCAAGATAATGATGCGGATTGTCCATCCATCACGCAGCTCACTGTTCTCCACTCCATCACCTTTCAGCTCGCTATCAATGTCGCTTTTCTCAATGTGATCACTCGCAGAGAACGTATCTCTGCTATCTCCATTCCTATTACGATAATTGCGCCGCCCGCGCCCCTACCAGAGGTTTCGCCTGAAATTGATATTGCCTATCAAAAGAAACACGACAAGCCTCCAATGAAGACTGTCCGACAGGATGAAGTAGATCACCCAGCTCCTAATTACTCTGAGGGAGAAGCAGGACCAAGTGGACTTCCTCCGAACAGCGCACCGCCTCCCTTCGAAGAGCAAGATGCACCGCCACCCTTTTGGCTCAATGAATGTCGAGCCTCGACCTCAACCAGACTGCCCTCCTTTCTGGAATCAGAATCGGAAATCATTATTCCGGAGGTGGATCAGGAAGTTTTGCATCCGCTGCTCCCTGACCCCATTATCACTGGCGAAGGTTCAGAATTTGGTTTTTTGTCCTCAGAGCAGTTCGATGGCCACAGTGAACCATTACAGCGAGAATTCTCTCCTCCTCCTTCCCTCGAGATGGCGGCACGAGACACGGATGTAACATCACTAGCAGATATCTCCGAGCCCCAGCTCGCCATCGAGACATTGGGACTTGTAATTGATTCTGATGAAGCTGTAGGAGACGCGCCATCATCGCCACCACCCCCACCCGCGATGGACGATCCCTCAGATCCGCCCCCATGCATTGATACAGATTTCAGCACACGAGACATGCCTTTGCAATCGCTCGCCACCGCCACAACTCCAGCGTCCACGTTAGCAACTGATGAGCTTCTGAGACCTGCCTCAGATCGGTCCCAACTTATAGAGTCCATAGACGGCCATGCTCCACCACCGTATTTAAATCCAGGACATCAGGAAAATGTTGCAAGGCCACCTCCCTATGTGGATTGACCAGAATGTCCTCACAATGTACTTTGGAGCAACATTCTTAATGATGCATACGTTCCTTCGTGTCAAATTTCCGAGCCATCCGTCATTCGCATTGTCAAGCATATTATGAAGGTTGTCAGAGTAGGCAGAAAATGAGGATATATATAAGAAGGAATGAGAAGGAAAGCATGAAAAGTCATGAAAGGATGTCTACAATGAAGATGTTTAACAATTACAAGCATCCTTTGATTTGTTTGCATTCTCGTCGAGATTCACACTAGCGACTTGCCCAGAACCGTTTGCACGGGCATTTGCAGTGCCCGGTCTAGTAGCCCCACGGGTTGCAGCCAGTATATGTTCGATTGGGATTTTCTTGGCTGCAAATCATGGCACTTTGGGCAGGCGGGTTTTGACGATTGCAAAGCACGTACCGATTTCAGTGAAGATATCAACAATGCCTTCTCCGGTCTTTGCACTTGTTTCAAAGAAGAGTAATCCGGCTTCTGTCGCATATGCCTGCGCTTCTTCTCTAGGCACTTGACGCAGACCTTGAGGCTCGCCTGTGGACGATGCAGCAGCTTCCCCCGGGGTCGCTGTCGCATCGTCTGCTTCGTCTTCTGATTCCGAGGGAGAAATTGCACTGGCTGAAGATGCAGGAGTCTGAACGAGGTCGACTTTGTTGCCAGCCAAGGCGATGACGATATTTGGGTTTGCTTGTCGCTGAAGCTCTTTCACCCAGGATTTTGCCTTCTCAAGACTACTTGCTTTTGTGACATCGTAAACAACTACTGCGGCCTGAGCATTACGATAGTACATGGGCTGTGTTATTGATTTAAGACAGGCAACGGTAACATAGTGATTTGCTTAACGCACCGCGAGTGAATGAAAACGCTCTTGTCCAGCTGTGTCCCAGATCTCATATCGCAGGACGCGGTCTTCAAGACGACATTTCTGGGTAAGGAATGCAGCGCCAATGGTGGGTTCTTTGTTGGCTTGAAATTCGTTTGAAACCTAGGCAACGTTGAGTGGGAAGGAAAGTGGACGGCAAAGCATATGAACATACGAATCGAAGCACCACTGAAGACTTGCCAACCGCAGCTTCGCCTGCCATGTTGGTAGGTGAGTTCAATATCCAAAGGTGAGATTCATACTTACCCAAGAGAACCAATTTGACCTGAATCGACTTATCCACAGAACCAGAGGCGGAATCAGACATGTTGTAAGAAGGAAGACGGGGTTGCACTGTTTGTTTCTTGTTTGTCTTGCCTTGGTACCAATAGTGCAAAGTATTGCAAGTACTCAACCAAATGTCGACTTTTACTCCAACTCCCGCCAGCATCCCTCCTCCAGCCGCCGTTTTACGATTCAAGCATGTCGACAGCATCCCTGTCAACAAGCATCCCTTGGTACGCAGCCGAGCATGGATACCCATCTTTACTGATCTCCAGCATCGTCAGAATCCCGTCGAGTTTATCCTACGCGCTGCCCAGATATACCCCGATAAGATTGCTCTCGCACACCCCAACGTAGAGCATCCTGTCTTCTATTCTTTTGCCGTCTGGTCAGCTTTATCTTCTGCCCTCCGGACCTCACCCTAACTCAAGATAGGACACAACGCGTACAGAACCTTGCATATGCGTTGATAAAAGCTGGTATTCAGCCAGGAGATCGCGTTGCAGTTATTGCCCCTAACTCGTGAGTGTTCAGTCCCGTACAAATTTACATGTGTGTTCACCCGTGCATTGTGTCGAGACCACTGATAGCAGGTATGTGCCAGTCAATTTCCCGCTCATTTTCTTACATTCATCTTCAGATGCACACTTCGGTGTTCTTGCTGCCAGAGCCGTTATCACTCCTATCAACACGCGGCTCAAACCGCATGAAGTCGCGTATATCTTGGAGCATAGTGGCTCCCGCCTGATACTCGTCGATTACGAATACACCCATCTGATCCAGGGAACTAACATTCCCTTTATAGCCTCCAATGATACTGGGAGGGCTGACGACCCTTATGAAATATTCCTCAGCAACGGTCGGCAATTTAGCAGAGAGAGAGGTTGGCCTGGGCTGGAACCCCACGTCGACGAAAATTCGCCATGCGCACTGTGTTATACGTATGTTCCATTATCCCACTTTCGGAACCGTCCTCAACACATTCTGTTTGCTTTTTGCAGTTCCGGTACCACAGGGAAAGTGTGTCGCCATGTCTAGCGTTTTGATCCGATGAGATTCTTAAGAAATCCTACTTAGCCCAAAGGGGTCCTTACTTCACTTCGAGGTGTGAATTTCTCAGTGTAAATCTTGCGTGAACATCTCTAATGTTCTCCAGGCTCGTATTTAGCAGCCGTCGCAAATGTGTTTGAAGGACAGTAAGATAAATCCCCAACGAACGTTATTACCCTTCCTCACGTCACTGAAGGATCAACCGAGAATCGATCTACCTCTGGTATAGCATATTCACACCAACAATCCTCCATTTACAACTCCGTCACAGGATTCTCCCAATGTTCCATGCAGCTGGGTGGACTTTTCCATGGGCCAATGTCTTTGCTTTTGCATCCCAAGTAGGCCATTGCTTTGACTTACCCTCAAGTCACTCATTGCATAATTCTCAGATCACATTAAGAACAGTCGATTTTACCGACATATGGAACCACTTTCTGCATTCTGGTGTGACACATTACTGTGGTGCACCCACAGTCCAGGTTTGCTTCGTAAAGTGTTTGACAAAAAAATAACCTTTCCCACCAATGCTTCAGATTGGGGTTATTAATCATCCCTTAGCCAGAAAGCCACCACAACCCATCAAGGCCATCATAGGTTTGTTTAAATGCATGTTTCTTCACCTGCTAATTTATAAGCATGGATAGCGGGGTCGGCTCCGACCGCCCATCTAATCGGAGAACTAGAGAAGAGAAGCATAACCGTGATACATGTTTATGGTTTAACGTGCGTCCCTTCATCTTCACTTATGACGAGAACAAAAGGTCTATCAATTTAGCGAGGTAAACAGCGCGAAGCTTTTTCGGGACAAATCACTTTCATGTCTTGCTTCTTTTAGACTTATGGTCCCTTCACGCGAAATTACGAACAAACTAACTGGACATCCTTGTCTCTAGAACAGCGCTCGAAACTCATGGCTAGGCAAGGTTTCTCTTTCGCAACAGCTCAAGATGTCAGAGTCGTCTACCAATCAGAGACCAATGATTTGGTTGATGTTCCAAGAGACGGGAAAACAATCGGCGAGATCGTGGTCAGGGGGAACATAGTCATGAACGAAGTCAGCCACATTTCGCGCGCAGTCTATCTTCCCCTTTACCCTTCTCCCTTCAGTACTTCAATGATCCCGAGGCGACTAGCAAAGCCTTCAGAGGTGATGTTTTCAGATCAGGGGACCTGGCAGTCATGCACCCCGATGGCGCTGTTGCAATTGTTGACAGGAGTAAGGATATCATTATCTCTGGCGGAGAGGCAAGTAAAGTTATCTCTTGGAACAATGGTCTAGTCATTGACTGTATCTTGGGAAAAGAATGCATCAAGCGTGGCTATCGAACAAGGCTTGTTTGGTTTATTGTGTTTTGAACGATTGTCGGGGTTAACATCTTCTCCCGCAGAACTTGCGACTCACCCACACGTCCTTGAGGTTTCTGTCATCGCCCGAGCTCACGCAAAATGGGGCGAACGCCCCATGGCATTTGTTGTTTTGCATCCACATCATGCATCTCAATGGATAGATAAACACCACGATTTTGCGAACGAACTGAAAGAACACGCGAAAGCTAGACTGCCTGGATTTGCTCGTCCTGAATGGGTCAAGGTTGTCCCAGAGTTGCCTGTATGTTTTTTCTCTCGCAACTTAGTACCACACACATTCACCCTCACCATTCTGATAACAGAAAACTGGCACGGGTAAGATCTTGAAAACCGAGCTGAGAGAAGTGTCAGCAAAATTATGATGACAAGGTCACACATAGAACCTCAACATATGTTATTAGTGCTTTGGATCTGAGTTAGAGGCTAGGAGAGGCAGAGGCGAGAAGGATTAACATTTGTCTATTGCACACAGCAATGATACATTATGCATCGTGACATAGAAAAGAATGTCCTGTGTGTCATAAATATACTGCTTAATGTTCAGGGGAATCTACTGCAACATGCTAGGACAAAGTTTGAGTATGCGGAAAGAACCTGCATTTCGTTCACAAATGTATATTTCGTCATCCTTCCGTCCAAGGAATAAGACTTCGTCATGGGAGTCTAGCTCCCCATCTCCCAAAGAAAAGTCTGTCCTGCTTGCAGGACTTTTTGCTGATCCATCGATCTTTTTTCCGGCATGCCCAGGCCCACCTTGGCCCTTGTACGTTGGGATGTTGGAGGAAGATGCCGAAGAACTTGAAAGTGGTGTTCCAATTTTCCAAACAAACGGTGACCGCCTATTGATGTTGGAGAGGGGAGGGGCGAACTGAGGCAAAACGGTCCTCGATTCATCGGCAGGCTTGAGTAGAGCGTCATGCAAATCTACCGCCTCCAATCCGCCTCTGCGCATGGCAATCAGCACAGCACGGTCTTGGACGTCCACAGCTTCCAGACGCTTGATATCCCCCATCTTACCAGCCAAGAGCGACGATTGAGGTCCTTTATCAGAATCATCAGAGCTCCAAACGAAACGTCCCTTGAGGACAGATCGGCCTCTGGCGTCGACGATAGCAGTGCTGTGTCCCCCCCGAGAAGAAAAAAATAAAGCGGGCGGACCAAAATGCCGCGGTTGACAAAGGAGTGAAACTGGGGGAAGAAGAGGTTTATCCGAATCATGGATAAACATTGTCGCCAGTGTAGAAGAAGGGTGAGGTGGAGCGCGGAAGGGATGGGTGGGGTCCACACTCTGTAATCTGAGATCCTTCAACAGCATGTATTCATCGTCTTCTTCGCGCCGCACGGGAAGATCTGGAGGAAGCAAGCCATCCTTGTACCAAGCTTGCATCAAACTCGCCTTCCATGGTCCTATCGCCAGTGAGAGTCAAAATCAGCACGGAGACTACAGAATACATATGGCGTACCGTGTATAACGCCTTTGGGGTCGCGATAACACCAACGAGACGGGGGAGTGGGGACAGGAATCGGTAATCCTGGTGGGGAGAATTGAACTTGTGTCAAATCCGAGCCTCCGTCTTCAGGCTCAAACTCGGCCCGATATTTCAAAAACGTCCCGTATGTCGGAGGAATAATGTACTCATCTGCGATTGAGGCAAGAGGAAATTTGGGCGCAAAGCCTAATTGTTGGAATGTCGTATAAGGACCCATGTTCGCCATCGCCACTGACGCGAGCTCCTCGAAATGAGCAACCGTGGATGGGGCGGATTCATTGGGCGTGTTCAATGTTTCCTGAGGTGCGTTCGGATGCTCAGCCGGGACAAGAGGCGGGGTTCGTGAGCGTCCAGATCCGTCGTTAGTTGCGACAGCGACTGACACTCCAATGCTGACATTGACGTTCGCAGCGTCTTCTGTCAATGCGACGTCGGAATCATTTGGCAGCTCGCCCGCTCGCACTTCCCGTGCTCGCCGCCTTGCTGCTCTCCGTTCCGCTCGGCCTATTCTGACCTCGCGCACTCTGACCGTAGCCGGTTCAAGGCCGAAAACGTTCTGAGAAAAGACTAGAAATACTTCCACAAGGTCGTCGCCCTGCAACTGAAGCTCTAGCGATCGAGGCGAATCCGGGAGGATAAAAGTCCGTGAAAGACCCAATGCCGTGCGATAGGTGCCTGCAAATAGCTCGACCTTTTCGCCGTTCTCACCGCATAATATGGCAAGGAAACTGCCAAGGGTTAAAATTTGAGATGTTCCCTGTAAAGCGAAGAACTCACCTTTTCTTCACGGTTTCCACAGCTTTTACCATCAATGCACCCTTGGTGCCAGGGAGTTTGACATACTCCAATTTCGGCGGCGGGGCATGAGGGGTGAGAGGATTGGAGGAAACTCTTTTGGCGCTGTCAGCAGTGTCATGAGAGATAGATGTAGGTAAATCGGGTCGTTCGTCTGATCTTCTGGCCGATAATGCATTCGTAATCATCCGGGGAATGAAACGTGATGAGCGAGACGATTGCGAAGAAGGGATGGAGGGGGCAGCGGTTTCAAGTACGTCCGGGAAAGTTGTCGTTGGTCTTATCAGATCGTGCGGCGAAGGTGATGGTCGATGTCCAGTAACATGATGAGAAGACTGAGTGGATCGGAATGATTGAGACCGCGAAAATTGAGGTGGAAGAAGATCCGTAGATGGTGGGGCGCTGGCTGGAACAGAAGACGAGGATTCCATGGGGTCGGCCAGAGAACCACCTAGTAAGACGGACCAGCGTCGGCGGCGCCGGGGTGAGCGGTCAGGGTTACTGGTGCGACTCTCTAAAGTCCTCGGGCTGGGTGGTTCTACCTCTGGGGAAGATCTTAAGAAGATGGGCTCCTGGGGTCGTCTGGTCCCCAAAGGCGGGAGTTCAGGTATCCTAGACTCGAGCAAGGCCTGTGCCAGACTGATGTCACCGTCACCCTCATCGTCGTCGTCGTCGGTAGGGCCGAAAGGGGTTTCGGGGTCTTGTAACTCGTCTGCTGTGCGTACGCTCCGTACCGGGGAATGAGACAGTGCTTGCCGGAGGGTCAGCAGAGTGGGAGTAGGTGATGGTTCCGGTGGAACGACAGGATTCGTAGGGAGCGACAGGGTGAGGTCCAAATTCGAGGGTCGATGCCTTCTCGTAGAGCTCATGGATGTGGGCGCTGGGGTAGTCTGAGGGGAAGCTATGATGGGTTGTGCTCCGGGAACAGAATTTGAGGCGGGAAAAAAGGTAGCGCTGGTGCGTTCATCGAGAGCTTGGCTGCCGCTGGAGCCCGCTGCAACAATGTCGATTGCTTCTTCGTCGCTGGAGTCGGCCCAATCCGTTTTTAAGTCTGAATGAGAGTCGGCGTCGTTGCGGGAAGGGGGTGGTGCCAATACGTTGCCGACAGAGGAGGTGGCGAGAGATGGATTGAAAGAGACGGCGGAAGACTGTGAGCGGAGTGGAGGCGTATCTGCGGGGCTGGTGTAGGGAGGAGGGCGTTCGGAGGGCTCTGATATTGGGTGTGGGTTTGAGGGTGGGGATGACTTGGATTTTTTAGGAGCCCATGCAGTCGGCGAGCGGGGTACCAAGGGTGGTTGTGGGGTAGGTGGCGGGGATGGGACTGGAGGAGGAGCGCCATACGAAGGCTTGCGCAAGATAGTAGTGAGGGGTGGAGGGGTGGATAGACTGGGTTTACGAGAATCGGAAGATTGGCGAGAATCGCTAGCGATGTCGAGGCCGTTCATGACGAGTTTCTTGACTGTGTCCCTGCGGGTGCGATCTCGCTCGCGCCTGACCTCCATGTCAATACGCCACTCAATGGCCTTTTTGACCTCCTCGAGGGCATAGACGCGGACGCCGTCGCGCCTTCCTGCGATGGCGACCAGGACACCGCGGTGCTCCATGACAACGAGGCTCTTGAAGCTGACACGGCGGACAAGGGCATATGGCTGGGGAGCGGGAGGGGAGACAAGGGGGAGGACATCGAGGCCTTGTGGATGGCAGAGGAGAAGGTAGTGGGGGGCGAGGAAGACGCCGCTGGTGGGCGGGGAGCTGAAGTGCGGGGGGGCGAGGTGGGAGGTGATGACGGAGAGGGAGAGGCCGAGCTCCTCGAGCGTGGGCGGGGGTAGCTGGGGCGGCGGGGTGAGGGAGCGCTCGGGAAGCGGGGGGGTTGGCAGGCGAGAGGGGGGGGCAGAGGCGGGGTGGGCGAGGTCCTCATGGATGGTCGCGGCGGGTGCGGGGTGGTCGCGGCGGTGGATGAGGCTGGTGAAGAAGCCGGAGAGCCTGTTGGAGGAGCGTGGGTGCAGATTGCGGGGTTGGTCGTGTGTGAGTGACTGGGCGGTGGAGGGACGACGGGGGGGTACGGGGGCGAGGGTGGTGGCGACGGGGAGACTGTGGACGCTGGCGTCGTCGACAGCAGACATTGTGGGGGAGAGCAGAGGGGGGACAACTCTCCCACGCCACTCGTCCTCCGCCGAGTACTTATATCTCCTCCCCGCATGCACTACCTCGTGTCCCATGCTCTCCCTTCCACTCCGCCGTCTCCTCCTCATCCGCTCCCACCACTCCGCCCCATATCTACTCAACTCCCTCACCGCCGCCGACATCGACCACTTCGCCACCATCCTCCCCCCCTCCGCCATCATCTCCACCCTCCCCCCAGCCCCTGTCCCCCACGCAGACCTCGACCACTACAACCATGACTGGATGGGAAAATACCGCGGCTCCTCCTCCACCGTCCTCAAGCCCAAGACCACCCTCCAGGTCAGCCAGATCCTACACTGGTGCAACCATCGCCGCATAGGCGTCGTCCCCCAGGGCGGCAACACTGGTCTCGTCGGCGGGAGCGTCCCCGCCAACGACGAACTCATATTGTCTCTCACCAACATGAACCAAGTCCGCTCCTTTGACCCCGTCTCTGGTGACTTCCCTTCTCTTCCCTGATCCTTTAACTCCCCTTAACCCCCTCCCAGGCATTCTCGTAGCAGACGCCGGCTGCATTCTCCAGTCGCTCACTGATTATGTGGCTCCTCACAACCACATCATGCCAATCGACCTCGGTGCAAAAGGCAGGTCCGTATCCCCTTCTCAACCTCCTCTCTTCACTTCTCTCCGTTTTCCATAGCTGCCAAATCGGCGGAAACGTCGCCACCAATGCCGGCGGTCTCCGCCTACTACGATACGGATCTCTTCACGGTACTGTCCTCGGCCTAGAGGTAGTACTTCCCGATGGAACCATCCTCGATCAGTTGACCACCTTGCGCAAGGACAACACTGGCAAGTCCTCCATTCCTCTCTCTCTCTCCCCTCCTCTTCCTCATCGTCTCTTAGGCTACGATCTCAAGCAGCTCTTCATTGGCGCAGAGGGCACTCTCGGCATCATCACTGGTGTCTCTATCCTCACCCCTCCTGCTCCCCAGGCATCCAACAACGTCATTCTTGCTCTCCCCTCCTTCAAAAATGTCCTCCCTCTCTACGAGACCGTCAAACGTCAACTGTCTGAAATTCTTTCCGCATTCGAATTCATCGACCGCACTGCCTACGATCTGGCTGTCAAGCATGGGCAGGGCAGAGCACTCAGCGAAGAAGACGTCGAGGGTGCAGAGTGTTTTGTCCTTGTAGAAACAAGCGGCGGCCGAAGAGAGCACGATGAAGAGGTAATCTCACATAAACATCTCCTGGGCATTTCTCTCACTCCACCTTCGAAGAAACTCAACGATCTCCTTGAATCCCTCCTTGAAGCAGATGAACCTCTCATCAACACCGGTGTACTCTCCCAGACCCCTGCCCAATTCTCCTCTCTCTGGGCTCTCCGTGAAGGTGTTCCCGAGGCTGTTTCAAAGGAAGGCAAAGCATACAAATATGACGTCTCCGTTCCCTTATCAACTTTCCAAGACGTCGTTGACGTTACCCGAGAACATCTGAGGTCGAAAGGCTTGCTCGGTGACCATGCCGTCAAACATGTCGTTGGTTATGGCCACGTCGGTGATGGTGAGAAGCTACAAAACCCCTTCGCCTAATCGCTAACTTTCGACCAGGAAACCTTCATCTGAACGTCGTCGCCAAGGCCTACACGCAAGAAATTCAAGGCGCCCTCGAACCATTTATCTATGAACTCGTCGGTCAGTATCTATCCCAGACTGAGTCTCATGTTTCCTCTCATATCCCTTGTAGCTTCCCATCGTGGTTCCATATCTGCAGAGCATGGAATCGGCGCGATGAAAACGCATGCTTTGCAATACTCTAAGAGTGGTGTTAGCATTAAATGGATGAAGAAAATCAAGGAGATCTTTGATCCTCGAGGTATCATGAACCCTGGCAAGGTTTTGCCATTGTTGTAGTACAATGATCACATGATATATAAACCTTAACCCCGTGTCACCTGAAACCCTAAGCCCTCACTTTACCCTCAACCTTAATCTCGGGGCACACATGGTATACTGTCTGTTCCGCTTTCACAAGTGATTCAGATTCTCAACTTTCTCCAGCCTATCTTCCAAGACAGCAATGGCCTTTCTGTAAAATTCTTTCTTCAAAAAGACCTCCTCCAGAAGACACAGGCAGAACTCTGCGAAACAATAACGGTCGGCCCTTGCTTAGCGATCTCTTTGGAGGATTCTTATTATTCTTGTGCGAAACAGGCTCTCGGTGGCCGCGTAGAGCAAAAGGTCCCCCGGCAAGGATATATACTTGTACAACCCGGCACCGCGGAGGAAGAACGCCTTCGTTTGTGTTGGACGAGCCCCGACCGCCCTGACAGACACTTTGTGCCATATACCTATGTCGAAGCTTGCAAGATTGCTGGGATGCTATTGAAGCAAATCTTTGTTGAGAATGGTGTACCTATGGGCATGCATATCCATTCGAGCATCGCCAACGTGAACGCGAGGAGCGCGCTTGGTCAGCGCATCATGGTGTGTTACTACGCTCGTACTCTTAGCATTCGACATTTGTTTTGATATCACCAGCACTCCGGAGGTGACCCTCATGCGTCGGCACAATCTGCACGAGTCATCCTTGCGGATCCTCACACAGAGATTTTCGGTCATCTCGTCAAGACCTATCAAGGCGTACCCGATAAATATATAGAATCATATCTCTGGGTCAAAAAATGTATCGAGAGAGGCTCGGTCATTTTCACGCCTTTGGTCTATAAAAACCCCGGCGGACGGCGTGCGGGCGAGGAGTGCGCAAGACTTCATGCTCCTCCCTTTCATACACACTGACGTTTGGAAACCCAGGAGGACGCAGTTCACAGATGAGGACGAGGATAATTTGTGTAACTGGATAGCCGCCAAAATTCCATACAAGGAAACAGGCGGTCGAACAGGGAATAGGTTGTATCAACAACTGTGCGATCTGGTACGTGTTCCTGCAATCGCGCTCCTGCTTGTAGCTGAGAGTGTGTGACTGGTAACAGAGCGTTGATCCCGAATATGCATGGGCTGGCCGTCATACGTGGCAATCGTGGCGTGAAAGGTATAAAAAAAACGCGGCTCGCCTTGACATCCTGATTGCCGGAATCGTCGAGCAGAAGAAACCTCTCCCAGGTGAGAAAGGCCAAATTGGATACGTCCGCCAAGCCGAAGACAAGCCAAAACGCTCTCGCAAGAAGCGAATGAAGCATGAAGAACCATCCTTGGACGCCGTCCATGAGTTTGTGCCCTCGGCGAGTGCGGAAGCGCCAGGAATCAAGGGAGAAGATCTGCATAGTTTTCATGGGATGCCAGACACACAGCAAGGCGGGACATCATATCCCCAAATGTCTCCTTCGACCGACAACCTGCTGGAGCATCCTGGAACGGGAAGGGCCACAAATGAGGAGGAAATGGATGAAGAGGGTAGTGAATGGATGGTTAGAATTGGCAACGCTGAACCGCCTACATGGGCCAAGAGAAAGGCCCCCGATACCCATCGGGATGATCCGAATCCACAGAAGAGGATGAGACCAGAGTACGATTCCTGGTCTGAGTATGTATTGGACAAGCCGCTGACGTTGCACATGACAGTGGACCTAGCTCTAGCACACAGGGAACAGCACTCAACCCTCAAACTCTTCTAGCGATAGCCAACATCCACGTTATCGACCAGAGCATTCGTGACATAGCCAAGGACTTCAGATTTACCGTCGAGGAAGTTCAAGAATACTACGACAAGTGTGGAGAAATGGGTCGCACCAGGGTACGATTCCAACGGATGCGAGAAGAGCTGATCGTCAAATTTTCGGACGAGTGATGGTGATGCCGTTCGCTGGTCACCGCTCTCACCTATAATACTACACAGTTTACAGTAATGTACAATCAAGGCAGGTCAAAATCCATCCGAAGCTTGTATCCTGCTGGCCGGGCTGGAGCAGAAGGGCTGTCAAAGGGCTTTCGTCGTCTATATCACAGTTCAGACATAGCCATAGAGAGAAGCGACAAAATCATACCTTTCCCCTGCAGCTGCGGACGGGAAAGATCCAAAGAGATCGGGATGTTTGGGGAGGGGGGACTCGCTAAGTTCAATCAGAAACAGTTCAGGTCAAGACCTCATAACCAGAATCACTCACCTGAAGTATGGATGTTGCAAGGCCTCCTCGGCGGTGATTCTTCGAGCAGGATCATAAGTTAGTATCGACATCAAGAGATCCAGGCCTGATGTAGTCATATACTGAAACTTCTGTCGAAACTGATGAGGCTGGGGAGAGGGAAGTGTGATAGTCTTCGCGAGAGGAAGGGCAGAATATGCGGGCCAGGAAGTACTGGTGGGAGGGCCCAGAAGCTTGAAGATCATAGAGAGAAGCTCAATCTCTCCTTTTGCTTGAAACAGAGGTTCCTTGAGCAGGAGCTCGGCAAAGATGCATCCCACAGACCACATATCAACTGCTGTCGAGTAGGTCGTAGCTCCAAGCAGAATTTCTGGCGCACTAATCGTGATGCAAGAAATACGCAGTTGTGGAGGAGCTCATGTAGACCTACCGATACCATAGGGTCACCACTAACTGTGTCATTCCACCTACACCAACAGGGTCGCCATAGCGTCGAGCCAGCCCAAAGTCTGCAACTTTAATTGTACCACGGTTATTCATTAAAAGGTTGCTGGTCTTCAGATCTCGGTGTAATATCCAGTTTGAATGGCAGTGGGCCACAGCAGACAGTAGTTGAAGCATAAGAGTTTTGATCTCGGACTGGAGGAAAGGTGAGGGCATCACGGTTAAGAGTGATTTCAGATCGTGTTCAATGAAATCCATAACGACGAAGACCCTGGTATGTGGTGTACAGACACAAAAAATTTTCAGTAGGAAACGAATGAGACGCACTGAGTTAGAGTATCGCCGACGACAACCTCGCGAATTCCGACGACATTATCATGTCGGCAGGTCATCAGCGCGTATATCTCCCTCAGTGCAGTGATTGGGAATCCATGTTTCTCTTCGTCGAGCTTGAGCTTTTTCAGGGCTACGATGTCCCCAGTCTGCTTGTCTCGAGCACGAAAGACAATGCCATAAGACCCTTCTTCAATCTGATTGAGCCGCTCATAACAATACACGGAACGTGAGGAAAGGATCGGAGGGTGACGTGTTCTTGGCGGGACATATATGCTGTGAGCAAGACGAACGACGCTTGAAGGGATGGGCTCGAGAGGATCAGGTCGAGGATACTGGGACGCCGGGGTTGATCTTTGTTTTTTACGACGTTTGTCGTCGTCGCCATCCCACTTTGAACGTTTACGAGTTGCATTTAGTTCTGACATTGCAAGGCGTCACATCTGTCACAAGAACACTTATGTATGAAGTACAGTAGTAGGTACACTCAATCGTTTCTCACTTCTTCATCGAGACACTTCATGAAATGATGATGGGTTTCACCTACAGCCCAGTCTTCTTCAACCTGCTTCTGTCCAGTCAGAAACGGCGCGACGCATACAGTTCCGATCGACATGAACAGATCCTCCAATATCCAAGTCAATCTGGCGCCGGTCATTTCAATGGCAGGCTCCGCGTTCACCTCAAGAAGTTTCACTTGATAGGGAGCTGAAGCCGGCGCCCGCACATGAGCAACCACGAAATCAACTCCGTAGAGTTCAAATGCGTTTGGCAAAGGCTGATAGCAGTGAGACATGAAACCTTGAGTGTAGAATCAATATCAAGGTCACCTGGAAGTGCACAGGATTCTCGAGCGCAGCCTTGAATGTTTCTCCTAAAATGAACATGATTTGATGGGTGATGCTGGTGGCATCCTCGGTAGTGAACGTTGGTTTGTTAGCAGGGGACATGACGCGACAGCCAACCAACTCGTCCAATAGCCGGACTACGCCCTGGCTCGCATTATCTTGCAGCGAAGTATTTGTGAGGTGCGGTTGTAAATTGAGTGGCAGGAGGCCTCCCTCCTCAGTCCTTTTCATCGCCGGTTTCTCGTATGGCGACACAGAAAACAGGGCAAGGACGCGCTCGTACAGGTACACTTGGAGAGCGCCAGATGCAACGCAGTAAGCCCTCAGATGGAACTAAGTTGTGATGAGTATCGTATGTGACGCTAAATAACAATGAACAGACCTTGCGGCCAAGCGGTTCACCTGGAGTCGCGGTGTTGCTGATCTTGGCGTTCAAAGGATCCACCAGTAAAGGATCATGAATGTATTCCTGCAAAAGGCATCTGAAAAAGCCCCAAGTGATCCTTACGCCTACACCTACCTGAATGACGAAATGACGCAACTGGGAGGTCACGACTGAAGTCCCGGTATAATGGGGATCTCCAGAGTCCCCGTCATAGTCAGAGTCCCCAAGGTCAAATTCTAGAAATATATCTTGAAGAGATTCTTTACTGTTGAAAAGGCGAATACCCATTCCTCGATCTGACATCCCACTGACGAGTTGACGTTGTTTGAGTATTCAAGAGGTTCAGGTTCATGGTTGCCTAAATCAACTGACGGTTTGAGGATCCACCAAGATTTGGACGCTTCCAGAGCTTGTCCAAGCTCCCAGAGCTCGTCTGTCCACATTTCGTCTAGTTCATCCGCAAACGAAAGCTCGAGTTCAAAAGTCTTGGGAACGGCCGATCTAAGCAGGGCATCCGGGCGTTTGGTAAGATATGAATACAAGCATCGCGAAAGAAAGTGCTTTCGAATTAGGGCCTTTCTGAAGGTGTAACTGGAGGCGAGAACGGTCTTGCGGTGGAGATGAGTGAGTTCGTGGTCGATGGAATCGTAAGATGACCATTGGACAAGCAATGAACTCGACGTGTGGAGGGGAGGGGAGGATAAAATTGTAACCGGGGTGCGTAAGGCCTTCAAAGACCTGATGACGAGACTGTTAGTCAGGGGAGCCGAGGGCCAGGAGACGACGCAGGGAGCATCTGGCAGGTCGTCGTAAGCCATGGTGAGCGGGGCACGTTGAGGGCGCTGAGCACAACGGCTACGAATTTCACGTGCATTGCTCTTCATAGGCTCTCCTTTGCTGCATGGCCTCCAACTATCTTTTTTCTCTCCAGCCAACCTTCACGCAAGGTCTCGTCCTCGGGCAGCTCTCCGTCCTCGTCCTCCTCGCTCTGATCCTCAAATATTTCTTCCTCGATTCCACCCAACGTCCTTTCGACACCTTTTCCTACCACCCTCGCCTCGACGTCACCGTCCATTCTACAATTCCAGAAGCACATTCTGAGCACCATAACCATGACCAGGATCCAACAGAATGGCTGAACGTTCTCGTACTGCAGGTTCGGCCCAGCTGATGTGGTTGTACTTGGCCTGTAACTCGTTTCCTAGATTGTTGATGTCTATCGCTCAAAGCTCCGAGACGACCTCTCAGGTCTGGAAGGAGACGAAGTCGCTCGAATACGGGTCGAGAATTACGCAAACAAGATGCGACCTCTAGGATTTCTTGTATGCCTTCAGATGACGTCTCCCAACGCATTTTATTGAAATCCCTCCATTCTAGGACCCTATCAGGATCCACTCCATTGACCTTGGCACATCTGCGCCGCGGATACTTAAGGCCCACGTCAAAAAGCAGGACTCTCTCATGGTCAGTTCACTGTCACAAATCTAAAACAGTCAGTGCTCAGCCTTCCACTTAGGATATCTCTTCTGACACCATATACAAAGACACCCTATCAATTTCCTTAACGACTGCATACTTGTTCAATTACCCAATGACGTCTTTTGCACGTCTGCCTGTTTCATTGACCATCTCGCTTTCCCAATTTAGATCCACGGTAAGTCCTGTTTTATTTATCCCACCCGCCACACGATTGAGTTGTTTTGCTTTCTTCGCTCAGATCAATATTGTACCACCAGCGCCTAATACTACTAGTCCAGCAGTGACCTTTAGTGTCGCACCAGACTTCATCCTTGATATCAACACAACGTCACTTATGGGCAGCCGTGCAAAACTAGCGAATGTGCCAAAGTTGCATGAACTCATCCAACACCAAGTGCGCCGTATACTTGCCGCACGCGGGACATGGAGGATTGTTTTGCCAGGTCTTTCCGCCCCATGCGAAACAAAAGATCGTGTCAAAACAGAAAAAAATGAAGAGCAATCATTATTGTAGACAACAGATTTCACCCACCCCTCGTACTGATGTAGCTGCACCACCATGTCTGTAGTCGCATCCGGATTGTACTCTATAATTTGTGCCTTTCACTGGGTGCAGTGAATGGTATTTGGTGCTAGTTATGAAACACTTTTGCAAATGACTCTCTAGCTTCACACAGACACATCCGAATTTCTCAATTTCTGGACCTTTTGAAAGCCTGACATGTCAGCTTGGGGCTGGTATGCACCCTCAGGAATGTGGAGGGTAAGTGTTGCTGGAGAAGCAATCTTGAACAGTCCATTTTTACAGGGGGATGAAACGCCCGTCACACTTTGGTCACGACGATTTTCGATCCCAGCTCCACTGGGTCCAAATTTAGGAATATTAATCTCCTCCGATGCCTGATTGTCACGCTGGAGCATCCTCCACCTCATCCGCTGTCATACTGCGTCGGAAATTTTATTTCTATATGACACTGTGAGAGTACACTCCACAGAAGATCAGCAGTTCGAGTTCTTAAAAGGTATTTCCGAACATCCCAGAAAATAAGTTGTTCAAGAGATCGAGAAAGATTTGAGCATCATAACTGCATGAGTGTTTCATCACTAGATAAATGATAGTATGTAGAGCCATTAGTTCATAATCTACAGGATAATTACAGTACGAAATCAGATTGAAAAGTGTACAAAGGACCGCAACAAATAACTCACGTGACGCAAGTCATCACCATCCCACTCTGTTAAGTACTTATGGCGGCTGCAACGTCGAGCATCGTCTTTGATGACATCTTCACAATCAATGCCATTGACAAGGAAGGGAAAAAATTCGATCGAGGTTTGACTTGGACCTACTCATCATGCCATTTGCTCAACGATCTCCAGTGTCTCGTCTCTATGCTCACTCAAAGAATTATGATATGGATCTCACTCTAGATTACAATGTCGAGCTGTTTCCTCTCCAAACCGATGAGAGCTTTGCCTTGGCTTTAGCGTCATCTCTAGCACGCGGTGGTCCATCTGCTGGGTCTGGTGCTGACATCGGTACAGAGGAATCGGACGAAAAAGAGAGAGATGTTTGGCGGCCAGACGGTAAAGGACGAAGAGGGCTTGAAGACGACTATGACTATGTCATGTACGGGAAGGTCAGACCTCACCCTTCATCTGATTTTTTACTAGTGCCAAAAGAGTCCCAAAGGTGTACAAATTCGATGGAGGGACATCAGAAATAGTGTACGCATATACATATTTCTTGCCATTCTTAATCCACTTGAACTGGGGGTCTAGGACTGCGTACGCATCATTTGGTGGACTCCTCATGTCCCTGACTGGCTCCTTCCGACATATGACAAGCATTGTGCTCGGTGATCCAGTCTACCTCCTTATGCGGAAATGACTGGAGGGCGCAATGTCAAGATGCCTTGAAATAGAAAGTGTCATTAAGCAAGGCATACATACCTCTCAAAGGACTGTGTATGTTAACTCAGTGCACACAAGTACTTGTGATACTCTGTTAAGTCACTGAGAAGAACATGCCGATGGCAGGTAAGCTTCGTAATCTCGAGCCGCGTCTGTGCCACACGTGGGGAGATACCCTCCACAGCAGTTATGAGACGGTCACGGGTCGATTTTTGGAATGGCGTGAGGGTTGCAATATTCCGGACGAACCTCATACTGGCCTCCAGCTGTGAATGAGATGCGGCAAGGCGTGCGTCCAAGTCTTCAATTTTTAGATGTATAATTTCCGCACGCGAAGGAAAACGTCCAGCAGCCAAGTCCGCTTTGATTTCATCAGAAGCGGCTTCAAATTGCACTGCCCCATCGATCTCAGGGGCGGTCGGTGAATCTAGCGCCAATTCGTTGTCCGACGCCTCTCTGTGCTTCCGGGGGATGGACCTCGGCCTGTTCTGGGTTTTGCCATGGTGGAAAGAAGAACCAGGATCTGGAACGAGTGGGGTGCATTGGTTTTGATACTGCAGATCATTGAAATGTGATGTGGCCGCCGCAACTCCTGCAAGTTTATCATCGATCCTTGACATCTCCAAGGGCCGCATCCGGACTCCGGCAGACTTGAAAGCACTTGCATAATTTATCCTTGAAATCCACGCGTTTAATTCCTCTTCGTCTGAAGCTTGGAGAAGCAGTTGACGGCCGTCAGCTAGGACAAATCGAAACGTGTACTCATGCTTCATCTACAATCAGCCTGGTTACTGAAATGACTGAAGTAAAAATACCTTTATGTAGGACCTGTCAAATACAGCAACCGCGCCCTTCACAGAAATAAGCTCGTCGGGTTTGCCCATTGTTACCTGAGGCAAGGTAAAATGGCCATCCGCAGGTACTGATTGAACCGCGAGCAAAGAAGAAAGGTCACGGACAAAAAGTAGCTGTGACCCAGTTAGGACAACAGTCCATTGCTTCCATTTGCGATTCGGGGCTTTTTTGCCTCCTTCCAAAACATCATCTTTCCTGTTCAAAACACCGATCTTTGTGACCTTCAGTGTCCAAATGTCATCAGCCAATGACGAAGGCGCATTCGCAGGCTGGACGATGCAATCAGATCCAGTGACCGGTCCGCGAATGAAGAGCGGAGATCCTCGGATAGGATCAGTGTTGCGGAGTTCGACATCGCTTGCTTTTGCAAAGGCACGTCGCAGCTGTGTCTCATCCCATGGACCCGAGGACCCTTCGTAAGAATATGGATTTTCCGAAGGAACATGAGCTTCGGTATCGACACGTAGAGGTCCAAGGAGATGCTGTGGGGGTGATAAAAAATATCTCTGCTTATGAACTCGAGAGGAGATTCTCACATTGGTTATGAGGTGGTATGGATCGGCCTTGCTGGTTCTAATGTTTGCCATTGCACTTTGGGTTGGACACCCCACAGGACTACTTGTTGGAGACCAGACCAGACTTTGAGATGTTTCAGCTGCGAGTCTTCTTTGTCCATTGACATCAAGAGGGTCTTCAATAAAAATGAATGGGGCAAAAACAATGTTATCATAAAAGCACTACAAGAGCTAATCAGCGAAGGAGTATTGCAGGTAGATCGTCTCACATCTAACACCTCGGGAGCTACTCCTGTGAGTCTCGTATTCTTGATATAGTCTGCTTTGGTCATCTTTCGTTTGTTCGACTTGTTGAAAGCATCGGTATGCAACATGATCAAACTGAATGCTAAAATATATGGGTGATCTGGTATATACGATGAATCACTCGGGTACTGCGATCAAGATATAAGCAACTCACCCTCCGTTGCAAACAATGTTGGATTGCATTGCGAATAACGTCGAGCGAAAGCTTCAATGACCCGGTCTATCTGTTGTGTTTCTCGCGGGAGGCCAACCTCCAGAAGCAGTTTCCGAAGAGCAACATCCAGGGGATCCGCAACAAAATCAAATCGCTTTACGTATATCCGAAGCGCCTCGACATGGAAAGGGTCGGAGCTTCCAGAGCCTTGAGTTAACAGTGTAGCAAGCAGGATAATGACGAAATGGAATACCTAGAAGCTAGGAGCCCTGCTACTTCCGATCTATTTACTGTAGATTGTAGGCGCTGTAGGTATGCTTCAGGTGATTCCTGCGAGCCAAACGGGACCGGGCTCATGAGATCCTTGCCTTCGTCACCCGATATTTTGAGGGAATTGTGAGAGGGTGGTAATTCCATAGGGTTTGTGAATTCGGGAGAAATGTTGTCAGGCCCACTGCTTCGGGAGTTCAAATATGCGGAGGCATCATGTAAGTGCATACAAGCTGGAGGTATAGCTGAAGAGCGGGGCAGTGAGGGGATTGCGGATGAAGAAATTGACAGTCTGTTCAGAGATAGGCGTCTTATCAGAGAAGGATTTGTGTGAGCATGAGACCTTGATGTTGTTGTTGAGGATGCCTCAACGATCTGTGGCGCATGAGCTGGTTCAAACGAGGCCAGAGAGACTGGTCGAGATCCTGATGAGGATGAGTTATGTACAGGAACTCGATTCCTGAAAGGTGCACTGCTATCGGCAGTGGCGGGTCGGCTGGGATGGATTGTTCCCATAATGCCTGAAGGCGATTCTGTGCGGATGGAGCAGCTCCGAGAAAAACTTTTTGCAGGTAGAGGCGTTGCCGGAACCGAAGGAGTTACGGTTATGTCCATTTTGAATGGAGACAGAGGTAGTGGTGCTGGCAGAAGAGTGAAATGGGATCTTATGGGTTCAGATGAAGCAGGACCAGAAAATTCAGATTTTTTTTTTGACCAGAAGGAAGTCTTCCTTGTGACCGACTTGGGGATCGCGTGGGTTTGTAACGTCGATTGTCCCGAAGGTGCATCTTTGCCCTTGCCTTTCTTTGTCGAATCCATTGATGTAAGGGCTAATAGAGACGAAGCGCCCTGTGAAAAACCTCTGGTTCGTTTGGGTATACTATCCTGGAAGGGTACACAAGGTGAAGTGGGCGGTTCGGATGATAATCCATCCTTGAGTTTATGCGCACTTTTAGTCTTACGAATCGCTTGTGTTAATGGTTGAGTATCTGGTATAGAAAGAGATTTTTGGAATTTGTTGACTTGGGATGGAGACGAGGGTGTGGAGGCATGGGATAGGACATGTGGAAGCCCTATGCCAAGGGATGCAAGGGCTAAGGCAGCGGCGGAAGGGGTGGTTGGAAGCGACTCCTCAACTTGGGTCGGGAATGTCATGGGTGATGTGTTTCCAACCACCAATTCATTGGTTTGAATCTGAGCAGCACTGTTAGCATGAGATGGGGTCGTTAGGTCGTCAGTGGAGTCATGCGGGGGTGTCGGCGGCAGATCCTTTTCGACCATAAACATACCCGATGGGACGCGCGGATAGACTTGTCCGTGCTCACCAACATGTACATCAGTGTACAAGGTGCTTTTGCACGTAGGACTGGAAGTAGGAAAGGATCGCTTCCTCCAAATTGGCAAGGAAAAGAAGTGAGTGGTTGTTGTGGTAGTGACGGTCCTTGTCGTGGTAGTCTCCGAAAGCACTACTGTTGGGTCGAAAACCTGGTCAAAGGGCGGGGCGATGTCTGGGTTGGGGTCGCAGAGTGGGGCCCGCCTTCGCACCATGAACGTGCCAGTGTAGAACAATGTTGCTGGGTTTGTCAACAGAAAATGATATGTATGTATGTACTCGTATAATAAACTGTTACAGTATGTACATACTTTACATATGCTACTTACTCCGTTTCTTTTGTTCCTGGATTTTCTCTTTCTTCGCCGCCAAAGACGCCCGCTGGAAAGACTAGAGTCAATTGTCCGCCGGCATAAACTCTCATAGATATACATACCTCGTTCTCTCGCTTTCTTTGGCTGTGCTTCATCTTCTCATACAATTTTCGCTGCTTGTTGCTCATCATCATCTTGTTCATATCCTTCTCGGCATCCTCGACCAATTCCTCCACTCTCCTGGAAGACTTTCGCGCCTCCTGAACCTCCTTCTCAAATGTTCCATAATCTATGCCTGCTGCTTCTGCTGCCAGTTCAGCGCCTCTCAGCGCGGCTGGGTCATCCGCCACAGCCTCTACTGCTGTTCTCAGGACAGTCTGGCCCGGTCCTTCGACGCTGTCTTCTGCGACGGCGCCGTCATCGTCACTTTCCGAGCGTGCCTCTCCTTCGTCTGTGGCTCTATTCCCATCCATCATCGGGTCGTAAGCACCTGGGTGTTCCTCGCCGAAAGGACTCAAGTGAGGAGGAAGTGTCTTCCCTTGGCTGTATGGTTCCTCAAGAAGAATTCTGCCTGTATTGATGCAGTCCACTATCCACTGCGGTTGGACGTATTTCCTTCGGGACCTCCGCTCACGCTCCTCATGAGCATCGTTTGACCGCTCAATCAAAGGTCGATCGATGATGACATGTGTTATGGAATTGTCTGTTTCATCGAAAGGTGAACCGCTCCCAGCCGAGTGATGCCACCCTATCTTTCCGCCAAACGAGCGAACGAGAGTTTCGAATATGGGCCGCGAAGTCTCCCTTGAGAGAAAGAAAGTGTAGGGCGCGAACAGAGTCAATGCCAAGGGTCGGGGTAAAGTTGCGAGTGAATGGAACGTTGGAAGGAATGTTTCTGATGAAACGGGACCAGATGTCGAAGGATGAGCAACGAACTCTTCTTCAATTTCTTCCATGCTCTCTGACGCTTCCATAGGTTGATCGACCATTGTGACATCAACGCTGATCTTTTTGATGGTTTGTCTTACATCTTTCCCCGTAACCTTGCGCCCATCGACTTCGATACTTGTTGGATTGATCGATGAATTATTTTCTGTCCGAGTGCAGACGCCCCGCAGAGTAAATGCACCCACCCCAGCACCGCCATCGTCCCTTGTCATGTCTATTGGGGGAGGATAAACCAAACCAGCGTCAGTGTAGAGCTTGAAAAATACGAATCCAAGCAATGTCTGATAGAGCTCTAAGAATGTTAGCATTACTCGGACATCGACGTCCGTTGGGATCTAGGAAATGGTGAGTAATCTTAACGTATGTCCGTAATCTCAACGCACATTTTGGGTGAATTGATATGGTACAAGCCAAGTAACCGTTTGGTCCAGGACCTCAGCCTGATAGTATACGCCTTTTATTGATAAAAATGCTTTTCGTAATGCATGCGAATGCATGATGTATAGTTGCCATTCCGCTGCCAGCCGTGAACAGTTTTCAATGAGTTCTGTTGAGAGACGAGGATTGGATGGAAGAGATGCAAATAGGGAAACCATGCAAAGTGCATCATCGATGTCTCGCACTGCATCAACAAACGTTGGATATCTAATAATATTAGTACTGTGACGGAAGGCATTGCGGTATAGGCTTACCGCTCTTTTATGATATGATCAAGCCGATATACCGGTTTGTTCTCTTCTAAATTTTTTGCACTAGTCCATTCGCCACGACCGAGGGCACGGGCAAGCTTTTTTGCAAAAGCCTTGTGTTCTCGCAGTTTCTTGAGGACTGGTTCATGAGCAAGGTATGCGATATCCTTGGCGTAATAGAATGATGTTGGCGCGGATGATCCCTTATTCGCTTTCTTTCTATTCCGAGGCTCTCGAGGAAATATTCCTGAGAAGATAGTTTAGATTTTGAAATGGAAGATGAAGGGAGACATTGATCTGACCTTTCAAGATGCATAAACGACGGAAATCCGCCAACGAGCACTGTAACTTTTTCACAGCAGCAGAACGGGTCACATACGCCTTCGCTGCACCGGCTTTGCCCTTTTGTCTTAGACGACCCATAGAGAGGTGAGGGCAGAGTTTTTATTTGGTCGGGGCAAACAAGCCGTTGTAATAAACTTGCAACTCAACGGCGATGAGGTGAGGACTCAATCAAATCTCTTGATCTCACATTGTCATTTGCCATCTTTCAGTCAATATGTCCACGTTCCCAAATCTGAACTTGACGAGGCGCAACTTCGCCAGCTAGAGGAGCACGAAATCTCACAAGGTCCTCTGTCGGTGCTTCAGCAGGCCGTTCGAAACCACGCACAGGTCCTCATCTCATTGCGCAACAACAAGAAGCTTCTGGCGCGGGTGAAAGCTTTTGACAGACACAGCAACATGGTAATTATTTCACTTTCCCTAGCAGAACCTCATAGTTGTGACCGAGTTTACAGGTCCTTGAGAACGTCAAAGAGGCTCGTTTAATCTTTCGCACCTCAAAAAGTGAGGCAATAATTGACCGACACCTTAGATGTGGACAGAAGTCCCCAAGGGGAAGAACAAGAAACCAATAAATAAAGATCGATATATCAGCAAGATGTTTCTGCGGTCTGTCACTTTTCTTACGATTACTTCTTCTCTGACAAAGCCGCCTTCTTTTCAGTGGAGACTCGGTAATTCTGAGTGAGCCCAACTCCAAGTGATACAGAATATCGTGCTCATGATATTTTTTCGATAGTCCTACGCAATCAGGCATGATACCGCAGCCACTATCGACGTCACCTCGTAATTTTGAGCAGTCCTAGATTACTTGTTTCAGAATTTTGTACTGCTTGCGATAAGATCTACATATGGCGCCATTCATCCTGTCCTTCTTGTTCAATTTCCTTGATAGTTTCGAAAATTGTACCAAGTGCCACCCATCCAAAACTCTCTCCGCCAAATGACCTGTGGTTTGAGAGAGACAACTTCCAAGCCAGCCAACCTGTCTCCAAAACTTCGACCAAAGTCATTTCATCATCGCCCGCTATATCTTCCCGGATACCGCGAACAAGGATGTCGGTCTGTTCTCTGAGTTTGGACATCATGTCCTTACGTTTCCTTGGCTGGGAGCTCTTCTGTGCAATCGTTCCAATAATCGCTTCCTCTTCCGATAATGGACCCGTCCTGACATGTGAGAGTGTGCAAGTAGAGCAGATAGTCTTCAATTCAGAAACGTAACGAAGGAACATTGACGTGATGTGCTCGACCTGGTCATGCGGGCAGGATTTGTGAACATCGATATACTGGGAAACGTGGTTGGCAATTGCTACGTGGACGTCATGGGCAGCGATCTCAAGGTGAGACAAAGTCGTAGTCAGGTGGTCGACATTTTCTTCCTTCTGTCGTCTCCTCGACCGCCTTCCCCCGGTATTACCGGATACAGGGAGATCGATGTCTCGGAAAAGTCGACCTATAGCTCGTCGGCTTTGGTAGTACCTGTCCGAATCAGGGTTTCCTGTCTCTGGAGCATTCCAATCAGGCCTTTCGCGAAAAAAGGGTTTGGGAATTTTGTCCAGCGCGACGGGGTTACCAGACTTGGGATAATCCACTGCATCACTGTGCAAACGTGCCAGCTCAAGACAATTCTTATCCATAATACCCTCCGGACTTTGATCAGCCAGTATCAGCCAATTTATGGCAACGATGCCCACGACCTGGCAGTAAAACATGAGAACAGGAAAATGCATGATGATTTGCCACCAACGTCACTATTGATATATTCCATGACAAACTCAGCGACATCAGTCATAGTACTCACTCGTTCCAAGAGTTTCCTCGTTGCGGGCTCGTAGTTGGAAGGACTGCATGTGCGTGGTCTGAATTCGGGATATTGTTCCAAGGGTATGAGATTGTAAACATCTCCATCTAGGTCGCCCCCACCCAGACAGGAAGGCAGGGGCCGAGACCCTATAATACAGTAATTCACTTGGGATGGCGAAAAAGATGGTTACTCTATAGACGTACCCAATACACTGAACACAACGGTATTTGGCAACGCTTCTTTCGAAAAGCAGGAACCTTCGGGCGGTCGGCCTATGGCAGTGGCAATCTGTACGTCACCGGGATGAATAGTAGGCGATCTTGAAATCAAGACAGGTCCTTCGAGAAATATCGTACTCCGGTGGGGTGGTTTTATACAGGCGAATATTTCGCCTTCTTGAAGGAATTTGTGGACGTCCGCAACTCCCACCAAAGTCCAGGCATCTGGAATGGGTATTCGGGCGTGGTTCTTTAGTACTCGCAAGATATGATTGATGGCATACTCGAGCATTTGTTGATAAAAATCGCTGTGAGGCATGTTGTTGACTCCCAAATTCTCGAGACCGAGCAAGATAGAGGACAATCGATACGACGTTCCGAGGCCATGGCTTTCAAGCGTTCGAGCAGCTTGGGCAAAAGATCGGGTTGATTGCCACGTTTCTTGTACCGCTTTCTCTTGAAACATCTTAAAAACATCATATGGCACTCCGAGACCCTCCAAAAGCATGATTAATGGGCGGTTTAGAAAATAGGGAGCTGGCCGATCAAAAGCTCGAGCAATTTCAATTTCCATGGAATGAGGTGCTTCGAACTTGATCATCGAGGGCCGGAGGCATATGGCCCGGCCTTTCAAGCTGTGGTCCACAGATAGCATCCCCTTCGACCCCATAAAACGGACCTGAAAGGCACGCGGAGGGTTCTTGTAACGAGCACGCCGTCGCTTTGATCTCAGTTCCTGTGATATTTCGATCGCCAACTCTTTCGAGAGCGTCCCAACCCCATCGGTGAAACAGTATTTGTCACAAGAGGTTTTGATATCAATTATATAGATGACCTCTTCCACTTCGCGTATCGATACAGAAGCATCGGTCGCTGTAAAAGCCTGCGCAATCCGTGCCCCATACCTGGCTGGGCAGTACATAAGCCGGGGGTCAAACTCGAGGTTGTCGAAAGACCCCAAACTCGCAATGATAGCAGATGCATCAATATCGCCGTGGGTTGAATCTTGAAACGGCTTAACAAACCTACAAACAGAGAGATATCAAAGCGATCGCTAGCGCTCCAAATAATTTCCGCGCACCAAACAGAATGCTCCTTCAAGGCAGACTGCGAATAAGCAAGGAATTGAAAATTTTGATGTGCAATTTTCAGCCCATGTAATAATAGCTGGCCAACATGGGATCGTATAAAGGTTGGTCCGTCAGTTTCCCGATCGAATCGGTACTGGAGGCGGTCTTCTTCGGCAAAGCTGACTCTGAGAAATGACTCATCGTTTCCACCATCATATTTTCTTATGACTCGGTTCGAACGTTCGAGAAAAGGGCCCTCTAGATACATTGTGGTTGGAGTGACGATAGCGTGATAAGCGTGGAAGAGGCTTCCGTGGATAGGCGCTATGGGCAAGGACTTTGAGAGCAGTTCAAAATCACCTTCTGCCTGAATAAAGTGTTCCTCGATCGATTGTTCCGACGCATTGTGAGGGTCCCAGAATAGATCCCGCGCCTTGGGTCCAAAGTAGTGAAGCATTGAAGCAGTGTAAGAAATACCTTTCTTATCGATCATCATCTTGATGCGGGACTTGAGGGACAACATTTCCTTCACATCGACGGCCAAACTTCTGACAATCGCCTCGACCTGGAATGATACACACCAATCTAGTTGGCGAAGCCACTCTTGCAGTTCAGCGAGCGCAGGAATTGAAAACAGCCCTCTGTAATCAATACGATATTCCACCTCTGAGATATCGTGAAGCTGGACAAGACGTGCGAGGTCCTTGAACTTCTTAATATCGTGTGGAGTGCAAACAAGGCGCATAGCGAGCGAGGCATAAGGCACGATACGCATATGGTCTGAGATAGGAAGCGCAGGTAAACGTCGGCGGGGCAAAGTAGCAGGGACCGTTTCGGATTCAAACATTGGCGGTGTGTCCAGAATCAAAAAGATGACTGGGTACGTCCACAGATAATCATGGGCAGATAACGTGATGATATGGGGGAACCGGATGGCGATGATCAAGCTGTCAAGTGGCCGAACGATTTTGATACGCATTTCTCTTCTCTCACCATCAAAGGACAGAAAACATCCGCCGTTGAAGGTTTCTTCCCACTCTATAGAGAAGACGGAGTCTCTACATTCCCATCCGAACTGTATCGTCTGGATAGATATTTTTTCGGAAGCGAGGACAGCGTCTCTGTGCTCCTTCTCTTCCATCGTCCTGGGGTTGATATAAGGGCGGCGAGTGATACGCTCGACCACTTCAGGACGAGCCGCGAGCTTGCTTGTCGAGAATTTGACACGCCTGCCCCCGATGGTGATTTGCACAGGTGAAAATGCATGTCCATAATTTGCAAGAAACCGAGCGCCAGCTTCACTCGTGGGTAGAGTAAGGGCACCGCTACCGATGTGTCTGTTTGAGCCACGAGGTCTGAAGAGGTTGATATGGAAGTTCAATGGCAATGCCGCAGCTTCTGTATAAGGGGGCCTGTGCAGAACTATAGCCAGCTCTTGCACAAGCTGATGATGGGTGGTGGAGTAACTGATGTTTTGCATGAAGATCTCCATGGTTAGAGCCCGTTCTGACTGAGTAGCGATCGTAGCAAGGTGGAGATGGCCCTGGCTCTGAGGAGGATAGGCGCCTAAAGAACCATATATAAGCGCCAGGTACGTTTATACAAATCCGGGTTGGGTTGAGAGCTGAAATTATGTAACTCGCATGGATCCTGTCGATACAGCGGAAGAGGTCCATGCGACGAGCTCCTTCATGGAGTCATATGTTTCGCACTAGGCAAGATCTGTTTGATTTCCCGCCGGCCCACCCTCAATTTATCCTCGATCAAGCTCTACGTTGTAGATGAGTATTAGATTACCAGAAGATGCAATGCAGCCATACTGCATCAGTTAAGTGTCTGTTGCGGTCGAATTCGCTCCGGATCCATGCGCATGTCTCCCGCCGTGTCACGGGGTCGGAAACAGCTGAGCTGGCATGAGTAATTGGACAAAAATGAAGAGAGAGAGGAGCACCTCTTGATGCTCGAATGGCATGGCGGTAAAGATGGATTACTTGTTGCTTGAGAATAAAATGCTTGAGTGTGAGGTGGGGAGGAACCATCTTAAAGGAAGAACTTGAATTCATTTCAAGTCCCGCATAACTTGGCACTTGCTTCCATATTTCCTCAGCTCTTCCCCTTATTCATGGCGACCCTCGCGACAGAAAGCACCAGGACGACCATTGTCCCGTCATTAGCTGTCAGCGAGCCTGATACCTCACTCTTACATATTGCTCTGCAAGATGCAACTAGTGAGGTTTCGGAAACATCAAATAATGTACCGGAGAAAAAATCAAACGCGTCTCAACCAATGAGAGTCTATACTCGCCCCCAGCTTCTATTCCTTTCCAAATCTCCTTTGGTAAAGCCTCCGGCGAACATGCCAGAATTGAAGGATTGGTTTGGGTACAGTGTTGTTCTTCTCAATACAACCATTGACTCATCAATCTGTGCACAAAAGGGAGAACGAACAAAATTTGGCGAAGAAGGAGTCAGAACCTGTGACTCCGGGAAGCGCAAGGGAGAGACGGTTAGTTGCTTTCATGCCTTTCAAGACGTAATACGGGATGCGACGTATTCCTCATCACAGGTTCAGGCGAGATACAGAAGACGGAGGTATGCCTTGATACACTCAGAATGTTGTATATTCCCATACCTGCGCCATCAGAAACAACATCCAGGTCCACTTTTCGTTCGACGGTTTCTCAACCATCGCAGATGGGTAACTTCAAGCATCAATCCCTTCGTGCCAGTGACCGCGACCGAGACAAAGATGGGGAGAAGGACCGTGAACGGGATATCCGAGATAAGGAAGGACAGGACCGATTGCGTCATGTGAGTATCTAGGCAAGTTACCTTCATGCACTGAGCGCCCGTCTAGCTGTCTGACAAGTATGACCGGGACCGGCTCGCACTACCGCTCACTGGGCTTAGAAGCAAAGAAAGGGATTCGGCTCCACATCTCGCTCCGGGTTCCACCAGTAGGATGACTGGCCAAGGACAAGCCATTTCGACTGGTTCTCGTCGCGCAGAACCACGGGAACTCAGTAAAAAGAAAGCTGGAGAGGCCAGCGAAGACTGGAGAAGAGGTGCTCTTTTCTTCTCCTCAAATACCGTCAAATTCAATGAGCTGAATAATTCCTAGGAGCCGATCCACGTCCTGCCCGAGACGACCGTATGTCTCGCCTTCCAAATGTTAATAGCACTTTCCTCATATCTGACACAGGCTCCGAGCGCCCAGTTCGTGATTCCTCAAAATGCCAGCGCGAACCTTCGACCTCTCGACGAGATCATCGCGATGATATCCGTCGAGAGCGAGATCGGGACCCAGACCGGGAGAATGACGAAGATCCTCGCCGTTGGAGGGATGATGGTAAACGTGATGAGCGGATGGCTGCCAGGCGGGGTGAGAGGCATCCGGAACAATACAAGGAGAGAGAGCGCACACGGGGCAAGGAGTCCACATGGGATGCAACAAGCGAGCGGCGTTGGGTTCCTGTTGAGGAGCGTGATGGGCGTTCTAAACGCACTTCGGGACGAGAGAAGAAGATCACACTTGGCGCTGATGAAGGGAAGGAACGGGATGACCGCAGGGACAGGGATCGGGATAGAGAAAAGGAACCTGCTTGGATGGACACTTACGTCCCGAGTTCCTCAAGCACGGGAATTCTAGGCGGGAAAACCGGCGAAGGAGAACTGGACGGTATTCAGGCTTGGAAAAAGGAACAAAAGGAGAAGGAGCTAAAAGAACAAGTGATTCCCCACATAACCGAGTCAGAGAAGGTCGAACATCGAAAAACCCCAGAAAAATCGAACGCAGATGCCAAACAACTCGATGAAATACAGTTGTTCAAGCTCTTGATGAAGAGAGAGGAGGAAAAGAAGAAAAATGACCCGCCACCTGATTCCTCACATACCAACTCTCCCGTAGGTAGTTGTCAGTCTCCAACTCACCATGCTGCTCCACCAACAACAGGTGCGACAGATGCTTCCCCCCCTTCAATCAAACTCATTTTCTGTTGATAGACACAATCGGCCCTCCTTTCGCACATGTCAATGCTCTGTCCCCTCTTGTACAGCCAGAGACTGTTGCTCCCCATTCACTCCTCTCTGTGCTCGGTTCCAAAGAACCCTCAATCCTTGTCAAGTCATCACCTGCTTTCAACCCTGTCGAAGACGGTTTAAAACCAGCTCCACCTTGCGATTCGACTTTGCGTGAAAATCCGCCGCTGATCTCACAAAACGCTGAACGCCCGGCAATTGACTCCGTGCCCCCTCAAGGTTCTCGTTTGTTAGCTTTTGCTCGTACGCCATCCACGGCTGCAAGACCTCAAGTATTACACGTTAACCAAGGGACTATTCAAGATGGTAAATAGTTCCTGTGTTGTGCTGCTTGGTCTGGCTGATGAGGTCTATAGGGCACATGCAGAAGCAGGGAGCGTCCCCTGATCCCAGCCAACGAATGTTGTCATCGTCTGGCTCTCTTCACACCATTCCAGGGTTCGCTCCATTCGAAGATCAACAGCGATCTTCTGTGAGCTTTGAGGGGCAAAGGGATACCGGTTTCTCGGATACGAATCGCCAAGGAAGGAGTGAGCGAACATCCTTAACACCAACAATCGACCATGGATCCTTGCAAGATGGGACGTCTTCTATTGATAATGCCAGTGGATTACCAGTTGGAAAAGGGAGCCGGTTTGCCAAGTTTTTCGATGGTAAAACCAGGGAAAATGGGCTCCCTGTGGTCAAACACCACGCAGTTGGAAATGTCCACTCCTCGCCTGCTCCAGGTGGTCAAAGACAAGAGCTCAGCAGCTTCGGCGACAGTCTGACTGGCTCTCCCGATCCCCGAGCCCTGGACGAGATATATCTCATGTTGAATAGTTCGGCGCATGTGCGTAGCAACCGACTTTTCCATCAGCTATTTCTCCTTTATTCACATTCGATTCTCAGGGTACTCGAGCGACAACGGTACAGGTTCCAGCTTCCACAGTGCCTCACCACGGATCGTTCAATCTACAAGGGCAAAACAACTTGCATTTGCTTCATCAACAGCTTCAACAGCACCACCACCAGCAATTACATAGTAATCGTCTGGAGCCACTGTACGAGAGTCGCCTCGACGATCGTAATTTTGTACCAGATGGCATGGTTCCAGGTCTCCGATCAGCTCCACCTCGCAATCGTGAAAACAGCGCCATTTATCCCGAGGCACTCGAGGATGGCATGCATTACAACCCACAACGTATTCCGGGTCAGCGGGGCCATGAGCAAGTGTATTCCGGTGTTCCTCCTTCCCTTTATTCCCAGCCAGTCGCTCGCAATGGTAACATGTCATTGCAACAATCGCAATACCGTGGAGGCCCATCACCATTGTCTCTTCAGCAGAACCTTCTCCCGTCTCAGCAACAGCGACTACCCCCAGGTTTAGCAAATCTTGGTGGGCGGCCGCCTCATGAACCTTCTCAATTCTTAGGGATGCCTGGGGTTCCACTACACACCGGTCTCCATGTCAATGGCTCGCAACAAGCCTTTAATACCTTCCCGCCCGGAAGCGGTCCAAGTTTTGGGGGTGGACTGCAATTACGAGCAGCCCACCAATTGCAGCACTCTAGTGGTCACCACTCGGGCGGACATTTGAACAATATGGATCCACGAAATACGAACCAAAATCACTTCTTAGGAGCTGCTGGTGTAGCAGGCCTGCGAGGCGCAGGAACTAGCTTCTCCGTCCAACAAGGTCCGAGCAATCACATACCGAATCCCCTCGTTGCAATGCGTCAACAGCCACAACAACAACTACCTCCCCACATGGTTCCACACCTCCTCCCTCACATACAACAGCATGGCGTTGCTGGACCAAACAGCCAACCTGCCCAGGATTTGATGGCTTTACTGATGGGCGGATCTCATCGAGAGTAGAGCATTATTTTGGGAGACTTCGACTTCTTTGTTCAGTTATCCTCGTTCACCCGGACTTTATTTTTTCCCCGTTTGCTAATCCTGCAAGATACTTCTGACATCTACGGCATGGCTGTCAAATTCCCTGTCATTTAATTCACTTTTACCTTCCAGTGCAACCCCCGCATCTCTTTCTAATTTGCTGTCTTGTTGAATTGAGTATCGCTGCCAAGTGACCCTCAACATTATCAGTAATTGTCTTATCAGCGACCCCGGGCCTCTGGTGGAGCTCTTGTTGCAATGATTCTGGTGACGAGGATCATGTGTATGAATGAAAATCCACATACACGATAATTAAGTACTTAGCTCCTCGGCCTCAAGTTTGATTCCCCAATATTCAATCATGTCTTCAGCTGATTACCGCCAAGGGGTGAGTCTTGGGACAGGTTGGTTACTGAAATTTGGAAGTTGGAAGATTTTCCATTTTCTCGCAGGATGTCATTCCGTCATTAGCGAATGGGCACCTTTCCCTGCGGCGGTTGGAGAACACCTACTGGCTACATATACTTATAACTAGGGTTGTGGTTGGCATAAACTGGCAATGGTTGTCTAAGAAATGGATGGTCATATGTACCGGGTCATTTGAACTACCACGAGTTGATGAATGATGTCTCGATAACGGCGCAGAGCATCTATTCGAACTAGTGTGTACTCCCATATTCTGCATTGGCCCTGGTGATAGATGTCAGCGCTAGTGGCTAGTGGCGACCGCAGAGCCCCATGTCACTCCCAGGCCTCTTCTGTTGCTCACACAATCTCCACCTTGTACTTGGTGCCGGGTATTATATAATTGTATCGATGGATGCTTGCCTGCAGGCAGGGAACGTGGTGGGGGATGGATCAAAACAGGGCCTGGATATCTATCTGAACCTGAATGCTGCTTTTAGAGCGGCAGAAGCGACGGACACACTGATTGGACCATCCAACCATTGAAAAGTTGCTGTCCTGTCTAACCAACACATCCCTTCTCATCGTCCCCATCTCTCGTGGCCTTGCGTGCAACTCAGCAGCGGACAGGCTCGGTTCATTTCGACGGCTGCCCAGCTCTGCCACTCACCCCCAGTCATTCCTTTTTTTGTTTCCTGTCAAAGTAATTCACCTTTTAATCCTTGTTCTGACCCCGTACGTGAAACTGTTTTCCCTGTGCATGGGTGAGTGACGAGCGCTGACGAGACCAGCTTTTCTTGTGCTAATAGGTGGTGAGTGCGCTGGCTATGTGAGACCGAGGAGGACGGAATGGATGGTTACCCGCCGGTAGTCCCCATTAGGCTATGGCTTTTTATGGGGGTTGACGGGGATGCATTCTCGATGTCGTGTTGGGTCTTGTCCCCGGCTTGTCCCCTCTTCACGCCCTCTCCCCTCCTTCACGCCCGCCGACGCTGACAACATCTTCTCCCCCTAGTCCGTCGCATGAACACCGCCCTCCCTGCCATCTGTGAGTAACCTCCTCGTTCCTCGCCGCCGTCCTCTCTCTCATGTTGTGCCACTCCCAGCCATCTGACATGAAAGATATCTCCACCGCCTCTCTCCGACACTCCCGTAACTCCCTCATCTACCCTAAGAAACGCCCTTCCCCCAATGGCGTCTCCAAGTCCCAAAAGTCCCCCTCAGCAACCGCTCTTTCTCGAAATCCACCCCGCTCCGCCAAATCCGCCATCCTCCTCCAGCGCCAGCGCGAAGCCCATATTTTGGCTCTCCGCAGAGAAGGCGTTTTTCTCGAAGAGGAATACCGCGATGAGATCCGCTATTACATGCACGACATGGAGGTTGGTTCCGTCCTCTTTGCCATCGTTCCCTCTCCTTATTTCGTTATCCCCGCACAGCGATACACCATGTCCTCCACTCAGTCCATGGATCAGCAGCCTGAAATCCGGTGGCACATGCGCCCTTGTCTCGTCGATTTTCTCGTCGAGATTCATTTTACATTCCGCCTCCGCCCAGAGACACTGTACCTCACCCTCAACATCATCGATCGCTACGTTTCCCGGCGCATCGTCTATATTAAGCACTACCAACTCGTGGGCTGCGCGGCGCTCTGGATCGCTGCAAAATTCGAGGATGCCAAAGAGCGTGTCCCTACAGTCCAAGACCTTGTTCAGATCTGCCGTGACACATACGAAGAATCTGCTTTCATCCAGATGGAAGGCCATGTCCTCTCCACAATCCAGTGGACCCTTGGTCACCCAACCGCTGAAGCATGGCTCCGTCTCATGTGTTGTGGACCCTGCATGGAGGAACCCGAAGTACAACATATCGCTCGATTCTTGATGGAGATAACTCTCTTCTATCGCGAGTTTGTCAAGTATCCCCCTTCTTCTATAGCTCTTGCTTCCCTCTCTCTGGCGCACTTCTTGTGTGGCAAACCACGTCGGGTTTGGGAGGAAACTGAAGAGTGTTTAGAGGTTGTCGAACTCCTCGATAATCGCCTCGCTAAACACGTCAACGACCTTTCCGAAACCCTGATCAAAAAGTATTCATATGCCTTTTATTCCAAGGCTGCCACATCTGTTGTGCAATACTATCTCCAGGGTGGCCGATTCGTTCGTCAGACCCTGCCATCTCTTCCAGTGACCCCAAGGCGCTCTTCGACATACACGCTCAACACACCAACAAGCTGCTCCACATCCATATCAGATCTGTCTGATGATATGCCCGTCACACCGACGACTCCCTTGTTCTCGAGCGACCCATTCTCAGGTTCCCATTCTTCTGATGACAAGGAGAATACGAACGTCTCGCCGTCGTTTGAGCCTGTAATAAACAAACGCCGCATTGAGTCTCCTGCAGACCGCTACCTTCCCCATGATTTTGTGACATTCGGTCGCCCCGCCCTGCACAACATCAACAATGTTTCACCTAGAACTGCGTTTGTTTCATAGCAGTCGCATCCTTTGTACTCGGTTCCCTGCATACCCTACCTGTGTCTCGAAAACACCAGCAAAATGTAATATCAATCCACGTCGCACCCAACGTTCAAGTACTATCTGTTCCTGCAACTCAATCACCCATGCATCTCCCTCGCAATCGTTTCCAAGTTTGATCCCATTCAACCCACATTACTATCACAGAAGCCGCACAACCTATTCGAGGGTCAGAACAATCAGACTGAGGGTTCTTCGGGGGGCATCGACGGTTTCGTCGCTCTTTGGCGATTACAACAAATAACTCCGTTCACTTGCCTAACTTCTCATACAATCCCATCCGTCCCTCTGGTCGCCTACAATCCAACGGTCATACAGTCATTTTTCTGCTCTTGCCTCTCCGTACAGTATGCATTGATCGCCCACCACCATCGTTTCTCAGCCCCCACATCAGTACTCGACAGTCGCACCCTCCTCCGTTCATTACAACCTGTTTTAAAGTATAGTTTATTCTTCATTTTATCATATTCATACTTGTCCTCCCGCCCTTGCGAATTGAAATGGCAGTTCAATCCCCTCAACGTACGACTCAGCACAAGGCGTTCTTTATCCGCGCATTGTTGTTTTCCGTTTCCCATGCCTTCCTTCTCTGCACTCAGACTGTCGTCCCGTAAACACGCCAACCCAAATTCAAAGAAGCCCTGGCTTGTTCATTGTTAAGGCCCGCACTGGCAAGTGTATGTACATGAGTAGATAACGTTCATACGGGATCCGTCGTGATACACATTGCAGGATCTACAGATCAAATCCTTTGTACATGCATGCAGCTTGCTTCTTGTTTTATTGATGGTTGGAGAAGTGCGGTACAAGGACATGACTAGCAGCTGGTTACAAGAAATTCCACACGTCATTGCACCCTATCAAAATGGAAGAAGGATTGTAACTCCATACAGAGTCCAATCAGAATTCAAACATCTCACTCAGTGTTGTCCGAATGGACCAACATCGACGGCATGCAAGAGGATACGACCTGACAATCAGTTTACTATTTAGGATGACTTCTGCCGGCAGAAACCTATGAAATTGAGATGTTTATTCAAGTGCCCAAGTTTCTCCCTCCTTCTTAATCCCGACAGGCCGCTTCTCGTCCAAACTCCTGCGGCCAGCATTTAGGATGGCTGTTGTCAACACAGTATTGGCGAGCGTCGGCAGTCCGTGTTTATCGTAGTCACCCGGGTTCGAGAGCCCAGCGTTGACACTGCGGGCTGCATCAATGAACTTCTCGATGGAAACGTAGCCATAACCATGCTGGCCGTCGAAATGGCCAGTTTCTGAGGGAGAGTATTTCATGCTGGTGTACATGAGGTTTTTTCTGAAGCGGCTGAAATGTTGTCTGGCCACCTACTAGAAAGGATTGTACCACGCTTTGCCGGTTTCGTCGACTGTGACATCGTAGCCGCGGTGTGCTTGATCGACAGCTATGTCTCCCTACAGATAAGTTCCCAAATCAGTTGACGAGAGGCTACTTGAGTTGATTGGTTACCAGCCTTTTCTCCCATATAATACCAATGTTGGGCAGAATGCACGCCAGCCTTCAGAGGTGCCGTCCAACTCGCTGTGTAGACAGCCGTGCCTCTGTGCTTGGAACTTTTAATAGATTGCCAGTCGACTAGAAGCGTGATGGTGTCCTCAGTCTCGGGCCCACAGTTGTATGGTTCACTTGTGGCAATACCCGTCGCAGCGCTCGCAACGACACGCGTAGGAAATGCGATGTCTTGGAGAATCCAGCAACAGATGTCAATATGGTGTGAAGAGAGATAATAACTATCGTGCGGGCCTCATGATCAGTGGAAATCAATCGATCGCTTGAGAGAAATCTGGCACCTTATGTCAGAGTCTTTCCCCGCCCACGCACGGAAAGTCTCGAGCTGGGTTTTAGGTTGGCTCATCCATGCGTTGAAGAAATTGAATTCTCCCAGAGTAGCTGCGCGGGCTTTAGCATCGCTATAGACCGGGTCGTAGCTGATGAACGGCGTTGAATCTATGATAAGACTGACATTGATGAAGACAAATTACCGCTTGTGGTGCTCGACAAAGCAGACAACGTTGTGTTTTCTGGCAGCAGCCACTAACGCATTGTGATGGTCAAGAAGCTGGGTAGCAGGTTTAGTCACAAGAACGTGCATGCCACGTTCGATTGCGTAAAGCGCGATCGGAAAATGTGTGCCTGTGGTCAAGGTTATCGAGGATCTGCGGTGCTTTTGGGAGCTTACTGTCAGGTGTGAAGATTATGACAGCCTCGCCGGTAGACATTCCATCAATAGCCACCTTATCTAAGGATGATAATTGAGCCTCTGCTTATACTTGGCTCATGTGGTAGTGGATTGGAACTGACAAGCCTCTGGGTCGATGTTTCCTTCCTCCGGAAACGCATCAAACCTGTTGTATGGTCGAAATTCTGAACGGGATAGATCAGATAATATCATGAAACGAACGAAGTATCCATGTCCTTGTAAACACCAGCAATATTCTCAGCGAGGTGTTGGCGGATAGCGGGGAACTTTCCGCCGTTCACGCCGACCATGCCCAGCTTGTCGACCTGAAGAGGTATCAGTGGTTACTGTGCATGGACTAGCGAAAGGCGATGCGACAAGCCTTTCCAAGGCGACGGAGGTCGAAAAGGGTCAGGCCGACAACCTGCGATGTCGTTCAACGACCTGAAGCTCGAACCATGCCCCGATGGGCCACATACCCCGATCTGGGGGGTACAACACATCAGGGCAAATAAGACACCGAGATGGAGCATGACATGTACTTTCTTATCCGACTTGGAGGCACCGGTGCCGACCCAACCAGTTGTGTACTCTCCCTTAGCTTCGATATGAACACAGACAGTCTCCAGAGACGGGTGGCTCGGAGAAACTCACGGTACCGCCTGCGATAACGTCGAGTCCAGTGAGCTGCGCCTGATGAAACGAGAAACTCACACATAAGGACGTTCAGCTTCTGCATCTTGGGGGGGGTGAAGGAGCTTTTGTGCTACGATCCCACTTGGACGTGGGCTTCGGACCGCCGGCCCGAATGCGCACAGCCACAAAGGAACGAATGCATGGGTGAGGCGTGACGTCAACGTGTTTATGTTATTTTTTGAAGGATGTGGCGGCGACGTTGCGAACAGTGAGTAAGCGACCGTCTTCAATGCTGCAGCCATCCAGCACCCCACCCCGCCCAGAGTTTACGCCGAGAAGGGAATTCATTCGTGAACAGAGATCGCCACCGAACGTCTTTGCCCTCATTGCCATTGCCAGCTCCAGCTTCATCAGGCTCTATTCCTTCCCTCCAGTCGTCGCTGCTGCCCTGCATCGTCTTTTCGACGACCACCAAATATGCCTCACATTTCGCCAAGTGGCCTTGGAAAACTTTTACGAGTTCACCCTCGATGGCAAACCGTGGGCCAACGCCAAAAGTGTCACAACGGAGAAATTACTTGTTGACATTATTGCGGTCATATACGAATATGGCTACACATATCTATCTAACCTCGATTATGGGCGAGACGTCGACGATCTCCTTATCATGGCTTTCTCGCTGCCCTCCTCTTCATCCACTACTTCTCGAGAAGGTACCCCTGTCCCGCCCCCTGATAGTTCATCAGGTTGTTCCCCTGACAGACACCGACACCACAGAGTGCCATTTGCACTGTCCTTTACGTCCGCCACTTGCATGCGCGTTATTTCTCCTCCACTCCACCTGACGCCCGCTATCCTTCAGGCTGTCCGAGGAGCATGGCCACGCGGCGTTGTCTCGGAAAAGAAAGTAGGCGACAACTCTTTTGAGTTCAAACTCAAGGGTTACAAATGTGCGGTGTCCAACAGTCACAAACTATTGCTGCCTCTTCTGATAGCTTTGCAGGGTTTCAGCAAGATACATTTGCAACAGACTCTTTTCGACATATTCTTGCTCTTCTTTCGTCCCTCGATGCTCAATCATTTACGCTATTGTCTTCCATTTCCCTCAAGAATCGCTCTCGTGTCAAGGACCTATGGGTTTTTACGGGTGTGGCATCCCCATCCACGGATGACTTAGTGCATCCAGAACCCTCCCCGCTTAACACCCCCAATCTTTCTCATGCTGATCCCAGAAGACCCCTTCAGAGCCCGGAAGGTCCATTTCGCCCATACCCCATTGTAAACCATGGGTTTACACCCCAACACCGAAGGCTTGCGACGGAACCCATCATACCGGCACATGTCTCCTCTTCTCAACCTTTGCAGGTTATTAGCGAGAATCATCCAAATGAATTCCATTCAAGTCATCGGAGAGAAGACATTTCAGCAAAGGCTTTTTCATCCCCTTCTTTACTTCGGAAACCTGCTCCTCGAGCCCAAGTTCCTGTCTCAGTCATCAATGAAGCAGAGGCGACAGGGGCAGAAGGCGTTCGAGCAAACCTTCCAAGTATTATCTCCAGTACTGCCGAAAACATGACAGGGATTGGTACATCTGGATTTTTTCCGGAGATGTTCCACGTTAACCCTGTGCCAACAAACATGTCATCTAATCCACGATTAATATTCCCAACCAAATCATTCATTATCCGGACGCCATCACCAGACGACTCACCATCTGCATCAACTATTCGTACTGGCACACCTTCTCGTTCCACGTCTACCCGCGAGAAGGCACCTCCCATGCTCGTTGACAATGCAGGAGGATCCTTACAAAAACACCCTTCCCCGACCAACAGCTATGTACCTTCTACTCGCAAGATTAGTTCTAGCAGCACACATGCTACGCCGACGTCATCTTACGGTGTGCGAGATTCCGCCTTCTCTTCAAGTAGACATGCAAGTCTAGAAAGTTATATCCCATCGACAGCGGTTACAAATGCGACGACTCATGATGGATACGCCGGAGAAGTGAGACAGGACCACACTGTCAGCCACGTGGCACGCACGCGACGGCAGTCAAGACAGGGGAAAAAACCGAAGCAGCCAGGGATTTCGCCACCTCCTTCGCCTGACCACCCTAGACGCATAGACTCTCCTGTTTCCCTGGATAAGCAAGGATGGGTTTTGGTGGATGTTAACAGTGGCCGAGAGACCGTACCTGTTGATGGATGGTTCCCGATGGACGCCCGACATCCTGTCTCCCAAACAACAAGGCCTGTGTGCGATCCAGGACCAATTTCCAAAGCGAAAGGAATTGCAGCGATGGATGCGATAGATGCAAGCAAATCCAAAGGCGGGGCACATCAAGACCTATCAAGCTCCCCCTTGCCAACCTCGCCCATGAAGAGGTTGTTTGGTTTGGTAAGAAAAACCTCGGTGAGCTTTACATCAGAGGTGCTGAGCATGCTGCTTATGCATCCTGTCCTTAGAAAAAAGGTGGTTCTTCCGCACCGAGGGCTGGAAGGTTGGATTAGCTGTCTCCGAATAATGTCCTTTGCAGGGTCAAGGGAATCTACCAGCGGTTTTCTTCGCTTCATCTTTCTCCTTTTGCATACCTCGTGCCATTACACATCCATAGGCTCGACTCACAACAATTATCATACTTGAATAGTAATGTACAAATATCTATAGAGTGACGGCATACCTGAATCACGATCATGTGCAGGTGCACGTGGTAGCAAGAAAAGTCATGAAATGCTTGTGGAGGTTTAGCTCCTGATGAGGAGGAGAAAGGCTAGATTGAGCTGGAATAAATATACATTTGAGCCCTCGACAGTCGAGTTGTGAGCAGCGAGGACGTGTGATGGAGATGAATGAGTATATATGGCAAGACGTCTCGAGCACCGGATCTGTTTTGGGGCACACACGGGGCCGCGAGCTGTGGCTGGAGAAAGTGGTGTTGAATGGACAGCGTATGGAGAGGGTTGTGCTAGGTGGCTGGGATGGACGGGGACGAGGAGAGGGAGGGGCAGAGAGGGCATGGGATGAGGGGAGGGTGGGGTGGTGACGGAGGGGAATGACAATGCGCTGCTGAAAAGCCTTGAGCTACCCTCCGCCAGCCACCTGTCCCTTTCTGTTACCCCATCACCACCCTCCCTCTTTCCTCCCACCACCACCTCCCTTGTCCCCCGCCATCGTCTCCCCATCCTCGTCCCCCCCCACGTCCTCGTCTCCGTCGTCATCTCATCCCACACCTCTGATTCGTCGTCTGCCCCCGTTTCGTCCCCGATGCCGACGTGCCGCCGCAAGAGAGTCGTCCTCACCGAGCCCTCCGAGGCTTTGCTGCAGGCCGCGAGCTCAGATCCCACCAGAGAGGTCTACTATCTCAAACAGACCGGGGAAGTCTTCGAGACATACGAGTTCGTCCTGCCAGTCTCCACCTGTGACCCTCGCATTAACTCCTCTCTTCCAGGGCGTATGCAGCCCGTATGTCGTTCTACCGTCTGAAGCAATTCCAGTGCGAGGTCACAGGAAAGAGTGGTCTCGATTACTTCCAGGCCATAGAGAGTGAAAGGCTGGAGGCGAAGACCATGCACTCCAGATTTCCGGAGCCCCTCAAGCCCGCAGTGCTTAAAGCTGTCCAGTGGCGTACGTGTCGATCCTCATCGATGGTTGTGCATCTTCCTGTTCACTGGCTAACGTCCTTCAGAGGTCATGGGTCGCCTTGACCATCTTGTCGAAGCCGTATACGAACGTTTCAAGGACCGCTACTTTAAAGATGAGAGTGGGTTTCTTGTTTTCGTCCTTTGTCACTTACTACATCTGACTGGTACCATGAAGGAGTTCTGGTAGACTTATCCGGTACCAAGTACGCTGCAAAAGGAAACACCATGCTTGGCAGTCCTCATAACTGTTTTTTTTATGTTTCCCATCAGGTATTATGCGCGGGTCGACAGGGTCTACCCTCCGAAATACAGTTCCGATGTCACCGCGCGCGACGCGCACAAGGATTCTGGCCACTCTTTTCCCATCGAAAATCCCCACGTTATCGGGGGCGACCTTAAAGTTCCGATCAAGGACGCGAATGCGCAGGATAATCCTGCTCTTTACTTTTATTGGGTCAACATTCTCGAGCTGGAAAAGGACAAAAGTCACGACAAAAAAACTGGTGCTGTAAAGAATCCTGATAAAGACGGGAAAATGGTAGGCAGCCTAATGGAAGTGCAGTGCGGAATGATGAGGTATGGTTGAGTTCACAAGGTCCTCTTTACAAACCAACGCATTTTCTTGGCAGTCGCGATCGCCTTTCATTTTCCAAGTCGATCCTGCGTCGATTCATCCGTGACTGTGTGGATCGCGATGCAGCCGTGGCCTCCCCGTGGACCGTCAAACCCGTCATTGCTAAACGCTATGGCCTAGAATCCATCATGCCTGAGGAGACGCGCAAGGGCGTGGAAACAATCAAAAAAGGCGAAATCGACAAGAGGAAAAAGGTCTGGGAGGACAAGGACGGTCCACCAACTAAGAAGCAGAAGAAAATGACAGCCGCTCAGGAAGAAAGAGGTAATGTGCTTTGGCCCAATGCGTGACAAGTATTATGTTGATCGCGATCATTACAGCTGAAAAACGTGAACGTGAGGCGCGTGAAAAGCTCGAGAAACAACAACAGGTCAAGGAGGAAGCCGAACAGAATGCTGCAGACAAGAAGAAAAAGAAACCCATCCGTTACCCCACAGAAGACCTTGATGTACGACTAGCTGAAAAAGATAAGAAGGCTGGGGCCAGAGTGCAACGGCCCATTGCAAGTCACGCATCCCTTCCGTTCGTCGATACTCCTGGTACCTTCGAATCGTTCTTACTGAGTTGGAATTTTTTGGTCGTCTATGGGTCAGTGTCTTTCTTATGACTCCCTCTCCAATAATCAATAAGGGGGTGTTAATCCCTCACATAGGCAACCCTTGCATATCTCCAATTTTACCCTGGACGAGTTTGAACATGCAATTCGACATTCATATTCGGAACCCCCTTGCCCTTTGCTTGCCGAGATCCATTCGACACTTGTTTACAACCTTCGCACAGTCTCTTTCCAACGACATAGCGCCCTCGTTTCGTTGTTACATTATAAAGAGGATTTAGAAGCGGAAGGCAGGCCAGACATTCAGTTGGGGATATCGATCGAACAACTTACAACTGCCATGGCCGATTTTGGAAACAATTGGGAAAGAGTCCCTCTAAGGCATACCGAAGGACGGGAGGGTTGGGAGGATGCACTTGTGGGATGTCTGAAAGATGTTTGTTTCGAGCTTCTGTCCTTCCATTCACATGTTCTGACGATTTTCATCCAGCACGCAACAGTAAAGACGCTTCCTCGGCTTCAAGAGATCTTGACCTGTCTGTTGTTTGCTCCCGAAACTCATGGATCACTCTCTCCGTCGTCGTCTCATTCGAGAGCTTCCACGCCTCTGTCGTCTCCTCTTTCTCAACGATCTACTCCTGCAGAGCGGTATTATGCTTTGCCCGCACGTGACAAGATCGCTATATTGGCTTTCATGTGCAACCTCGCCATCTCAAGCAAGGCGATCCACGCACATATGGAATCGTGTGAGGAGCAGTTAACCGCATTGCGAAAAGAAAAAATTGATGTCAACCGTCTCAAAAAGCAACAGTAAGCCTAATCTTTGACATGAAGGGGTTGTACATTACTAAAGCGTTCTTAGCCTCGAGGAAATGAACACTCTTCTCGGAGAAACAAAAGAAGAACTGGGACCTGCGGCAAAGGGTGTTGATCAGGATGTCGTCATGCAAGAGTCCAGTGATCTATCCGACGTCTCTGAAGTTGGGTCTGAGACTCCATCAGCTTCGAGCAAAAAAACCTCCGCTCGCCAAAAAGATCTTCGACAGAAGGTCCAATCAACTGCCCTCGCAAAACAACGAGAAGCTGCGCGAGCAAAACAGGCAACGATGAAACAGGCATTATCCGACCATCGTAAACACGATGAGGAAGTGAATAAATTAGAACGGCGTTTAGAAGGAATCGAACGAGATTTTAGGAAACTCCTGGGGGGTGTTAGGGTTAAGCCTCTAGGCAAAGACAGGTTTTACAATCGCATCTGGTGGTTTGATGGGCTGGGTTCAGCGTCCCTTGTTGGGAGTGGCGGTGTTACACAGTACGGAACGGGCAGGTTATTCATTCAAGGGCCAAGTGAGTTCGACCTCGACCTGTTGGAACAAAGAAAAGACGAGGATATCAATCGGAGAAGAAGAGAGGAAGAAGGAGAAGAAGGAATTTTAGGACCTGGTGATTGGGCAGTCTATTCAGATCTTGAAGAGGTTTGTTTCACGAATTCTCCTGTAGATTGTCATACTAATGTCTATAGTTGGAGGAATTTGTCAGCTGGCTCAATCCTAAAGGTCACCGAGAAGTCGCTCTCAAGACAGCTCTAACGAAGTGGTGGACACATATCACAGCTGGGATACGGAAACGCATTGCGGTATGTAATATCCTGCTGTGTGCTACAAGGTACTGATGTAAAATTTAAAGGATATCAACGTGAATGCAAGGCTTCCTGAGGCTCGACGAAGTGCACGCACCAAGGCAACCAATGGGTATGATATCACAAGGGAACCTTATATGACATGGACAAATCGGCGAGCGATGAATGCCTCTTAGGTTCCGAATTAGCCCTCAATCTCAACTATCAAATATCAGTAGAATTTTGCCGAGCATAGTAATACCCGCATGTTGTTTGTAGTAACATTGTGAACGTAATGTATCTTATCGTGATGACTAGGTAGACTCAGCTCGATTGCCTGCAGCGGTCAGGAAATGAGACAATTCTGCCGGGGTTCAACTAAATCGATATCCTTCACGGCGATTAGGGATCCTTGACAGGAGGATCCACAAGTAGTAGCGGATGTCATTCTACTGCAAATACGTTACGCCGTCAGAGCTGCATGAGAGATGACTTTTGTGAGTTCTATGGAATAAATATGGAGGTGAGATATGGATTGTGACAAAAGCAAAGATAAACGACTGACGCGGAAGATTGATGCTTTCCTGAACAATGGTCGCCTCAATTTGATTATCCGGGTTCGGAGGGACGGTGACAACAGACGATGATGCGTTCAACGTCCAGCCAAGCCTTTGAAGATAGGTATTCAGAGCGGGGCCTATGCTAGAAAGTCAGGACATCAAGATATATTTGTTTCACGACGGCACAAACCATCTAAATCCAGGTAAGAACCCAATCTTGTCGTGCTGATCTGCGTAAATGCTGCTTTGACGGCGCGGATGGCAACTTCCCTTACAGCATCCTCAAATCCTACACATTCAACCGTGTAATTGTCGCGTAACGTCTCAACTTTCTTGGAGCGATAGAGTTCCCAGAAGGCAGGGAAGCGACACCGGAAGAGAAGCGTATGCAATGATTTTAGCAGGGGAAGAAGAGTGGGCAGAGGGTCGGGCTCATCAAGGCCAGCATTGCTTGGACGCTCATCGAGCAGAGAGATGCAGAGGTTGAAATCAGGGAGTGGTGACGCAGTTAAAGCTTTGATGAGTATGTTGATGACGACGTCTGGGTTGTAAAGGTCGGGATTAAACTGATATCTAGAAGCTGGTCAATCAAAAGCAATTGTGGACACCTGCAAAGGTTGGACGTGCAGCTTAAGTATCGCCAGATTTGCCAAACAGTCATACTCGTCGCTCCTGATCTGGTGGTATAGGTAATCTTCGAGAATTGAAACGTTTGAGGGATTGTAGCGATCTGAAGGTTTCATTTTGAGGGCTACTCGATGGCATACGACAGAACGAGAAACATACCTACTCCCGACACGAGATCTTCAATCAGTTCTGTGCGAGTGGACGGAGACATCCATGAAGACATCGTAGTATAAACCAGAGATTTTCTAGTGCACGTGACTAGAGATGGACTTGACCCCAAATTACACCCTCCGATACTCCCTCAGCGGACACACGAGGTCCATCTCTTCCCTTAAATTCAGTCCCAACGGCTCTTTGCTCGCCTCCTCCGGTATGTCCAGCTTTTTCTTCCTGCGCCACATCAACTCAAACAAACAAGGCGCGGACAAACTCGTCAAGCTTTGGGACGTCTATACTGGAGAAATTTTGCGCACTTTCGACGGTCACAAGGAAGGCATATCCGACATCGCCTGGTCCAGTGATGGAGAACATTTGGCTTCCGCTTCAGACGATAAAACCATCATTGTCTGGAGCTTAGAACTTGTACGCGAGTTTCTGCCGAGGAAGTTTCCCCTGCGTAAGATAAGAGTCCTATCTAGGGGAGTCCTGCGAGGACTTTGATAGGGCACACAAATTTCGTCTTCTGCGTCAACTACAACCCAAATTCCAACCTTCTCGTTTCGGGAGGTTTTGACGAAACTGTACGCGTTTGGGACGTTGCAAGAGGTACAGTATTCAGAAAATTCAGGCGATCGAAAACTTCCTCCATGATGACAGGGAGATCCTTGAAAGTTCTTCCAGCCCATTCAGATCCCGTTACGGCAGTGAGCTTCAACCACGACGGGACTCTCATCGTTTCATGTGCAATGGATGGGTTAATGTAAGCGTGCGCATTTTCCACTAGAATTGTTTTTCAGCATTGCAACGTTTCCAGACGAATCTGGGATGCCGATTCGGGCCAGTGTTTGAAGACCCTCGTTGATGATGATAATCCAATATGGTGTATACCTCCTCTATACCTGCCGTCGTGATGTGTTAACTATCGCAGTTCACATGTCGAATTCTCGCCAAACTCGAAGTTTGTGCTCGCATCGACGCAGGACTCCACAATCCGCTTGTGGAATTACCACACCTCCCGCTGTGTAAAGACATATACGGGGCATATGAATCGGACGTATTGCATTGCTCCTTGCTTCACTCACACGAAGACGAAATACATTGTATGTGGAAGCGAAGACGCGAAGGTCTTTATTTGGGATCTACAAAGTCGCAGAGTGGTCCAAGTTCTTGAGGGACACCGAGGTATGTCAAGCGTAAACTGGAATTGTCGAATGTCTTGTGAGTTATGATGCAGATGTTGTATTAACAGTGGCTGTGAGCCGTTCATTTACCAACAAGGTCTTTCAAGTTGTGCAATTAAGTGCCTGGGTTTGCAGACACATCCCACCAAAGACATCATCGCCTCTGCATCCATGGAGAAAGATCTGACTATTCGACTATGGCATATACAGATCCCTTAGTTACAATAGGTAGTAAGAATTCTGGCAAGTTCTCCGCTGCGGACATTAGTCATGCGAGGCGGTGCATTAGAACTCCGACTGGGTTTCTCTACTTAAAAGGCCTCTGCATTTCGTCCAAACGTCTCACAACCCCACACTCAGAACCATCATCATCATGCAGATCTTCGTGAAGACCCTTACCGGCAAAACCGTCACACTTGAAGTCGAGTCTTCGGACACTATCGACAACGTCAAGGCCAAGATCCAAGACAAGGAGGGGTGAGTTCCCCTCGACTTCGAGCACGGCCAGTATCGCTAATGCAGCCTTGTCCATTAGAATCCCCCCTGACCAACAGCGTCTTATCTTTGCCGGAAAGCAACTCGAGGACGGCCGAACTTTGGCTGACTACAACATCCAGAAAGAATCGACGCTCCACCTTGTCCTCCGTCTCCGGGGTGGAATGCAAATCTTTGTCAAGACCCTGACGGGTAAAACGATTACCCTCGAGGTCGAGTCCTCGGACACCATCGACAACGTGAAAGCTAAGATTCAAGACAAGGAAGGGTGAGTCACCCCGACCTCATGCACCGCCAATCATCATTGATGTAGGCTTGTCCTCCAGAATCCCCCCCGACCAACAGCGTCTTATTTTTGCGGGAAAGCAACTTGAGGACGGTCGAACCTTGTCTGATTACAACATCCAGAAAGAATCGACGCTCCACCTTGTTCTCCGTCTCCGGGGTGGGATGCAAATCTTCGTCAAAACCCTGACGGGCAAGACCATTACCCTCGAGGTCGAGTCCTCGGACACCATCGACAATGTGAAAGCCAAGATTCAAGACAAAGAAGGGCGAGTTCCTTTTCTTCTGCAACCCAATAATTACATGCTCATGACTACCTTCCAGCATCCCTCCTGACCAGCAACGTCTCATCTTTGCGGGCAAACAACTCGAGGACGGCCGTACGCTTTCCGATTACAACATCCAGAAAGAGTCTACCCTTCACCTTGTGTTGCGTCTGCGTGGGGGCATGCAGATCTTTGTCAAGACGTTGACCGGAAAGACCATCACACTCGAGGTTGAGTCGTCCGACACTATCGATAATGTGAAAGCGAAGATCCAGGACAAGGAAGGTATTCCCCCCGATCAACAACGTTTGATCTTCGCAGGCAAACAACTTGAAGATGGTCGCACCCTTTCCGATTACAACATTCAGAAAGAATCTACCTTGCATCTTGTCCTCCGTCTCCGCGGAGGTATGCAGATATTCGTCAAGACCTTGACTGGCAAAACCATCACGCTCGAGGTGGAGTCTTCCGACACGATTGACAACGTGAAAGCCAAGATTCAGGACAAGGAAGGCATTCCTCCTGATCAGCAGCGCTTGATCTTTGCCGGGAAACAGTTGGAGGATGGTCGTACTCTTTCTGACTACAATATCCAGAAAGAAAGTACTTTGCATTTGGGTAAGTCAGAGTCACCCCCGGAGCATTGATGAGTTAATCAACTTCGACCCTAGTCCTTCGTCTTCGCGGTGGCTTGTAGAGCGGGGGGTTCTTCTTTCATTATTAACTACAGTTTGTATATCACCCGATAGTCATAAGCATCATACACATCACTTCGATTCAGACAGTTGACTGCGACTATGAGCTCAATTATCTGGCACGCTAATGGTAGTAGTCTTCCTTCGTTTTCTCCTCTTCACAGATGGTATATGGATCTCATTGTTCCATTCCTCCACCTTGGCATCTCCCTCTTCAATTGAGGCTCTCTTCCTCTTTTCTCCCACTCCCGCCGGGTCAATGGAGCCTTGTGACCCTTTCGTCTTCTTCCTCAAAGGTTCCGCGGGTTTTTTTCTTTTAATGCTCAGTGGATTAGGACCTTTTGGTCCCTTCTTTTTCCGGGTGGACTCGACCGACTTCGAACTACCGACAAATGCCAGCTCAGCTGCTGTAGGCTGTAAGGTTCTTTCTTCGATCTTAAGAGCCTCATCAACCGAAGCTGGACAAGAAAAAACGTAGACGTACTGCGTTCTTCGCTTCGGTGGTGGCATCGCTTGGTGGCTCAAGTACCATGACTGTGCGGTTGATATGGACGATGGGAACGGCTGGAATGCTTCGAAGCACCGCCCGAAGCACTTGAGATTGTGTTGCAATGACATATCGATGCTTGTTGGCGGGTCCTAATGACAGTCATAAGCAACAAGTATTGAAGGGGGACCCTGCAGAACAACGGACCAACAACGCCCGCAAGACACTCCTCGCCGGGAATGGGTTCACGATGATTGCATTTTCTCCGTTCGAAAGTCTTTGCAAGGTCAACCGCAGGCTGTTGGGATCGGCCTTGGAGGTACAGTTCATGTATGCAACACTGTGTAATCACTAGAGACGTTGTCGATCTGTGTTGAATAATGGAAATGTGCCGTACATACTTGGTTTGACAGCGCCTTGTAGGACAGTTCCAAGTTGCTTCACGAGGTCGATTTTGTATTCTATTGCAGATTTGCACATCAAGGAGTCGACTGCAGAAAGGGTTAAATTATGGCTAGCCAGGATGTAGGTGTTGATAGCCCACCGAGTACCTGGTAAGGCTCTCTGAATCCAAATGTCATGGAATACAGGGCCATGAGCTTCCTGTATACTTTTGCTCGTTTTTGGCGCATGTTCACGGGGATGGTGGCAGTGTTTGCTGGCGTTGTTCTCAGACCTCGCAAATCATGACATTGACAGTCATTTCTCTGCTATTCCTCTCCTTTACCTGGTAAACTGTCCACAAGAAACTCATTGCCCTGAACTCACCAACAGGCTTCTGTCATTTTCGCATGCACTCGATATCCCCGGCAAGGTGATTTGGAGCAGTGATTGCCCAGGTCAGCGTTTAATTGACTCTCATGAGGGTTTAGACCTTGACGATGATCCTGTTGCTGCAAGGAATTGAATTTCTACGCCCGTCCAAAGTAATCCTCGATAATGGAAGAATCAAAGGAAGCATATCCAGCGACGGAGGCTTTCTTATGTATGTTCATTATCCTGTTCATGCATTGTTGAGAAATTGATAGCGTTCATGGGCCAAGCCCTGATGTACCGGCAGGAACCTATGTTCTCTCCGTCGTCTCGTCGAATTATTCATTCGACCAGGTACATCAAGTATGGCAGTCCTTACCATACACCTGACCAGCCTTTTCCTACTAGCTGCGCGTAGATGTCGAGAAAAACGCCGTGGAGATCAGACCCTACGTTCCTGGGACCCCGCTGAACCCCCCTTCTCCAATCGTCCTTCCTTATCCCATCACAATGGTACCAAAGCAGAAGCACGTTTATTTTGTCCCCCGCGAGTCATTTAACCTTATGGGAATGCTCTCTAACCCGATGATGCTCATGATGATCGCTGCGGGGGGAATGATGTTGGGGATGCCGTATCTCATGGTAAGGTTGATTTCTCTCCTGCGGCACCGCAAGATATGATGGAAAAGTACAGAAAAATATGGATCCCGAGGCGATGGAGGAGTTCAAAGCACAGCATGCCAAAGTTCAAAATGCAATGGCAGGTGGTGACATGAAGTCAGGGTAACATCACGTCCTTTCTCGTTCAAAACATCGGGTTGACGGGCGTATCAGGTTTACTGCAATTCTCGGAGCCGATGAAGCGGTAGGCAAAAAGCTACCGCCCGCGATAAAAAACCGAGCCAATAGGAATAAGAAGCATTGATGTCGACGTCGCGTTATGCTAGATTGGTTGGTATATAGGATTTGTCGTAATTCATGAATTGGAGTGTCAGCGTGCGGGAGTGGACTCGAGCGAAAGTCGAGTTGGATACATGAGGGCACGTCGCAGAAGGGCATTCCTGAGAAGGGATCGGAACCGTATGCGTTAAACGACAGAAACGGCACACCTGCGTTTGAACTGCTCCAGTATGATATGGGCAGGTTTGGGGTCGCCAGGATGGCGGTCGATGATACTATGAGGAGTGAGGACGGTACATCGGAATGAGGAGAATGCGGATACCAGTCTGAAATGGCGAGTGTGTCGATTATATACATTTTATCGTTTTTTTGATCATTATCGCTGGCTGCGGCTGCCCCAGGTGCCTCTACGGTGCTGAGAGATGATACGGCCAGATGTTTCGAAAAGCTCTGGATGGTTGGGGGACTTGCAGATGTCGGGTCGTAGTCAAGAACGAGGACGTGTTCGTTGGGTGCATGAGGGGACAATGCTAGTGGGGAGTCATCTGCATAGTGATATTGTATGACGGGGTGACCGAAGGTATGAGAGGGAGGACCAGAGATGGAAGAATGAGAGAAGAGAATATAGTATGGCGGCGGTTGATTCATGAGTGACGTGACCAAGTGTTACAAGTATATTGAAATTATGTAAGTATCGAGGTAAATCCGAATATAGTATAGCGGCGGTTGATTCATGAGTGACGTGACCAAGTGTTACAAGTATATTGAAATTATGTAAGTATCGAGGTAAATCCGAATATAGTATAGCGGCGGTTGATTCATGAGTGACGTGACCAAGTGTTACAAGTATATTCAAATTATGTAAGTATCGAGGTAAATCCGAATATAGTATGGCGGCGGTTGATTCATGAGTGACGTGACCAAGTGTTACAAGTATATTCAAATTATGTAAGTATCGCCTTGTGCTTCTCTTCTTCGTCGTCAGTCTCACCGGCCCCCTCCTTCTGCTATGACAACAGGTCCCATGCAAAAACACTATAAACCTCCCCACGAAACTCATTCCAAGTCAACAGTAACATAACCCCCACCTTCCTTTTAACCACTCTCCTTAGCTATCCTCATGGCTCCCTTCATGTCCTTGTTTTTGGCCGCGTTGCTCGCTGCTTCTCTTCCCCCCGGGCTCGCTGGTCCTGCCTGTTCTCGGAAACACCAACAGTCGGGCCAGTGTGCTGAGATATGCAGCCAAGTTCCCAAGGTCACACCGACCGCCCTCGCCACTACAACCAAACCGATTTCGGCCCATTCCCAGCAACCGGCTCCGCCATCACCATCGCCCCCAGTCGGCAGCAGTTCATCCGACAGCGATATACAGGCGTACCTCTCTGCCCACAACACCGTCCGTGCCAAACACGGCGCAAATCCCTTGACTTGGAGCTCCGACTTGGCTTCCAAAGCACAACAATGGGCTAACAAATGTGATTTCAAGCACTCTGGCGGTACACTCGGACCATTCGGCGGTGGGTCAGGACCTCTTAGCACCCGAATCTACGTTAACGATTCTTTCTTCCCTCTCAGAAAATCTGGCTGCTGGGACAGGTTCAGAATATGGAATCAAATCTGCTGTCGACTCCTGGACTGGGGAAGTTTGTGAGTAATCTGGGCACAAGGTTTTGCTCGCTGCGTTCACTGAGCGTTGCGATTACGATTAGCTGAATACGATCCTTCCAATCCTCAACCTTCCCACTTCACGCAAGTCGTCTGGAAAGGTTCCACTAAACTCGGCTGTGCCGTTCAAAGTTGCTCCGGAATTTTTGAAGCTTCCTTCGGGGTACTTATGAAGTGATTTGTCTGTCCAGTTCAGGAGCTGATTCTCAATATAGCCAGCCAAATTTTATGTTTGCGAATATTCTGCTGCTGGCAATGTAATTGGGGATTTTGCGTACGTCTCTCTTGTAGAAAAGAGTCTTTCAACTTTACCAACTCTATTTTTTTCCAGTGCAAATGTAGGTGCTTGAACTGGATTAATGTAGCATGTTGTTTATAACGCCGGGCCGGGGACCCGAATATACCATGTTTGTTGTGTTATGCTTCCACCGCTCGTGTTAAGAACGTTCTCTGAGACGAGCTACGGGCTACTCGTTCTCCTAATCATCGTTGCCACTGGTCTTTCGTGTGCCGCACTCCTTGCTCAGGCAGTTCGGACATCACCCAACCAGTCTTGGACTGGCAATGCTAATGCTTTAGTTATCGGAGCTTCTTATCTCATCGTCGTACGTCCTCCTTGTCTCTGCGTGAGGCTCAATGTTGACCGCTTGGATATGCAGCTTACTGTGTCGCTCTTGTACTGCGGTAAACGCAGGATAGCGGTGAGCCTGAGGCTACAGCGGATTACCAAGGCCAACCGAGCACTCGGACAGCGGGACGTTCCCGACGTGATATTTCTTTCTCACTTCCTTTGTTTTGCATGTACTAAACACCAAGAACGAAATAGTCGGTGCACAAATATGTTGCCCAAGAGTACGTTCGTACATGTCTTGTTGCGTACGAGGCGTTGCCAAAAGACGCCCACCACGAGGGATGGGGCAGACCAGGTAAGTAGACGAGCTCTGAAGTCCAGGCGGCTTGAGCGGACCTCACGGTAGGAACACAACATAGTGGAATTCGATTTCGTCATGCGCTTCTAGATACCGTCCTAGCGATTGGTGGGTACATGGCTTTTCAGGGACCTCGTTGTCATCTCACGGTTTTCTATAACAGATGCCTTGGCCCGGAGCATCATTCCCACCCATCCCCCTTCGACACCGCACGCTCGCATGCTGCATCGTTTTCGGTTCATTATCCCCCTTCTCTCGCTAGACGAAGACGGAGTGACGCCGCTTCATTACTATGACACTGCCATACAAATCGCGCGGAACGGGAACACGGAGCTGTCAGAGTATGAATTTGAGGTGGGGATGCAAGCGGCGCGTGATATTGAGCAATGGTATGTTTCAATCTTGTCGCACTGCGCTCTCTTTCTTTCTCTGAACACTGTCGCACTCAACAGTCTGGACGCATGTAGGTTGGAGATGTTGGAGGGGTCATCTACACAACTCGAACATGTTGATTTTTGACAGATATCCATCCTATGTTATAATTGGAGTCTTTCTAACCTCATCTAATTATATGTCAACCCATGAAACGTATATGGCAGAGTGTCGAGTCTAGAACACGAAGACCTGAGTATAGAATGAAAGAGTCAGCAATTGCAGAAAGTTGCTTATCTGCGAAATTCAACACACCTGATCAACAAGTTTACTGACAGAGCGGGGAGCCGGGTATTTGAGTTCGTCAAGATGTTTCCTAATGCGGAATGAGCAGAGTTGTTAAATCCGAAGTGAGCACTTACTTCATGGCAGAAATCATGGGAGGAGGACCACACATAAGGAGCTTGGTGTTAGGGGTGTTTGGACTGGGGAACTGCTCTTTGATGTGGTCCTTGGTAACAAAGCCAACGCCACCTTTCCAACCGGAAGGAGGATTGTTAAGAACGTAAAAGATCTTGAACCTGGCACTGTGCACATCTGAGAGCTGGAGGAGATCGGCTTTCAGTAGAACGTCTTCCTCGTTGACGTTGGCGTAGATTAAGCTGATGGTGGTCTTGTCAAGGGGGTTCTTGAGGGCAGCACGGATGATCTGGATCATGGGAGTAATACCAGTCCCACCGGCAATCATGCTGACGTGGTCAGCGACACCAAGAGAATAGGTGAAGTTGCCCTTTGGGCCCTTGACGCGGATGGTGTCACCAATGGCAAGGGTCGCGACGTGACGAGAGATGTTTCCCTTCTCATAGGACTGGTAAAAAGAAGTTTAGCAGGGGATGGGTGGAAGGGTGAAATGAAAGAGACTCACCTTGATGAGGAGATCAAAGTAACCACGGTCGTCGTCGCTGCTGATGGGGGTATAGCTACGGGCGACGTCCTTGCCATTTATTGTGGCAGAGATGGAGACGTGCTGTCCAATGGGGAGACCAAGGACATCCTGGTGGTGTGGGAGCTTGAAACGATAACTGAAATGGTTTAGAGAGGGACAGGAAAGAAAGAAACGACTGACACGGCGGTGTTGGGGGAGACCTGGATCTTCTTCTGCAATGGAAAGTCTTTCCAGACGGTGGGGTCAAGGGGCTTGGTGCGGCCTGAAGAAGAAATGAGTGATGGACAAGGCGGAGGTGGGCATTGACTGACCAGTATGGAGGACCTTGGAATAAAAGACGGTGGTGGCGGCGAGAATGACGGCGGCGGCAACGACGACAGCAGGGGACTTGGCTATCTCCAGGAAGTTGGTGGTGCCGAGGTCGAGCTGGAGATTCTTGGCGGCGGTGAGCAGCGAGTCGACGGACATGGTTGGGGTGTGGTCAGCGTGATCTGGCAAGCCAAGGAGGATGAGACGTGGCACGTCGTAGCCGGCGGCGATGAGGGCAGAGTTGAGGAGGGAGGAGAGGCAGAGGAGGAGGCCAAAAGGGAGGATGAGCGAGACGAGGAAGACGGCTTGGTACTTGTTCATGAATTTGACCAAATTTATTTTATTTTTGAATATCCTGCTCACAGTCACGTCACGTTCCTGTCACGCCCCTCTCCCTCTCCCTCCCTGCTCCCTGCTCCCCCACGCTGGTCGTGTCTCCTCCTGATGGCCTCCAAGAGACGACCTTCGCCGTCGCTCCGCATCACGACGCCCGCACACAACACCTCCATCGTTCTCGCCCTCCCCGACAACCCCTCCTCCGCCCTCTCCTCCGCCACGGATGACTCCGATGACTCCGACCCCAAACCGAGGCCCCTCAGGAACATGAAAAAACTCTCCCTCGCCCTCCCCGCACCGCCGCTCGTCCAGCGCCACCGCCGCCCCTCCGTAATGTCCCTTCCGGCCCCCGCTACCCCCCTCCCCAGCTCCGTTCCATATCGCAAGGTTGAGGATGGTGACGACTCCGCCCCCTACCCAGATGGTCCCATTCAGGTCATCCCTGGCATTTGGATTGGCTCAGAGGATCATGCTCGCGACTGGAAAGGCCTCATCGAGCGCAGCATCAAATCTATTCTCAATGTTGCTAAGGAAGTCGCCTCCCCGCTTGAACCCCTTCATTCCGCCCAGCCTCTCCGAGCTGTCTCGTCCACCCCCGACTTCAAGCACCCCCGCATACCACACGACACTTATCACTCACCAAATTTGTCCACTGGTAGGCCAGCTATGCACTACCTGAAGCTTCAGTGGTCACATGGTCAGCAAGATCTCGTCAACATAGGTTTCCAGACGGCAATGGCCTTTACGGACGCTGCTCTACGTCGCGGAGACGGCGTCCTCGTCCAGTGTGTCTCTCTTCATCGCCTTCTCACCCTCCCCTCACCCATTGCACTCCTCAGCTGCCAGTGCGGCATCTCACGTTCTGCGACATTGGTTATCGCCCTCGTCATGCGTGCTGCAGCAGAACGTTCTCCCTCCGTTCCACCAGAAATCTGGGATTTCAAAGGCATGCAAGACGCTTATTCCTTCGTAAAGCAGAAAAGTAAATGGGTCAGCCCCAACATGTCGTGCGTTTCCCTTCCCTATCCTCATCCCTCCATTTATCTCACCTTTCCTCTGCCTAAACAGACTTATTTATCAGTTATTAGAGTATGAGAAAAAACTCAAGGGCGACTCTGGTTCATCTTCAGATTCTGAAAAATCTAGCGTCGTTGATGAAGAGGAGGAATGGGGTAGACGACGACGCATGCTCGACGAGTCTCCGTTAGACCCCGAAGACGAGCACGAGAGCACCCTTGTCATGCGCGAGGCAGAAGCTCTAGACAGGGCGATGGAGGATCGTATTGTTGCCCGCCAGTCTTCAGCCTCTTCACTAGCCTCAACGTCCACCTCGGGTGTCGGCATGGGAGCCGCATGGCGCAACCGGTACGGCTCTACTCGCAAACGCGCTGGCTCGGTAGCCAGTAACTTGACGAGCGGTAGCATACTCAGCGAAGACCTTGTCGAAGAAGAAGAAGAGGATGTTCTCCTCCGCGTCCGTCCCAAGCTAGATGATCCTCGTCTTTTTGCAGAAATCGAATGCTCTTCTACCGACAACATGCCAGATGACGAAATAAAGGCTATTCCGCAACGGGCTCATTCGTTCACCCCTACCACAGCTCGCCCCTCATTCCGGCCTCCGCCTTCCGCCCCAACGTGGAAAACGACTTCTCCACCACCAGCGACTGCTCTTCGATCCGCTCTCAACTTTCCTGCAACCCCCAACCGCGCTGTCCGTTCAGCATTCCCGCCGTGCCCTGCGTCGCAGGCCAAACGTCGACCTGTCCCAATCGGCATTCTTCCCCCGGTCCCGTCCTCACCCGTGGCCATCATCATTGAATCGTCGTCCCCTCCAACCAGTCCCACCAAATCACCGGTTACCTTGAGTTCGCCGCCGCACCGAACCTGCAGCTTATCGCTCCCGCCGGTCCGGATAAGAACTGAATCCAAGAAACTTTTGCCGCCACCCCTGCATCTACTAAAGAAGACCAAACAGCCTCAGCTCCCAGAACAGTCCGTGTCATCCTTCGTTTCCACGCCTTCTCAGACCCTCTTTGTCTTTCCCCCGTCTCCAACCATGACGACGCGGACACCGTCCACCATGACCCTCACGTCAAACATAAGTGGTCCTATTCCGTTCCCTAGTCTCGCTACTCCCAGAGTCTCGACCTTTCGCTCTCACGGTCGCGTTCGGTCATTCATCGGTCTCGGCGCATCCTCGACGCCCACCATTGCATTCTCCAAGGTGGATGCCCGAGGCTACATTGGTTTGGAATAAACAACCCATGTTACACGCGTTTTTTTACGTGTATGGTTTTATGCCAGTTCTCATCGCTAACATCAACCTTGCTATACGCATGGACGTATCCTCTTTTTGTTTCTCCAATCGAGTCAGACTGGAATGCCTCTTTGACACTGTCGACAGGGCTCATATGTACCATTAGTCTTCGCATTGTTGGTTCGGCTTCCCTGTTTATATTTACCCTTTCTGCTGATTCATTGTTGGTCTGGCGTTTGATTCCTTTCCCCACCAGCATTGTCAAGTCCAGCCGAACAACAAAAAATGGAAGAGAAAAATGCCTCCAACTAGCCTGAATGGAATACATCGTCAATTCCGAAATGCTCTGCCAACGCTGTTTTTCACAGCACCAGCCAGAAGCTGTCCGCCAATCCCACCCAGACCCCAGTTGGAGCCGACATTGTTCGCCCATCTTTGCTTGGCATCTCGGTCACTGTCAGAGAAAAGACTGAGGCGCTGAGATGATCAGGAAAACGTGTGCTTACGCGTATGTGAAGCCAATAGCATTTGTGAAATTGAAAACGAGAGCAAGGATCACGATCGGGATAAAACTTTGAAACAAATGCGTTGGATTTGAACACGAGAAGGAACAACCAAACGCACGTACGTGAAACCCAACTTTAGGAGGGAAACAATTAGGAGGGCGGCCCATAATAATGGGAAAGAGTATACAGCGATCTGGGGAATGGTTATAATGGATGATCTCTATTAGATCCGCATACCCACCCAGAACATCCTGCATTCTGCCGTGAGGTTATGGGAAATCTTCCGAGATATGAAAACTTACTTGGAGTCAATCGGATTCGCAGGTCTTGAAGGCTTTCCGAACGGCGAGTTAAATGGAACACATCATCGGAGTGTGAAGATAGACCCACATCGCGACTCTCAAAAACCCAATAACTTTCCCCGTCCTCGTCAACCTAGAGTATGCACCGATCAGACGCCGAAATCAGGAATACGTGAGCAAGGGCACTTGGTTCCAAAAACGCAAGCCAACGAGGGTCCTCCCTGCAACATTCTATGAGAGAATATTGTAAGATTTATATATAAAAGCATGAGTAGGAGGACTCGCTCGGCAATTCCAAAAGTCCATTGCAAGAAGCACGACGACTAGTACTGTCTAGTTAATGCATCACTGAGCGACTGGCTTGCAGATAACTGATTTCTCACCGAGAGAACATAATTGTCCGTAAAGAATCCACATAAGATGTATACCGAGATGGCAGCGACTCGGAAGAAAAAGAGGAAAAACAACGCCATAGGATGAGCGGACTACGACGGACGGATTTGAGAAGACAGTGACGGGCGCTTGAACGAGGGGGGGTCGTACCTGACGAAAGATACCGGCTATGCCTGTATAACAATCGGTGAATGCAAGTCCAGGTGAATAGTGGCAAAATGTCGAATATTACCAGCCTCTGCATCGCTCTCTGTGGTTGCCAAGCGTTCGGCATTGTGTGCAGAGGGAGTGAGCACGACTTGTGGTCGTGTGTTCTGCTTCTTGGGAGGGTCAGCCTCGTTCACGGTCGGGTCGTCGGGCTCGATGGTGTCGAGCAGCGGGGTGGACACGCTGGTCATGGTTGGATGGAATGTTGGTGAACACACAGAGGCAAACATCTCGCCGCCTCGTCCACCCGATCGCTCTCTACCACCGCCCTCACAACTCTATGCGATCGTGTTTTTGTAGCCACTTATGTCAATCCGAGAAGGCATACAGACATATGGAAACGCGTCTCAAGGCAACCCGCAGCGCGTCCCGATCCCCGATATCTGCCATGCTCAGGAATTCATGCCCAGCATACCTACCCCACTAGTTCATCGTCACTGTGAGCTTATGTCTTTTTTCCGCCTGGAAACGCCTCTTCAGTTCCGGAAATCATCAGCATCTTTTCCATGGCCACGCCATCACGCTGAGTAGAGACTTGCCGGGTGTTCAGAAACGGACCATTCTTGCTAGCCCGAGAGTCAGTGCAGACATCCGTGAACCTTTTGCAAGCATTGCATATTTTGATTTCGCTTCCGTCCTTCGACACTTGTCCGCGCTTGCCTTGCGGTGGGCAACCTATTATCTAAAGTTTCTTGCACCAAAGTAGCAGCAGAATCTATCCGTGCTGTCGCAAAGTCTTGTCCTGAAATCCGCATCCTCAAACTAAACTATACATCCGTTTCCCCAGCCTCGTTATTTCGCCGGCCGCATCGTGTCGCCATCTGGAGGTCCTCAAACTTGCAGGTATACAAATTTGGGCCAGTGCTGACAGCATTAGTCGCAAGTTGCTCTGTTGATGCCTCTCATTTCAGACCGATTCACGTTTATGGCCAGCCTTCAGGATGGCTTCATGTTTGTCGCCCTTCACTCTCTAAAATTTCGTCAAACATCGCTATCCGATTCATCCCTTAACTGGTTGCTGAAGAGGTGTACTGCGCTTCAGCGGCTCGATGTCTCATTCACAGCCATCCGACATTCTCCGTCGCTCATTACACATGGTTCGCATTGCACAAACTCTCGTTGACCTCGACGGCAGTCTCTGCTACTGATCTCGTTGCCTTTTCGCGTCCCCCCCAACTTGCGAACTTTGGCTCTTGGAGCTTTGGGATGGAAGCTATGGTCCACGGTCCTCGACTAGTAACCTAGCTTTTATTACAATGACTGATGAAACTCTTCAAACCATAATCAATATCTTGGAACCGTTTCAGCAACTGGAAAGCATTCAGTCTTTTGGAAACACAAGAGTAGGGCGAAAATGCAAGGTACGCTTTGCGCTTAATTTGTGATCCAGACAGCAAATCCCCATTCCAGAAATTAGATTTCGCTCAGATTCCATCTCTTCTGTCCTGAGATCTTTCTGGATTAGTCTCTACAGACACCGATTGTTTGTCTTCCTTCGAAAATCTTACTCTGAATTATACAGGTATTGACGATAAAACTGGAGTGTACCTCGGAAGCTGTACAGCACTGGGAGCACTAGGTTTTGCAGGGACAAGGTTGACTCATGAGCAGCATGCTGTGATTGCGCTCGACCTGTGCTAATACCTGACGAGACGAGGGCGTCCTCATCGTCGATTCTTGCCTCAAGGTTAACCGACCTTGATCTTACAAGCTGCAGCTGCGGAGGTGTCAAGCTGGCCGAGTGGTTTCTCGCATCTGAGTCTAACTATCAAATTCTGGAAGCAGTCAAGAGCCAGGGTTAAGCGTTGAATGCTGCTTAGTACCTGCTGAATATCTCGCTTTTGGATTTGGTTTACGTTAACACTCAAGTATTCTGCGCAGTACATCCATAACCAGCCAGGTCAGCCTAGCCATGAGAGCTTGACCCGCTAACAATTTCGATCACATGATGCTCTTTGTCATCAGAATCAACAACGGCGACGAACACAGGCTTGTCCTTGTCCTTGTCCCAAATTTGTAACAATGACCAGCTATATTCAATTTCAAGCTGCAATTCATTGCCACAGAACCACTCTAGAATCCTATAGCACCTCCAATCATGGTTTTTCTCGACCCTCCAACAGTCGCTCCATGCTCGCCTTGCCAATCCTCTTTCATGAAAGCACTTGTGGCACCCTACGGCCCATCTGCTCACGGACAGAACAACAAATTTGTGGGCCACCAAATCTCTCTGGAAGCCTTGTCTTGCCGAGGCCTCGTCACTACTATAGAGCGAACGAGCCCCGATCTCGAAACTTCACCGGATATCAGCTTCGATCTGTTGTCAAAACCACTATATGAATCGAATGGGACTTGGCATTGGTTGAATGGGAAGACAATCATAAACTCTCAGACTAGGTTAATTCTGTCATGTAAGCTACGTCCCTCTTCTTGTTGCCTCTTGCTTCTGGAGCTCATTGAAAATCAAGCAGAAGAATCATTCTCCATGAGCCTCAGGTCTGGTGAAGTTGACAATGGGATAGTGAATTACATCTCGAAATCGTGAGTTCTCAACGGAATATGGACATGTCTTTTTACCCGACTCGGCTTTAGATGCACTTCATACGGACATTGGGATGGTTTCTTATCTGAGGCAAGTTTTCTCCTCACCATAACCGTGATCAGTAACCCATCGTTGTTATTTAGCTTGCACTATACAAAGTTCAATTGAAGCCTTTGCAAGGGAATGTGGTTCCCACAATGATCGGCGTCTACTGCAATTCAGGAAGGATCAGCTTCGCAACGGAGTTACCACATCATTCTTTTTGGATGCAGGCATCTCCCGACATGCCAATTTGCTTGAAAAGACGTTGCGTTCAAGCCGTCACCAAACTTCATGCGTGCGGCGTTTATCATGGAGATCTCAAGCTGTCCAATATTCTCATCGGTGGAGATGCTAAAGTCAATATCATCAATTTTCAAAAAAGTCGGGCTCTTATCCCGAATTCGTCTGTTGGGTTGGAAGCTGCATCTCCCGCAGAGTTGAGAGGGGAGATGAGAAAACTCAAATGGCAGCTTGACTATGAAGATGCTCAGACGGCAGAGTTTGCCAGATTTTCACGCTGTCCAGAACAACAGCGGCGCCATCCAGGTCATGCACTAGATGCAGACGAAGTTGACCCTCCGGTAGAACTGGACGTCCTTTCCGATTGGCTCCCAGCTTGTAAATCTATGCCGAGTCGCCGTTTTGTGGTCCCAGGTCAGACATCGGAGGATTTCATGAAGGAAGTTGATCACTTTATGGGTATGCTCCAATTTCGCCATCCATGTTCGCCGCCCGATTCTTTGGCAACAAGGCTTCAAAAAGAGTCGTCAACCTCTTTCCCCATCGTCACTGTTCCTCGTTCAAACGAACGACTGAACTGCATCAGTATTCCGCAGGTCCATCATGACGTTCCCCGTCTTGGCCTTTATAATCTTCGAAAGCGGAGTCACAGCCCGGAACCAAGCTCCAGTGATCGACCGATGAAGAAATTACGTTTTTGTGTGATACCTGCCATGCCCGTACTCCAAGGAGATACAGGTATGTCTTCAAAGGCATTCTTCCATCGCTTCGCTTCTTGATATTTGATTACCAAGATGATGAATTGCTTCTTTTTCCGGCGCCAATTGCCCTTCCCCCCCTAGTTTGCGATTCTGCTCCTGAGGCCCAGTCTAGCACCCGTGAAGAGATCATCGAAGCCAATATCCGACGTTGTGCCGAGCTCGGATTGCCTCACCCCGAGGCAATCAAGAGATATCCAGGAAGCCATCGCTGGCGTGAGCCTAATGTCTTGGAATATATTCGGCGGTATAATCGGAATGTCTTGCGCGTGGTTCAATTGAGGAGGCGCTTTCCAGAACGAAAATTCAAGATGCCTCAACCGAAACGGTCTGAAGGGAATCTCAAACGCGCTCTTGGTGCCATTGCTCATTCTTCTAGGATGATAGAAACGCATACGTTTCCGGATCAATTGGGAAAAAGGAAAAGGGAATACTCAACAAGGGATACTGGAAGTGATAGGGGACACAAGTTCCAAAAAACATCGGGCATGCTCAAGGCGATGACCAATCAATCTGTAGTCATGGGTCAGGAACGGAGTGTCGAATCTGGTGGTCAACTCATGTTCAACGCGAGAGGTCCCCGCGCAACCGCCTGCCGCCCATGGCTGAAAGAGCCGGCCAAACAGACTCCAACGGAGGCGGGGAGGTTCAAGATTGTATCAACATCTTGCACTGAAGCCGTGGATCCGGAAAATTTGACCGCAAGATGTAGTAGCGTTTTACAGGAGAAGGAACGGGACGCTTTCATGTCGTTGGGAGGCGTGGACTGGAGTACTGATCACCATTGGACGTTGGTTCCTACTAGGTATACACGGATAACAATGAAGTGGCTGGGTGTTTTGCTCAACTTCCTAGTAGGTGCGACGTAATATGTAATAGGTATTATGAGAACTCTCGGTGAGAGTCAACTCTCGGCCCTGGGTCTGATGCACATGCAACGCTCAATAAAAGCCTCCGGAAACCCTCTGAAGACCCAACCATGGCAGACACAGGCTTCAAGGATGAGAAGGAACACAGTCCCACCAAGTATGATACCCAGTCGTCTCAAGGCGCCTTTGAAGAAGTCAAACTCCAGCGCCAGTTGAAGAATCGCCACATCGCCATGATTAGGTAGGACATCTCTTTGTTCCGGCTTCAATCCCTCAACCTGCACAGTATTGGTGGCGTTATTGGGACAGGTATTTGCGAACCGTAGCGTTCATCACTGTTTACTGAGTACATTTTATCTGCAAGGTTTATTTCTGGGAACAGCGACTTCTCTAAGAAATGGGGGACCCATCGGTCTGTAGCACCTGCCTATTTTTTTAACGCATCTTCATGTCATCCTTCAAGGTCTTCTCCTTGGTTACATCGTCATGGGCTCTATCTGCTACAGTGTTATGGTATTCACTTATCTCGTCCATCGACCCGGGTTGAAGGCTGAAATTTTATCGATACAGGTATCTCTCGGAGAGATGGTAGCATTCTTGCCTATTCCGGGAGGGCACATCAAGTTAGCAGAGCGATTTGTAGACCCCGCATTCTCCTTTACCATGGGGTGGAACTATTGGTAAGAAAGTTCGTTTCATTGTTTTTTTCCCCTGGCGTCGATTCCCTTTAGGTACAATTGGGTCATCGTATTGCCTGCTGAGCTCAGTGCTGCCGCAGTCCTGATTGGATTTTGGAATGACAATATCAATCCTGCAGTCTGGATCACCGTGACTTTAATAGTTACCACGGCAATCAACATGTGCGGCGCAGGCGTCTATGGAGAGGCAGAGTTCGTTTTCGCGTAAGTCATTGCCTCCCGCAGCACCGATTGAGCTTCGAAGATGAGTTTACAGATCCATCAAAGTTATTACGATCACAGGTCTCATCATTCTTGGAATTGTCCTCGATCTCGGTGGTTTGTGTCGTTCTTGCGAGCTTCATCCATGAGGCTGACGGTAAGTCTGGCCGACAGGCGGGCCTGACCATGATCGCATTGGATTCAGATACTGGAAACACCCAGGACCTTTTGCGCAGTTCGCTGGAATATCGGGCCCGAAGGGGCGCTTCTTGGCTTGGTGGGCTGTCTTGACGCAAGCCGCGTTCTCCTTTATCGGTACAGAAATTGTGGCTGTGAGTCATCATCTATGTATCAAACGAACTTCGTCGATGACCCTTTTTGTAGATTGCAGCCGGAGAAGCCAAGAACCCCAGGCGTAATTTGCCAAGGGCAATCAAACGAGTGTACATTCGTCAGTGGTCTTGATATTTCATTTTGGCTCCGCAGCTTGACTGAGATTCCATAGGTATTCTCTTGTTCTACATTGGAGGAACAGCTGTAATCGGGCTTCTAGTGCCATACAACTCGCCTGGTCTTAACATTGGTAGTGGCACGGCAGCTTCCTCGCCATTTGTCCTCGCCATCAAGAAAGCAGGCATCAAGTCTCTCCCATCTGTGTGTAGTGTCCTTTTGCGTGAAATACAGGCTCATTTCTCCGATCAAGATCATGAATGCATGTCTCCTGACGTCTGCCTGGTCAGCTGCATCCAGCGATCTTTATACAAGTTCCCGTGCCCTTTGTATAAATACCAAGTCCATTCAACATGTTGCCTCGCTTACACATTCTCTTCAGATGGCCTTGCTTCGGCTGGCAATGCCCCAAGAATATTCCTAAAAACATCCAAGAACGGCCTCCCTTACGTCGCCATCATCTTCAGCTCATTGTTCTCCCTCCTTGCCTACATGGGGTCCCATGCAGGTTCAGGAAAGGTGTTTGGCTGGTTCGCCAATATGACTGCGGTTGCTGGACTTATCACGTGGTCTGGTATCAGCTTGACCTATATTCGTTTTCACGCTGGGATGAAAGCTCAAGGCTATGACAGAAAGACACTCCCTTACACATCACCCCTTCAACCTTATGCTGCCTGGTATGCTTTTATTGCCACTTTCGTCATCTGTCTGGTTCGTAGTGTTTCTCCGTTTTACCTTCTCTTTCGCCTGCTGATATTACGTCGCAGTTCAGTGGATGGGAGGTCTTCCTCAAAGGAAAGTGGGCGACTGATGTATTTGTGACTAACTATCTGCCTTTGGCACTCTTTCCCATCATATACGGCGTTGCCAAAATCACCATTCGCCAGCCGATCGTCAGACCCGACGAAATGGACTTCGTGACAGATATTGCCCAGATCGAGGCTGACACGTAAGTCTTTAGCGAGACTGTGTAACGACTCATAAACAATCCCAAAAGATACGATGAACCACCTCCAAGAAATAGACTTGAGGCTTTTTGGCAATGGCTGGTGCGCTTTAAATCCCGCGAAACATCGTTGCAACCAGGGCTCACCCTGATTACTAGATGTGATCTACTGTGTGTAAATGCTATATACTTGACTTGAGGGAGAAGGATATCAACAGATGCCTTTAGAGTGGTTCTATCTCAATATCCATACATGATCAGTACTTAGATATCTTGCTCGAAGTCAAGATGAATCTCACTGGAACATTTCACCAACGTCGAAACTCAATGAGCTCATGGTATTATGGCTTGACACCAGTTGGCAGATATACATATGTTATGATGATAAACAGATGATTGAAAGTGATTGGATGTCATGAACAACCTCTCTAAGTCTTTGATGCAGGAATATGAAGGTTGATGGCTGCAAATTATGAGCTATTGTTTTGGTAGGCGGAATAGTTTCATGACAAACCTCGATACCAGTTGAGTGCATCGGAAGGTGAAGGAGCATCAAAATACAATATAGCCTTGTTATCAACAAGGCGAAGCACTGGAATGATGATGAGACAAAGGAGGAATAAGAAACCAGAAGAAACTGTATACCGTTTCCGTGGACAATACTGGCGGGTTGAGGGAGCGTTTGCATCCTCAAAACAGCCCAAAGGTCGACGGAAGATGCTGTGTCTTTTCCCTCAGATGGGTCGCGACATAGTACCAGCAAATCATTGCACAAAATTCCAACCAATGTTCGAGGTGTTAGTTCAGGGGCTAGACAATCAACTTGAACTGTTGATGCATCGCCTTGTGCATTGATAGCTTCAAACGAGACCATGGCCTTGCGTACCACCCGAGTTAGTAGGAGAGGTCCATCCATGATGAGACGCCTATTGATTGTCGTTCTTCAACACCAAAATCAATCCTCGGGACGAAAAGCTCACCGATGTGGCTGAACCAAGGGGCTCGGGAACTTCCCCCGTATTCTCGATTGCCATTGGACCAGTTTACGGCGGGATTCTGATTCGCGTTTTCCTTCGTTCATGTTATTAGCGAGAGATGATATCTCAGCTAATGCCCGGTCAAGCGGATCATCTATGTACTCATAGGTTGGAGGGGTGCAACGAAGCAATTCTTCTAGCTGAATGTCATATGATGCAAATTTGAAGATTTGTAAGAGAAAGATGGCGTTCAAGTACTTACGAGCAATCGATATCGGGGTATTCGTTGGACGGGCAGTAGGAGATATCCTTCCAAATTCAACTGTGAGTGACGAGGGTTCAAGCGGCTACGTTTGAGATATGCCCTTATCCGCTTTCGCTGACTCGTGGTTAGATTTGGTATACCAGTAGCTGTTCCGCTGTCTGCAGCAAGGCCAGGGGTGCTGACGGATGACATGCTTAAACCAAGTCCTGCTAGTTGTACCGTACTAGATGATGGCGAAATCGCTGAAGTCGCCGAAGAGGTGGGTCCTGGTGCATTTCGATCTGATGACCAATACTTCACGCGCTGGACAGAGTTATCAAAGTTGCTGTGGCACCGCGATAATCATGAGCAAGGATGGCAGGTTAATATTCGTCAAGTGCTCACTTGATATAGCTTGAATACATCCGCATGAATGCGGCATGCTTGAGGAAGATGCCGCCCACTGCTCTGACAACGCTCAGAGATAGCTGGCCGACTGCATCTTCTTGCTGGAGTTCGGTGGATGACTTCATGAGCGGAGCGGCAGCAACTTCTAGTGCAGGAAGGAAGCTATCTTTATGGAACGAAAACAAAGCATCAACACCGCCGAAAACAATTTTGCGTTCGGGTGGAGGAACAACTGTCTCTTTACCCGATCCGCTCAAAATATTGACAGGAACGCTTGCAGGTTTGATATAAATATCAACCAGCTCCTGTAAACCCTTGACATAAGTTCTCTCAGTCCTGAATATGATCCTTTCAGTATCGAAAAATTCAACCAAACTGCTGTATTTTATGACGCACATCACAATTTCCCGTACAATCATAGCACGCTTGCCCTTGTCATCCTTGAATTTGCGTTCGTCGGATGAACCACTGCTATCAGTAGTTGCGACACTCAGTGTCTGTGTCGAACTTCCGCTACGCAGACCGGCTATTGATTCCATCGACCGCAATTGTCCTGTCAATTCGCTCGATATAGGCGAACCACCTGACGCCATCGAAGGTTCTCGTTGTTGACCATCGACCATAGTAGGCCTCCTGGAACGCGGGGTCAAGATATCGTCGGTGGCTGCCCCATATATGCTCATAGGATTCGACTGTTGGGATAGTCCTAAGTCGTTCATATCCTTAAGATATGCCATGACAGACCGCAAGGCTCTCGTATAAGCTTCACGGGCGCGTTCCTCTTCCCGACGCAGAAAATTGTCCGTGTCCGCAGGGGGACTGGGTGTTGGCACCTCTAATTCCTCTTGGTCGTTCACGGCGTCTAATGCAGGTACATATTGGGAAGGCTCTGTTGTCATGTTGAGTGAAAGGTTTCCGGGAGCATCCACTGGAAGGAAACTTCGACGCTTAACGGATCTAGGTAATGTGGATGGAGGTGCTAAAAGGGCCATCGATGCTGACAGTGACTTCGATATGTCTTTGAAAGGTTCCTTCTCTGTACGAGAGAAAGAAGCGGGCATCGCAAGAGAGGGATTGAGACTCTCGAAAATGCCCGCCGTCGAGAAGCGCATGTCAATCTGTGGTAATTTACCGATGCGCTCAATTCCTGGTGTGGATGGTGTAACATAATTTGGCGGTGGTGAAGATGGGCTTCCTAATGTCTGCGGTCGCTTCATCGGGGGATAATTTTGAGGGATAAGAGGGGAAGGGGAATCTAATTTCATCTTGCCCATTGACATCTTCTTCAAAAAACCCCAACGACCTCCACCTTTGTCTTTTCCATCCTTTGTTGAAGGTATACGACCAGGATACTTCCCGTCTCGGGGATCTGAAAGTTTCGGGGGCGAAGGAGTATTACCATAGTGTAAGGATGACAACCGATCAGGGTATGACGGTAAAGTATCGTCAGCATTTTCGGGGGCGTCATCCCAAAGGGACCTCGTAAGTTGAGGTCGCATTCCATTCGTGCTAGGATGCGATAGACTGCCAGTCAGCGCTGAACCTGGTCCAAATGTGCCAAACCGCTTGTTCGTCCCAGGTGACTTCGGTGGATCGGCACCCAGGTTTAAGATATTTGAACTGGATGCAGACGCTGGGTAGCGGGTTAACACTTTCCGTTGAGGAGATATCCCTGGATCTGTAAATGTGGGGTTGCTGGATTTCCCGCGTCGGAGTTCGCCCGCACTCTTCATCTTGCGCAATTCACGATTAGAAGATTGGTCATTATTATCATGCTGTCTGGGAAGACTATCCAATTGGTCTTGAGCCACCGTAGGTAAATCGGTCCTGGGTTCCCGTGACTGATCGAAATGGGCGCGATTAGGAGTCGTTCGTGTCCGTACGAGTCCGCGGGTTTGCGGGGCAACGGTCGGATTCAATGGTAATGGCGCCGTTATTGATCTGCCGAGAACAGGGGGAGCACGGTCAGGCGTGATCGTGTGGTCCTCATCTTCTGGTGACAAAAGTTGGCCCTCCAAACGTGCACTGGGAGGCCCAGAATCAGACAGATCATCCATGTCTGTATCAATATCTGAAGTTGAGAGGTCTCGAGGGACTGAGGATGGCAGAGGGAAGGACGGCGTGAGAGGCGTGTACATCGGCGACATCGGCACCTTTGACAACAATGGTTCTACTAACGCTTTCCAAGGGCCTTGGAAAGGATTCCCGTCGACACACAAAGTCTGCAATTCCGGAAGAAGACAAAGCCAACTAGGGAGAGCATGCAACTTATTCTTCCGGACGCTAATGGTATGGAGCTTGTCCAGGTCTATTAGACTGTCGGGCAACGTATTGATCCCGGTCGAATCGGCAATAAGAACACGAAGGTTGGCTAGATCGGCGAGAAAAACGGGGAGGACGCGTAACGGATTGAAAGCGATGTTCAGTTCTTCAAGATGTTCACAGACAGCTAGTACAGGAGGTAAGGCACCCAAAAAGTTAGCGGAAATGTCCAAAGCAAGAAGAGTGTTGGAGATTGGAGGCAGAGCAGCCGCCAAAAATGCTGGCATTGCGTTCGGCGTGCTCGACGATCCTATGAGAAGGTGGGTAGTGCCTAACAAGAATTCATTCTTAGTTGCAGTAAGCCATAACAAGATCTGACCTGACCTGGTTGTGCGTGCAGATGGACAACGGGAACATTGCTCCCATTAACAATTAAACCTCGACCCTCTTCCGCAATAACAGCAGCTGAAGTCCTCTCCTCTTCCCTTTCCTCCTCCTCCTCCTCTGCATCGCCGAGATGTTCATCATCCGTCTCATCCTCACTCAACCCCATTTCATCCCTTTCGTCAACTGCCTGCCAGCCCATATCATAACTTGGCTTCTCTTGGAGTTTTGGCGAAAGGCTTTCGGCCCCATTAGTAGGAATGTTGGAGATGTTGCCCCCGATGGAAGACGATCGTGATCGAATGCTGGAATATGATTCCGACCAGCGAGTTTGATCAATAGGAGTCCGTGACTGTTTCGCTCTAACAGATGAAGGAAGCTTTCCATCGTTGGCTAGCAGTTGCGCGACCGTGTCTGAAGTGATTCCACCGCCCACAGCAGGATCGTCGTGTTCCGCCGCGACGTGGACGTGCCCGTATTCCCCAGAGGCTTGAGCACTTCCAGAGTTTGTATACGCAGACGATCGAGTAGATGAGGAGCCTGCGGACGAGAGGGCTGGTACGCTGCTGAGGTGATGTTGTGGGGGTCGAAACGGGTATGGATCTGGGAAGTGGGATGGGTCGGGCAGGGGCATGACGGTCTTCGAGAGGTGGGAGAGGTCCAGGACAGGAGAGCCAGCGGGGCGAGCGCCGGGGGGCGCAGTCGAGACAGACGAAGCGTCGTCAGAGGGGGAGGAAGGAGGTGTGGCACGTGGACGAGCAGAAGATTTGGGCGACAGCGGCAATGGCGTTGGTGGCACGGGCAGATCTCCTCGAAGATGGGCATCTGTATTCATCTGAGAGTCATCACCACTGCCGACCACGTACGAAGAAGCCATCTGAGAGGAGCCAGCGCTGGCAGTTGGACGAGCAAGTGAACTCCCACGACAAATACACTAAAATACGACAATTATATTGCTCTAGAAATCATACCAGTCCGGTCGATCTGCTCGGAACGCGACCTGCTTCCTCGGCTTCTTTTGCTTCCCTCCCATTGCCTTGTCATCTCCATTGCCTTCGATGACACGCCCCTTCTCGGGGGTCAAGTCTTCCAACGCAACTTCCACAGCCGGCAATGCACTCTTGGCCTCCCGGGTTTCCTTCGAGGTGCCATAGTCGTACGGTTCACTGATTGATTCCATGGCGGTCTTCGATGATGAAGTAGTTCGCCGCTCTCCAACCCCTCCTTCGATATTCAAATGCAAAGTTTCGAATACAAGTCGTTTCCGGGTAGACTTGAAAGTAATATTGTTCTCACTTCCTCCGGCAGCACCCCCAGTAGCTGAGAGTCCGCGCAGTGTCGAGAATCTATCGCTCGGCGGGAGCAGCATGCGAGGTGCAGGCAGTGTTTGTATATGTACTATACCATGATGATTTGGAAAAGTATCCATCAAGGCTGGATCAGCTGCGGAAAAGTTACGATCCAGACTTGCGAACGAGGCCATAACTTCGCACCAGAAAATGCCGACAGTGACAATGCCGCATCTGAAACCCATCCTAATTTCTGCATCCATCCCAAGCCACCCCACGAATGCGTTGACAGGTGGGGTGCTAGACTGATAGAGGCACATGTATAAGGATGTCGGCGCAATATCGATCGGAGTGAATGCAGGAAGTTCAGGATATGCTTCAAAAATCGCTCAATGGCACCTGGTCACCAGGCGTATAACGCACCTGATCTGTAAGTTCTCCCCAGTGCGGGGAGCCCAGCGAAGGAATACATATGCGAAGCGGAGAGAGGGTGGGCGATGTTCCCACTCCCCCCGGAAGTAGTGAGGTGGTGATGTGACTGAGTATCTGAGATGTCAACGTCGTCCCGCCGGAAAATGATGCAGTCGAGATGAAAGATAAACGACCCGAATGAATAGCATTTTCGATCACCGAGGTAGGAACGCGACTGCTAAGATCAAAACTATGGCAAAAGTCATCTGTGGACTAGGCGTTCGTCGAAAAAGAAATGAAATGAAGCGTTAAATAACAGTACCATGAAGCGACGCACCGAGGAAGATGTAGATGAGACTGTGGTTTGAAATGGCCTCATCTGCTCGTATCTCCACGCAATCTTGATCTTCTGGACTTCTTGATCATCCAAATTTTCTTCGTCATCGATGGGTGTGTTCGCCAGGTCATTAGCATTTCGTTGGATCCACATAACGTCACTGACAAATTCTTCTGCGCTGTTGGCAATCACACAGAGAGCGTGTCCGGCTCTGAGTCCCTGCGCAATGAAGTATTTTTGAACGAGTTCCCCATATGATGAATGGTGATCTGGCGCTGCAATCAGCAAGGAGCACGACAAGGGCAATCCACCACCAAGAATGTCGTCCAACGAAGGTATACCAGTCGATACCAAATTTGTCGAAAAAGAGACTTTGGCCCCTACGTGAGGAACCACTTGTTTCGCTGAAGCTTTTCGCTTGAAAGAAGACATTGACTCGGTTGCCAACTAAGGCCAAATATCAACCTCCATGCTAACACCCCCATGGTTGGCGCAACGTTTGACGACTATTCGTTCGACTTCTGGGAGCCATAAGGCCAAGTATCTTGCGACAAAGCTTTTGAGCGTGAGGGAGAAGTCTTCAATATCTTATCCCTATCCTTATACAGGCTTTCCGGCAGTTGTTCAATGTCGCTTGCGCAATTCATCTATTCACTGAATATGTTGGCAGAATCTCGGACGTAAGTTTTTTTGCAACTTGACGAGCAAGCTGCCCTGAAATCAGCTAGACAGAAGGCCCTTCCATGCTTCCAACCCTTGCCAACCATGGTGAATATGTCATAGAAGATCGTCTTTCGCTTCGGCTCTTTCCTGGCAAACTTCGCCGAGGGGATCTAGTCGTTTTACAGTCTCCATTACAACCTGGACGCAGTATCTGCAAGCGAGTTATCGGTATGCCTGGAGACATTATCTGTGTCGATCCAGCTGGAGAATTTGCACCCTCGTCGGAGCATGTAGTCATTCCAAAAGGTCACGTCTGGATCAGTGGTGACAATGCTGCCTATTCGCGCGACTCGCGTATGTATGGACCCGTTTCTATGTCATTGATTCAGGGAAGGTTGTGGGCACGGGTGAGTTGACCACTACACAATTTCCAATTTCCAATAAATCATCTTTATCTAGGTTTGGCCCCTCCAAGATGCGACAATCTTTCGTAACCCTACGACACTTCTCGATTAACAAGTGCCGAATCACGATACATCTCTTACTGTAACGCGGTAACAGTATCCACCGTCAACTATGAACAAGCACGGACCACGTTTGGAGTGTATATTATATTTGGCATATTGGCGATGATTGAATCTGTGCAGAACAGGTCGTACTACCGAGAGAAATTCACTGAATAGCCTCCTTGTCCGTTAGGTTCAAACTTGAAATTATCAGTTGATAGCCCAAAATTTCCTGACCAAGTTTAAATGATCTGCGAGATTCATCGAACCGGTTCCACAGCTTACCTAGAACGCTATTGCCAAGGCCTTTGAGTTTGTCGAACATTTCAGCTGTTTCTCGCTTCTGTGCGGCTTCTATCCGCGGCTTAAGAAGAAGGAGAAAACGGTTTGCGTCGGTTGTTTGAGAGGACGATGGGGGTAAAAGTTTCAAGAGAGCATTGTAATCTACAGAAGGATGATGGCATGAGTGAACAACATCATGAACACCTGCGTACCTTCTTGCGCAGCCGTCAGAGACGACCACGAGTTAATGTTCTCGTTCGACGCCGCACGCCTCTGGAGCGCTTTCACGTAATTTGGGTCATCGTATAGAGCTGTGGGCTGATCCACTTCTAGGATCCAATAACGAGACACAATACGGACCTTGTGAGCAAGCTTCAACCGCTTTTTGGTGATCAGCCTTGGTATCCAGTATCAGTGTCTGGCTCGGCTTATGATATAATAGATAGTCACCAGCCTAACGTAACATGCTCCGATATTTGCATTCAGGACAGCGCGGGCTTTTGCGCATTCATTGGCTTCGGCGGGATGTTCAACTATTGGAGAGCCAACTGTATTGCACTCGGTCTCGTCGTCCGCAGGTGACGCGTTATCATTGGAGTCAAGGGGAAATTGTGTTGGAACGGAGCCCTTCTTTTCAATCCTCCTGGGAAGCTCGTCAAGGGCTGACCGATATGCAGCAATCGCTTCGTGCCACTGGCTTGTGCGAAAATGTTGGTTTCCCTGTTCTTTCAAAGCGTTCGATTTGTGCAACGAGTCCTGGAGGCAAGTAACGACGTGAGGTCCTGTCTCCCGAAGACGAGGAGTGTGCACGAACAGCGTTGTTCCTTGCTGGAGGATTATCCGCCATAGGATGTAGGCGATGATAAGATGCGACCTAAATCGTCACATGATCAAGATCTCCTTCAACGCCAGCCATGTCCTCCAAAACCCTTTGGCTTCGTTGTGAAACCAAGGAGTTTGAACGGCGCGCGGCTTTGACACCGGCAATATCCAAGGAACTCATTCGAGCTGGCTTCAAAGTCGTCGTAGAGCGAGATGAACAGCGCATCTTTGATGATTCTGAATATGAGGCGTAGGTGTCTTTTTGGTGGTAATCTTTAACCTATCTCTAATTTTTATCGACCAGCGTCGGTTGCGAGCTGGTCAAAAATAATACCTGGCCAACCGCGCCGGAGGATGTCATTATTATCGGTTTGAAGGAGCTGCAAGAATCGACTGATCCTTTACGCCACATCCACATACAGTTTGCTCATTGTTACAAACAGCAAGCAGGATGGTCCAAGATCCTCTCCCGCTTCCATCGCGGCGGCGGCACTCTCTACGATCTAGAATTCTTGACCGATGCCACTGGCCGTCGCGTCGCAGCATTTGGGTTCCATGCTGGATTCGCAGGTGCTGCTGCAGGTGCTCTCGCCTTGGCTGCTGCCAAAAATGGGGAGAGGCTCGCGCCCTTGCAACCCTATCAAAACGAAGATGACATGGTGGGCTCTGTCCGGGGGTTGCTGGGAAGTAGCGCCGACGGCCTCAAAGTCAAAGTCCTGGTCATTGGAGCTCTCGGTAGGTGTGGTCGTGGAGCTGTCGATCTCTTCAGAAAGATCGGTCTGAATGAGTATGTACCCTGTGAAACAGTAGTTTGTGTTTCGCTGACCCTTTCCTAGAGATCATATTCTGAAGTGGGATCTAGACGAGACCGCCAAGGGGGGGCCTTTCACCGAAATCCTAGATGTCGATATCTTCATCAACTGCATCTATCTCAACTCTGCGATTCCCTCTTTTATCACGCAGGATACTATTGAAGCTGCCGGAAACCAGCGTCGACTCTCGGTGATCGTCGACGTCAGCTGTGATACCACAAACCCTTTCAACCCCATTCCGATCTATAATGTCAATACGACCTTCTCGCAGCCAACTGTTTCCGTCGAGGTTGGGTAAGTAAGCCTCACATCGTGTCACAACAGCCAACCTGAGAGGACTTGCTAGGTCCGGAAATCCTCCACTGTCTGTGATCTCCATTGATCATTTGCCGACGTTGCTGCCACGAGAGGCATCCGAACAATTTAGCGCAGATCTTCTCCCGTCCTTGCTCGAATTCCCAACATCTCGCGTTTGGGTGGATGCTGAGAAGTTGTTCCAGAACAAATTGGGAGAGGCTGGCAAAGTAGAAGGTCTGTGACGGCCATGGCATGAAATAGACTATCTACCATGACGACGACATCGTGGGTAAATAGTAGATATGCCATCGTAAACATGTGGTTTCAAGTATTTGAGCTCTGTTGACGGTGACACCTCATCGACTCGACGTTTTTCCTTTCTTCTTCTGGTGCCGGTCGCCCTTCCTCATATCTCTCCTCCTCCATGGATCTTCTGCTCCCTCAGATCTCCATCTCTCCTCCTCCCCCCGAAAACCCTTTCCTCGAACCCTATTCCCCTTTTGACGCCCTCTCACCACCGTCCCAATTCGACCATGATACCTTTCGGCCTGTTCATCTCACGCCGCCACCAGGTATCACGACTTTCAATAGACGGCCATTATCGCCTCTTCGCCCCCTAGAATCTCTTGTCCCTCCTTCGACGGGTCTTGAGCGTGAACGGTTTGAAGCACTTCTCCAAGCGTCGAGGGAAAGGAACTCTCATGTTAGTGCAAGGAAAACAATCGATCTTCGGAAGGAGATCACCCTCAAGGCCCATAAGACCAAGCAGGGTACGGATATGCCTCTCGTTACTCGATATACAGACAATCTGACATGGCTCTTAGATGAACGTCGCGCCCATTTCCTATCCAAAGTCCTTGTACCGCCCTCTCCGACCGCCACATTGACTCCCAAGACCCCGCCGTTTTCCCCCGCCGTTTTCCATTATTCCCTCTCCTCACCCGGGCTTGTCTCCCCGCTCGCTTTTTTCGAATCTTTGAGTGAGGATGGGACCGGCCCTTGTTCATACGGCCGCGAACCCTGGATTGAACAGGTTGACTTCCGCTCTGCCAAGCATGACAACGGGCAGGAATTGTCGCCCTGTCACCCGGCTCGTAGCCTCACGCGACCTCTTCCTTCCCTTGATCAAATTTCCGCACGCTTGAGCGCTCAGGGACATGTTCGACCACGAATTGAGAGCCGCCCCACTAGGCTTCCTCGTTTTCTCGCTGCTCCTGCACGAGAAAGTTTCGTAGTTCCCGATTCCCAAATGCCTTTCAGTCCTGCCTTTAACCAGGTTCCCGATCCTGTAGTTGTGGATGCCCCGCGAGTTTCAATTGCTTCCCGATCTCTCGTTATGTCTCCCCTCAAGCCGTCTGCATCCACTTGCCTTCCTGTAAACCCACGTGAGCGCCGAGCACTTGACATGCTTTCCACCATCAGACGGCGAACACAGTCAACGTTTGGTGACACCTTTGCTATCGTTCATACCGATGGCGTAGACTCCCGTAAACTCAAGTGGAAGCGATACAGTGCCCCAGCAGATCTCATGCCGCTTCAACAACGCACCGGTTTTGAACATCCTATTCTTGCCCTCCCCGGTGCCTTTTGAATCGAAACCAATCATATCCTACGTGCAGAACGGTTTACATTTTAGACGCTCGAGTAGTCGCCGAACCAGGAAATGGAAAAGATTACTTTATTGCTTGATTTGCAACCTGAGCCAGTCTTGGGAAATGCCTTACACACCCTTCCTGTCTTTTCATGTACAAGTCTTGGATTATAGTGCCTGAATATATGGGGCTGATTCCTTGGAATCCCGGCTTGCAAGTCATAGGACTACCAGGATGCGCGATGATGACAATTTACGAGACTCCAGACGACGCGCTGCAGCTGCCAATGAGCAATGATCGCTCAACAAACGACTCGAACTATATCAATGAACTCACTATAATCTCGCCAAACGTGAACATTTGCATTTTCCAGGTCTTCATCTAAACCCGCCAGTGGATCCGTGGTGGTCGCTATATACCATGCATCTATGGAAACAGTTCGTCATTCGTTATTATCGAAAACAGTATCACGAACGTTGTAAGATGGTCCGCCCAGCGGGATGGGTAACCTGGGAAAGAGATCGAGATTGTGCTGGTGGACGTAATTGACGTTGCGATGAAAGATCAGCAGAGATTGAGCGCAACTCTTGACACCAAGGGGGGCTGCCTCGGCATGCGCGACATAGTGATACATGAAGGAACCCTCATCAGAGGAATCCTTTAGTGGGTCTGTGATGGGTCGGATGCCGTACGTATTTCCACTGCTGCTGGAATCGGATCCAAATAATGCGTAAGGAGCCAAACTTGGTCCAAGATGAATAGAGCTCACCTGGGACGAGGTGGGGCGCAAGACCTTCTCATGGTCCGTTGAACTTACCAGCTTCTTCAAGAAGGCCTTCCGTTGGCTCGACATCCTCTTACTCCAAGCCATCTCATCAACCATATCTACATTCTCTAATTTTGCTTCAGATGCATTTAATCGGCCCATAAGGGGTGCTTTCCCAGAAGACCGACAGGAATCATCAGAAGCCTCTAGATAGTGATGGGCCAGCCAAAGGAGAACATTGGCACGATCCGCAGACAAGAATTCGGTTGGCAGAAATAAATTTAGAAAATTCAGGGTGCCATCGAAATGGACAGCAGCGAGGGGCTATGAAGGACTTAGAGGAATCTTGAGAAAGAAACTCAGCATCTTACGGCTGCATGACTGGCAAGAACAAAAACGAGGTTGATAATGGTTGTTGGGGGACGCAGTCCAGCTCTCTTCATGTGATTTGGTTTTAATAATAACGGACCATGCTGGAGTCAAGGACTCACACTCGTGCGGCAAAGGTGACCTTTTAGAATTGGCAGGGTTCGTGAAGACGCGACGGTTATCGGAAAATACATGATGTGGGAGGTCATATTGGACATCTTGGCGCGTCAATGGTTCAGCATCATTGCGCTTGATAGGCAGGGCCTTGCGACTGAGATAGCCGACACTGAGGCGAGGGGTGAGTGGAAGGAGCGGGCTGATGCAAGAGGGAAAGATTACGGTGGGGTTGGCTCGGGGAGGAAGGGGGGAAGAGGAGGCTGCATATTGAAGGACTCATACTTAGTAATAGTAATACGTTCTCCATTAGGTAAGCCGCATATCCTCTCTCTGCCACCTTGACATGAACAAGTTTGACGATGCCACACAGGTCAGCACTCCGTCTATCCTACTTTACCCCACCCCTCACATTCATACCAGAAAGAACTCGCCGTCTTTCTCGACAGGGAACAGGCCCAGGCCAAGCTCCATTCCTCCATCCACACCTTCACCTCTCTGTGCTGGGACAAGTACGCTCCCATTCGATGGCGATTGCCCCCCAGATTCTCATCTGGTCTTTAGATGCATAACTGGCACCCCCTCCACCAGGTTTTCCCGCACTGAACAAAGCTGCCTCGCAAACTGCGTCGAGAGGTTTTTGGACACAAGTTTGTTCATGGTCAAAAAGATAGAATCACAACGGCTCGAGGGCATGACCTCATAAAGGTTCCCCTTGAAACATCTAACCTCTGTGTCGTATTGTATCCCAAACATGTCCCACAGCTGCTGGAAGGAAAAAACAAAAAGCATCCAAGATTTCTCGTTTCCGACGCAACCTAAGCGGTATTCTCACTGCAACACGTTCATGGTGGTCGCATTCTTCGGAAAGCGTCTTGAGGAATTGAGTAACAAACCGGTCTTTCTCCTCCCATAACTTCCTGAGCCAAGTGTCGAACTCGTCCCTCTCCCCCCCAGGTATATCGACCTCCACCGTGTGCTCACTCGCCCTGCCGTTCGACATGAGCGTTGGCTTCTTCGACAAGTCCCCGATTGGAATGTCTGTTGCCACATTGAATATTCTCAGATGAATGTGGATAACCGGTGGAGGCACGCCATTCATAAAAATGGATCGTAGTGTGTAATAATTCTGGCCGTATCCAGTTGGAGGAATGCCTATAGGACATGAGTGGGGGTTCGTCGAGAACAACTTTGAGGTTGCTTACCGGGGTATATGACGGTCAGGTCAATCAATCGCAAGTCTGGTATACGGGGAGCCAAAGACCGCAAGCTGTAATGTAACCCTGTTGACCTCGGAAGGAGCATATTGTCCAAGTCGGCCTTGGAGACGAATGTAAGCCAAATGAACAATGAGCGAGTGAGCCGCTCACGATTCCGTTTTTATCTGCGAATTTCTTGCTGATTGGCCGTGTGTCTCTACTCACAAGTGTACCCTCAGGATACAAAAGGAAGCATAATGGATTGTCCTCCTCCTCAGCTTGCCTCCCTAAAGACGACAGGTCCGAAGCCAAATGTACTCGATCAGATGCCCAGGAGCGAGCAAGAAAGATGAAGTTGTAAAATTGCATGCCCTTGATCATCATTCAGAGTCACTTCAAAGAGAGGCAACTGACTACCATACCCAACCAATGACGGGAATCCACTTCAGACTCTTCTTTAGCGTGATATAGATATATCGATGGACTCCATGTGGTCCAATGAAATAGGTTAGGCACCATGCGTACCACCAGTCGGCGTAGATCTAGGTTACAGAACATGGTTCGTCAGAAGATGAAAACTAGCTCATGATCAGCGAAAGGAGACGTCGCACTTGGTGATTCGATATCAACACAAACTTTGTCGGAAGACTGAGATACAGAACCTCTCCCTCTGGATTCCTTACTACTACATGCTCCAGGTCATCAGCGTCAAACCGTCCCTTACCCTCTGTTTCAAACGTAATCTCCAGCTTGGTTGGAGCAAACCACTGGCACATCAGCACTGTACCACGAACAGAATGTCAACGTCAGCCGCTCCTCCATTATTACACGAACGCACTCAAAAGACATCCAAATGCGGCTTTTGTATAACGAATTCCCTGGTTGTATAGATTTTTTGACCATCTCAGTGGAAGGATGCGCAGGGGTAACAGGAACACCAGTTGAGAGCCATGGATCATAAGACATCCCAAGTTAAACAATACGCAGAAGAGAAGGGCCATAAGCATTCGATGCCATGGTGAAGCGGGCCGCTGGGATAGAGGCTGGTCCCAAAGACGTTGTACACCCGGAGACATGGAGACAGTCCTCAGCCGCTTTAGCTGGGATAGAGAAGTTGGTGCAAGAAGGCAATGGGAAGGTTCAAGGAAGATGCGGAGTAGATGGGGTAAGTAACCGCATAGCACGGCGTTTACCCTGAGGCAAGTACTCTGCGCCAGACCATCAGCATGCATTCCAGTTCACACTTCGTCAGCGACCTTGTCTCCCTCGTTCTTGAAAGCGATGATCATTGGTGGCCCCAAGATCTTATTCGCCTCACCCAGGTATCCTATGCTTGGCTACAACCCACTAGGCGTTTACTTTATGCAACGCCCGAAATCCATACCTTTCAAGCTTGCTCAAAGCTTGCCAGAACATTGTCTGAAAACCCCACCCTCATACATCTCATCAAAGGTGTTGAACTTCGGCCCCTATCGCCAGACACCCGGCATCTAGGAGCCAATTGCAGGGGAGATCTTAAATTCATCCTCGGACTAGAGGGACTGCAAACCATCACGCTTGGCGGTTATTTGGCAGTCAAAGCCGAACGATTTCTCAATATCGTCGACGATCCAAGCTCCCTTACAAGGTTACATATCGATGGTACTCAGATGCTGCAATGCTCTAACTCTTTTCCTTCCCTGGAATGGGATGAGTCTATCGCATTCAGGTTTCCATCTCTCAAAGAACTCCGCTTGACGAATATCGAGCTTGAGATCATGTTTCCATCCCTTCCATATCAACTGCACCTCTCAAATCTTGTGCTTGAGAATGTAGCAATCACTGACGGTTACCTTTGCCACCTCCTGCACGAGACGCCCTCACTTCCTCGGCTGTGTATACAGTCAGGAACCACCTACGATCTTGGCCAGCATGTCAAGTTTGTTCTCGACTCTTGCGCCGTTCAAACGCTGGATTATGAAATGCAGACAGAGCTGCCCTTATCGTTCCCCGTCTTTGACACCAATACAGCCAACTTATTCTTCGTTCGCTTTTTACATCTTACTGGTGTTCCAATCGACCTTGGCTTTCTCAGTTTGATCAGCCAAAGGTGTCCAAATGTTGAAGAACTAACAATTGCTGGGCGATCGGTGACCGTTTTGCCAGGGGAATGGGTCACATTTATAACGACACGACCACTCTCCTTACTACGGACTATCGGCCTCCCATGGGGGACGAACTATCCGCCGTTTACGGGATGGTCAGATGGGTTCGAAAAGGGGATTATACAGACTGCTGCATCGCACGATATTCGAGTTGTAGCTAAGGCGCACATTATATGAAATTTTTAGAATGTTAAGTACGTTCAACAGTGATACGGAAACGTAGCATTGCCAGTCCATCAGCAGGCCGATGCCGCAGACACTGGCCAATGTAAGGAGTGTTGCCACATGTGTGAGGTCAGCGGTCGGCATCGAAAACAATGGCAAGGACGTTGGGGATTGAGAGTCAGAGGGGGGGGACGTGAGGCTGAATGGAGATCATTGTCTACCGAAATTGATGCGAGTAGTGGTCCGTGTGATGTATCATGTTCCACCTTCTTGCTAGGTTTTGAAGTTGGAGCTCAGATTGAGCACAACGACAGAGACGACGAGGACGACGCCAGGAGAGCGTCATCCACTCATTCCACCGCTTTCGCAACCTTTGTGCGAGTGCATCCGCCCAGTTGTCTTTCTTATAACGCATGCAGTCTGCCGTGTCACGACCACCGATCTTGGGAGGCACTGGGGCTCCTTCAAGTTCCTCCCATCGCATTCCACGTAAAAGCTCGTCCTTCTTGTCGCTCAGACGGGAGAGGGACAAACCACAACCAGTACTCGATTCCTATGCCACACTCGACCCCTCAGCAACTACATCGTCGACCCATTCTGAAGCATATCCAAAGACGCCCGTCGCAAGACCATTGCGAATAAAAACGCACCGAAATACCTCCGACAAGACATCTCACGCTGAAAGGAACGCACCCCATGGCAGTCCGCAATCCTCGTACGCCTTCCCCACCTGCGATGATACTGAGGACCTTGTATCACCCACAACCCCGAAGCAGTACTCGCGCACACGATCAAGGACTGGCCCTTCTGGCAGATCTTACCCACACGCTTCCCCCGTTCCTGCGCTTCGTTTTTCTGGATCTTCGTCGACTCAGCATACCGAAACGCCGCCTCACACTCCGGTGGACTTGGATCCTTCACAAGAATCCTTTGAACGGTTTCCCGCGGTGGTCGCTGCACCTATCTCAGGAGTAGAGATGATGGACGCTCTTGTAGACGGAATGAATGGTGGCGACGTTGTTTTGTTGAATGCAACAGGCATCTCAAACCGGGCTAGGTTTAATGGAATCCCTGGCCACCATCCCCTGTATCAGCCTCCTCTTCCTACGCCCCCACCCGGCGTGGTGCTTGGTGGCGGGAAATGTCGCCGTTCCAAGGCTCCTATTCGATCAAACCATTCGAGCGACTCGGACAGCAGTCAGGATTATGTCTATGATTCCAGTTCACGTCCTCGTAGACGTCGCCCCCGACCAATACCTGTTCGAGCATCTTCCAACCCTGCGATAGGTCCACTTCCTTCTGCCTCTGTATCGACGCACAAGGCGGTCAAACCTTACACCCCCACGTCGAGTTCAACAGCTCCTAGAGCAGGATCTGTTGAAATATCATCAGTTGTGGTTCCTTCCATCTCTGATATTATCCGTGCCCATGCTCCTGACGCCCAGCTCCGTTCAAGGCCATCCACTGCGCGATCGTCTTACTATGCTCATAGCCAGGGTCATGGATCCATACACCGAGAACCGGAACCGGAACTGGTTGGCTTGGAAGACGAATTGGACCTGATATCTCGATCCTCGATTGATAGTGTTGCGGATGAAGTTCAGCGAACTTTGCGCACGCAAATGATGTCGAGCCCAGGGCCACCGCCAGCCCCACCATCCTCTTTCCCGAAACGACATTCTACAATATCTGACAACGCGAGCATCTACTCCCCTCGCTCCGATCCTGGGGTGGGATCTTCTTCAGTCTATTCCTTCTCGGTGGGCTCACACTGTTGTCGTCCCTCCCCTATCGAGTTAAATAGCTTGAATTCTCTGCCGTTGGCCCAGCCAGCATCGGGTTCTCAGAAAATTGCAGAATATCTACGATCCGCTAGATTGACAACTTTACTTCGTCTGACTCGCTCTCCGCATGCTTCTCAAGATAACCCCTTGACTGTCAGCTTTTCCGATCTAGGAAGCCCAACAGGTCACCCCGTCGTTGTATTCTTAGGACTAGGATGTGTACGTCATGTTATGGGGCTATATGACGAAATGGCAGAAATTCTGAATCTCAGGCTTATCACGATTGATAGGCCCGTAATCTCTGTTTTTTTTCCCCCTTCCCATCGCTTATCTTCTTCACAGGTGGGGCCTCGGTCGAACTGAACCACGGTCTAAATCTGCAAAAGGTATCATCCAGTGGGCATCTGTGGTTGAGGAGGTCCTTGACCTCCTCAATATCGAGGAATGCAGTGTCATGGCGCATTCTGCAGGGGCACCTTATGCATTATCCTTTGTCAACAAGGTTCCTGGGCGTATTCGCGGCGACGTTTGTTTGCTGGCGCCGTGGGTAGGCGGGACAGAGAGCAGTATGCTTCCATCCTACACACAGAAGATTAGCGATTGACATTCCATAACAGATGGCTACAAATGGTTGAAATATGTACCGAATGGCATCTTGAAAACAGCACAGGCAGCTGAATGGAAGGTACAAGCATGGATGCTGGGAAAACCTCCGACCATTGCGTATCAGGGCATTGAATACCACGCACCAGCAGCGCAGATTGGTCGGTCGCCGGACAAACGAGCTTCTTTGCCGCGTTCCACGCTAGATGTTCAATCTCCACATTCTGAATCTATACCTCGTCCAAGCATAGGATCTAGTACCTTCAGCGAGTATGATGATCTGAGAGATTTCGATGGTCGTTTTGAAAGCCGGAGCACGTTGGGAGCAGGAATACGAGCGTCTATGCCTGAGGGAAAGTCTTTGAACAGCAGCAGAAAGCCGTCCAAGGGCTTCCTGACTCGATGGAAGGGGTCATCACAATCTCCCCAGCATGACGAGAAACCATTGCCTGGAGGACGAAAATTGAAAGCATTACGATCCATGGGTTCATTGAAAGGCACATCGAGAAAAACCGAGCCAACTACGAGCTCTGTGCATCCTCCGTCATTTCAGATTGAAGTCAGCTTCGGCTTGGATGATCGTTGGGCTCGGTCCAATTCAACAGCTTCTGTCATGGAAGATGAGCCAGTCGTTCCGAGACTTTCGACAGCATCTCATGGGCCCTATGGGAGACCGAACGGACGGCGGTCGATATCTTTCACCGCTCCGAAGCCGACATTGTCGTTACCAACGTCGCCCTCATTCACTACCTCTAAATCCTCCTCGTTCACCGCGAGCGTAGCTCCAGGGGGAAACGCATATCAAGCAGCCTTGGGCAACGCGCTCATTGCTGCGTCTCATGCGGAGTCAGCAAAAGGTACCCATAATGACCTTTTACAAATCCTGAACCATGAGAATCACTCTTGGGGGTTCTCATATTCCTCCTACCCTCACATTGTCAAGGTGTGGTATGGTGATAAGGATGAAAAAATTGCGGAGACTGCGGTGAAATGGATGTTACGCACCATGGGCGAAGAGAGGTGTTTGCTCACAATGATCAAAGGTGCTGATCATGGCCTATTGTATAGAAGTGGTGTTGTTGTTGAGGTGTTTGAACACCTCTTGTCATTCTGGAAAGGCGGCACGCCGACGTTGCCGCCTGGATGCAAGTTGTATTAATCTGCAGGAATTTAAACTAGCTAGCTTCCCCTCGTTCCTCTTGCCTTTGACTATCAGAACACATACTTAACCGTTCACTGTACCAGTGTTGTGCACGTGGACGACCCTATGACAGACAAATCGTCTTTTATAATTACGGTGGTCCTGGACCCGTTACTGCCCGGCCAGCATCACCCACAATGTCTTCGCGACGACCTAGTCCGGCTGTACCCCAGAAAAGAGCCGTTGCCATCAAGCGCCTCGACGGCGACCCTCTTACCCGTGCTGATATTCAGTATGACGTTCTCTACCACATATTCCATGATACGTACAATGCTTTCACGGACCCATATCCTTCTGACGATACGCCGGTCGCTAAACTTTGTTTTCGTGATCTCTACGTCAAAACCATCTTACATTCACCGAAGGCCACGAAGGGTCTCAAGGACAGGATGATAGACTCAAGCGCATTCTCTGAGGATTTCGGCATGCTCGCGCTTCTCGTGAACGTAGGGCGGGTTAATACCACTATGAGTTGTGAGTCACCTCTGATATTCCAGCGACTTCAGGAAGTCTTCATTCTAGTCTCGTAGTTTTCCCAGAGATGAAAACGGCCATCCGAACCTACCATCCAGTCCCTGCCCTCCAGAGGACCACAGGCAACCTTCAGGACGCACCTCGCATAAAGCATATCCTGAAATCGACGGTCCTACCAAACGAGACGGCCACTGCACCTTCAACGCCCGCTGATATTCTGGCACGCGTTGTCTGTGACAAAGTTCATTAAGTTTTTGACCCCCTTACTCACATCTTAGGCGTCGCGCAGAAGGGCACGCATGTACCATCTACAACTGTAACGAATCTTATATTCGTTCTGGCAAACCATTCGACAGTAGGTTGGCTTCATTCAAGTTCAGTGCGCATTTTTAGTCCTCCTCAACCACACAGTCAATTGGTCATCACCACTTCTCTGGCACCCTGGATTTCCTTGATCTCTTCATTCGAGAAAATGTTTCATCCCTCACTCGTGCTAGAGCGTTTCTCTGGTTGTGTTTTCACTATCTAGAATCTGCATCACCCGACAATGAAGATGACTATGATGGCGAAGGGTCTGGCAACCCATTCGTTGATACTCGACGAGGGGATGCACCTACTTTCGTTTTTCTATCGGAATCCGAGGTCTCTCAAGAGAACGTGGATCCCGAAAAGGAAAAGAGCCTTGGCGAGAAACTCATGGCGCAAAGGACAGAGATCCTCAAGGCTCAGGGTACAAAGGAGTCTAACAAAGTGCAAGGACAACCATCAGCTGCGGGAAGTATCATGGGCGACGATGAGCATGAGCTCGTCGACATCATTGATGATGCCAAATCGAAAGGCAAACGCGCTACCGTGAAATCTACATCCTCTGCAACTGCCAAGGAGAAGAAGGCAGCAGCTTCTGCTGCGCGTCGTCTACGACTAAAAGAGGAAAAGGCCAAGGAACGAGACACGTTACGACGTGCACCAGCGTTGGAGAGTGACGAGGAAGATGGTCCGGTTGATCCATGTGAGGAAAATCTTCAGTTTTCCAACATAGTCTGAGGATAACAATACCTAGATACAGCCACCTCGCACAATCAATATCCCAAACATCAGTATACACCTCGACCGCCGCCCTCTGAACCTCGTCGACATCTCTACGGCAAAAACTCAACGGAAACCTCCTCCGACCTACCTGGTACTCTACATCATGAGCGTTATTCTCCATATCAGAGCCCCGTAGCGGGCAAGCCCCAAAGTACCATGCGACGATATAGTTCCAACCATCCACGACGTGTCTCTTTGCCTCCTAGATCCTTTCTGCAGCGTACGTTCATTCTTTCCACTATATGTCACTATTTATTCCAGTTGGTTACAGAGGCCTGGCATATCATCACAACAACAGACCCTTTGATGGATTCTGATTCTGAGATCGGCGACGAGCAAGTGCGGGAAGATTATAGTGCGTCCTTTCTGATAACAAAGTTCTCGACTGTGGACATCATCCCCCCCCCCTCAGTGCAACGCCTATGCGCTATAAATATTCTCCGTTGCAAAGAGCCTACTCCTGAACCAGAACGGACTAAATGAGTATGATTGGGGTTCGATGCAGATTATGGATATCATTATTCAGTATATATATTTCCTACCCCTCTATCCAATCTGGTACTTCCGATATTATAACCATTACGTGAATAATTCGAAAACTCAGATCCCAACAAGCAAAAAGCAAAATTGTCATCCCACAGCGACACCAAAACTCACAAGCCTAAGATACAAGAGATATGTACTTCAAGGAACACATGTGAAGAGTTCCATGAGATGCGAAAATGTTGGTCTGGTGACAAAATCGGCAGACATATAAGAACGAAGAAGATCTGTGTGCCTACAAACATCTAAAGGTGGCATATAAACCTGATATAAAATACAACAATAACACTTCACCGCGTGATGAATCGATTGATATCGTGACGCAGACGATCTTGCACGGTGAGGAAGAATCATTCTGCCAACCATTTCTCGCACTTCTTGGCATATTTTTCGAGGAGTTGTGATAGGTCGCGGATGACGAAATTGAGCACTACGGTAGCAAAGAATTCGGATGCCCGTTTTAGCCGTTGCTCGATGGATGTGTAGATGTCGGTAGGAAACGCAGCATACGAAGGGGCGATCGGCTGGGATAAGACAGCTTTTATATGCTCTTCCAGAAGTTGCGCATGAAGGAAAAGCTTCTCGAGGCCTCTTACATAGGCTGCTGGTGAGTCAAGACTGAGAATAGGATTAGAATCATTTTCATGGGGGTAGGAGGATGATAATCGGGGCTCACTTCTTTCCGTTGGTAAACTTGTCCAAACTTCGAGTCAACTTATCACCCCATGTCGTCTTCTTTGAAAGAACAAAACCTTCACCAACGCCAAGCTTTTTCCCGAAATTCGTCACGACACCATCACAAACTGACGAAAAGTCCTCCAATTTGGAAAGCCATGCATCAGCCTCCTTCCTGCCGATGCTGCCGATCCCCAGTCCAAGCCCACTGCTAACGTTTCCTGCCCCGAAATGTTCCGAACTACTCATTTGCAATTCTTCTAGAGCAGTGCATAGGATTGAAACGACCCTAACCTTCTCAACGACGTTTGTCAATTTCGCGCCCCCCTGGGACCAAACATCGTGTGGAACGTGGAGGCGTGGAGTTATGTATCCACCGGTCGTGGAGGTCATCGTGCACCGTAAGAGGTTCATGAGGTGGTATGGTCTTAAAAGGGGGTCGTTCGGTAGAGGTACAGGGAGTGGAGATATTGGACTTGTCGGTAGATTGGGCGGGAGGGCTAGTGGCAGAAATGAGAATGGATTGTTCCCAGCTGTGGGTGGCAGATCTGTCTGAACAGTGAGTTGAGTTGCTTGAGCACTGGGGTTGAACTTGGATGGAACCGAGCTCTTGCGCAAGCCTGTTCCGTTGGCATTATTTCCAGGTAGGGGAGGCCGTTGATCTAAATAAATGCTCCCGCCAACAAGCGAGGGTCGTCGACCTGGCTGCGAAGAGGACCGACTTCTTCCTGAGGCCAAACCAAGCGGGGATGCCCCAGGCAACGAGGACGACGTAGCTTTAGGACCTGATAGAGATCCCGTGGATGCAGTCGAGTCAGCCGGCGACGATGAACGTGATGTTGGAGGTGCTGAAGATTTGGTCGTTCTACGCTGGAAGATTGTTCCTTGAGTTGTGCTCTGGTTGATGGCCGGTTGGGCAGCTATTTCTGAGCGAGTGGTCAACTGGGATGTCCCCCGTGCCCTGGGAGCCAAAATTGTTGAATGTCGCGGCGAAGAAGGCGCCTTTGATAGACCAACGTTTCGCGGTGTTCCAGGCGAAGCTGTTGAAGGCGATGGCAGAGGAGGTAAAGGATGAGAATCACGTTTCGTACTACGTGGCGGGATATGCACTGCATCCATCCTGGATGGGCCATCAATTTCAAGCATACCACTGTCTGTCGAGTCATCATCACGTTCTTCTTTCAAAGGCTCCAGTCCACTGGAACCCGTTCGACGATGACCAGTGGACTCTCCTCGTTGGCGTGTGTGGCCGTCGGGATGTTTTTGTGGACAAATAAGATCAGGAAGACCATCAATTGACACTTGCACAGGCGCAGGAGGTAAGGCATTAGATGGGGGCGGTGGTGGCGGCGGGAGATTTGAAGAAGTCCGAGCGCGTCTCATCATGGTTGTTGACCGCGCGATTGTGGTAGTAGGGCCAACGGTTTGCAAAGCGGATTGTTTACAAGGGTCGTAGGCGTAAGGGTGATGTGAGGTGAGCGGGAGCTCAGAAATAGTGGATCCTCCCTCTTCGAGAGCAAACATGGCAGATTTCATGGCTTCCGTACTGTCAAAATTGTCATGTCCTGAGTTTGGATCAAGTTTATATCTATTCCGCATGTCAGAGGGAGTGTCGGGGTCAGGTGGTATTTGAGGAGATGAGTCGGACGACGGGGAAGGCGAGGCGGATGCGGTGGAGTCGGTCATTGTTGCAAACGTGATAGTCGAGGAATATGGTAGAGCAGGTATACTGTAAATGATACTGAGAATATTCATACGATCCGCGTAAGTATCATGCTGTGAGTTTGCTCAAGAATTCAGCAGATAGGAAAGTGTTTGAGGTGTCTGACGCACTATATTTTGAAGCCTCCGAATTTCCTCTTCTTGGGCAGCAACACTACGCCTTCTGCGCCTTCGGTGAGAGTCGGTACTGTCCTCGCCTCGCCTCACGCGCTCCATGACTTCGCTCAAGAGAGCAACACTCCGACCGTATGCTTGAACGGCAGCCTCGGGATTGTCGTTCATAGAATCAAGTTGCACGGCTTCCCGAGCCAATTCCAACGCTCTTGTCAGGGCACGCCGCGAGGAGGGTAATTTTTGTTCTCGTTCTGTACGAGATTCGTGGGGAGGAAGAGGTCGTTCGTGGATAGATTTATGATTAGTTTCTGACACACTCGGTGAAGAGGGAGAAAGAAAAGATGGGGGAGGAGGGTCAGATAGATCTTCGATGAGTGGACCAGCAGCAGGATTGTGTGGGGTTGAAGCATGAGGGAAGGAGAGGACCGCTGTCAAGTTGGATGAAGCACCCGGCCTAACAGACGATGTTATACGGGTTGCTCGCCCGTTCTTGAGGACTGGGGAGCTGTCCGAATGATCTGGGGCGAGGCCATAGTATGCGGGAGGAACGGGGACTGGGACACTAGGAATGGGGAGGTTGGGAGGGGGTGCAGCGGGACGCGCGTGGGCAGCAGATGAACGACGGCGCTGGGAAGATATCGAGGAGGTCGAGGCGAAGGATGACGGAGGAGGCGACGACGACGGTGCAGCAGCGGCAGGAAGGACTCTCTCAGACCAGTCCCGCGACGACATTGGCAGTCTCGATTGCCATTCAATCTCCATTGGTCACCCACTCGTGGTTCGAACGATGATCTAAAGCAGACGATTGCTATGTTCGTTGTCGTTGTCGTCGGCGTTGCGCTCGCCTTGAAATGCGCTGACCGAGCCGTTTTCTACAAACTTGTGTGTCGGGGAGGCAAAGAAATCAGTTGCTTGATCGCAATCCCAATTTCTGATGGGCCATCAGGCAACAATAATTTCAATTTTATTGTACTGTAAAAGAAAGACAAAAGTATCTCAATTATCCAATGATTATCAAGCTAAGCAAGTATGAAAAATGGACAAAACGAGTTGAATATCAAAAAGGGGTGTATATATATGATCAGTTTTGGAAATCTGATTGTGATCCTTGGGCTGCCAAACGACTTTCCAGATTCCTAAGTAGCTCATCAGCTCGCATGTCCTTGGGAGTCCAATGAACGTACCTGAGCGATTCCTCTTTGGCCAAGAGTTCCTGTCGTTTCTCACTGATCTCACGTTGCACCTTCAGTTCAATCTCGCGGAGCTGAAAGGGTTCATGTCAATCATCATAGAGTGCCACGGAAAAGCCATACTTTTTCCTCCTCGCGGCGGAGTTGTTCCTCCTTGAGTCGGACGCTCTGATTAGCGAGGTCTTCAGGCAGAATTGATGAGTCACTGCAAACGCGTCATGGACGGCCAGGGTTTGGAGCAAATCGCGCAACATACTGGGTATCCGCATGGACGGTCCTGGACAACTTCTCGGTACGATAGGTTTCATAAAGAACGTCATGTGTAAGAGACTTCAGGTCACCGAGATGAGAGCTGCGAAAACCATAAATCAACGCGAATGATGGAGTGATCCTTTAACCTACTTCAAGAGAGCACTCCTGAGTCTACTGAAGTCGGAATGTTTGGGATTGTCGACTTCAGCAATGCCCCAAGGGTATATCCTGGCGCGGACGGGCTGTCCATCGATCTCAATTTCTTCTTCGGAACCGATGATGGCGAATGGCAAAAGAGCCTATACATGATAACCGGGAGTGAGTGTGGGTAGTATCGGTTGGCTGCGCTACTCACACGAAGCTCACTATTGTCTTGGATCGTCTCCTCGTCATCTTCCTCAACGTCATAAGGAAAGTTGTACACTGGAATATCGTAATGCTCAATGTCCTCCATGATCTAAAGAGTAAAATGAAGCTAGGGTTTAACCAGATCTTAGAAGACATACCCGCTTCTTGAAACCTCTCAATTCGGTCGGTGTCAAAGAGTCAGCTTTTCCGATGACTGGAATAACATTGACACGGGGCGAAAGGCGACGCATGAGCTCAATATCCATCTCCCTCAATCTATATACGGCAACATTGTTTTTCGGAGGAGAATAATTAGCTTGGAGACGTACGAGTGACCTGTAGGGGGGATGAAATAGAGAAGAGCATGGACTCTGTTGTCCCTGAAGCGAGGGTTCCGTTTAATACGAGACTCCTCGGCCAGGATATCATCATATTGGCGTTCAAGATAACCAACTATCTCTTGGAAGCTGTGAGATCGCGGGGACGTTAACGGGATGCCTTTTGTGGCAAGGGGAAGCCTTACGCAAATTCATTGTCAATGTTGTCACCAAATCCAGGTGTGTCAACTATGGTCAAAGCAATGCGGACACCGTCTTCTTCCAATTCTATGAGAGCATTGGAGACAGGCAAAATGTATACAAAGAGAAAATCTGACCAACGTTGGCGGGTTTAATCCTGATACCCTCCTCGACATGCGCTGTCGCGGGGTTATCAGATATTTTGTGGGCCAAGACCTCAGATTCGCAGAGAGTATTGACAAAGGTAGTGCGTCCAGTTCCCGAGGCACCTGTTGTCGTAAATTGGCGTTGAGAAAAGATGAAGAGGGAAGACAGCGCACCGACGACCATGAGAGTGAACTGAACACCCTTTTTGACCTTGTTGCCTCTACGTCTGCCTGCGAACGACATTGTGATGAAAGTTGAAGTTGAATGGTGACAGACCGTGTAACTGGGGTTTGTACTCCCGCCTTCAAACTCCGACATGACCAAACACAAACGCGTCTTAATTTGGTCTCGATGTCTGTCCGATCCATCCGGGTGTTCTCCCTCGCTCACTCTGCAGCCGCCGTCCGCAGATCACCCACAAAAACCGTCAAAGTGTACACAGATCTCCCAACCGTTCATGTTCAACAAGATGGCACCCCTACACGCCCCTTGCCCGACTGGCGGCGTGGAGCAGATCGTGAGCTCTTCCTGGTTACTTAACTCAATCCCTCTTTATTGGCTACCCTAGCTCCAAAGATTATCCAGGCCTCGCCTGAGCTGAACGTGTTTTCTGACCAACCAAGTATGTTTCCGTGTCACTGTATCTCTCGAAACGCCATTGAATTACGAAAGGCGTCCATAAACCCAAACGTGGAAGAAACCACGGGAAAGGAACTAAAGACGATCACACAGAACAAGATACTCCGTCACAGCGAGCCGCAGCTGGTGAGGATACCGACCCTGGTAGGCCACCACTTCAAGTCGAATAGACCATGCCCTACCCACCCATTCCAGATTCGGTCGCACCTCAAAAGAGACAAAAAGCTGCCCTCACAACGAAAGGCAAACTACTCAAGGCCAAAGGTGCTCATACCAATCGCTGCCTTTATCCTATCCTACGCTCAAGTATTGTCCCCAGATGTCTCTGGTCCACCCCAAAATCTGCTTGCCAGGGGAATCCTCGAAAATCTTGAAAAGTTCCCTCATTGCCTACTTTTGACTCGCGTCGGTCAATTCTACGAAGTGAGGCAGATGACTCATGTTTTCAACCTTTGTTTTTATAACCTCGAACCTAGTCCTACTTTAATCAGGCCATCGAAATATCCCGACTTCTCAATATCAAGCTCACTACACGAAAATGGGATGGCAGCCGTATACCCATGTGTGGCTTTCCCCTCATCCACATCGATAAACACTTGAAAGTTTTGGTGCAACAGAAGAAACGCTTTGTTGCAATGTGCGAGGAATTTCCTCGCCTCTCAAACCAGGGTTCCAAGGTTTTTGATAGAAGGGTCGTGCGTGTCATCACCCCCGGCACCTTGATCGACGAACCATTTTTGAACCCCTATGAAAACAATTACCTTCTTTCCCTCAGCATACCAGATTCCGATACGACAGGGCTTTTGGGCCTCGCATGGATTGATGTCTCAACAGGGGAATTTTTCTCCAAAACCACAGCTGTTGATAGCCTTCGAGATGAACTGGTCCGTATCGCCCCTCGTGAGGTTGTGCTCGATAAGAGCTTGGAGTCAATGACCTCTCACCCAGTCTTTCAAATACTCGCAGAAGAGAATAGTTTAGTCTCCTTTGTATCCGCGGCGGACGAAACTGGGGCTTCCCCATCTCACAAACACTTTACAACGACCACGAAGTATAGCGTCCCCTCTCGTGTTTCTCATGCAGATCCCGCACAAGGCTCACTTCACAATCAAGAAACGGTAGCTGTTGATCTCCTCACTACATATCTGCGCGCCAATCTCTTGGAGCATATGCCTCCCCTTACCTCGCCCAGCCGAGAAGTCTTGGAAGCTCGTATGCAAATTGACTCTCACACAATTAGAGCACTCGAAATCCGTGAAGAAATTGGCGGGCATACCAAGGGTAGTCTGCTGAGCGCAATTAAAAGGACAATCACCAGCGGAGGTACTCGGCTTCTCACTCGATGGCTCTGTAACGCAATATTGTTCTAGGTCTTGAATTTTACTGACTCACGTCGTTTGACCAGGTTCACCTAGCACTTCCGTTTCTGAAATTAATGCACGGCAATCATTGGTTGCCTTGTTTTGTGACCGACCTCACTTCCGGGCTGATATTATGGGAGCTCTTATGGACGTAGAAGACACTGGGCGAATTGTTCAGAAGTTGACGCTTGGTCGTGGAGATACAAACGATTTCCTTGCTATCAAAAGAACCGCTCTTCTATGGACCAAGATAATGAAACGTATCGAAGAAGAACGGCAACTGGAGGCTGCTGAACGCCGAAACTTCGATCCAGCTGATTGGAACAGTATCGATGCGTTGATGTCTCGCATGGTTGATTTGGAGGATCTCTCGACAAAAATTGCTTCGGCCGTAGAAGACGCATCTCCAATAAACGAAGGGCTTGCAGATGAGCCCCTAGAACCTGAAGCTGACGAATCTAGCAATATAGGCCCTAGTGATTCAGAGTCAAATATATTCTGGCGATACGGAAAACGGACTATTAAGCCAGGGTAACAAATACCATTTGATCTTGTAGACTTTGGCCATCGGCTGAACGGTTATTAACAGGTTCTCGTCCAAGTTAACGACGCTTCACAGCTTTCTCAAAATTTTGTTTGACAAGAGGGAAAAAATGGAGTGTGATCTACAGCTAGCCTATGGTCAGTGGATACAGTTGCACAACTCCTACTTTCAAGTTAAAACACACCTGTAAGACGCACCCTCATTGACTCTTCGAGCTTCGCCTGCACAGGGGATGCACGTACACCTTACAAGAGCTCGGCGAGACCAGACAAAATTGAATGCTGCGCCTGAGTTTGTTACTATTGCTGAAAGTGGATCGACGCGCTGTTACTTCTTTAAAGTATACCTCATTCATCCCTTCACCTTTGGAAAAACATCCATCATTTGACAGGAGTGGTCGCAGCTTGGAGGACAAATCGCCGACACTACAGTCGCGTTGAATGCAGCTGAAAAAGAGGCGTTCAATGTACTCCGCGACGAGGTCTGAGTTCCCTGGAGTTGATGCGGACATGAGTTCATAAACCATTGTTACAGGTAATTCGTCGCTCTTCGTTCCTCAGACGCAACGCGAGGATTTTGGATGAGCTGGATGTCGCTTTGGCTTTTGCCAGTTTAGCTAAGGAGATGAACTTCGTCAGACCTGTCTTATTGGATGAGTCCGTAATTTGCTTCTGGTTATTCTCGTCCTCCTGACTTCTTCCCATAGTCCAACATACTCAGTAAAGAATGGTCGGCATCCGTCCGTTGAGCTAGGACTCCTCAGAGTTGGTCGCGTATTCACACCAAATTCCCTTGAATTATCACCGACCTCGAGACTTCATGTCATCACTGGTCCCAATATGGCGGGGAAGTCAACATTTCTCCGTCAAACAGCACTGATCGCCATTCTGGCGCAAATTGGGTCATTTGTGCCAGCTGATCAAGCGGCCATTGGTATCGTGGATAAACTTTTCTCGAGGATAGGTGCCAAAGATGATTTGTTCCATGACCGAAGTACTTTCATGGTGGAGATGCTCGAAACCGCGGAGATTCTCCGACGAGCCACACCCAAAAGCCTAGTAGGCAATTGGTTCTATCTGTTTTTTTCCTTTGCTCTAACGGGGAAAACGAAAATCTCAGGTGATCATGGATGAAGTAGGTCGTGGCACAACTGTCGTGGATGGGCTAGCGATTGCATATGCCACAATACATCATCTGGTCTCCAGAAACCAATGTCGATCCCTTTTTTCCACCCATTTTCACGAATTATCAGATATGATTGGATATCCCCATTCAAAGCCTGACAGAAGTATTTTCAATAGCATTGATTTCTTCTGCACTGATGTCGTCGAAACAGATGTAAGTCGTCTCCTCAGATATAATGCCCGTCCTTGCACTTATTGGCTATGCAAGGACGGTCACTTCACCTATCGATACCGGGTATGTCCAGGCGTCAATCGCAACAGCCATGGCTTGAAGGTTGCCCAGTTAGCTGGCATGCCTCCTGAAGCTATGGATATCGCGAAGAATACCTTATCACTACTCAAAGCACGGCGATCCGATCACTAGAATGACACGACAATCGGAACATCATAGGGCCTGATATTGACCTTTACAACTATCCTCGTATGTACATACCCTCGAGCACAGAGATCCCTTGATGCTGAATGGTATAGAGAAATGTCTATTCTCGAAATCTAATACTTCTGTTGCCGGATATGATTGAGTGCGGATCCGGCCTTAAGCCATTTTAACTGGTCATGGGACATCGTGTGTTTGGTAAGGATTTCAAACACTTCACCAGTTAGTTTGGTGACATTGATTCTGATCACAGCATCTAACTTTCCCTGAAGTGTTTCGGCGAGTCCTAGTGTTTCCAGAACATCGCCAGAGCCTATGCGATGATAGTCCGCTTTATCAGCAAACCAAAGGGGTAGAATGCCTTGTTTCTGATGAGATGTATTATGTTAACTCGGTGACTGGCAGTCAAAGCTCGACAAACCTTTAAATTGGTCTCATGGATGCGAGCGAACGACCGAGCAAGAATCATTGCACATCCTGTCTGCACGTCAGTAAATGTTTGAATCAGTTAGCTCAGTTGTTTACCGTAGAAGCGGGGTTGTAATGCCGCATGTTCACGAGCGCTTCCCTCTCCATAGTTCTCGTCCACAATTAAACACCAGGGCTGTTGTCGAGCCTTGTACGCCTTGGCAATCTCGGGAATTGTGCCGAACTTGCGTTGTTCATGATCAAATACTTTGTTGACGTCGCCTCCTTCGTCGTTGACAGCCTGGGGATATGTTTCAATTACGATGACTGTGAACAGGTGTCAGGACTTTGGTACTCGCCGTAATCACTGAAGGTGGTTGTCAGAATTTTTTCAAAAGAAATATGAAGATCTTGTTGGCTTACACAGGTTTTCGGAAATATTTGTCAAATGGCCTTTATATTTGAGCCAAGGGCCCTTCAGAGGGTGATTATCTAACGTTTGTATGATTCATCTTCTACTCACCGCAGCTGAGATGTGATCAGTTGTGCATTTCCCGCGGACGCGTAGTAGGGCTTTCAGTGGAGGAAGCTCCAGACCCCTCCTGTTCGTCTTTCCGAAGTGGCTAAGGAAAGGTTTCAACAACTCTAGTCTTTGGGAATCAGGGTTGATAATAATTGGCACGTCTGGCTCGGGTATCGGAGTAGGTTGAGGATAGCATGAGACATCCCCTCTGGTAAAACCCGTGGGAGGTAGGTCTTGACTGAACGGAGGTGTGAATTTGAAAGTCTCCCCAGAAGGACGATACAACGGATCTGTCATGGGATTGAACGATAGTTTGCCTGAAAAAGCCATTGCTGTGACAACAGTGGGGGAAGCAAGGAAATTCATGGTGAGTTTGTTTCCATCATTTCTAGACTTGAAGTTTCTGTTAAAACTTGTGAGGATTGCTGTGGGGCCTTACATCAGTGAGGATGTCGACAAATGACGGCTGATAATACCATTCTCTTCATTTTTCTTGTCCGTGCGCTTCCACTGTACAAATGCAGCTAGTTAGGTGAGATGAATGGGGGATATAGTTAGTTCGATGAACCTGGCCGATGCAAGGACCACACGCATTTGCTAACACAACAGCGCCGACATCTTTCAGAGCGGATGTAACTCCGTCGCGTTCCATAGTAGCACGGATTTGTTCAGAACCAGGTGTACACAAGAATGGAACCTGAAGTGCATCAGAGATCCCTGAAGCGTATGCATGTTCAAAAGTTTACCTTGGTGGTCAATCCAGCCTGTTTGGCTTGATTGGCGAGATTTGCAACACTGGTCTACGAGAAGACGGAACCTTCAGTTTCATGTCAACGATGAGGGGAAATAGGGGCACCATGTCTTCGTATGAACTGTTGGTGCATGATCCAATGAGGCTGGCAGACAATTCATCTTTCCAACCTTGTTCATCAACAAATTCGGCGAATTTGGACAACGGTGTTGCTAAATCAGGTGTAAAAGGACCATTGATCATGGGTTCCAAATCCGACAGGTTCTAAAGTTGGAGATCAGTTTATTTCTCATATGAGCATACGATTACTTACAATACTGATGACTTCATCGTATTCCGCACCTTCGTCGGGACTTAGGAAACCCCGAGAAGCCGCGGCATCAGCGGCACGAGCGACAGGTGCGCGGCCGGTGGCTTCAAGATAGGCTTTCATCCTAGGAGTATAAGGGAATGTAGACGTTGTCGCCCCCACTTCCGCCCCCATGTTGGCAATCGTCGCAAGTCCTGACAAGATATTCAAACCAAGAAGCACATGGGGAACATCTAGTCTCACCCGTGCAGGATTGATTAAAAACACCTGGACCGAAGTACTCCAATATTCGGCCTGTCCCGCCCTTTGATAAATTGAAACATGTTGCAGGGATATGAGTGGAGGAAGGCTTACTCGCACAGTAAGTTTGCCAGCCAGGTAAAGGATTAAATCTTTCGGCGTTGTCCACCCACTGAGTCTGCCTGTCAAATGTATTCCTGCTTTTCTGTTCAAAGCAAGGTTCTGGGACAAATATAAAGCCGCTCACCGACAATATGTGGAGCTTTAAGTTCCCAAGGCGTTCCAGTCATTGCATCGACGGCGTCAGCTCCTCCAACGCCGATTGCCAACATACCCAAACCACCAGCATTTGGTGTATGAGAGTCTGTCTCAGCATTGATCATCGAATTCAGTGTTGACAGTCGACTTTTCTTACCGGTACCTAACCTGACCGTCATCGATGATTAGAATTATTGTCGCCCCCCAAGAAAAGCATAGTAGGGCGAACATTAACATTCCTGGAGCGGCATAGTTTTCCAAGACGATTTGATGGATGATTCCAGATCCAGGACCCCAGAATTCTATGCCATACTTTTTGGCGGCACTCTGAAGGAAGTCGAATACCTCTTGATTCGAAACAATGGAAAGCTGAGGGGTGAATACTTGAGTTGAAACCGTGACTAATGCCGGCCCCAAGACTTCACCTTTAGATCCCGTTCAGCACCCCCGGACGCTTGAATCAAGTGATCACAGTGGATGCTGGTGGGGGTCGCACACTGAGGAAGGCCAGCACTCATGAATTGCAACCTACGCAGCAAGGGCCAGTGAACAAATGAGAATCATCCGATAAGAAACCATACAATGCCATTCTAAAAACCAATCAATATGGAATTCCATAATGGCATCGCAAGACACTCACTGTGCAGAAGCATCTTGCATCGCAACCCTCTCGGGACGAAGCTGGAGGTATGCTTCTCCTCTGATATTACGTCCATCGCCCAAAGATTTCTCGGGGTCAATGAGATGACTGTAAAGTATTTTCTCTGCCAGAGTCAATGGCCTACGAAGGATCTCTTGGACTCGTGCCAGTTGCTGGATCAAGGTAGAATATGGAGGTGTAATTGAGGAGCAAGGCTTCTCAGCCAGAGGAGCATGTGTCGCTAACGACCGTTGAGAAATCACCCGACACCGTCTGACCTGGCGGACACTACGGAGCATGATAGCTGACAGGTAATATGAATGGACAGGTTGAACAATGCAGCCTGGCACTGCCACCTGTCAAAGGATGTATACATGGTAAACTACCATAACGGTTGGATTTCCTCTCGTCTCCAGTCCTGTGCTCTCGCTTCCCAGTACCCTCCACAATACGCCCATTCATCCCCGTGCTGTCGGAACCATCGAGGTTGCCGATCTTTCCCCTGCCTTCTCCGCTCTCGTTGCATTTCTTCGATCCTGGCCTTCTCTTCTTCTGCTGCTTCCAAATCACCATTCTCGAGTGCCCTTACGTCTGGACGAAGGCGTGAATCCGTGGGAGGCAGCTTGTCAACGATGTCGCTAGACATTTCATTCAGCGCGATCGCAAATGCGGTGAAGCCATAGTTTTCGTGGGTATCCTGAGGAAAAGGCATCATTCTCCAAAGAATCCGAAAGTTGGATGAGTCAAGAGTCTGTGACATCTGATCGTCCCATTTCCCTTCTAGATGGCACAAGATTTCGCCTGATGGTCCATGAACTGTCCCTGAAACCACATTTGAGGGGCCCCAATAACCGTTTTGCTTGAATTCGAGTACACAACGGGTGTGATCGCGCATGTTCTGTATTATCATGTTTCCCGTATGTTCAAAGTACTTCGTGCCAACCATAAGATTTCTCATAAACGACGACGGTTTTTTCCTTCATGTCCGAGAGTGAGTTTTCTTGCCTAACTCGATTGGCGACTCACCACACATAGGTATCATTGCCGATGTTCAACCTGGTACTCCCAAGGGGAATAATCTCTAAGCTTTTTCCTGGAAATGCCATGAGAACAAACTTGACGGTGGTCTCAGTCGCTCAACATACCCCAAAACTTAGTCTTCCCGGAAGAGACGGCAGTAAGGTCCCAACCATCTCCCTCTGCATGATATGCCAGTTCCAGTGGATTGTGCCGGACCTTCTCCGCAATAAACTTCATGCGTTTGTCTTCGAATGTTTCGCCGAGCATTGGATTGCTAGTTGAAGAGAACAGTCGTCAATAGCCGGATAAGGTACACGGCACATCGAACGAACAATCCTTTTCTCCCCGAGCGATGGCGCGTGTGCGCGTAAGTGGAAACCGCAAACGCGGCTACATAGCACATACGGTCAATGGAATTGCTTGACTTGACAGCCTCGTCAAGAGTATTGTAGTACTCAAGCTCTTCAGCAGCCCTTTGTAGGAGGGTGAGAGGTTCATTGAATGTGACAGGAAACGTGATTGTGGACAGATCCTGTAAGAGTACCGGTTATCAGTGCGTCGTAGCAAACTTAATTTGCCCGAAATTTACCTTTCCAACATTTTTTTTCAATATTGTAAACATGCTGCCCTCATCCCAGGTTGGTAGTGCCGGGAGCTTTGTACGTCGCGTCACTTGAGGTTTCGCTGAAGCTGGAAAAGCCGGAACATCTTGATTGTGCGATTCAGAATCCGTGTCAACACTATAGGCTTCTTTATCAGCAACACTGCTCCGGCTTCCATTGCTAGTCATGTAGCTTGGCTGTTCGTTTCCTTCGGCCACGATCTGTACATCCATCAGAAATTCCTCAGCGCCATCCAAAGCATCAAACCACTCATGTGTACTGTCACTCAGAGTGGTTGCAATAGATGTGTGTCGAGTTGAACTGAGTGTCGCTGACCAAGGAACAGGTCTGTCAGCTACATGCTCATCTTCTTCTGTTGTGACAGGCAAAGGCGATGTACTGTTCGAGTGGCCTGACTCGGCCAAGGCTTGAATGGAGAGTAACAATGAAGCATGCTGTGATTTAAGGGTTTCCAATGCTGAGATAACCCGCTGAACAGAAGGTGAGAAGTTGTCCAAAGATGATTCAGCCAAGGCACTGTTTGTACCAAATTCTTGGGATGAGGAGTGATGGACCGCTATGGAACAACATTTGAATGATCCTTTGAAGGGGATCACGGGAACTCACATCGCTTAAACAACCCAAATTTCGAATCTTTGCTTGGTTCTTTGAGTTTTTCCTTATCTAGTTTCTTGGTTACACTATGGTGTTTCTTCGAAGTGGTAGACAGATCCTGTGACATGGAGAGGATGGAGTGTTCGAGAGATGCGATGGTCTAGAAGGGAGAGGATATAGGCAATTGACCACTGCATACTGCACAAACACATACGGAGCCCATCATCTCAGCAATGGCCCCTGATTTGTTCGCAGCAACACTCGGTCTCGGAGTGAGTCTCACACTGGCTGAGCGGCGAGCCTCGATTCCGAATGAAATGAACTTTCTGAAACATGATAAATCGAGTTTCAAGGTCATGTCAGAAAGTATCGGACCTAAATGCAGTCAACCAAGTATTGAAGTCATCGGCACTCAAGCATTTGATATGAAATGTGGCAGCACTGGAATCAAGGTGAATGTCTTTCCGTCCTGGAGCCGTGGAGACAGCTGCATGGTGCAGAGAAAGTTGGTCGCGAATGGGCTGGCCGGGTTCGAAGGAGTATGCAAGGATGCCTGAGTGATGAAGAACGAAATAGCGACGTGCAAAACCTTGTGGGATTCAAGAAGTGGAGAAGAGGATTTTGGTGAGAGATATGTATTACCTTGCATTTTCCTGCGCCGCTTCTTCAGGACCCATCCCTGGTAGACAACATCATGGGCAGGGGTATCGTCGTCGACCAAGAGGGTATGTTGATTCGGAGTCATGGGTGGACGGCACGGGGTATCGTTATCGACGTCCGGGTACAGCACGGCGTCACCCAATATCAATGCCGGGATCATGGTGATCGATGACCAAGCGACCGTCCCCGGTCCACAATAAGTATACTCATCGGTCTCAAATCTACTCTTCGTCATCCACCACCATCATCATCCCCAAATCATGGCTACGTATGCCCTTCCCTCCCCAGTCAACCTCTATCGCTCACCTCTCTCTCCTTCAGCGGAGATATTGGTCTCATCGGCCTCGCCGTCATGGTATGTCTCCTAACATCGATCTAACACTCACTCACCTCCTCATCCCAGGGTCAAAATTTGATCCTCAACATGAACGACAAAGGCTTTGTTGTCGTCGCTTATAATCGCACCACCTCAAAAGTCGATCATTTCCTTGCGAATGAGGCAAAAGGTAAGCATTGTCTTTTCACACCAGATCCGCTCATTATCATAATCACCAGGAACAAAGGTCCAAGGCGCCCATTCCGTCGAGGAGCTCGTCGCCAAGCTCAAGAAACCGCGAAAGATCATGATGCTGGTAAAGGCAGGTTCTGCTGTCGATGATTTCATCGCCCAGCTCGTGCCACATCTCGAGCAAGGCGATATCATCATCGACGGTGGCAACTCACATTATCCAGACACCATTCGCCGTACAAAGGAGCTTGAGGCTAAAGGGCTTCTTTTCGTCGGTTGCGGCGTGTCCGGCGGAGAGGAAGGTGCCCGCTACGGCCCATCCCTCATGCCCGGCGGTTCCACAGCTGCCTGGCCCGCGATCAAGGAAATCTTCCAGAAAACTGCTGCCCAAGTCAACGGCGAGCCATGCTGTGACTGGGTCGGTGAGACCGGTTCGGGTCACTACGTCAAGATGGTTCACAATGGCAAGTCGACTACCCTCGAAATCACATCCTCGATTTATTTTTCTTTCAGGTATCGAATACGGTGATATGCAACTCATCGCTGAAGCTTATGACATCCTCAAGCGAGGTCTGGGACTCGGCGAGGAGGAGATTGCTGACATCTTTGCCAAGTGGAACAAGGGTGTCCTCGATTCCTTCCTGATCGAGATTACTGCCAATATTCTTAGATTCAAAGACAATGACGGCGAGCCCGTCGTCAAAAAAATCCTCGATCAAGCTGGTCAGAAGGGTACTGGCAAGTGGACTGCCATCACCGCTCTCGAGGCTGGCACTGCTGGTGAATTTTGCTGTAGATAAATCTATCCCGCATCGATTAAAGTCTTCCTTAGTTACTCTCATTGGAGAGGCGGTCTTTGCACGCTGCCTGTCCGCGATCAAGGAGGAGCGTGTACGGGCCAGTAAAGTGCTTGCCGGTCCCCAAAAGGAACCTTTCCGTGGCGACAAACAGCTTTTCATCGACGACCTCGAACAGGCTCTCTATGTTTCTAAAATTATCTCCTACACTCAAGGCTTTATGCTCATGAGGGAGTCTGCTAAGGAGGTAGGTCATTCCATTATTATCTCTCGTCTTGTAATTAAGAAATGGTCAGCTCAACTGGAACCTCAACTATGCTGGGATTGCCCAGATGTGGCGTGGCGGGTGTATCATCAAGGCGAGTCCGCCACCCCACGTTCAGTTCACCTGCGTGACCCCATGACAGAGTGTCTTCCTCGGTGACATTACCTCGGCATACCAAAAGAAGTCTGATCTCGAGTCGCTTCTCTTTGATGATTTCTTCAACAACGGTTGGCTTTACGAAGCCCTTTGCCCCACCGCACACTAATTGCTTTGGATTGTAGCCGCTCACAAAGCCCAACCAGGATGGAGGCGAGTCATTGCTCAGGCTGTACTCTGGGGTATCCCCACCCCGGCTTTCAGCACTGCGCTTGCCTTCTTCGACGGCTACCGTAGCGAGATTGTCCCTGCCAATCTTATTCAAGCCCAGGTATGCGAAACAGGCTTCGCTCAAGTCTTTCCAACTCACGAGCTCATAGCGTGATTACTTTGGCGCTCATACTTTCCGTGTGCTTCCGGGCAAGGAGAATGAGAAATTCAAAGCAGGGGAGGATATTCGTACGTCCATCATTTTCTTTCGAACACATCAGAATTGTTAAATTTTCCAGATGTTAACTGGACGGGCCGTGGTGGGAATGTCTCCGCCTCCACCTATAATACATGATCGCATACATAGGTGGATATTGTACATTATGAAGGTAGACACAAGTAGACTCTATGTATATAGTTTGAATGAAATCATGAGTCGGATTTAAATCATGTTGCATCTCGGCCGAATACTATAATTCTGTCATAAGTACATAGGACTTCGATGTGCGGGATCCTGGTTGCCGCTCGTCTGGTCGAGTATGGCCCAAATGCCGATTTTGCAGACTTATTCCACACACTCCAAGCTGCTAATGCAGCCCGTGGTGAGTTTATTTTTTTGGCTCAGAGTGATGCTCATGAGAACATTCGCTTTCGCTGTTGGAAAGGTCCTGATGCGCAAAATCACATCTCCTTATCACTCACACAACCCTCTCGGCACACATCATCCAACACTTCCTTCCCATTCCTGAGCCTCGACTTTTTTGCTTCTGAACTGCGATTGCGAGGCAATGCACCGATTGTACAACCTCACAAACAAGACGACGATGTGCTTTGTTGGAATGGAGAGGTCTGTCAAAATCCCTACACTGCAAACAGAAATATGTATATGAATCTGCGACATATGTAGATTTTCGAAGGGCTAAATGTGAGATTGGAGTCGATTTTTTACTTTGGATCCCCATGATGCTCAAGAGTGTACCTCTCTTAGATTGCTCCCCAAGAAAATGACGGGGTTCGACTGTTTGAAACATTGCGGACCATGGATACGGCAGAACAAATTCGAGATTTTTTCAGTACCATCGAGGGCCCGTGAGTTATCCTCGATGTGCGAAGTATTTGTACTGACAGCACCAGCTACGCCTTCGTTTATTATCAAGTCAGGGCCTAATTTCATGAGTCGGATTTTGTTGATTTCTGTTCCAGTCGAGATCCCGGCGTCTCTTTTTTGCTCGAGATCCTCTGGGTCGCCGTTCCCTTCTCATCCACAAGTCAACCATTTCACCTCAACTAATGCTTGCATCAGTATCTGCCGGAGCTAACACAAGGTACCAATTTGAAGAGCTATCCACCAGTTACATCTATTGTCTTGCCTTATCCCAAGTCAATGGCAACGAATTCGTGCGTCCCCACTCCTCCTTTTTGTTTTACCTTAAAAGGCCAAACTCATAACCGCAACAGGGTTTTGACGCTTACTTGAATATTCTGCCACGGCGATCACCAGATCCGAAAACCTGCTCTCTTTCACCTTACGCAAGTACCGCGGTTTCTGCCTTGTTAAAATACTAATCACTAAGTACTTCAAGGCTGAGCCAAGCAAGGTCAATCGAGATTTGCCACCATCTGAAGGGTTTACTAGAGTAGAAGCCCTTCAAAATGTGCCAGAACATCTTGTCGAGGCTGTGGACAGCCTTATTAACCACTTGGACAGGAGTGTTATGCTGCGTACCATGAACGTTCCTCATTATGACCATCCGTTAGTGTTTCCCTCCCACGAAAGAATTGCTGATTGGATTATTTCAAAGAGCAGAAAAAGGTCGAGCAAAGGTGGCTGTTTTATTTAGTGGAGGTATCGATTCAACCATGGTCGCCTTCTTCGCACATAAGTATGTCTATCTCGCCCATTTTCGATGAGCAATGTGGAACGACCATTCTCCAAGGCATGCCCCGACCGACGAACCGATTGATCTCCTTAACGTTGCATTCGAGAACCCTATCAAAATCAAGAGACGTGCGCACGGCAACATCAAGGGATTGAACAAAAAGCAAAAGGACTTCTTGGAGAGAAACTCAGACATGATGAAACACGCTACCAATCCTGGTTCATTGTATATGGTACCGGATAGAGAAACAGGGCTAGAAGAAGTTGAAGAGCTAAGAAAACTTTGTCCGGAACGTGTGTGGAACTTTGTAAGAATCAAGATTTGTTGTGTTCAAACCTTCATTCTCATGAAGAATCGTAATCAGGTGGAAATTAATGTCCCATATTCGGTCCGTTCTCATTCAAGTAATGGTGGATTATCCCTGATCGCGGGGGACTTCATCAGGAATCTCAAGCTGCGCGCCCGAAAATCGAGGCACTCATATTTCCGAGACGGACTGTTATGGATATGGTGGGTCTCGTCCTAAAACCTTCGACTTGAGGTTTGAAGTCTGTCGAGACAGAGTCTAGCACTCGCCCTTTATTTTGCGGCCAAGGGTCAAGGTCAAATCAGGCCTTTACCAGAAGCCGAGCCGATTCCGTACAGAAGCCAGGCTCGGGTGCTTCTCAATGGCCTCGGTTCCGACGAACTACTCGGTGGCTACGGCAGACATCGTTCGGCTTTTAATACGGGCGGATGGGAATGTGCCATCGAGGAGGTGGGCCGTCTCCAGCCACTGCCCATCTACATGTTCACTGAATGTTTCCGAAGCTACAACTAGAGCTTGACCGTATTCCAACCCGTAACTTGGGTCGCGATGATCGCGTCATCTCATCGCAGGGCAAAGAGACCCGGCACCCATTTTTATCTCTGACCCTCGTCGATTTCCTTGTAAGACTTCCTATTCACTTCAAAATGGATCCACGATTGGAATTAGGGGTCGGTGATAAGATGTTGTTGAGATTGGCGGCTCGGAAGTTGGGGTTAGTTGGTGCGAGCGAGAGGAAGAAAAGGGCAATGCAGTTTGGAACGCATTCGGCAAGGATGGATGGCGAGAGACGAGGGGATGCGCTGTTAGATTGAGCAGCACCGCGTAAGATAGGGCGCTCACGTGATTTTGCGTGACATTTCGACAGATTTCACCAAAACGCTAATGGCATTAGCTGTTCTCCGAAATCAGACAATCGCGTCCCACAGAGTTGTAAATATCATACATTAGGACATATCTGTGGGGCCGGATCTTTGATTTGGTCCCATTTTACAAGGCCATTACCAGGATCAGCATTCAATCTCATCTTCTCCTCGTTAATCAATGCATTTCGACACGTTCGATGCATTCGATGTGTTCCTTTCTACGAAACATGCCTAAACAAGAACCTGTATCTAGTTACCCCCAGACAGCCTGAACGCCCACGAGAATGCCAAATCATTGGCGAGAACTCCTGTTTTGGACACACCACACCCACGCGACGCGTTAAATGACAGAGCGCGTGAAACTGATTCCATTCCCGAACACGTACATGCCCACAGCGCAGGAGTTAGATGTCGGGGAAGGGATTGAGCATGAAGCTATGGAGGTATAAAATATGTACAGTACAGCGGGGGACACAACACAAAATACTAGTCACAGTCATGTCACAGCACATGATATTAGCGCGTTCTGCATGAGCCCTATCTTAGTTAGTTCTCAGATCAGCTGACTTGAGTGATGCGTTGTTGTGTGTTTGGCCACATACCGGCTCAACGTTAATTACCTATTTTCAAAGTTATGGCCTTTTCACAAACTGCTGGCCGCCTGCTCGGTACGCAATTCCACAAAGAGGAGTCGAGATGGTGAACTTATTGGTTACATAGTCCCCCTTGGTATCGCTGCCGCCGTCGTTCAAGCCAGCATCTATGACGTTCCTGGAGGGTACCGAGCTGTCATGTTCGATCGGTTTTCTGGGGTCAAGGACCAGGTCAAGAGGTTATTGTGTACAATTAGGGCGACTCAGCTAACGACGTCTCCTCTCCTAGGCTACTGGTGAAGGAACACATTTCTTAGTTCCCTGGCTCCAACGCGCAATTCTCTATGACTGTCGAATTAAACCTCGGGTTAGTATGCAACGCTGAATTCCCCGCGCAAGTCACTCAAAAAGTTAAAAGAACATCTCAACGACGACTGGATCCAAGGACTTGCAAATGGTATCCCTCACTTTGCGAGTTCTATCTAGGCCGGATGTCGGACATTTGTCCAAAATTTACCAAAGTCTAGGGATGGACTACGATGAAAGAGTGTTGCCATCAATAGGTAATGAGGTCTTGAAGAGTATCGTGGCGCAATTTGATGCGGCCGAGCTCATCACCCAACGAGAAATTGTACGCATTCGTGCATTGCTTCTGCCTTTGCAACCCGTTCTGATTATTTTGCCAAGGTGTCGTCAAGGATCAGGGCTGATTTGCTCCAACGGGCGGGGGAATTCAATATCAAGCTTGAGGATGTCTCAATCACACATTTGACATTTGGAAAGGTGAGGCTGCATGAGAAAGTTTGCATGCGACATGTGAAACAAACCCATCCTAGGAATTCACACAAGCCGTTGAAGCCAAGCAAATTGCGCAGCAAGGTATGCTGATGATTGATAGCTGATTTCCGATAGCTCACACTGTTGCGCCAGACGCGGAGCGGGCCAAATTTATTGTTGAAAAGGTGAGCTGTAATGTCAAGCTGAGCGGTCGATGGTGGATTGATATGGGAATATTTTCAGGCGGAGCAAGAGCGTCAGGCGGCCGTCATTCGGGCCGAGGGAGAGGCAGAAGCAGCGGCTACGATCTCCAAGGCGCTTGAGAAGGCGGGGGAGGCGTTTGTGGCGTTTAGGAAGATAGAGGCGAGCAAGGCGATAGTACAGTCACTGGCGGGGAATCCGAACGTGACATACATTCCGAGCGGGGGAGGGAATGTGTTGCTGAATGTACCTACGAACAAGTGATTTTTATACATAATAATTTTTTTTATTTTTAATTTTTTCTCTTGCGTGAGAGAAAATTTTAACATTGGCTTTGCTGCTGACTGTCATCGTAGTATCTCTGTCTCCCCAAGTCTCGTCTTCTTTTTCCTTTTTCCCTCTCTCCTCCTCCTCTCTCCTCTCTATCATTTCCTCTCTCTGACGGATTTGTCTATCCTATACTGTCTGCTGTTGTCACCTTTTGTGCGTTCTTTCATCTCATTCACTTTCCACACTTTGGTTTATAAGTCACCAGGTCTCATTTTCTCTTAAATCATGAATACTATGGGTATAGGAGGACCAGCGGATGCTCCGGTGCGTCTTTTCCCTTTTGATCTGCCGGCATATGAGCCTAATCGACGCCTTGCTCGATCTTCCTCGTTCTATCTCGCTCTGACAACAAAAAATGACCCTTTTCGCCATCCAGCGGCGCGCTCATCTCTACGTCGGGAATTTGAGTCCCCGCGTCACGGAGTACATGCTCACTGAAATCTTCGCCGTCGCTGGGCCCGTGCAACACGTAAAAATAATCCCCGACCGCAACTACCAACACGGGGGTCTCAATTACGGTTTCGTCGAATATATTGACATGCGTGCCGCCGAAACCGCCCTTCAGACCCTCAATGGCCGTAAGATCTTTGATACAGAGATCAGGGTCAACTGGGCTTATCAAGGTCAGCAAAACAAGGAAGACACCACTGGTCATTATCATGTTTTCGTGGGAGATCTGAGTCCTGAAGTCAACGACGAAGTCCTCGCCAAAGCTTTCAGTGCTTTCGGGACTATGTCTGACGCCCGTGTCATGTGGGATATGAACTCTGGCAAATCTCGTGGCTACGGTTTCCTTGCCTTCCGTGACAAGACGGACGCTGAACAGGCAATCGCCACCATGAATGGCGAATGGTTGGGTTCCCGGGCTATTCGGGTCAACTGGGCCAATCAGAAAACTCAAGGTTCCCCTGCTGTAGGAGCACCTGCTGCCGCCCCACGTCCTGCAGGTAGTGGCGGCGCTCCTGCTCCCATCAACTTCCAAGGCGGTCCTATTTCCTACGAATCTGTCGTGCAGCAAACTCCTGCGTACAACACCACCGTCTACGTCGGGAATCTCGTCCCTTACTGCACCCAGGCAGATCTCATCCCTCTCTTCCAATCCATAGGCTATCTATCGGAAATCCGTATGCAAGCCGATCGCGGCTTCGCATTTGTGAAGCTTGACACGCACGAGCATGCAGCGTTGGCCATCGTGCAGCTCCAAGGCCAGATGGTGCATGGAAGGCCTATCAAATGCAGCTGGGGCAAAGACCGAGCTGATGGAACTACCGGGCAAGCGGGCACACCCATGACTCCCACGGCCGCTCCGGCCGCCTATGGACAGGTAGTAAGTTGACAGATATGTGCATATGACCTGGTTATTCAAGCTTTCTCCACAGCCCATGTATGGAATGCCGCAGCCCAACCAGTATGGACAATATGGCTTTGGTGCATATGGAGCGTTCCCTGGTCAGGGTGCAGCCGGCCCAGGTGCCACGGGCGCTGGCTCACCCGGTATGCCTCAACCTGCGGGTGCAGCTGGAAGTGGTCTCGGAATAAGTGCAGGCACCCAACAGCCTGGTGCAGACCCGAATGCCGCCGCCGGTCAAGTGGGTCAAGCACAGTGGGGAGGGGCGGATCCTTCCTCTTATTACTCTAATTATTGGGGCGGTTAGTCTTTTTTTCTTCTTTTTTTGCCCTAAACTTGACAAACCAACGCCTTGGCAATAGGCTATTATGGGCAGCCAGCAGCTGGGCAGCAAGCCGGCGGAGATGTACAGATGCAAGGCCCTTCTGCTTGATTGCACTTTTCCAAGCTAATTTCTTGGTGGCGGCTCATCTTCAATGCTGTATCAGCTCAGAGTGTAATGACTTGAGCGACGCTACATATTTTCTTGATAGCATACGGTCGCTCTTTACCGATCTGTTTAAACCTCTCGACCCAACCAACCTGTGTTTCTTTTTATATGTTGTTTGTCATGTACCTCAAAAACCTCGTTTGCGAATTTTCAATGTGGTTGCCTTTTGATAGAGGGGATATATACATTGGAAATGGGGTATGATGGAAGGTACTACAGATCTGCTACTCGTCGACGATCAACCATTCGGAGTCAGGTCCAGTGGATTCACAGGCAGAGATGGCATCCCATCCGTCATCGATATCGGATGGTTGGTGTCGTTCGGCTGCCCTTTTCCCGACAGTGATGCGTCCTGGGGGTTGGGATCTCCGCCTTCGTCGGGGGGCCCTTCTCTCCAGTTGAGGACAGCCTGGTGTTTTGAACGCATATTTTCGTAGAAGAGGTTTGCCTCGTTCATCTTGTTGGCCTCGGCTTGTTTGGCATCAAGCCAACGCTGAAGGAGCTTGGCGTTGTCCTTTGTGAGAGTAGAATTGCGGTCTTCGATCTGGCCAAGCTCCAGTTGCAAGGTGCTGATCTCGTCGTGCAAGATCTAGAGTAGAGTAAGTGAAGAGAGAGAGAGAGGGGCGACGATGGTAGGACAAACCTGAACTGTGCGATCCTTTTCAGCCATGAGCTCTGCATGCTGATCGACCTTGCGCCTGAGAACAGCGAGCTCGTCCTTCGCTTTTCTGAAATTCTCGGCATCAATCCTGGAAAGTTCCTCCTTCTCACGCAGGGTCTCGTTCATGGAGAGGAGTCTCTGAGCATTCTGACCCTGTGTTTTGTACACGGTGGCCAATTCATCGCGGAGAGAAGATATCTGTGATTCGAGGGAGGCGGTGTACGCGGCGCGGACTGGGTTGCTGGTGGCCGAGTTGAGGACGGTGTGGATGAAGGGCGGAGGATATGCTTACTCTTCGGCAGAGGGTGGGGCGGTTGGGGTGGTGGCGGCGGCGGGATTTGCTTTAACGGAGCCGACAGCGCGGAGGAGAGAAGCATTGCGCTCCTTTAATAGCTTTGTCTGCTGTGCCAGGCGACGATCTTTTTTGAGAGGATGAGGGATGGAATATTGTGAGTGATAGGATGGACGGACACTGTTCTATGATGGATGAATACGAGGACTCGTCGATGTTGCGCTGGACGAGGCGGAGGCGGAGCAGTTCCTGCCAGAAAGGCTCGGCCATGATGAGCTGAGAGAGCTGTCGGAGTCTGAACTTGGACCTCTTTCTCGACACCATGGGTCGCGTTCTCCTCAAGGTCTCGTCCTCTTCCTTCCCTTCCCTTCTCTCCTCACTCACTCCTTTCAGGTCATCATCCTCGGCGACAGCGGGTACGTCCTCTCCACTTTCTCTCCCTTCCAGCCCTTACCACGCTCCCCGCAGTGTGGGGAAGACGTCCCTCATGAACCAGTACGTCAACAAGCGGTTCAGTAACCAGTACAAGGCCACAATCGGTGCCGACTTGTGCGTCTCCCCTATTTCTTGCCCAAATTTCTCCTCACCCCCCCCCCCCCCTCCAGCTTGACCAAGGAAGTCATGGTCGACGATCGCCTGGTCACCATGCAGGTAACGACACACATATCCACACACCTCCCAGACCCTCACCCTTTCTCTTCCCAGCTGTGGGACACCGCAGGACAGGAACGCTTCCAGTCCCTCGGCGTTGCCTTCTATCGCGGCGCAGACTGCTGTGTCCTTGTGTACGACGTCAACAGCGCCAAGTCCTTCGAAACCCTCGACAGCTGGCGCGACGAGTTTCTCATACAGGCAAGCCCCCATGACCCCGACAACTTCCCCTTCGTCGTTCTCGGGAACAAGATCGACGTCGAGGAGAACAAACGCCAGGTCCGTTCTCACCCCGCTTTACCGTTTTCTTTCCTTTCCCTCAACGGCCCTCTCAGGTGTCACAGAAGCGGGCAATGACCTGGTGCCAATCCAAAGGCAACATACCATACTTTGAAACCTCTGCTAAAGAGGCCATCAATGTTGAGCAAGCCTTCCAGACCGTCGCCAAGAACGCTCTACAACAGGAGGCCGAAGAACAGTTGTTCGATCTTCCTGTACAACCCCCTCTGACTCTTCGCTCTGACAACCCTTCTTTTGACAGGTATGTCGACTATCCAGACCCCATCCAGCTTGACTCAGAAAGCTCGCAAAGCTACGGCTGCAACTGCTGATACACGTAATGAGACTCTGGTTGCACAGTGCGTTGGCGGCCACCTCACCATCAGGCCAATAACGTTCGTTTAACACTGTTTTCCTCGCTACGTATATATTCTCCACACTTTGGTTCTCCTCTTCTTACTCCAGATAATAATGTGATATACCATAGCTTGAATCACATGACGCAATATTGTGTCACCTCAGTGCACCTTGTCCAGTCCTCATCATGTCCGGCATACATCAACCCCCAAATCCCCCCATTCTCTTTTCTTTCTCCACGGCTGATGTTTTGGTCAAATCTCTCCCCGCTTTTATCATTAAGACGCAGAAGGAATCTGTAGAAAAGAAGGGAAAGTTCACCGTTGCTCTCTCAGGAGGCTCCCTTCCAAAAATGCTCAGCGGCCTCATTGGTAACCCTGCCGTCAAATGGGACAAATGGTACGTCCAGCACTGTGATTGTCGCCGCTGATGTCTGTTCAATATCTCTCCAGGCAAGTCTTCTACGTCGATGAGCGTGTCGTGCCCCTCGATCACCCCGATTCCAATCACTTTGCCTGCACCAACCTTTTATTTTCCAAAGTTCCTATCCCAGCAGACAACATACATCCCATTGATCCATCCCTTCTTGATGACATGGAAGAGCTCACAGATGCTTACGAAAAGGAGCTCATTCACGAATTCGCTCAAAAAGATTCCGCCCGCTTCCCGATCTTTGATCTAATTCTTCTCGGTATGGGACCCGATGGGCACACGGCTTCGCTCTTTCCTAGTCATGAGCTCCTCGCCGAGGAGGACCGGTGGGTAGCATATCTCGAAGACTCGCCGAAACCACCCCCGAAGCGCATTACCCTTACATTCCCTGTCATCAATCACGCATCTCGAGTCATCTTTGTTGCTGCTGGAAAGGAAAAAGCGGATACTCTGGTCAGCGTGCTGGACCATCCAGAAGCAGGGCTGCCAGCGGCGCGGGTCCGGCCGGTGCACCCTGGCCAGCTCTATTGGTTTGTGGATGATGCTGCTGCGGAAAAGCTCAAGTATCCTAGGACGGCGTTCAAGTTGTGAATAGAGGTGGGCTGTGAGGAAGCGCCGTATAAGAATTCGAGAACCGACCTCATCCGTTATGTAGATGACTCCTGTACTGAATATCATGGTCCACGCTTTTTCGTCAGTAGTCGTGATCAAATCCTTCTTGCTCATTCATCTCTCGACAAGGTCAGTTTTCTCTCTCCATGACTTTCAGGCAAATGTACAAAGGTACGTGAACCACAAAGAGAGGTGTGATGGACGTTCATGCGACATACTTTTACAGTTTGTAAGCCAGCAAGTCTTATAGTACAGGGTTGTCAATTTTCAAAAAACCATACATAGGGATCGCTGCAGAAAGTCTCATCAGATTCTCGATGAATTGATTAGGTGGAGGATTCTTCCAGGAGCATCGTTCTGTCGACAAGTTGTCGCACACTAGGGTTCCCTCCATTCACAATCCTGCAGGCGAAAACTCCAGACACCCATGACACGGAGGAGTGGCAACCAACCACAATTTGAACTATATCGGTTATATTTATTGTTGCACATATAACCTTCGCTTGCAAGTCGAGGATATAGCCCGAAAAATTTCCGCCGCATTGTCACTCCATAAAATAATTGTCTTTGAAGTCGAACTTCTTCGCTGTCACCCATTCCAACTGGAGAAAATGATCAATGCAATAGCCGAAACCCATTGCTAATGACTCACCCCATCATCCTTGCGAATACGCCCGTCTCTTTCGGTGCCAAGAACGACATATCGTCGATATTCTGACATCAACGTAGCTTGTTGACGCATACACGAGAGATCATTCGAGATCTCGGTCTTGATCGCAGACGTCACTTCTTTTTTCTGCATGTTTGCATATTTAGAGTTGAATGCACTGGTGCAGAACTGAAGGGTGGAACGAGCATCTTGGGGGCGGTGGGTCCAGTGATTTCGTATCCAGGCTTCTCGCGAATTGTTTCGACCCATTGGTGGTTGGCCAACCGGAGGCGCTGTCAGCAGCGCTACGTGTCCATCACTAATAGCTGTAAAAAGCCCAAGGAAAGGAAATCGCCCACTGTTCGTTAAGAGTTCAGATAGCGCAGGCAGCTACCAACAATAAGCTAACCTATCAAACACAGTAACGGGGTCATCCCCATCACCCTTAGCTACCATTCCAAGTACTGACGGTAGAATATAGCATACCCACAAAGGGTGTCTCTGGATTTGCCTGATTTTTTCAAGAACGTCAATGTAATTATCAAGGACGGCTTCAGGAGTGAAGGTAATGATGCCACCTGTACAAAATAAGTTCTGTACGAGCCTGGACGAAAGAGGAGAGTTGAATACCGCAAGGGTAGATTTCACGGACACCCCAGTATCCAGGTGATACTGTCCTGTGAGTACCGTACGTCCAAAATTGGGTCAGAGACTTGCTGCAGAGGTCAAGGAGACCAGGAAGTTGGCGGAGGGTTTTGACGGCACCGACATGGACGAAGATCACCCGAGGCTCTGTGTTGACTCGGGAATCATTGCTGACTCGAGGATCGCTCGCCAGTCGCGGGTCGGCCCCCCGGGGTTCATAGTTGACTTTCTTCGCTCGACATTGTTCCATGATCGAGAAAAGCATATGGGTCTCAATACCCACTCTCCTCTTGGACCCATCCCCACCTTCCCACCAAACGTCAAAACTGTGATTCGGCTCCGACATGAACTTGTGCAATACAGCCGGAAAATGCAAGATACGGAGTGCATGATGGTAAACGGGTTTCGGACGTATGGAACGTTCCCACCGCGTCTTGTCCAGTGTTGATTCTATGTCGGTGTTGGTAGGAAGGTAGATGCTGGGAGGAAGACGGGATCGCTTGGCGATTTGCGTAGGAGATAAGGACCACGGAAGCAGGGCAGCGACCAGGTAGGTCAGCATTTGTGACTTCGGTGCATACACGTCAAGAGGAACTTTGAACCGATCGCAAAGAGCCCGACTTTCGGGAAATATGAATATATGGCCGATGACCTTCTCATCCAAGGATACTGGCACCAGAACAACCTAACGCAATATCGTTTGAAGGCAGTGGGTGTAAAGAGGATCGCGCGCGCACCTTTTGATGCTTTACCATGTACGTTCGAAAGACCTGGAGGTTCTCGATGTCTTTGTTTTCTTTGGGCACGACACGAGCAAACTGCTGAGGATGTCCGCATGCCTGCAGAATCACAGGAAGATCAACGATGTTGTGAAACGTAGAAAATTCTACGCGATCAGAGGCATCCAATGCTACGCTGAAGCGCACACCGTCGGGCAAGGGGTCAGTAGTGTCACAGAATGTAACATGACAGAGAGGTGCAGAAAGGTTAGCGCTAGCTTCAATATATGCACCACCAGACCAAGACCACTTTTTGGGAATCCTGCATAAGCAAGGTTATGTTAACTTCCGAGACTCTGGATGGGATGCACACCTTTGTGATGAAATCGCTTGTTTCGCAGTAAGGGGGCGAGGAGGAACAACAGGCTCGCGAGGCGATGCAACGGTAGGGCTGCATGGGATGTCAGGAGTACAGAAGTCGAATACGAATTGTAATTACTGACGTTAATGTAGCTGCAAGTCTACAACACCCGTTAGCCAGAAGATATACTTACATCACCTTGCAACTCACGCCGGTGGCATAATACTCTGGAGGAAACTCTCAGCTTGCCCCAAATATGGAATTTCTAGGGGAGACTGTGTTGTAACGGGCAAGCTAGATCAATCTGCGGTTAGGAAAAACGGAGTAGGACAAGGCAGTATTTTACCCCATAGACATCGGTTCTTCATGCATGATCGAGTCGATATGCGATGGAACGACACCTTGAGAAGGCTGTGTGAATCGGTTTACTGAAGGAGTAGGTGCATTTGTGTCGGGTCGTTGTTCAAGCGGAATTTGTGGAGATGTGGAAGTCCTCAATGCATCTTTCAAAAACAAACCCCTGCTACTACTCCCAGCAGTTGGGGGGAGAACAAGCTTCTTCTTGAAACTGAGAGGTATGAGACTACTACAGTTTGTCCTGACTGGGGGTGGCGCGGGTGGACGTTCCCTCGGGACAGAGAGTGGAATGGCATTTGGGCGGGTCGGAGCGAGGGCTCCCTGACCAAGCCGCTGTTTTGTAGAGATCCCACCCCCAGGAGCGATAGGCTGAGGCGACATCTCCACGATCTTGGCATGTGGATTACTTGGTCGACGGGGTAATTGGACCTTCGGCTGCGGCAGTGGTTTGGCCGATGTCTGCATGGGTTGAGAAGTCGGAGTGGGCTGTTCTGGAGACGGAGGCTCAGAAAAGAGAGACTCGGCCCATGAATCCACCTGGACTGCTCTGTGAATATGATGGAGTGTCAAAATTGATCCATTCGTTTACCTGCTCCAATTGCTTCCAGGAAGGTAGATCGATCACATGGCAGGAGAAGAAAACGAGTGAACGGACCTGAGTTCGCTCATCTCCTGTCGGGACACCACTCAACGCACCAGATTTCATCAATTTCCGAGTCGTCGAAGAGGCATCCTAAAGGAACGTGAAGCCCAATATCATTCCACAAGACGGAGAACCTGAGCATACATCATCCGAGTCGCCTTCTCGTCTCTTGCGCTTCGTGAAAGGGCGGAGAAGCTTGTCATCTGCTACAGGGCTGGCAGCCCTCGACGTCTTTTTGAGCTTTTTCTTCATCTAAAGAGAAATGTTAATAATTCGTCAGATCAATAGCTGTCGACTGACTTTCTTTACCCGCTCCAGGTCGGCTTTCTCGCGTTCCACTCTGAGCTTCCGCTGTGCATCGTCGAATTCGGCCTTAAAATGCGCCCTTTCCCGTTCTTGAAGAGACAAATGAGAAAAATAAGCACATTAATTTGCCTGGAAAGCGTAAGGGAAGAACGGTAACCCAACTGATCCAATCTTCCTTTGCTTTGACGACATAGCCAACAGGATAGTCGTCGTCGTCTGTACCTACGTGCTCCCAGAAGCTGGCAAGGAGTCGCTGGCATCCGGCCACATTCTCTTCTGGCTCCCAACTTGAATCGTCATGAAGGCAGATGCACTTGAGTTTTCTCGAGACATTCACCTATTGGAGTCAGACTCATATCCAGCCCACTGGGTGAAGTGAATACAGGTCGCAGGATTCAGAGCGATGAGATAAACAGGCACCTTGACGTAGTATTCCTGTCCAAGATAGTAAGGTATGAAAAGAGGGAACGAGGTATGGACGAACCCATCGAGCGGCAATCTTGTGCTTGTTCTTCTTCTTATGCTTTTTCTTGCTTCGAGCGTCGTCTTCTGCTTCCTCGTCATCGTCTGAAACGGGGGTTACACGTGCCTTCGTGATGACCTCTGGCTAGTATGTTCGATCTGATGTGGGCGCTGGGCAACAAGGGGACGCACCGACGTGGTAAAGGTCATCTTCAGAGGGACCCTTGTCTTTCTTTGGCATGAGCAAGAGATTGCAGGAACCACGTGATGCACATGAGCTTTTCCAGCTAAACTCATACTATCGTCAACCAATAGTTCGCGTCACTGGTTCGCGTTGGCTAAATATCTCAGGTATCCCTCCACCGGTCGCTCTCGGATTTTGACCTAGTCTTATATACCTATGACGGAGTACATTCCGTTGATAATATATTCCAAAGTTTGAGGATGAGAAGTAGGCCCATTTTGGTGGGTTGTCACGCTCAGTAAAAAGGCTGTGTAGGCATTATGCAGGTCAATGTCGTCCAAAAATCCGCGACTGCATGTGGATGTCATGTGAATTGCGCAAATATCCGACAAAAGTCAGAATTTGAGCAAAAGGGTCCAGCTGAGTAAGCACCAGTTCAAATGACTGCTGGTCGCCAGTGCTACTGCAGCCGAATCACTCAATTCCCACGCATTGTTCGGTGCATTGCGCCCGACTGCCCACATTCCCACACGTGCACATGTGCATTGAGTGCGCGTGGGAGCAGTGTACATATTGTCACATACTGTTAGGCCAACTTGTATTGAACAATATATAATATAAGTGAATCAGTAGATTGTTTAAAAGCTTTCTGAGTAGAGATATGCATACCAGACTGTTGGAGTTACTTGGAATAGGTTCTGCACAGAAATTCATTGAATTAAGTCCATATTATTGGTGTGGAGCATAGTGATAAAATCATGCCTGTGGTTTTTGGAAGCACAAAATAAAATAAATAACAGTTTGCAAGCATTTGAAATCAGAAAAACATCACATGTAGTATAATACAATGGTGTACAATGCAAATGAAAGGGGAGCATTTCTACAAATTATGCAATAAGACTACTTTAGTTATCTGTGTTGGAGTGGGCCTGGGGCTCTGTTGGAGTTGCCAGTCATAGTCTGTCTGATATGTTGTTTGAGATACCAGTGTCAGGATGAGCCTGAGTGTAAGTTATTGCTTGTATCGGTACCAGGATGCTGAAGTCATGCTCTTCTCCTCTGTCTTCAAGGATGGCACCTACTTTGCTGCTCTGCCCAGAATTGTCTGATCTACTTCAATATCTGAGACTTTCAAATTGGATCCTGGATGAAGACCGTCATCAACCACTGGCTCAACATTGGACCAGCAACCCGCTACTGGTGAGAAGTGTCCATGAAAATTGACACACCCTTCTGTATTCATTTTTTTTTTCTGAGCCAACAATTTATATATCAGGACCCTGGAATGGGCAGTCCAGCTGCTAGCTACTACAGGTCAACAGTAAAGAAATTTAATGTGCGAACAAAAGTTGTAGCACAAAAATGTCCAAAAAACTAAAGACATTACAATTCTAAGATGCGGTTGAATGAAAGCATAGGAGAGCATACACCAAAAATAGCAAGATAGACAACAAAGATGTGATGTACAAGCTGCTGGGTAGACTCTGCGAGGTCCACAACTCTAAGCGTCTCTTGACTTTGACTGGTTTACACCTCCCCATCATCATGGCCATGGCCAGAGGCAGGGGCTTTCTGATGAGTACTGGTTTTCCTAGTCAGGGGGCATACATGGGAACAGAGGAAATCCTCTCTCAAATACAGGCAAGAATCCAGCCCCAGTCAAAATGGTGTTGCCAGAATTGACAGCGAGGAGAGTTGGCGGCGTGAGTGTTATGGACTCTACGGTATGAGGACCACGTCATATCTTTTACTTATCGGCCCAACTCGGCGCCCTCTTACGAACTTACTATGTCTAATGTCTACTTTCACAACCTTTGATTCCCAGTCTGACTCACTACATTACTTCATCATCCCCTTTAGTATACTTCGTTCCTGCGCTGACTTGCTTCCCGCAGTCAGCTTACTCATTGTACATAGCCTTCCGCAGCACTGACTCATCTGCTACGGCCTATAGTCAGTATCTATATAAACCTCTTGTACTGTAGTAGATTCCTTAGATTTAGCAATCACATTGCTCTTCGCCTTTCCACTTCCTGCATACTCTGCCCGAACCTTGAAACGGTTTGTTAAGCATAACAAGTTGCTAAATCTCGTTAGGTTCGCCCAGAGCGAAGAGAGCAACTACCAGACGAGTCAAGACGTTGCGCTTCTTTGAAGACTTCACCAGTAACCCATTCAGTTGATTAGGACACTCACATCGAGACGTCCCAGAGCCACATCATCATGTCTTACTCGAAGCAGCAGATCTACGCCCACTTCACCACTGAAGAACAACAGACCGAGTACAACCGTTGGGCACGAAACGAGAGACTTGACCCCTTCTCGTGACCAACAGACACGCAGAAACAGAGATTCCTTAGAGATTTACAGAGGAAATACTCTGAACGTTTTGCCACTGATTCCGCCGACGAGTCCCCTGATGAATTTACTTTTGACTCCACGCAGTCAGATATCAAACAGACGCCTAGAACAGGGACTCATTTTCAATCCTTACCTGATCCTGAACCCCATCTTCATCCCAACAACCCGACTCCTCTTCTCCTCCACAGACTCTAGACATGGCAGAAGCCCCAGCAGTACAGACAATGGATACATCCAAGATCATCAAGGATCCTGGGATGTTCAAGGACAGATACACTTTTGACAAGTGGTGGAAAGCCACCAAACTATACATCAGGTTCCAAAAGAGCCTCACAGATGATCAGAAGATTCTTGCGGTGCTATCCCATATGATGGAAGGGTCCGACAGACACTGGGCCAGTAACAAGTTAGATGCTCTTGCTGTCAACAACGAGAACATCACCTGGCTAGGTTTTTCCAATGACATTGCCACGTGATTCTCCATCGCCAACAAGTCGGTTGCTGCCAAATCAAGACTTGAAGTCCTGAAACAAGAGAAACGCACCGTTGATGAATTCTTGGATGAATTCGAAGAACTCTTGAAGCTGTCAAACCTTGGCGAAGAAACTGGGAAATACATCCTAGAGAAGAACGTCAACCACAGAATCTCTGAACAAGTGGCTAGTGATGGCAAGACATACACTGATTACGCAAAGGAGATCCGAAACAAAGGACGACAGATGGAAGGACACGCACTGGTCATCCGAGGTGGCAGCGACATGCGCACCGGATTGGGTACCACTTATGGTGGTCAGGGCAAGGCCATGGAGATCAACAAAGCAGGAGTAGCCCGTTGCTACAACTGTCAACGCTTCGGTCATCTGGCTAAAGACTGTAGTGCTCCAAAGAAGAAAGATGGTCGCAGGTGTTTCAACTGTGACCAAGAAGGCCATATCACGCGCAACTGCCGCAAGCCAAAGAAGAACTCCGGAAGGGTTAGGAAGGTGTCCGAGGAAGATGCCGAGAATGATGAAACCACAATCTTAGAAGCCGACGAGAAGGATTTTCCCGAAGGGTCCGATTAAACGACGCTAAGTCGCGACCCTTATCTATTAAACGGACTTGCTTGCCTTGTATGACTGCAGACAATAGAACCTATGTCATCCCTGCCAAGCGAGCCGCTGCGTCGACTAAAATTGTGAAGGGAGATAAACCTCCAAAAAGACGAGAGATCAGGCTGTTAGCTCAGCTCAAAACACGATGAGGACCAAAGGTTATCCGACGTGAGGTTGACAGCGGATGTGAACACACATGCATCCATCCCAGAATAGTACACGAACAGAACCTCCCCACGCAAGGAATACCGCCCATAGCAATTCTAAATGCAGATGGATCACCAAATTGACAACAGAAAGCGAACCAACTTGCCGAAGTCAAACTGGATTTGGGAGAACATCAAGAAACCATGGAGGCAATGGTACTGGACATTGGAAGAACGGAAATGCTCTTGGGACATGACTGGTTGGTACACCACAAACCCACAATCAATTGGGCAACCGGCGCGGTAACATTTAACCGGTGCCCAACAACATGTCGAACCAAACACTCGGATTTCAGGGTTAACCTTGATGGTCGCAAACACCGGGTTCGCATGGTTGAGGTGCGCGACAAAGATGCACCCAAAAAGTCAGATCAGAAATGGAAGCCTGGAGACCCTATTTTGGAAGCTGTCACTCCCACACCACCTCCCACAACCAAATGACCCTCATATGTTGAACGATTTGCTCATCTCTTTGAGAAGGAGAACTTTGATAAGATCCCAAAGGAGAGGGAATGGGACCATGGTATTGAACTTACACCGGACGCACCAAAGGAACTAGGGGGAAATACCTATCCTATGACACAAAAGGAACAAGAGGAATTGGATGCATTCATTGATGAGGGTCTAGCAACAGGAAAGATCCACCCATCCAAATCCCCGTATGCCTCCCCTTGCTTCTTCATCAACAAGAAGGATGGCTCCAAATGATTGGTACAAGATTACCGCATGGTCAATAAATTCACGGTCAAAGACAAGTTCCCACTCCCATGAATATCCAATCTCTTGGACATGCTGAAAGATGCAGTCTACTTCAATAAAATGGACATCATGTGGGGCTATAACAACGTCCGGATTAAGGAGGGCGATGAATGGAAGGCCGCCTTCCTCACCAGTTGAGGATTGTTCCATTGGTCATGTTCTTCAGCCTTTGCAACTCCCCGGGAACATTCTCTCCGATGATGGCTAGTCTATTCCAGGACCAGATCCGCCAACGTATCTGCATGATCTACATGGATGACATTGTGGTTATTGGTAAAACCAAGGAAGAACTTGCGCGAAACACCAAAGAAATCCTACAGATCCTATCAGACAATGATTTGTTCCTAAAGGAGAAGAAGTGTTTATGGGAAGTAACGAAATGTCCTATATTGGGATATGTGGTTGGTGAGGGACGTGTCGAGATGGAAACTGAGAAGGTGGACACAATCCGAAACTGGTGAGCACCCACATCAAAAAAGGAAGTTCAGAAGTTCCTTGGATTTGCCGACTTCTATCAATGTTTTATTGAAGGGTACTCAAACATTGCGAGACCTCTCACCGCGCTCACAGGCGGTACAGCATTTACTTGGGGACCAACAGAGCAGCAAGCCTTTGAAGGTCTCATACGGGCAATTACATCGGCACCAGTCTTGGCATTACCGAAATCAGAGGGACAGTTCAGGGTTGAAACCAATGCATCGGGCTATGCAATTGGAGCAGTACTCTCTCAGAAGCAAGATGACAAATGGCACCCCATTGCATTCTTGTCGCGGACCATGTCCGCGGCCGAACAGAATTACAAGATATACGACAAGGAACTCCTGGCGGTCATGGAAGCATTAGAAGATTGGAGACACTATCTGCTCGAAGCCAGGGAGCGTTTCGAAATCTTGACCGATCACAAGAACCTGGAATATTTCCGTCATCCTCAGGACCTGAATCAACGACAGCGACACTGGAAAATAAAGTTACAAGACTATGACTTTGAATTACAGCATGTACCCAGCAAGACCAATGCGAAAGCGGACATCCTGTCGCGCTTACCCTGGGATGAAGCGGAACTCGAACCACAAGACAGTGACCAAATGCTCAAGGAGGGACTATTCTTGAAATGGTTGGAATCAGAAGATATGGTACAAATGGAGATGTTCACGGAGGAACAATTCTTTGAAGGGGGTGAAACATCTGATTCCATCAAAATTGGAAACATCACGACCATCGAAAATCTGTGGGTCGCACGCATCAAGGGTTCAAACTGCATGGAGACAGAAGTAGCCCAGGGTCTAAAGAAGAATCCTCATTGGTATCAACAGGAAAACGGCATCACATATGCAGGCGAACAAGTCTATGTTCCACCAGATCCACAACTGCGTCAAGAACTGATGTTTGAATCACACGATGCACCAGTGGCTGGACATCCAGGACAATATCGGACACATGAACTCCTCACTCGTACCTACTGGTGGCCTACTATCCTGCATGACGTGAAGAAGTATGTGACACCTGTCAATGCAACAAGATCAACAGACAGAAATGACACGCTCTGCTACATCCCCATGCAGCACCAAGTCATCCATGGGAAGACATAGGGATTGACGTCGTGGGACCAATACCAGAGTCTGATGGAAAGAATGCGATTCTGGTCATCACAGATAGACATTCGAAGATGCTCCATCTCATTCCGACAACCGTGGAATTATCAGCTGAAGGATTAGCCAAGATCTATTGGGATCAGATATGGAAGCTTCACAGGATCCCCAAGAAGATCATCAGCGATAGGGGACCGCAGTTTGCTGCGAAGTTCATGGAGATACTCTGCCGCATGCTAGGGATCAAAAGGAACCTGTCCACCGCATACCACCCACAGACTGATGGACAGGCCGAGCGATCACATCAGGAAACGGAAGCATTCTTGCGGAACTTTGTCAACCATCTACAGGATGATTGGGCTGAGTGGATCGCAATCACAGAGTTCCAGTACAATGACAAAGAACATCAGGCCACGAAGCACACCCCGTTCTACCTCAACTACGGCTTACATCCTTGGAAGGGAGAACTCGTGTTAGAAGATACCAACCCGGCTGCCAACGACTTCTTGAAAAAACTCAAACAGGCATGAGAAGAAGCCAATGCAGTGCTGAAACAAGCACAGGATCAGATGAAGAAGACAGTTGATACACGGCGAAGTCCGTCTCGGAACTACCACATTGGGGACAAGGTGTGGCTGGAAGGGACTAGCATCAGGACCGATCACCCCTCAAAGAAACTTGATGCACTCCGACATGGACCATTCAAAGTCCTAGAGAAGAAAGGAGCTAGCGCGTACCTACTTGATCTTCCAAAGACTTGGAAGATGATTCACCCTGTGTTCAACGAGACCCTGTTGTCACCATATGAAACTCCGAAGTACGCCATCCAGAAAAAGAAACCAGCCCCTGATCCGATCATTGTCGAAGGACGAGAAGAGTACCATGTGTCTACAATCCTAGACTCTCGAAAGTTCCGCAGAAAGATCCAGTACCTTGTCCAGTGGGAAGGATATGGCCCAGAAGAGAACACATGGGAACCTCGAGCTAATGTTCAGAACGCTCAGGATTTGATCCGTGATTTCCATCAGCAGAACCCGTCTCGTCCACAATAAAAGACGAGTTCTCAAAACCCATGGCAGTATCAACCTCATCAGTCAACCACACACTGAGTTCCCCGCTCTAGTCTTTTCCCTGCCCAATATAGCCACCCCATTCTTCTTTTATCTCTCAACCATCCTCACCGCCATGTCAAACACCATCGTTACCTCCACCTCCACCACCGACATCAACCCCGCCATCGCCGCCCTTATGAACGAAGCGCTCTCCATGAGAGACCAAATCCATGCCCTCAAAACTTCCCTCGCCGACCTCCTTCATCGCCAGATGAATATCTGACTTCATTCGTTGTCCAATCTCCCCATTGCCCCGACTCCCGCAGAGAAACAGATTCTCGGCAACTACACCAGCACCCTCGTCATCGAAAATCGACGTATTCGGCTGGCCATCAAAGGCCTTGAACTCGCCGTGGCCATCAATGAGGAGTTGATATATGATTAGAGCCTCAAGGAGAGTCCGAACTGGTCCGATCCCGGCAACAACGAGGGATGGGGACAGTGATTCTGTGAGGACACAGAGCTTGGAGAGGGGAACATGTTATGGACTCTATGGTATGAGGACCACATCATATCTTTTACTTATCGGCCCAACTCGGCGCCCTCTTACGAACTTACTATGTCTAATGTCTACTTTCGCAACCTTTGATTCCCAGTCTGACTCACTACATTACTTCGTCATCCCCTTTAGTATACTTCGCTCCCGCGCTGACTCGCTTCCCGCAGTCAGCTTACTCATTGTACATAGCCTTCCGCAGTCGCCTTACTCATGCGCACTGCCTTCCGCAGCACTGACTCATCTGCTACCGCCTATAGTCAGTATCTATATAAACCTCTTGTACTGTAGTAGATTCCTTAGATTTAGCAATCACATTGCTCTTTGCCTTTCCACTTCCTGCATACTCTGCCCGAACCTTGGAACGGTTTGTTAAGCATAACAGTGAGGTTTGCCGCAGTTCTTGCATTTAGCATTATGGAAGCATGGAGCTCCCTCAGCAGTAGGAGAAACAGTGGGGTTCACATCAGGTTGTCTCTTGCAGCATGTGGTGAGGTGACAGTGGTTAGATTATGTAGGTGGAACAGAACATATGAGAAGAGTTGCAGAATTTCGTATTGTGACTCCAAAAACAGCAGTGGATGCAGTGGGGCAGTCCGATCTTCATGGATGCCTTGCGGAAAAAGCAAACCATTGTCCCAACATTGTGAGAGTGGTTGATGAACATCTTCATTGTTAAGAACTGATCGACAAAACATCGGAGCTATGTCAGACACATCGGAAGGTCGGAAGGTCGGAGCACGTGCAATGTAGGGGCAAGGACTTGGCTTCAACTTGTGTGTTGCGCCCTCGCTAATACGTTGGTGTCCTTATTTCGAAGGATCGGAGGATCGGAGGATCGGAGGTCGGAGGTCGGACTCAAGTTAAGAGTCAGAAAGAGGATGGGAGGTAAGATGTCGAATCTAAGTTGATATTCAAACTGAAGCTAATACACGATTCTACATAAGTTTAAATACTATGTCGGAGGACGTGTGGCTTCATCGGAGTCGGATAACAAGTGGCTGTCGGAGATTCTTAACATAAGTAAAATGGTCGGATGTAAGTAATGTACATAGTAATGAGATTCATAACAGTAAGTATGCATAATAAGTATTAGTCAAAAATGTCGGAGGTGTCGGAGGTGTCGGGATTGGTTGGAAATCGTCGGAATTGATCGGAATGTAACATTCATACAGGATCCAGTTTGGGAGTCCCAGATGTCAAAGTAGATGGTACAGATGTCTGCACACCAAGAGTCATGAACAATCCTGGGTGGGGCAGCAAGACAAATGCTGTTATTGAAGACAGAAGAATGGAGGATGTGCTGAGCATCCTTGGAGGTGATAGGTTGGTTGCTGTGGAGGAATGGGACACCTATGAGTTTACAGAATGATTGAGATGAGGGCATCTCACATTGAACTGTGGATCCTTCAGGAACAAGGGTATGTACAAAGGTCTCCAACCTAGCAAGGTCAGAGGGGGAAGAAACACTGGTGGTCATGAGACAGAACCCACCGTATGCCAGGTGGAAGGATTTGACCATGATCAGACTCTGGAGGGAGTTGACATGACGAGAGATGTGTGAGGCCAGTGGAAGAAGGTCAATGAAACGAGATAAATCTAATAATCCACAATTGGCTAATTGTAGAACTGGGAAAAGTTGTAATACTTGTAGTACTTGGATTTGAAATTAATTTTTTAGATTTAAAAACTAACTTCTACCCTAGTATTCTTTGCATCCACAATTACAACAATTGAGTGGCATGAGGGGCAATGAGAAGTGTTGTAGGGATGACACCTAGCAATAGGAGAGGTGTTCTGCCTAGGTTGGAGTTCACAGGAAGAGGAGGAGACGGCGGGCCACTAGGTGCTTGAGCAGCATGGGGTGGCCTCTTGTGGTCAGAAGGGAAAGGACAAGGGGGGCCAATAGAGGCACTAAAATGATCCATGGGGTCCTAGTGATGCACAGGGGTAACCTGTGGATACCAAAATTGTACCTGTACCCCTACCCTTGAAAAACTGTACTCTTTGTCAAGGGTAAGGAAACCCCCCACCTACAGGTGGGGGTTTTTGAGGGTATGGGGGGGGTACAGAATACCCACGGGATGGCACCAAGGGTAGAGTGCTACGTGTCCTGTCTGTGCGCCATCGCAGACCTTGTGGTTGGGGGGTACACACGCGATCCCCTGCTCCTCACACATGTGTCATGTCCCAGGGCCCTCATGGACATCCTAGTCCACCTCCTCTTCTCTGGCCACTGCCTTTGCCTTCTGCGCCATTTGCCAGATGGGTAGGTGGTGGTAGTAGTTGGATATGGGATGGTGAGGGCCGTTGGATGTGAGTTGAACTGTTGGGTGTGAGTGCAGGCCGTTGGGCATGAAGTGGGGCTGTTGGGTGTGAGTGCTGGCCATTGGGCACGAAGGGGGGGCCATTGGGCAGGACAGGGGCATGAGGTCGATGCCATTGGGGGCGAAGGTGGGCCGTTGGACAGGATAGGGGGCCGTTGCAGGAGGTCAATGCCATTGGGCACAAAGGGGGACCATTGGACACAAAACATTGGGTGTGAGTGAGGGCCATTGGGTACGAAGGGAGACCGTTGGACATGAGTCGACATCGTCAGGTGTTAGTGGGAGCCGTTGGGCATGAAGTGGGGTTGTGAGACATGAGTCGACGCTGTTGGGCATGAGTGGGGGGAAGAAAAGTATCAACATTAACATCAACTTGTTGATCATTGATTGTTTGGCTCAACCAAATGCCATGTGACAAACCCCCTTAAACCCCTCCAAAGGGTACGGGTTTTTGGAGGGTGAAAAATTCTGATCCTGACTCTTATCCTCTCTTATCCTTCCCCAAAACCCTGAGGGTTTTGTGTACCCTTGTCCATCACTATGGGGTCCAGGTCCAGGTCCATGGCACCACCACCCACAGAAGTGCCAGCAGCCGGAGTAACTGGCACTGCCACAAGGGCAGTGGGAGGAGGATGTTGGGGAGAAGAAGAGGGTCAGGGGGGCCGATATTTCAGAGAGGGAGGAGGAGGGTGCAAAGCTGCTGCAGCCAAAATGTAGAGGCCAATATCATTGAAGTTTGACCTAAGTTGGAAGACAGGATCAAAGAGATCCTTTGCACCTGGATTGTCACAGCAATATTGGAGAGTTTTGGGCTTCCTCACCCACTCTGCCAGATAGCCAAATACCTCAGTGGCCACTTGAATGTTGACAGTGTTGGGATCCACCCCAGTGCCAGAATACTGAAAGAATGGACTGAGGTGTTCGACCACAGATCCAAGAGAAGATGAGAGGATGAACACTTGATCAAGAGAGGACAGAGGAGAAGAAGAGAGAGAGAGGGAGCCGGGGCTCAAACCCTGACAAGCCTTCTTTCTAACTTGAGGGAAAGTGCTTGCAGATGGAGGAGTGCGAGCATGGGCTTTAGCTTAGGAGCAAGCAGCATGTTCAGCAGCAGATTTGGTAAGAACCAAGAAAGGAGTAGTAGCAGGTATACCAGAGGGCAGCTGGTGAACACAAGAGACAGTTCTTGGATGTTGTTGTACACAGGGAGCAGTTGTTGGGCACAAGAGACGTGAGGGGTGGCTGTTGGACGTAAAGAGAATGGGGGAACAAGAAGAAAGAACCACTCGGATGGTATTTTCAACCAACGCATCACATGACGCAGTTCACGTGCACCGACCACCTAGGTCCTTAGGCCTCATGGGTTCGGCCCTAAGGGGGAAATACTGTTACATTCCGATCAATTCCGATGATTTCCGACCAATCCCGACACCTCTGACATTTTTGACTAATACTTATTATGCATACTTACTGTTATGAATCTCGTTACTACGTACATTACTTACATCCAACCATTTTACTTATGTTAAGAATCTCCGACAGCCACTCGTTATCCGACTCCGATGAAGCCACACGTCCTCCGACATAGTATTTAAACTTATGTAGAATCGTGTATTAGCTTCAGTTTGAATATCAACTTAGATTCGACATCTTACCTCCCATCCTCTTTCCGACTCTTAACTTGAGTCCGACCTCTGACCTCTGACCTCCGATCCTTCGAAATAAGGACACCAACGTATTAGCGAGGGCGCAACACACAAGTTGAAGCCAAGTCCTTGCCCCTACATCGCACGCGCTCCGACCACTCTCTGACCCTCTGACGTGTCTGACGTAGCTCCGACGTTTTGTTGATCATGTTGAAACTTTTCCATCACGTAGATTAGATTAGATTAGATTATATCACGTGACCTTTACACATCTTCGATTACATACTTATTTGGTTGGTACAAACAGTAGTACGGTATATAAGACCAGGAAACTGTCAATATCAATAAGTTGTCTCTTGACTCTTAACCAGCTCCATCGCTCTTACCAGCCTCAACCGCTCTCACCAGCCTTACCCCTCCAAACCATGTAAGTGACCATAGCGGTATCGTAGAGTACTTCCACTGTAGCTATGTTGCTCAGTACACCTGTGGCTAGCACCCAGGTGGAACTTCAACAGGTTATGGGCCCTGGATAGCAGAGGGACTTGGGAACGCTGGCAACAGCAAGTACCTGCCCACTCTACCCTGGTTGGCAAAAGAACCGATCAAAAGATCTAGGTTCTGAGTCTTACTTCTTCACACATGAACCTGGGAACGTCATTACGACAAGTACCTGTCATGAAGCGTCCCTAAGGGGATTGACTTAGTACACATCATGTGGAAACATTGATCGTACCTCACACACTTCTGACAAAAAGGGTTTTTCCCACAACCGCTATTCCTAAAGGGAATATGTTATGAGAAATCATTTATTTGTTTTCTCTAAAAATCAAATTCATAAACAATATCACTGATTGGGAGAACTCCTTTTAGATTCATTAACAATGTCTACCTCTCGCTCTGCTCTTGACATCATCACCCCCTTCGACGGTATCGACTACCAAAGCTGGGCCGAAAGGATGAAGTCCTACCTCCTCCATCAAGGAGTCTGGCGCCTTGTTTCTGGCGACATCCTCCGCCCTGTCATCGCCGACTTCACCACCACGGTCTCCACCCCTGGGGCCACTGCTGCTGCTCCCCCTGTGCTGACTACCATGATCGACCAGCCCGGCTTCCGCAAGGAAGAAAAGGCCTGGATCAGGGACGACGACGTAGCCCTCGGGGCGATATGCCTGAAGGTCTCTGAGGCGATCAGACGCCACATCAAGGACAGCACCTCAGCACTTAACGCATGGACAACACTGAAAGATGCCTATGCCAAGGTATCCCCGGCCATCATCTTTGGCGACTTCAAGGCCGCCGCTACCTTCAAACTATCTGGATGCGACCCCGTGCCTGAAATCGAGCGCCTGGGGTCACTCTTTGCTCGTCTCAGCGAGTCGAAGTTCGACGTGCCCGATATGATGCAAGCAATGATCCTCGCCAATGCCATCCCTGACGCATGGTCCTCGCTCTCCACCACTCTCTTCCAGGTGTACGATGCTGACGACTTCACGTGGAAAGGAGTTGCCGAAAGCATCATTTCGGAATACAGGCGCAAGTATTCGGTCGGGTCTACTCGTATATCCAATGAGCAGGCCAAGAAAATTTCCGGGACAAAGCGCAAGGGGCAGGACCCCAAATGGGAAAAGCAGCAAAAGCCGAGTACCTCGCAGAATGACGCTGATGAGCAGCCTAACTCGACCGACCCTAGTACCACTTTTGAAAAGAAGAAGGGAAAAGGACGCTGGCGCAACCAAAAGAAAAGCGCCAACACTGCGGACAACACGTCTGACCATGTGGAAGAAACGGTTGAGTTTGTTGCTCCCGCCATCCACTTCCCTCCTCTTCCGGCACTGTCCTTCACCACCATCACTGGCCGCGGGAAAATGACAAGTACCGCACAGCCCGATTCTGGAAAAATGCAGTCGCTCCTGCAACGCATGAACCCCCCTCCGTCACAGTACACCGGACTTCCTTCTGGAAAACCGTCCGTGTGGAAAAAGAACGATCACATCCGCAAACTCGCACGGAACATTGGTGCTCGTCCCTCAGGGTCGAACCTTCGATTTCTGGATACAATTATCCCAGAAGAAGATGGAAGACCATCCAAGCAGCGTCGAGTCACTCCACCCTTGGATGACTCGCTCAGGATGATGGACATAGACCATCAAAGCGAGCGGATGGGGCCGGAACAATTCGAAGATGGGCTGATCGAACTTGACGGTTCATCACATCCTTCTCTCAAACTTGACCAAATGGGAAACACTAATAATCACGCACAGACGTTTGAATATATATTAGCTAGTACCAATGCAGATGGTATAGATCTCTTTAGTGATGATCTGTACAAAAAATATATCAAACATTTTGCGTCCTGCACACACTGCAAAGAGAAAGAACGCGCTCAGTGGATCTTAGATTCTGGCGCATCATTACACTTTACCCATGAGTTTAAAGACTTCGCGTACTACAGGCCTCTCAAGGCTAAGCGATTTGTCCAAACAGCTGCAAAGGGAAAGAAACTGGAAATTCTCAGAGTTGGGGCCGTTCCAGTACGGCATACCCTAAATGGGGAAGTAAAAACCCATCTTCTCCGACCTGTATTCTACATTCCGGACATGGACACATGCCTATTGTCCCTAGGTGTCTTCCTTAATCACGGTTACAAAGTAGACGGAATGCGTGGAGAAATCAACATCTCCAAAGGACAGAACAAAATACAGTTCTCGCCTCACATTCTCGGACAAACCATTTATTGGCTAGACACTGAAATACGCTATGACCAAATCCACGCGATCTCTAGCAAATCACTGTCGAAACCTGGCATAAACACCTTGGCCACCCAAATGACCAGGCACTCAATAAGATTCCCACCAGTACCAAAGGAGTACCCAAAACGTTAGTATGTGAGAAATCACAGGAAAGCTGCACGGGGTGTCTAAAAGGGAAAATGCCGAATCAATCTTATCCTAACTCGATGACAAGGGCTGTCAAACCCTTTGATTTGATCCATTCGGATTTGAAGCAGATATCCACGGCATCGTACCATAAGTACAAATATTTCCTTACCTTTTTGGATGATTTTTCATCCCATGTCTGGGTCGTCTTGCTTAGGAAAAAGTCAGGCCCCATCACGGCGCTGAAACAATTCCTTGCGATGATCCAGAATCAATTTGCCGCTACCCCTAAAAAATGGCGGGTTGATGGAGGTGGAGAATTTGATGAATACAAGGATGTACTTGCCGATCATGGAATTCTGATCGACGTCACACTCCCATATCAGCATCAGCAGAATGGTAGAGCAGAACGGATAAATCGAACTCTGTGGGAAAAATCTCAGGCATTGCGTTTCGACACATGTCTACCGCCGATGTGGTGGGAATTCTGTTTGGAACATGCAGCATTTCTATACAACAGAACCCCCATGCGGCGTCTTGAATGGAAAACCCCTTATTTCAGGGTGACCAATGAGATCCCCGACATGTCCAGTGTCAGAGTGTTCGGATGCCAGGCATATGTATATATCCCAAAGGAGAAACGTAGGAACTCCCTGGAGTCAAGGTCCCGATTGATGATTTATCTCGGATCGAAACCAGGGGTCAAAGGATACCGCTTCATGGATCCTGAAACCAATACGATTTTCATGGGTGGAAAAGCTATCTTTGATGAAAGCAAGTACCCTAGATGCCACATCGACCCTTTGCCAGAAAACCATCCAGAAATGGAAAACCCAGAGCCAGCTGATGAGTTTGAGGATCTCATTCCCGGCAGCAATGATGACGATAGTCACAACGAAACACCTCATGACCCAGTTCCCATTGAACAGGATCAACCTGAATCAGACAACGAACTGCCTGCCAGTGAGCCTGATGACAAACCACGAGTACCCACTCCGGAACCCGAGCAAGTACCAGATCAACCGATCAGGGAACGACAAGTTCGGAAGATGCCAGGAAGCATCTATGGGGAAGACACTCCAGCGTCTGATCTTGAAAAATTAGATCGAAGACAGAGATTGGGCGGTCAAACGGCATGGATGAATGACCTCCTGATGGAGGCAATATCAGTCCAAGTTGGCATCGTTGAAATGTCCCATAAAGACATATACCCTCTTCCAAATAAAGAAGACTGGTATGCGGCTGAATGTAAAGAGCTAGACATGCTCAAACGCCGCGGGGTGATCACGGAGCTAGTACCCCTGCCTGCAGGAAGGAAAGCTCTAAGGAACAAATGGGTTTACAACAAAAAGTCCGACGGGCGTCTGAAAGCACGCCTGGTCGCAAAAGGCTTTTCACAGGTAGAAGGGATCGACTTTGATCAGATCTTCTCACCAGTCGTGAGATATGAAACCGTCCGACTAATACTGGCATTGACAGCCCTTGAAGGGTGGTTCATGACACTTTTGGACGTCTCATCAGCCTTCCTCTATGGAACGCTCCTTGAGGTAATCTACATGCGACAGCCTGAGGGCTACATAGTAAAAGGGAAAGAACACCTTGTGTACCGACTATACAAAGCCCTATATGGACTTAAGCAGGCCGCATTAGCCTGGTGGAGGGAACTTGATTCCTCCATGAAAAAGCTTGGCTTTGTCCGGCTTCACTCCGATGCGGGAGTGTTCATTCACAAAAGTACCAACAGGGAAATTGTAATCGCCGTCATCTATGTCGACGACTCTGCTTTTCTCGGCACAAACCGGGAATATACGCTAGAGAAAAAGAAGGCCTTCATGACCACATGGGAATGTAGGGACCTAGGGCACCTTGTGCCTGGTGGGGAACCAAAAGAGTTTCTTTCGATCCAGATAAGGCAACATGGGAAGAGAATCTTCATTGATCAAGTACCTTACCTTGAAAAAATACTCACACGCATGGGGATGAGTGAATCCAATGCGACCCATACCCCACTCCCTACGGGCTACAAACCCATGGCGTCCGAAGATCAACCTAATGCGGAACTTCGATCCAAGTACCAATCCATCATCGGATCACTCCTATATCTAATGATCGGAACGAGGCCTGACATCTGCTTTGCCGTAATCAAAATGTCTCAATTTTCCGCAAATCCCACCAAGTGCCATTTAGAAGTGGCTAGGGATATTTGCAGATATTTAAAAGCAACAAAAGATTACGTGATCATGTATGATGGGGACTCAGGAAAAGGAATCTATGCATTCACAGACTCCGACTGGGCATCAGATGAAAACACGAGGAGGTCTACCACCGGCTTCTTCATATCACTGGCGTCTGGAGCGATAACATGGGTATCATTGGCGCAGAAGACCATCGCCCTCTCTTCTACAGAAGCAGAATATATGGCGCTATCAGATTGCAGTCGCGCAGCAACATGGCTGAGAAGCATGCTTGCCGAACTTGGAATGCAAATCGGATCAGTACCGATCTATGGAGATAACAACGGCTCCGTCTTTATTGCATCCAACCCTGTGACTGAGAAGCGATCCAAGCACATCGACGTGCGATTCCACTTTGTCAGAGAAAAAGTATCTGAAGGCATCATTATGGTCGAATTCATCAAAGGAGTGAATAACCCTGCAGACCTTTTAACTAAGAATCTGGGGAAAGTCCTCTTTAGCAAGTTTATCCCGTACTTTGGATTATTTAAAAACTAGACGAAAAGAGTACCTATATGGGAAAAAGTAAGATGTATTTAGAAGTATATACTAAATATGGGGGGGTGTTGAAACTTTTCCATCACGTAGATTAGATTAGATTAGATTATATCACGTGACCTTTACACATCTTTGATTACATACTTATTTGGTTGGTACAAACAGTAGTACGGTATATAAGACCAGGAAACTGTCAATATCAATAAGTTGTCTCTTGACTCTTAACCAGCTCCATCGCTCTTACCAGCCTCAACCGCTCTCACCAGCCTTACCCCTCCAAACTATGTAAGTGACCATAGCGGTATCGTAGAGTACTTCCACTGTAGCTATGTTGCTCAGTACACCTGTGGCTAGCACCCAGGTGGAACTTCAACAGATCAGTTCTTAACAGTATATTCAAACTGCCACTCGCTTATCTGTATTTCAAATTCCAGTTATGGCAGCCTGCACCACTCAGAACTCCTGTGCAGCAGCAGCCGCGGCAGAAGCTTCAAACCTGCAGGACACCAGGGCATCATTTCTACATACATTCCAAGATCTTTCCGCAGAACCCAAACCTGACCCCATATCTCCGACACCATGTCCCCGAACACCTCAGACATCGGGACCTCCAATCCCTGAAGGATCCCGTCATTCCCACAAATCTCTGACTTCTCCTTTCGATGACAACAATCCTTTCCATCGTGAGCAAACTCCAAACCTCGCCGAAGCAATTATGCTTATGATGCAGGAGCTCCGACGTAGAGAGACTCCGAAAACTCCGAAAAAGAAGTCGAAGGAACCCGACACTTTTGACAGTTCCGACTCTCGGAAACTCACCAGTTTCCTCGCACAATGCACACTATATTTCCGAAACAACCCCGCCTTTGACGACGATGATAACAAAGTCAGTTTTGCTCTGTTGTACCTCCGAGGAACCGCGCTCGAATGGTTTGAGCCCACCCTCTTGGGAGAGTCCGACAACGACTCTGTCTGGTTGGATGACTGGTCCACCTTTGTGCACATCCTCCGATCTGAATTTGGACCTATCGATCTGACCAGAGAAGCAGAGGATAGCCTGGATCACCTTCAGATGCGCGACAATCAGAAGATCCTACGTTACAACATGGACTTCAAACGTCTTTCTGCTCGCACGCAGTGGGATGATGGCGCGGTCCGATATCGGTACTATACCGGTTTAGCGGAACACATCAAGGACATTTAATGGCCCATAACATTGATGCTCGCTACTGGGAACGTCAACGCAAGAAATCACGCTCCTCCGACAAATCTACTCCGAAGTCTGACAAATCCGACAAATCCGACAAAAAACGGACCCCCACTTCATCATCCTCCAACAACAACTCCTCATCGTCTAAACCCAATGCGCAACAACAAAAATCGTCATCCACCTCCCTGAAATCCGCCCTCTCCGACAAACTTGGCAAAGACGGGAAATTAACTCCCCAAGAACGCCAACGACAATTTGACAATAATTTATGCATGTTTTGCGGCAACGTGGGTCATCGGCCATCCGACTGCTCAAAGAAGTCGTCTTCTAATGCCAAAGCAAATGCCCGCGCGGCCCAAGCTGAGGACAAATCGGAGAAGACAACCGAGTCAAAAAAATAGTAAGCAGTCCTCAGATTCCAGCACGTACTGGGGATTGCATTGACTCCTTTCGTGCACCTTTCGTGCACCCTCCAACCCAATGTGTCTGCTCTCTCAAATCCAAACTCTCTATGTATTGATTTGGTATCTCCAACTCTTTCCGATTCTCTTCCGATAAAGACTCTTATTGATTCTGGTTCTACACATTGCTTCGCAGATACCAGATTTATTTCTTCTTTAAACTTATCTCCAACTCCGATTCCTTCACCTATGGTTTTGAAACTTTTTGACGGTTCTTCAAATACTTATATCATGCAATCTATCGATCTTCCTCTCCGATTTCCTTCCGGTGAACTTCTGACCGTCGCATTTTATGTGACAACCCTCAATTTGTCTTGTAATTTGGTTCTAGGACACAACTGGCTCACCCGCTACAATCCGTTGATTGGCTGGGTATTGGGCAGTATCTTATTCCGTTCTACATTACCCGACACTCCGAGTCCGAGTCCGACGTCGACTGCTGAGGCAGCTCCGCCACCTCTGCAGTGTCCGCCCTCTCCGATGGGCACCTCCGATCCGCTCACTCCAAACACCTCCGACCCGCCACAGATTACCATGGTCAATGCAGCCGCATATCTCCATGCTTGTAAAGCTCCTGGGGCATACACTTTCCGCGTTCACCTCTCCGACATCTCCGCCAATTCCGTGTCTGTCTCCGACGACACTCCCAACCTCTCTGGCATACCTGAGGAATACCACAATGTTGCTGATGTATTCAGTAAGAAAAAAGCCGACACCCTTGCACCCCACCAACCGTACGACCTCAAGATCAATTTGGAGGAAGGTACTTCCCCTCCGATTGGTCCGATGTACTCACTCTCGCAATCCGAACTTGGATCCCTCCGAGACTTCATCGACGAGCATCTCAATATCGGTTTCATCAAACCTTCTAGTTCACCTCACGGCGCTCCGATCCTCTTCGTCCAAAAGAAAGATGGATCACTCTGACTATGCGTCGACTACCGAGGCCTGAACAAAATCACAAAGAAGGACCGATACCCATCTCTGACCTCTTAGCCACTGCCGGAAAAGCACACATAGACCTCCGACATGCATACCACCTAGTCCACATCGCTGAAGGTGATGAATGGAAAACTGCATTCCGCACTCGCTATGGATCATTTGAATGGTTAGTCATGCCATTCGGATTGTCTAACGCACCTGCAGCCTTTCAACGTTTTATGAACAACATCTTCTCCGACCTTCTGGACAACTGCGTTACCATTTACCTCGACGACATCCTGATCTACTCCAACAACCCTGAGGAACACAAAAAACATGTCCGAGAAGTCCTCTGACAACTCCGACAACATGGTCTTTATGCCCGCGCCGACAAGTGCGACTTCTCTGCCGAAACTGTAGAATATCTTGGATTTATCCTTTCTCCCGACGGACTCAAAATGTCAGAAGCGAAAGTCAAGATTATTCAGGATTGGCCTGAACCGCACAGAGTGAAGGATGTCCAGTCCTTTTTAGGTTTTGCAAACTTTTACCGACATTTCATTCCATTCTATTCCAACATCACTATTCCACTCACTCGTTTAACCAGGAAACATGCCACTTGGCTGTTCTCCAACAACGCTCGAACCGCTTTTAATGACCTGAAAAAGGCATTTACCACCACTCCGATCCTGACACACTGGATCCCCGACTCTCCAATAATTGTCGAAACCGACGCATCTGACTATGCCCTAGTGGCTATTCTGTCAATAGTCACCTCCGACAATGAAGTCCACCCCGTCACATTCCATTCCCGCACCTTCACGGCCCCTGAAGTAACCTATGACACCCACAATAAGGAACTTCTTGCCATCTACGAAGCGTTTAAAATTTGGTGCCATTACCTCGAAGGCTCCAGTACTCCAATTGATGTTGTTACTGACCACAAAAATCTCGAGTATTTTGCCACCACCAAAGTTCTTTCACGCCGACAAGTCCGATGGTCGGAATACCTTTCTCAGTTCAACCTCGTCATCCGATTCCACCCCGGCCCATTGGGAACTAAACCTGACTCTCTAACCAGATGTTGGTATGTCTACCCTAAAGGGGGAAATAGCGACTACATCGACATCAATCTGACCAACCTCCGACCAGTCTTTTCGCAAGAACAGCTCTCTGCTTCAGTTTGCGCGACTCAACTCCTTGAGCCCATCCTCCATGCAACCATTATCATGGACACAGAAAAGCTTCACCACAACATACTCACAGCACTCCCTTCCGACACTCTTTACGACACTCTTTCTAAAGATCCTAAACCCCGCTGGTCTCTCGACCCTGATGGTTTCCTCCGACATGACGATCGGATATATGTTCCCGACTCCGACGACCTCTGACTCCGAGTCCTACAGCACAAGCACGATCATATGCTTGCTGGACACCCAGGTCAGAACAAGACGCTCGGTCTCGTTCGGCGCGATTGCACCTGGCCCGGAGTTTGAGATTTTGTTGAGCACTGCTGCAAGACATGTACCACCTGCATGTGATCGAAGCCACAAAGACACAAGCCTTACGGCCTACTCAAACAGCTCCCGATCCCCGAACATCCTTGGAATTCTATCTCAATGGATTTCATCGAGACCCTTCTGACCTCCGACAACTTTGACTCCATCCTCGTTATTGTTGACCGATTGACGAAGCAAAGTACCTTCATTCCGACAACCATTCACTGCACCTCCGAAGACCTTGCCGTACTCTTCGTATTGCATGTCTTCTCTAAACACGGCGTTCCCAAACATGTCACCTCTGACCGCGGCCCCGAATTCATCTCCCGATTCTTCCCTAATCATGACCCTCTACTTCACCTCCGGTTACCACCCCGAAGGCGATGGCCAAACCGAACACACTAACCAGACCCTCGAACAGTACTTGCGGATATTCTGCAACTACCAACAGGACAACTGGTCCGCTCTCCTTCCAATTGGGGAGTTCACGTACAACAATGCACCTAGTGCTACCACTGGCATATCTCCCTTCTTTGCTAACAAGGGTTACCATCCGAACATTACTGTTCACCCGGAACGAGACCTCGCCTCTTCCCGAGCCCGATCCTTCGTGACTGACTTAGACGAACTTCACCAAGAACTGAAAGCCACCATCTCCGACGCTCAACAATGTTACCAGAAGTCCTCCGACAATAATCGGATTGCACCTCCGACATTTTCTGTTGAACAACAGGTTTTTGTCAAAGCACAGTTCTTCCGCACAACACGCCCATCCAAGAAACTCTCAGAAAAGTACTTGGGACCATACGAGATCATTGCACAACCCGGCACACACTCCTTTACCCTCCGACTCCCCGACACATTCCGCGGTGTTCACCCCGTCTACCATGTCTCCATGCTTGAACCCGCAACTCCGAACACCATTCCGAATCGGATCCAACCTCCGCCTCCTCCGATTGACATTGACGGAGAACTTGAGTATGAAATTGCTGAAATTGTCGACTCAAAGATTGACCGACGATGTAGCTGCAAGCTACTATATTTTGTCCGTTGGTTAGGATATGAAAACACTGATGAAGAATTCTCTTGGCTACCAGCCAATGAATTGGAAAACGCCCCCGAGCTTGTCTCTGACTTTCACTCCGCTTATCCCAACAAACCGGGTCCGCTCACATCGCTCTGAAACAAGAAAAAACTACTATTCTATCTACTTAGTACGTTGTTTCTTGTTTGACGGACCCTCCTCCTTGTCCGACTCCTCCTCCGACTCCGCCTTCTCCGACGGCTCCAAAATCGACATGTCGGAATCGTCCGACAGCTCCAGCAACTCCAACCTCTTCCTATTCACAAGATCCTTCCTAATCCTTCTCGTGATCCTCTTCTCCAGTCTCAACTCGTGCGTCTCCTCCGCTGTATCCATCTCCGACTCCGACCCTTCCTCCAACACCTCCGGCGACTTGGGTTGATACTCGGTGTTCACCGAGCCTTCGACTGCTGTTAGCAGTCGCCTCACCTGCCTCGTCTCCGCCAGTATCATCTTGAGGACACCCAAGACGGTGTCCTCTGACCCACTCTCTGACGGCATCTCCGACGCCTTTTTCTTCCCCTTAATCACCTTCACCATTTTCTTCACCTCCTTCACCTCCGACTTTCCCTCCGACGCTCCGACCTCGCACTTCTTCTTGTCCTTGACACAACCCTTGCAGGACGACTTATTCCTAAAGCAAAAAGTTAAAACAGAAGAGACGAACCAAAGAAGAACTTACTCATCACGTTCGCATTCGACGCCCTTCACAATGCACCTATCACAGGCACCGACCCCGACCCCGACTCCCGACCCCTCTCCGACCGTCGCCGTCACCTCCTCTACCTTCCTTTTCTTTGTCACCTTCTTCTTCTTCTTCTCCGCCTGTGGCCCCCCCGACCCCTTGCTCGATGTGCCTTGCGCAGCGGCCACTTCATCGGCCCTCTTCTGAGCTGCCAGCTCCGACACCCGACGCATCTCCTCCGCTACCCGCATCTCCTCTGCTAACCGCGCCGCCTCCGCAGCCCTCTCTTCCTCCGCTCTCCGCTCCTCCTCAGCCTTCCTCGCAGCCTCCTCCTCCGCTGCTCGCTTCTTCGCCTCCACCTCCGTGAGCTTAGCCTGCAGTGCCTCCATCTCCTTTTGAAAATCGGTTGCCGACATATTGAGGTTTTTTCGGAAGAGTTTGAAATGAAAAGAGAATGGGGGAACAAGAAGAAAGAACCACTCGGATGGTATTTTCAACCAACGCATCACATGACGCAGTTCACACGCACCGACCACCTAGGTCCTTAGGCCTCATGGGTTCGGCCCTAAGGGGGAAATACTGTTACATTCCGATCAATTCCGATGATTTCCGACCAATCCCGACACCTCTGACATTTTTGACTAATACTTATTATGTATACTTACTGTTATGAATCTCGTTACTACGTACATTACTTACATCCGACCATTTTACTTATGTTAAGAATCTCCGACAGCCACTCGTTATCCGACTCCGACGAAGCCACACGTCCTCCGACATAGTATTTAAACTTATGTAGAATCGTGTATTAGCTTCAGTTTGAATATCAACTTAGATTCGACATCTTACCTCCCGTCCTCTTTCCGACTCTTAACTTGAGTCCGACCTCCGACCTCCGATCCTCCGATCCTTCGAAATAAGGACACCAACGTATTAGCAAGGGCGCAACACACAAGTTAAAGCCAAGTCCTTGCCCCTACATTGCACGCGCTCCGACCTTCCAACCTTCCGACGCGTCCGACGTAGCTCCAATGTTTTGTCGATCAGTTCTTAACATCAGCAAACTGTTTAATCATGTATATACTGTTTAACTACTGTATACACATTTCTGGCCATAGAGATCGAAATGTAAATCTAAAACATATATGGTATATGCCATTTAGCACACTTATATAGATAGAATGGTTGGAGCCTTAGTGGGCATGCTGGACGTCGAACAGGTTCTGAGCAGAACCCTTGTGGATTCCCTGTGGATTCTGCTCAGAATCTGAGGCAATTCCGGCTGGAAATTTCAAGCAGAATGTCATTCCGAAGGCCATTAACAGCCAAATTGGCCTCCAAAAATTCTACTGGAGGACATGGGGGAGTGTAAAGAGCTCGATCCCTCCTGCCATTTGTGCATCTGCTGCTGTTCTCACATTGTGCTAGGGCTGCACCCGTGCATTGTCCCAAGGGGTGATTGTTGGGCATGGGGGCAGTTGTTGGGCACACAGAATGGCCATTGGGCATGGATGGGCAGCTCTTGGGTGTGAGGGCCAGTCGTTGTAAGGGCGACCTTACGATCCAAGACTCAAACTCAGATACTTGCAAGGAAGATCTGAAGTTTAGATTGAGCAGTCTGATAAGTAATACAACACACACCTTGCAAGGGAGATCCGAAGAGAAAGTTCTAAGGATTCCCCTGCAAGCTAGCGAGATAAATAGTAAAATGAGATATGAAATAAGAGATAAAACAAGACGCATGAATGATGAGCAATGATCAGGAGTAGCGATGAAGGATGAATGGAAACAAGATGAATGATAGTACCTGCGGTCCAACGTGCGGAGTAGTGGATGGGGGCAGAGTCATCAGATGCGGAGAGGCGGATAAGATGTCGGAGGCAGCGGATACGATCGGAGGACATCGGAGATGGTGGAATAGAAAGGAAAGGAAGAAAGGAAAGGAAAAGTAAAAAGTGAAAGTGGTTGCCCTTACAGTCGTTGGGCATGGGGGCAGCCATTGGATACAAGGGAACAGCCGTTGAGCACATGGGACAGCTGTTGGGGATAGAGGGCAGTCGTTGGGCACAGGGACAACTGTTGGGGATGGAGGGGAGCTCTTGGGTGCGAGGGGCAGTCGTTGGGCACACAGGATGGCTGTTGGGCATAGAGGGGCAGCTCTTGAATGTGAGAATCAGTCATTGGACATGAGGGGCAGCTCTTGGGCACATGGGATGGCCTTTGGGCATGGAGGGGCAGCTCTTGGGTGCAAGGGGCAGTCATTGGGTACAGATGGTGGATGACGACCTGGATGCATGGTATGCAGCCGCACAAGTCAATGATGATAATCGGATCGCCAACAAAGCTTTCAAGTCCACAGTTCTGACACGCCCTAACCCTTTCCACACTGCTCCGACCGCACCGAAGGCAGCAGCTGTTATATCCGTCTCCGAGTCTCCAATCCACTCTGATCGTCCTCTGATATTCCAGACATCCATTACCTCCACATCTCCGCATGTTGCCATCTTGCATTTCATATTCATAACTCCATGCCTTTATGCATTTCATATTCATATTCCCGTTTACTTATGCATCACCTTTTCCGCATGGTCCATTGACCAACATCTCTGATGTTCGATACAGTTGCTGGCAACTTACGCCACAACTCTGGACCTACTCTGACCATCTCCGTAAAGTAATCACATTTAGATATTTAAGCTCGTACCATACCTGTAGTTCCTCAGTTGGAATATTAACCAAGTTCACTCCTCTACTCTCAGTTCATGCCAGAGATCCTCGCCGTGGTACAATACACTGATGACATCATCATCTTCTGCTCCTCCTCCATCGTTACCCTTTGACGAGCTCAGTACTGTGTCCGAGTCACAACTCGGACATTGTCCAACCACTTCCATGTCAGCATGTCCCTCACCGAAATCTCTCCTCCAACCTCCACACCTCCAACCTCTCCTCCGACCTCCTGAAATTGGGACACCTTATCCAACAAACGGCGGTGCAACACATATGTTGAAGCCATGTCCCTCCCCTTTGTCGTTCCTCCGGAGTTCTGCTCAGGTCTCAGTCCTACGTCTGACCTCTGTCGGACTCCAACAAAGCTCCAATGTTTCATCTACTTGACAGCAGCAGGATCTGTCTTTCCCTGACCTTTCATCCCCTATATTCTGTGTGCACCTCCGACAGTTGCTGCTCCAGCTCCGACTGTCCGTGACCCCAATGCAATGGACATTGATGCCTCTTGTGTTAGGGGTAAGAATGCCGATGTATGCTTCAGATGTGGTAAGATGGGTCACTTCAGTCACAAGTGTCCGCTCTGATTCGACATCCGATTCATGACGTTGGACAAACAGAAGGAGTACGTGATGGACCAACTGGCCGCTAAAGATGCAGTGGTGTCTACCTCTGATGTTGCTGGAGCGTCGGAGCAAGCAGAAGACAAACAAGAGGATTTGCCCCCCAACAATGAGGGAACGGCGTGCCCTCATTGTCCACTAGCAATTGTTATGCTTCCTTGTCTATAGATGAATCAGATGTTATTTCTTCTCCCTATGACTCAGCGCAGAATGAACCCTCAGTCACACCTACCCCAACTCCGAAAGTCGTCCGACCCCAACTCCAAAAATAGGAACAACAACTTCCAAAAAAATACATCCTGGCCTCCAACGGCTCTGACAATGCTATTGACTAGATGTTGTTCTGGAGACAATGGATACTAAGGATACCCTTTCCCAAAAGGCTCTCCTTGATAGCGGGGCAACTGGCTACTTCATTGACCGCTCTCTGGTAGAGAAACATCGACTCAGTACCCAAAGGCTACAACGTGCAATCTCTGTCTACAATGTTGACAGTACTCCAAATGACGCCAGAGTGATATCAGAGGTCCTGGACATTATACTCCGATACCAGGATCACACAGAGTGGACCCAGCTCGCAGTAACTGGACTGGGAAAGCAGGATATTGTACTTGGATTCACGTGGCTCAAGGAGCACAATCCCAAGGTAGATTGGACCTCTGGGGAGGTGAAAATGAGTTGATATCTGGTTCGCTGTCAGACTTGCCAACAGGAGGCCACTCAGGAGTGGAAGATCCGCAAATTTGAGCAGGTGTGTATCTGCACTTGTCAGATGGGTCTGACGCCAGATGTGGGATTAGCAGAGGAGGCTCCGCAAGGCCCTTGGATGGAAGGCGTAAGTGAGGATGAAGAACAATTATTGGATGAGCCGTCGGAAGACAAAGCAGAGGAAGAGGAAGAAGAAGAGTTTGAAGAGGGAGATCGCCTCTTTGTCGGAGCCCTACCTCCAACATCGGAATTTGTTTGAGCATCGTCAACCACCTCACAACGCCTATTGGAGGTGTGTAACTGGACTGGGAAAGCAGGATATTGTACTTGGATTCACGTGGCTCAAGGAGCACAATCCCAAGGTAGATTGGACCTCCGGGGAGGTGAGAATGAGTCGCTGTCCCGCTCGCTGTTGGACTTGCCATCAGGAGGCCATTCAGGAGCAGAAGGTCCGCAAATTTGAGCAGACACGCATCCACACTTGTTGGATGGGTCCGACGCCAGATGCTGGATTAGCGGAGGAAGCCCCGCGAGGCCCTTGGGTGGAAGATGTAAGCGAGGATGAAGAACAATCATCGGATGAGCCGTTGGAAGACAATGCGGAGGAGGAAGACGAGTTCAAAGAGGGAGATCGCCTCTTCATCGGAGCCCTATCTCCGACATCGGAATTTGTCCGAGCATCGTCAACTACCTCACAACACCTATCAGAGGCGTTTCTCCAAAATCAGAAACCCAAGTCTTTTCGTGATTCTGTATCTAATCACTTACATGATTTTGAAGATGTATTTTCCAAGACCTCCTTCGACAATCTGCCAGAGGAACACATATGGGACCATGCCATTGAGCTGATCCCTGACGCAACTCCGACAGGTTGCAAGGTGTATCCGCTTGCTCCGAAGGAACAGAAGGAACTTGATGCATTCTTGGAAGAAAATCTGGCCACTGGTCGGATCCGACCTTCAAAATCTCCGATGGCCTCTCCAGTCTTTTTCATCAAGAAGAAGGACGGTTCCCTCTGACTCGTTCAGGATTATCGATCGCTCAATTCCAAGACTATCAAAAACAAGTACCCTCTTCCGCTCATCTCCGAACCAGTCAACAAACTCCAGAATGCTCAATACTTCACCAAGCTCAATATCCGATGGGGCTACAATAATGTCTGAATCAAGCCCGGAGATGAATGGAAAGCGGCCTTTCAGACAAATCGGGGACTCTTCAAACCCCTTGTAATGTTTTTTGGACTCACTAATAGTCCTTCAACCTTTCAGACTATGATGAACGATATCCTACAAGATCTTATTGCTGAAGGTGGCGTATGTGTTTATCTTGATGATATTCTCATCTTTATGTCGGACCTGTCGGAGCATCGGAGGATCACACGCATAGTATTAGAGCAGCTCCGACAACACGGATTGTATCTCAAACCGGAGAAGTGTGAATTCAAACAGACACGGATCAAATACCTTGGCCTTATTATTGAGAAAGGACGTGTGGAAATGGACCTCATCAAGGTCGCCGGAGTGTCGGAGTGGCCGACTTTGACTAACATGTGGGAGGTACAGTCCTTCCTTGCATTCACTAACTTCTATTGTCGTTTCATCCAAGGGTTCTCCAACATCACATGTCCTCTGTTCCGACTCACAACCAAGGGCTGTGTATGGTCCTGGGGCGACAAGGAAGCAGGGGCCTTTGGAGGTCTGAAGCGGAGGATCACCTCCGCTCCGATACTTGTCCTCCCCGACCACAGCAAGGAGTGGCGAGTCAAAGCAGATAGCTCCAACTTTGCGACCGGAGCGGTACTGTCTCAACTGTCGGAGGATGGTAAGTGGCACCCTGTCGCATTTTATTCCAAAAGCCTTAGCCCAGTGGAATGCAACTATGAAAATCACAACAAGGAAATACTGGCCGTAATCCACGCACTGGAGGAATGGAGACACTTCCTGGAAGGAGCAGAGAAGATGGTGGAAATTTGGACCAATCACAAAAACCTCAAATGTCGGAGCTACCTCCGTTCGTGGAGCGGAATGGTGACAGTTGGAGGGTTTACTGTACTTTTGAGATCACATTTACGTGCCCAATAGTCTGCAGCTTCAATAGCAAATTATCACACAGCACCATGACAATCTGGTAGTCAGACACCCAGGATGATGGAAAACTCTAGAGCTGGTATCGTGCACTTATTGGTGTGGCCCCATATGGTACGTCTAATCGGTCAGTACTGCAAAACTTGCGACCCATGCCTCCACACAAAGGTCCAATGCTCCGCACCCTCTGGTGAACTCCACCCACTCCCAGTTCTGTCAGAACATGGCAGGTGACCAGTGTTGATTTTATTACTGAACTACCAGAAGCCCATGAGTATGACACTATCATGGTAGTGGTAGACTTGGTCAGAAAATGTGGACACTTCATTCCAACACACTCCGCTCTCTCCGCTCTTGGATCCACGAAGTCCTATGTTCAACATGTCTGGAAACTTCACGGACTCCCAGAGGCCATGGTCTCTGATCACAGACCACAGTTTGTTGCCAAGTTCACATGGGAATTGTACAGGCTGCTAGGTATCAAGTTTGCTGCCTCAACAGCCTATCATCCACAGTCGGATGGACAAACGGAACACATGAACCAAGGATTGAAACAATATCTACGGCTATTTGTCAATGAGTGGCAGGATGACTGGGATGAATGGCTTCCAATGGCGGAGTTCTCATACAATAACCATATCCACATGTCCACATGCCAAACCCTCTTCTATGTTGACACTGGACGTCACCCGCACATGGGCTTTGAGCCCCAACAGAGACCATTGGGGAGATTGAGGCCATTGAGGATTTCAGCAAGCGGATGAAGTCTGCATTGGAGGAAGCACGAGCAGCTTTGGGAAAGGCCAAGGGCGACATGGCATGGTACTACAACCAGTGTCGGACATCTACTCCAACCTTCCAACCAGGCGACAAAGTCTTTCTGGATTCCTCCGACCTCAAAACCACCTGACCAACCAAAAAGCTGGCTCATAGATATGTGGGCTCGTTTCCGGTTGTCTGACCCTGTAAGGGCAACCATCCGATTTCCTTAGTCTGACATCTCCGACTCTTCTCCAACACCTCTGACTGGTCTTCTGACCCTCCGACCGCTGTGGTATAGTTTAATTTTGGCATTGGAAAAGTGCATCCCAAAAGGAGAACTTTTGCGATCACTTTCGTGCCTGCGAAAGGGGTCATGTCTGCAAAAGTTGATGAGAAACGACCCTTTCGCAGGCATGAAAGTGATCGCAAAAGTTCTCCTTTTGGGATGCACTTTTCCAATGCCAAAATTAAACTATTGCAATGCTTATTCTTTTTGCCAAAAATATTCCTTGTCTGTGAGAATAGCAAGCCTGAAAGAGTTTTTGAAGCCACTCAAGAAAACCCAACTTTTACAAAGAATTTGGTGAACAAAGAAGTAGAAATTCTGAAACAGCAAAGCTAGACACAAAAGATTTTTTTTCAGGACTTCATTCTCCATCAACTTTCTCTGGTGAGAATGATCAATATTTGCATTGTCAAATTTTTTTGTTCCTCAAGTATCACAGTTGATGAGAAATGCCTCAACAAAGTCGATGTTTTGCCATGTGTTTCACATCTGTCAAACATTTTCATTCTTCGCCCCCAAAGTCCCCTCTACAAATTATTACTTCGCAAACCCTTTATCAATATCATTTGCAAAGGCTAAATTTTGAATCCTGTGCTGTGTTAGACGACATCACAGCAGACAAGGATTTCAAGCATATCGTCAAAACCTTGAGGAATCTCGCCATGCGTAATAAATGTATTGAAATCGAAGGCTTTTGCATCAGGCCTGCTATTCTTCACACTCACCTGGAGTCAAATGGAGTCTCGTCACACCGTATCCACTCACTGTTGAATCTGAATGATAAGCAAGATGTTGTTCTTAGTGTTTAAAAGTCCGGTCCAGTTCTTGGTTTTTTGCGGTTTATCCTTTTTAAGAAATGGCTTCAGAAATCCAGATAAAATCACTAAAATTACCGAAATATTTGGGCAGATGGAGGACTTAGAAAACCGGGGGGTCTTCTCTTGGATGAAAAGATTCTGCCCAGCCATTGTTGAGATATTTGAACATGTCATAAAAGCAAATGGCAGCTAAAATAAATGGGGGTCATCTCTTGGATGATGAAATTCCATCCAGTAGTTGTTGAGATATTCACAAAAACAAAAAAACCGGACCTTTGACCACTAGTTGTTCTCACTTACTCCTTGTTGAAGGAGCTTCCCCTCAGCCCCCGATTCACCCCCTGTTTTCATATGTGCCCATGAAGCCCTGAATCTCTTCGGAAAATTCGTGTGGCACCTGATCATCCCTTACATCTCCATCAATCTTGATCTAGCTGATCAACTTATTCACTTGAGCGCTGCCGCCCATCTTGCATTCTACCATTTTCAGAATAATTCTGCGCACACATGTTTTATGCCAACTCAGACTCTCATGAATCTCATGATTATGATCAAGAATGTCTTCTTCTGTATTGCAAAAACAAAGGTTGATAATCCTGCAGGCAACTTCTACATCATTCTGCTTGGGACGGATCGCCTTGAGACTTTCTTTGGACTCATTCGTACCGCAGTTGGAACCGACGCCAATGTGGACACTCTACAGCTTGGCAGTTGTGCCTCCGGTCTTACAGAAGTCGCAGTAATTCTTGCAGAACACCCTGAGTGGGATCATGGTACATGTTGCCTTGCCCTTCCCGTCATTTCCAAGTCAAGCAATGCAGGGAAAATTACATCCAAGTTGGACCATATCAGCCCGAAGGATTGGTGCGGTGATGTTTCTGTCGCTAATGTAAATCTTCACAGTTGCTGGTGCCTTGGACACAGAAAAGCCGCCAAAATCATTCCAGAACTTGAACCAAGTTTGGCCGTGATTTCCAGTCATCAATCCATCAACATTCTGGCGCCGTTTGGCCAGATTCTTGTTGATCAACGTGATGAAGATGAAGAATGCGACTGCACAGACCTTTCTAGTCAATATCCTTCCATGACGAAATCCCCATTCATCTTCTTGGCGATCCCACTGCTGTCATCAATTGTCAAATTCTACGCCTGCACCCGGCAACTATTGAGGATGATCCGACACAAGTTCATGATTGGTATTGGTCCCGAAACATGGAAGCATCATGTACCAACATCCAAGGCCAGTTTGTTCAACCTATCAATCCTTCAGTATCAGTCCAAACTCCCAGCAAGCCAGCATACCTTTTCGAGAGTACTTTCTTGGTCACAATGTCATGTAGTCTTTTTCAAGAACTATGTCCACAAGATCGCAAACATCTTCCAACTGTTAAAGGATCAGAGGGCTTTCCATATCAAAATTCAGGTACATGCTTGATAAATCTCTCTCTCAGGCTCAGGTCCATGCTGACATGAGAATAGGAAAAGCTTGTTTTGTGTGCGAAGTCGCAGGGGAGACAGATTTTGCGAACATTGACAGACAGGTGGATTGTTCTTATTGTGGTCCATCGGTAACATTGAACTGGAAGAGTGGTCAACGCATCCTGGAGCACATGGGTGCACATATCCTCCACAACACTGTGCTCAGCTCTGGAGAGCGGTGTGGGCTGTGTCTTCAGCTGGCTCCGTTATGTCAGATATACATTCGAAAGGGTCGGGGCGTAAAGGGAAGTCTATCAATCAATCAGAAATGGTCAAAATGCCCGAACCTTATTAGTTTCAAGTATGCAAGCACTGCAACATCTTCCAAATCATCACCTTGCTCCAATGTTCCTGTCATCTGCTCCCTCTGCCCCAGCAATAGCCCCGCTGTCTGGATATACAGCCTTCATGTGCATTATCGGGAACGTCACCGACTCACCTTGCCTGCTCACTTTCCAACACATGTCCAGCTCTCACAGTCAGAAAAAGATGGCATGAAACGTGTTTGGAATGCGCGCTTCATTAAAAAATCGTCGTGTTCCAGGAAGAAAAAGGACCAGTGATTGCTTCCTATCTCAGATGCCCATCAGGCACATGTTCCATACCCACAGTTAGTCTGTTTCAATACTGTTGTTCTGGTGCTGAATTACTACGTGTTTGTTTTCCTTGATCACCAGACTCGGAGATGCAGGAAACGGCATGGATAGTACAGAGCCTGATGACTGAAGCAAGCACAACACGGCTAACTCTTCAGAAGCCTCAGAACGGGAGAGTGATGCAAAGAGTGATGACGACTCGTTTGATGATGATTCCAGTACGAGAAATTATTGTCTTTCGAGTACATCTCCACTCAAACATATCTTTGCAGCTCCTCCTCCGCCTTCTGCGTTGCGACATGGTAATTCCATGGTCAAAATCCCTCCCATGTCTGACTGTAACGCCGTCACACTGCTGGACAATGCCCTCGACATCACTAACATGCCAACTTCAAGCCTCTCCTCTAGATCTATAGAGGTGACTACGACCAACCTCAACAAAACCTTCAATCTGACCATGCACAGGGATGTTGCGCCATTGACTGAATCATCTACCACAATGACAGCGCCCTCAAGCATTCACCCTGAGCCTGAGCCACCTTCAAATGAAGATTTCAGCAACACAAGATCGAAGGATGTCGCACCATTGACTGAACCATCTACCACAATGACGGCGCTCTCAAGCGTTCACCCCGAGCCTGAGCCACCTTCGAATGAAGATGTCAGCAACACAAGATCAAGTCGTCGGCTCACGCGTAGAAAAGCTGATGTAATCCACTTGAATCAATGCACTTGCGGGGTGACAATTACGGATACTGAGATCCGAGAGGGTAAGAGTGTTATGTGATGTTGGGTACAGGGGTGCGAAACTGTCTGGGTTTGCCATCCACTATCTTGCAATGCTCAACAGTATTGATGTGCTATTTTTTCTAGTTTCACCTGTCTTGCACGTATTATGACTTTATTCCAAAGAGCTGGGCATGTGGAGGCTGTAGTGCCACAAATCCTCGACGCCGCCATTGAGGAAGCAACATTTGATGTATATAGTAACTCATTTGTCTTTTATTCTTGGAAAAACATACATATGTGTGCACAACATACCATATAAGGCAGGAGGGGGGGGGGGTTCACCCAACCCACCAAAAAGAATTCCGACCCCAGGTCAGAAAGTCCGATCCCGACACCCCCTTGAACCAGGTCCAGGTTTTTCGAACAGCAGCCAAACATCTGGGTTTGCTGATGTGGACCAAACCAGACTGTGGCCAGTATACTAACGAGGACATGTTCATCTTAACATGTCCGATGTTTGGGTCTGATACAGTAACTTCGGAACTGCCCCTTGGATTGAGAAACTGACTTTAGGTCACCGTCGACGCACGTGGTTAGGGGTGGCGTGTGACGAATCATGCGAATTCCCACGGCCAACAATATAGTTACCCCGGCCTGTGAAGCCCAACTTAAGTCGGCCCCCCCCGCTTTCGATTTCGTCAGAGCTCTTCTCAATGTCCCTTGGCTTGCTTAAACGTTTGGCGCACCCCACTTGCGGGAACTACAACAGGTGGCGGCTCTTAGCCCCACTCAAACATCGTCAAATGAGCTCAGGTGAACGAGCTCCTCCTGCTAACATCGAGGTTCGATCCTCGTCCTGTCCGCGTCATCATCGCATTTCGTTTGATGGATTATTAGCCTTCCCGACTTGAGGTACTGAGGAACCCGAACCCCAAAACGCCTCCTCCATCTTCGAAATTAGTATTTGGGCATACTTTTGTACGTTCACAACTAATTATGAGTTTGGTACGGCTTCCCTAATACTTTTCAGACTGACCACATGTTGGCTATTCCATGGGATGTTGAGTCAGGATGGGGGCCGCCGCGTATTCAACCTTGTACAGCCCTCCTTTTCCCAACCTTTCCACTGTTGATCTCCGACCTTCTGTAGATGGACCCCTTGCCTTGGAACCGAGTTGTACCGTCTTGCACTATGCTCAGACATTATTTGAGGGGTTGAAAGCATATCGGCGGCACGACGACAAGGTTTTGTTATTTAGACCCGATATGAACATGAAACGCATGAACAACAGTGCTCAACGGATTGCTTTACCTGTAAGACCCCGTTTTTATTAATAAGTCCACAACTCTGAATACAATGAGAGACCTTCAAAGGAGAGTCTCTCCTGCAATTGATCAAACAACTGGTTCAGATCGATAAACATTGGGTGCCAAAAGAACCAGGTCACAGCCTGTATATCCGGCCTACCTTGAGTATGTTATCCGACCTTCAGTAATATCTTATGGACTAAGCCCTATAGTTGGCACACAAAAAGCAATCGGCGTGGGGCCACCGAACGAAGCTCTTCTTTTCGTAATTTGCAGCCCTGTTGGACCATATTACCCCAAAGGATTCAAACCAGTCTCGCTCTACGGCACCACGGAATATGTTCGCGCATACCCTGGCGGTGGGTTTAGAATACTTTCGTCACATCCACATACAATAGAGTCCTTAACCCCCTTCTCTAGGCACTGGCGCATATAAACTGGGTGTGAATTATGCACCCGGCGTCATGCCCCAAAAAGCAGCCGTTAAACAGGGTTATGCACAGAATTTGTGGCTTCAGGGACCTGAGCACTATCTCACCGAGGTGGGTCATTCCACCATAGATCATGATATTGGTTCATGATTATGTTGGTAGGTTGGTACCATGAACATGTTTGTTGTCATGAAAACCGTGCATGGAGGCTAGTCCGTTCTTCGTGATGCCCACCGTCCTTTAACTCCTTTCACAACTAATAGACATTGAACTCGTGACCCCGCCTCTGGATGGCATGATCCTTCCAGGAGTCACACGCGACTCTGTACTCACCCTTGCCCGAGATCACATATCAGGGAAAAAACGCTTAGCGAACTTGCCAGTTAATCTCATCGTCCACGAACGGCCTGTAACAATGAAAGAAGTAAAGGAAGCATCGCAGTCCGGTCGTCTCATCGAACTATTTGGAGCAGGAACAGCAGTCGTCATCAGCCCTGTGGACAAGATTGGATACCTCGGTGAGGACGTCTTGATACCAACTGGACACGACGGTATGGGGCCCATTTCCAGGCCTATCTGGACCGAAATAGTCGGTAGACAGACTGGTGCCATCCCCAGTGAGTGGAGTGTATGTGTGACTGATTAAATATCGAATGTAGCCCATTGATCCATACTACTAATGGGAGGGTGTCATGTGACTGAGAGTTTTGACATTTTGACAATTGTGGGAATAGTCTGACAAAGACTGAAAAAAAAGTTACCTAAGTCTTATATAAGAATCTAGATGAGCTTATTAACCCGTGTTCGCTACGGCAGTGAGCATTGCTTGCAGTGCTTGCAAAAGCTCACAAATGTTGAGCTTCGCACAGGTCACAGCTCGTTGGGGGCTGCCGCCCCCAAGCCCCTGCTGCGAGTTTTTGTGCTTGCCAAGGCTCGCAGGCATATGTACAATCTTTTATAACAATATTCAGTTCCACCCCCCGGAGGGGGGTGGGGGGTGAGGACAGTCCTTATTATCTACAATGTTTTACAAACATGAGATATATCATACAGCACAGAGATAGGTACAATGTTATACATATATAAATATTTAGAATACTATAGTCATCCATTCATTTATCACCTGTTATCACATAGTAAGTTATTTGTTCATTCAACAATGTCATTGGACACTTACAATTGAAAACCACGGAAAACAGCCTTGTGCACAATGTTTTGTGTCTTGTTATCCGTGTTTCCTTCTGGCAGCAAAACCTTGATCTGATCTCCTGATGTACACCGTGACAATCCAACATACAATTGTCCATGTGAAAACACTGGCGTCTGCAAAGACAATCCCACTTTTTCCAATCCCTGCCCTTGAGACTTGTTGATTGTCATCACAAATGACAACCGAACCGGAAACTGCAATCGTCGCAATGGTACTGGCAGTGTTTCATCTGATGGCTCCAATGTTACACATGGAATTAGTGCAATTTTTCCAGCAAACTTCGCATCTCCAGTAATAATCTGGCACTTCAACAAATGATGTCGCACTTCTTCCACAATCATCTGTGTTCCATTGCACAGTCCCAGAGATGGATCCAGATTTCGAAGCGCCATGATCAGTGCTCCAGCCTTTAGTATAAGCTTTGCAAGTGGAAGACCTCCTGACTTGAGAGATGCAAGAAACTCTGTCAGATATAAGTGTCCATCATCACCACCAGACAGATTGACAGAATCAACACTCCATTTGACATGTTTCTCTGCAGTTGGATACAGTTTATCCAGAAGAATGTCATTCATCTTGTCAACATCATCATTCTTTGCACACAGGATTGTCCGATCCAAGAAGTACTTGTCTGTCTTTGGTGTGTTGTCTGAAATTCCATCATAGATTGATCCAATGAGGCTGTCCACAGTTTTTTCATCACAGCACATGCCAGCTGGAATTTCCACCATCTCCTTGTCATCCACATTAGTCCTGGCACCAATCTCCAAAAGCCATGCTGCATGTTGTACACTGCCTGGAGTTTGGTGAAGTCGCATGTTCTGCTTCAAGTAGTAAACCTTCACATGTTGCCAAAGAGTGCTTTTGCAAAACGATGCAGCAATTGTCTGCTCTCTTGATCCTCTAACAACAACTGGGAGTGTCTGTCTGAAGTCTCCACCAAACACAACAGTGATCCCACCAAATGGTACATCATTCTGCAACAGATCTCTGAGATTTCGATCAACAGCCATGAGTGCATTCTTGTGCTGCATTGGCACTTCATCCCAGATAATAACCTTTGTTCTCTGCAACACTTCAAAGATGGGATCTGTGCGCTTCACCATTCCAACTGACTGTTCATCCAAATTCAAAGGAATCTTGAACCTTGAATGTGCGGTGCGACCACCTTCAAGGAGCAAAGCAGCTATGCCAGAGGATGCAACACAAAGAGCGACATGTCTTTCAGATCTGACTTTGGCAGCAATGGTGTTGCACAAAAAAGTCTTGCCACCACCACCCCCACTGTGAATAAACAGCAACTTGCCCTCATTGTTGTTGATAGAAAGCATTGCTGCATCAAATGCCAGCTTCTGTTCGTTGTTGAACAAACTACAATTGTGCTCCACCATGGTTTTCAGTGTGTCAATGTCATAGTCCAGCTGCTCATGCAGCATGTGGTTGCCGATGGCCATTCCCTCCCAAGTCTCAGGATCCGCAACAGATGGCATTGGTGGAAATTGGATGAGCTGTTTGCCAGACTTTCTCAAAATCTTTTCCAAGAGATACAGTCCAAAGTCATAGACCTGGTCTGGAGTAAATTCTCTATCAGAAAAGCGCTGTCTGAGGGCCCACTCCAAATCGTGGCACATTGGTTCCTTGAATTCATCCCAGAGCACATCTGGATGGACAGGGAAGCAGTGGATTAGAATGATGGCAAACAAAGACCACATTGCTGATCCAGTTTGCATTACAACAGCTTCACGAAGGCACTGTTTCCATTCCCCATCATCTTGCAAAAACCCATTTTCCAAGCAGGCCTGCTTGAAGTTCTCCAGCAGTACACCATTGACTGTGCGTAAAAATTCAAAGGAGGTAGCACCAGGAATCTTTGTCAAAAGCAGCCTGAGATAGAAGCGTTCACCCTGGGCAGGAGACATGCGATCAATAGCACCAGCACTGCGGGTTCTAGCCTTCCAGACCTTGGTCTTTTTGTCATAGGAATACTTCTGGGAAAAGTCCTGGTAGAGAATGGTGCGTGCTCCCTCCTCCTGCTGATTTGCTTTGAACCATGCAGTCAAAGGTGTCATGTCAATATTAGAGCAACTCAAGACCTCATCCACATTGTCATCATCATTGTAGTAGATCATCTGGCAGTTGGGCAGATGGACAGGAAGGCGGTAGACAGTGGGGGATATGTCATGCATGCCAAACTCAAACAACCTCCAACATGCCTCAGAGGCAGACACATAGCGGGCATTGAGGAACTCCTTGATTTCAGTTCGCTGCTGGTCACCACCTTCAGCAGAAATTTGGACTGTTGCTTTGTCTGTTCCCTTTCTGATGTACTTGTGGATATAGGTGACTGATTTGAGAGAAACTGTGATCTCGGCATTGAAGTGGCATTGATACTTCCAAACCAAATATGGACAATGGGGGACCACATCTCTGTAAAAACCAATCAACTCAAATTTGTTCAATTGATTCAAAAAGAAAAATCCCACTGGTTGGTATACACATGTTCATCAGGCGCTTTGTAAAAACCAATAAATTAAAATTTTTCAATGGTTTAAAAAAGCACTCACCCATCAGTTTGATTATATTCACTCTTTTTGAATGTAACATTATTCTTGCGCCTCCGGTATGCCGGATATCCATTTTCAGAAAATTGAGTGGTCTCCTGAAAGTCTTTTTGATATCCTTTACTACACTTTCCACTGACCAAACATCGCTGATTGCATGGGCCATGGAGCATAAAGGAAGTCACCAGTTTGTGAAGCCGTGGATGTTTTTCTTTGTCAGGAATCTCTGCTGAAATCATATGATCGATCTCTTCTGGTGTTTGGATTCTGTACTCCTTGTCCAACCAAATCAAGAGGTGCATGTGGGGCAGACCTCTCTTCTGAAACTCGATAGTATGCACCATGCCAGTGACTTTGCCAAACACAACTCCTGATTTGATCTCTCTCAGGACTGCATTTTTCTTCAGCTCAAATACTCTGGAGACAATATCTGGACGGTCCTGTGACTTTTGCTTGGATCCATCTGGCAGTGTGAACAGAGCATTTGTGATTTCCTCCCAGTTTGGATTGGCTGTCATGGTACAAAAGACATGAGGGACCAATAGGAGTCGGCACAGAGCCATAGAGTCCTGAAATGACTGATTCAACTGTCGTTCACTTCCCATGAAAGAAGAGGGCAGAATTATCCGTTGACCATGATTTGCCAAGTTGAGATTCTGGTCATTGTCCCCATGTGCTGCATCCTGCAAGCCCTGATAGACATCTGCTCGCAATCTCTTTTGATTGTGGAAGCACCAAGCCAAGAGGTTCTGTTGATGGGAGGCCCAGGCATCAACAATAAACTGTTGAAACAACTTTCCACAAAGAAACATTGGAGGCTGTTCTCGAAGTGGCACATCCTTTGGTTGGAGATGATATGCATAATAGCAGTGTTCACTGACAAATTTGCTCCGTGTCTGACCTTCAGCACCAGGATGGATGGGAAGCTTTGGATGCCAGCCATATTGGCCAGAGGGAAATAGAAGGACATAGTGAAGAGGAGAATAGAGAGGATGGAGGTTGCTCATTTCTTTCAGACAACCATCCCTGAAGCACAACACAATGTCTCTGTCACTTTTTGGCTGGATCAAACTGTCACCTGGAATAATAGCAGCAATTTCATTGGCATCGTTGGGCAGATTGTATCTCCTGGGATCCATGCCATCAGCTGTGAGAATGAGATGGACATTGTGCTGTTCCTCAGGTGGCTTCTCATTCATGATTTGCCATGCCTGCTTATAGCGCTCAACATATGGATTGACCCGGTGCAGCATAGCCTGAAGCTCAGCAATGATGGTTGCATCCAGATTGATGTTGCGTGCTCCACACATCTGTCGCTGTTCATCGGCATCATAGATGTACATCTGGGCATAGGATGGTACCAAATTATCTCTTGGCACCAAGGCGCCAGACAGATGGTGTAGTTCTCCCTGAATCCGAAAGCTGTAGGGTCCAGATCCATTGACAACTGCCAGATCAAGCTTGACACCCAGAGAAGTAAATGCAAAGGCAGCATTGTACTGACGAATATTCTTTTTAAAGCGGCTTGAAAATTGATGGATGCCAGATAGAAAGCGCCATAGTTCCTCAGGTGCACGTTGATAGGGCGTGAGCTGGATTTGCCCCTGAAGGCAGCACATGCCAAACCTTGGATTATTTCTGGTGGACTTGGATAGTTTATCTGCATCAAAGTGAAGTGCATGGCAATAGCTGCATACAACATTCATGAGTGCCAAGTCCTGTCGATCAGGCTCAACATCATAGGGAACACAACCTCTGGGAAATGGGAGTGGCCAGTTGTGTCCATAAATATTCTGTAGTGGTGCAGGAGGTGCTTGGTTGTTCCCATCTGGCTCTGGAGGTTGTTGCTGCTCCAAATTATCATTACCACCATCAATATTCTGTTGATAATCATTCTGAGCCTGCTGCTGGTCTGGAGTGACTTCATTCTGATTTTCATTTTCCAGTGCCTCAGCTGCTAGTCGTCGACGTTCCAATCGAGCCAAGTCTGCCTGGTGAGCCAGCTGTGCCTGCTCATCATCAAGGATCCGTTGAGCCAACCGTTCATCCTCATCTATCTGGTTTTGCTGTGGATTATCAGCATCAGGATCATAGGCAGCCTGTTGTTCAGCCTCAACAGTCCGAAGATATGCCATGTGTCTGGCTGCAATTTCAGCATTCTGGCGCTCCCGCTCTGCATGGACTGAGAGCAGTCTTTGTTCAGCCTGTAATGCAGCAGCCTGCTGTTGCTCCTGCTGTGCTATTTGCTGCTGTAAGACAGCCAATCTCTGTTGCTCCTGTAGTCTCAACACCTGCTGTCTTTGTTGATCCTCTCGCAACTGGATCTGATGTCTTTGTTCCTCTTGCAAAGCCAACTCCTGTTGTTGGGCCATCAACCGGACATGACGTCTTTGATTCTCCTCCTCCAATTGAAGCTGTCTCTGCTGTTCCTGGGCCAATAGCATAGCACGATGCCTCTGTATTTCTTCCTGTTCCTGATGATGACGTCTCTGATTTTGTGCCTCCAACTCAAGTTGTCTTTGATGTTCCTGAGCCAGAAATGCAGCATGATGTCGATGTCTTTCAGCCTGTGCTGCTTCCAGTTGCCTTTCCTGTTCCTGAGCCATCAATGCTTGAAGCCGTTGCTGCTCATTTCTCTGTCTAAACTCTGCTTGCAGTTGCTGAAGTGATGGTTGTTGGTGCATAGAAGGACGGCCTCTCCGGGGTGGGAGTGGTAAAGGTGGTGGAAGAGAAAGACCATGCTGCAAAGGAGCATTCCAATTGTCTGGTAATCGGGTTTCAGGAATCAATGTAGCAATAGGTAGTTGGTGAATAGGAGGAATGTATGTTTCAGGTATTGCCACTGGAGGAGCCAACAGATTGGCTGGTCCAACAGGTAAACGGTGAATGGGAGGGATATAAGTTTCTGGAATCAAAGTAGCCATCATCGCTCCAAAGTTTGGCTGAGGTGGGACAGGCAATGGAGGTTGTGAGACATTCCTGGATTGATTTTGCTGATGGTCAGGATCAGTCATCTGATTGCGCTGATAACGTTCTGCAGCACGGGCAGCATGGCGGGCAGTTTCAGGAGTGACAGGAGAAGCAGGACATGATGGGCCAGCAGGAGGTGTAAAAGACCTAATCAGATGTGAATAAACAGAGTCAGAGACAAAATATTTGAGTAACATACATGGCAGAATTAATTCAACGGTTAAATTTGGAGATAGAGCCTTGCAGCAGATGCAGAAAAAGCGAATACAACCACTTGCAGTGAGAACAGTCTGGGTCACTCAAAGCCAAACCCACAACTGCGCTGTGTATAACACAACCTTGTCAAGTACGGTATTTTGGCAGAGTCGGGCTCAACGTTACTCCAGCCTCTCGGACGTCCCAGTCCAACGTACTTTGTCTCACAAATAGGCTGTACTCTGGTGACACAAAAAAATTGTGCTCGCAAGATGAGCGTCGCGATCTTGCTGTGGCCAGAAAAGAGAAGGGAAGAGAAATACTATCACACCTTTGCAATGAAATCCAAAAGTGAAATCGGTTCAAGCAGCAACAGTTGAAATGGAGACAAAATCAGTTGTAAGAACAACTCAATCTCCCTGTATACTGCAGTCCAGAGAGAGGTCCGAAAAAACAACTGGCAGACACCTCTTTCAAGGAAGCCAGGGACCCAGGACTTCTCTGGACTTCACCTTGATCAACAATGAAGGTCACTGCACAGGGGACAATACCTGCTCAACTCAAGGAGGGGAAGATGGTGGGGGATTGAGAAAAAGAAAGGCAGAACAGCTGTTCAACCCCATGGTGAACACATGTTTTCCTCATGTTTTGATGTCTCAATGTCCAAAAGGGAAACATCCCTTGATGCAGGGCCCCATCAATCAAGAACAAAAAGGTTCCCTGCCACCATCAAGGGTCCATGAAAATCCAGGGGAAAAAGGTTTGTGCTGCACAATGCAGCCGTTGCAAGGCACAGACCCTGACCATCAAGGGTCCATCAAAATCAGGAAAAAAGGTTCGCACTCCGTGCTCACACAGGAAATAAGGTTCGTGCTGCGCACTCACCCCATGGGAGGACGAAAAGCTGACCAATTCTGACCAATTTCTTTGTCATGCTGAGTCACAATCTAGATTCTTATCTAAACCTTACATAATTTTGTTGCAATGTTGGTCAGAATTGGTCATACTTTTCTCACTATTGTCAAAATGTCAAGCAACCACTTTCCCACCTTCCCTCCCATTAGTAGTATAGATGAGCTTATTAACCCATGCTTCGCTATGGCAGTGAGCATTGCTTGCAGTGCTCGCAAAAGCTCACAACCGTTGAGCTTCGCACAGGTCACAGCTCGTTGGGGGCTGCCACCCCCAAACCCCTGCTGCGAGTTTTTGTGCTCGCCAAGGCTCGCCATATCCTATTTCTCAGGTTCCCCCCCCCTCCAGGGGGAGGGGGTGGGGGGTGGAGTTCATTGAACTTATTCTTTTAACCTTGGCACTCGCCAAGACTCCTGCTTGTATACAAATTTTGTGCTCGCCAAGGCTCACAGAGTAAGTATCCTTACACAATGTGTTATGGCGCTCAGACCTGCGGCCCTTGCTTGTCTGGTGGAATAGTAACACTTTACGCAATGTGTCATGGCGCTCAGACCTGCAACCCTCGCTTGTCTGGATTAACCCGTGCTTCGCTACAGATCACAGCTCCTTGGGGGCTGCTGCCCCCAAACCCCTGCCACCGTATATATTCTTGTGCTCGCCAAGGCTCACAGAGTACTTAAAGTATCTTTATGCAATGTGTCATGGCGCTCGGACCTGTGGCCCTCGCTTGTCTGGTGGAATTTACACAATGTGTCATGGCGCTCAGACCTGTGGCCCTCTCTTGTGTGGCAGTAACATAATATGGTCCTCAGATCTCCTGCCCTTGCTTGTGTGCCCAAGGACTCACCCAAACAACCAAAAAAGCGCCACATGGCAACCTTGATGGGAGAAATGCAGCTGTTGCATGGCACCAAGGCACAGACCCTGAGACAGGGCTCCATCAAAATCAGGAAAAAAGATTCGCACTCCGTGCTCACACAGGAAATAAGGTTCGTGCTGCGCACTCACCCCAAGGGAGGACGAAAAGCTGACCAATTTCTTATGTAATTTTATATAAGACTTACATAAAACTTACATAACTTTTTTTCAGTCTTTGTCAGACTATTCCCACAATTGTCAAAATGTCAAGCAACCACTTTCCCACCTTCCCTCCCATTAGTAGTATAGATTGTGACTCAGCATGACAAAGAAATTGGTCAGCTTTTTGGCCTCCCATGGGTGAGCACAGAGTGTGAACCTTTTTTCCTGATTTTGATGGACCCTTGATAGTCAGGGTCCATGCCTTGATCTGACGACGGTGCCATGCAACGGCTACATTGCACAGCACAAACCTGGATTTTCATGGACCCTTGATGGTGGCAGGGAACCTTTTTGTTCTTGATTGATGGAACCCTGCATCAAGTCCCATTTTGGACATTGAGACATCAAAACATGAGGAAAACATCGCTTCTGCCTTTTCTTTCCTCAATCCCCCACCATCCTCCCCTCCTTGAGTTGAGCAGGTGTTGTCTCCTGTGCAGTGACCTTCATTGTTGATCAAGGTGAAGTCCAGAGAAGTCCTGGGTCCCTGGCTTCCTTGAAAGAGATGTTTGCCAGTTGTTTTTGCAGACCTCTCTCTGGACTGCAGTATACAGGGAGATTGAGTTGTTCTTACAACTGTTTTTGTCTCCATTTCAACTGTTGCTGCTTGAACCGATTTCACTTTTGGATTTCATTGCAAAGGTGTGATAGTATTTCTCTTCTCTTTTCTGGCCACAGCAAGATCACAACACTCATTTTGTGAGCACGATTTTTGTGTCACCAGAGTACAGCCTATTCATGAGACAAAGTACGTTGGACTGGGACATCCGAGAGGCTGGAGTAACGTTGAGCCTGACTCTGCCGAAATACCGTACTTGACAAGGCTGTGATATACACAGCACAGTCATGGGTTTGGATTTGAGTGACCCAGACTGTTCTCACTGCAAGTGGTTGTATTTGCTTTTTCTGCATCTGCTGCAAGACTCTATCTCCAATTCTAACCATTGTATTAATTCTGCCATGTATGTTATTTGGATATTTTGTCTTCGAACTTACTTTATTCACATTTAGTTAGGTCTTTTACACCTCCTGCTGGCCCATCACCTCCTGCTTCCCCTGTCACCCCTGAAACTGCCCGACATGCTGCCCATGCTGCAGAACTTATCAGCGCAATCAGATGACTGATCCAGACCATCGGCAAAATCAATCCAGGAATGTGTCACAACCTTCATTGCCTGTCCCACCTCAGCCAAACTTTGGAGCAATGATGGCTGCTTTGATTCCAGAAACTTATATTCCTCCCATTCACCGTTTACCTGTTGGACCAGCCAATCTGTTGGCTCCTGCAGTGGCAATACCTGGAACATACATTCCTCCTATCCACCAACTACCTATTGCTACATCGATTCCTGAAACCTGATTACCAGACAATTGGAATGCTTCTTTGCAGCATGCTCTTCCTCTTCCACCACCTTTACCACTGCCACTCCAGAGAGGCTGTCCTTCTATGCACCAACAACCATCACTTCAGCAACTGCAAGAAGAGTTTGGACAGAGAAATGAGCAGCGACGGCTTCAATGCACAGGCTGAAAGACATCGACACCATGCTGCATTAGTAGCTCAGGAACATCAAAGACAACTTGAGTTGGAGGTGCAAAATCAGAGGCGTCATGATCAGGAACACGCAGATATTCAGAGGCATCATGCTGCATTGATGGCCCAGGAACAGCAGAGACAGCTTCATTTGGAGGAGGAGAATCAAAGACATCATATGCAGCTGATGGTTCAACAATGGCGGTTGGCTTTGCAAGAGAAACAAAGATGTCAAGTACAGTTGTGGGAAGATCAACAACGACAACAGGAGTTCAGACTGCAGGAACAACAGCAGGCTGCTGCATTACAGGCTGAACAAAGAGTGCTCTCAGTCCATGCAGAGCGAGAGTGCCAGAATGCTGAAATTGCAGCCAGACACATGTCATATCTTCGGGCTTTGGAGGCTGAACGTCAGGCTGCCTATGATTCCGATGCTGATAATCTACAACAAAACCAGATAGATGAGGATGAACGGTTGGCTCAACGGATCCTTGATGAGGAGCAGGCACAGTTAGCTCACCAGGCAGACTTGGCTCGATTGGAACATTGTCGACTGGCAGCTGAGGCACTGGAAAATGAAAATCAGAATGAAGTCACTCCAGACCAGCAGCAGGCTCAGAATGATTATCAACAGAATATTGATGGTGGTAATGATAATTTGGAGCAGCAACAACCTCCAGAGCCAGATGGGAACAACCAAGCACCTCCTGCACCACTACAGAATATTTATGGACACAACTGGCCACTCCCATTTCCCAGAGGTTGTGTTCCCTATGATGTTGAGCCTGATCGACAGGACTTGGCACTCATGAATGTTGTATGCAGCTATTGCCATGCACTTCACTTTGATGCAGATAAACTATCCAAGTCCACCAGAAATAATCCAAGGTTTGGCATGTGCTGCCTTCAGGGGCAAATCCAGCTCACGCCCTATCAACGTGCACCTGAGGAACTATGGCGCTTTCTATCTGGCATCCATCAATTTTCAAGCCGCTTTAAAAAGAATATTCGTCAGTACAATGCTGCCTTTGCATTTACTTCTCTGGGTGTCAAGCTTGATCTGGCAGTTGTCAATGGATCTGGACCCTACAGCTTTCGGATTCAGGGAGAACTACACCATCTGTCTGGCGCCTTGGTGCCAAGAGATAATTTGGTACCATCCTATGCCCAGATGTACATCTATGATGCCGATGAACAGCGACAGATGTGTGGAGCACGCAACATCAATCTGGATGCAACCATCATTGCTGAGCTTCAGGCTATGCTGCACCGGGTCAATCCATATGTTGAGCGCTATAAGCAGGCATGGCAAATCATGAATGAGAAGCCACCTGAGGAACAGCACAATGTCCATCTCATTCTCACAGCTGATGGCATGGATCCCAGGAGATACAATCTGCCCAACGATGCCAATGAAATTGCTGCTATTATTCCAGGTGACAGTTTGATCCAGCCAAAAAGTGACAGAGACATTGTGTTGTGCTTCAGGGATGGTTGTCTGAAAGAAATGAGCAACCTCCATCCTCTCTATTCTCCTCTTCACTATGTCCTTCTATTTCCCTCTGGCCAATATGGCTGGCATCCAAAGCTTCCCATCCATCCTGGTGCTGAAGGTCAGACACGGAGCAAATTTGTCAGTGAACACTGCTATTATGCATATCATCTCCAACCAAAGGATGTGCCACTTCGAGAACAGCCTCCAATGTTTCTTTGTGGAAAGTTGTTTCAACAGTTTATTGTTGATGCCTGGGCCTCCCATCAACAGAACCTCTTGGCTTGGTGCTTCCACAATCAAAAGAGATTGCGAGCAGATGTCTATCAGGGCTTGCAGGATGCAGCACATGGGGACAATGACCAGAATCTCAACTTGGCAAATCATGGTCAACGGATAATTCTGCCCTCTTCTTTCATGGGAAGTGAACGACAGTTGAATCAGTCATTTCAGGACTCTATGGCTCTGTGCCGACTCCTATTGGTCCCTCATGTCTTTTGTACCATGACAGCCAATCCAAACTGGGAGGAAATCACAAATGCTCTGTTCACACTGCCAGATGGATCCAAGCAAAAGTCACAGGACCGTCCAGATATTGTCTCCAGAGTATTTGAGCTGAAGAAAAATGCAGTCCTGAGAGAGATCAAATCAGGAGTTGTGTTTGGCAAAGTCACTGGCATGGTGCATACTATCGAGTTTCAGAAGAGAGGTCTGCCCCACATGCACCTCTTGATTTGGTTGGACAAGGAGTACAGAATCCAAACACCAGAAGAGATCGATCATATGATTTCAGCAGAGATTCCTGACAAAGAAAAACATCCACGGCTTCACAAACTGGTGACTTCCTTTATGCTCCATGGCCCATGCAATCAGCGATGTTTGGTCAGTGGAAAGTGTAGTAAAGGATATCAAAAAGACTTTCAGGAGACCACTGTAAGGGCGACCTTACGATCCAAGACTTGAACTCAGATACTTGCAAGGGAGATCCAAAGTTTAGATTGAGCAGTCTGATAAGTAATACAACACACACCTTGAAAGGGAGATCCAAAGAGAAAGTTCTAAGGATTCCCCTGCAAGCTAGCGAGACAAATAGTAAAATGAGATATGAAATAAGAGATAAAACGAGACGCATGAATGATGAGCAATGATCAGGAGTAGGGATGGGGGATGAATGGAAACAAGATGAATGATAGTACCTGCGATCCGGCATGTGGAGTAGCGGATGGGTGCGGAGTCATCGGATGCGGAGAGGCGGAGAGGCGGATAAGATGTCAGAGGCAGCGGATACAATTGGAGGACGTCGGAGATGGTGGAATAGAAAGGAAAGGAAGAAAGGAAAGGAAAAGTGAAAAGTGAAAGTGGTTGCCCTTACATCACCCCCCCCTTCAAGGCACGGCGTCTCGATGCGCCAGGCGAAACAAGTCAAATATCGCGGCGGTGATCCGCGGCGGAGCTCCTGGATGACGTCGGTAGAAGTCGCGGACTAGGCGCAGAGCGTGGACATTGTCTTCTGCTTCCCAAGAATTCTCTTTGTAGCCATATCCCTTCCATTTGACCAAGAATTGAAGCTTGCCTCGATGCAGTCGGCTGTCCAAGAGGTTTTCAACATTGTACTCCAATTCTTCTCTGACTACCGTCGGAGGCGGAGGAGAGCGGACTTGGTGTCAGAAAGGGTCGTCGGGAACTAGTGAAAGTTTGACGACATGGAATACTGGGTGAACACGGGACATGGAAGGGGAAAGGCAAAGTTTGTAGGCATGTGTTCCGACAGGTCGGACCACTGGGAAAGGGCCTACGTACCGATGTGCCAGTTTTTTTGTGGGTCGGGTGGTTTTGAGGTCTGATGAGTCTAAAAAGACCTTGTCCCCTGGGCGGAATGTCGGAGTGGTGCTCTGATGCTGGTTGTAGTATCGAGCCATGTCGTCTTTTGCCTTTGTCAGTGCTGCACGAGCCTCCTCTAGAGCGGACTTCATCCGCTGGCTGAAATCCGCTACCGCCTCGATCTCCGTCCGCTTCTCGTGAGGTTTGAATCCCATGCGCAGATGGCGGCCGGTGTCAATGTAGAATGGAGTTTGACGTGTCGATGCGTGAACATGGTCGTTGTATGCAAATTCAGCCATCGGAAGCCATTCGTCCCAATCGTCTTGACGTTGTAAGGGCAACCACTTTGCACTTTCCCTTTCCGTTCATTTCCACCATCTCCGACGCCCTCCGACGCCCTCCGACGCCCTCCGATCGTATCTGTTGCCTCTGATATCTTATTCACCTCTCTGCACCTCTCCACATCCGACGACTCCGCGCCCCTCCGCTCCTCCGCACGTCGGATCGCAGGTACTATCATTCATCTCGTTTCCATTCATCCCCCATCCCTACTCCCGACCATTACTCATCATTCCTATGTCTCGTTTTATCTTTTATTTCATATCTCATTTTACTATTTATCTCGCTAGCTTGCAGGGGAATCCTTAGAACTTTCTCTTCGGATCTCCCTTGCAAGGTGTGTGTTGTATTACTTATCAGACTGCTCAATCTAATCTTCGGATCTCCCTTGCAAGTATCTGAGTTTGAGTCTTGGATCGTAAGGTCGCCCTTACAGTAGAAAGTTCTCATCTAATTGGACCCGGTCCGATTGCATCGTTGTCACGATTCCGCGCTTCGGAGTAGCTTCGTCCGCGTCCGACTCCGATACATCTCACACCCCTTCCAGTTCTTCTAATTACCTCTCCGTAACCGGTGATTCTGCTCCGCGCATAGTAATGGACGACCCCGATCGCCTTGAACAGCTCGAGCACGAGTTCCAGGAACAACGTCAAACTCTCGCTGATATCTCTACTCAACTTGACCAACTCCTCCTCGCCTTCAATGCAATTCCTGCCCCAGCTCCGCCACCTATCCCACCTGCTCCCGCACCCGCACCTCCACCTGCTCCGCTCGCTCCGGCCAATCCGGGCGTGCGTCGAGCAAAACCCGCCAATCCATCAGACTTCGACGGATCGCGCGCAAATGGCTGGACCTTTCTAAACTCCTGTGAATTGTTTATGGGGCTGGCTCCGGAACAGTTCGCAGACGACCACGCTAAAATTTATTGGGCCTTATCTTTCATGAAGAGTGGACGCGCAGCACACTTTGCGGATCGCATTATCCGACAAGAGCGGAGGACCGGTGCTCCGCCTTATCGGACTTGGGTGGACTTCCGCGCCGTCTTTACAATGGAGTTCACTCCGAAGAATGAGGAACAGGACGCGAGACTGATCCTCGAAGGAGAATCCTATTATCAAGGTCAACGGGATGTCGAGACCTATATTGACGAGTTCAAAGACTACATTGACAAAGCAGGCTATCAGGAGGATACCAATATAGTACTCAAATTCCGCCATGGTCTCCGTTCCGACATTCAGAACGAGATCGCCACCCTGACCCATGGACGGCCTGCGGACGACAACCCCGATGAGTGGTACTCTGCAGCACGAGTCAACGACGACAATAGAATTGCCAACAAAGCCTTCAAAGCCACTGCTCCGACCCGCACATCCGCCTTCCGCAACGTCGTCGGACCAAGAGTACCTGGCACCTCAGTATTCCCTCGCCCCTACATTCCATTCACTCCGCGTCCAGCTCCGCTCGCATCCGCAACCGCTCCGCCGACAAGGGACCCTAATGCAATGGACATTGATACTTCGCGCGTCAAAGGCAAGAATGCCAATGCATGCTTCAGATGTAACAAAACAGGTCACTTCAGTCGTGAATGCCCCCTTCGCTTCGACGTCCGATTCATGACGATGGAGGAACAAGACGAGTTTATCATGGAACAACTCGTGGTCAAGGACGCGGCGGAAGGCAACTCCGTTCCGCCCACGGAGTCTGCGGAGTCGGAGGGAGGACAGGAGGATTTTCCTCCTCACAACGAGTGAACAGTGCGCCCTCGTTGTCTACTAAAAATCGTTATGGTGCCTTATTTATGGAACAATATGATCCTATACCCTCCATCTCTAAGCCTGCAAACGATCCTATAGTCGCACCCAACTCCGCAAACCCTATCCGCATCCGCTTCTCTAAGTGGGAGCGGCGGCTTCCAAAACAATATGTTCTCGCCGCAGCCGCTCGCTCCGACAATTCCCTCGAACTAGACATAGTTCTCGAAACTACCGACACTAAAGACATACTATCACAAAAGGCCTTACTCGACAGTGGGGCAACAGGATCGTTTATTGAACGTACTCTGGTCGAGAAACACCGACTCTCTACTCGAAAACTACAACGCGCAATTCCGGTATACAACATCGACGGAACTCCGAATGAGGCCGGAGCAATAACGGAGGTGTTGGACGTAGTGCTCCGCTATCGGGATCACTCGGAACGGACCCAGCTTGCAGTCACAAGTTTGGGAAAACAAGAAATCGTGTTAGGCTTCACTTGGCTCAAAGAACACAACCCCGAGGTAGATTGGACTTCAGGGGAAGTGAAGATGAGCCGGTGTCCTGCACAATGTCGGACATGCCAACAGGAGGCAGCCCAAGAGCGGAAGGAGCGGAAGTTCGAACAAGTCCGCATCCGAGCCTGTCGGATGGGTTCCACTCCGACGTCCGGTCTAGAGGAGGAGGCTCCACGCGGCCCATGGGTGGAGGATGTCACAGAAGGAGAAGAAACGGAGGAGTTAGCGGAAGACGATGAGGAAGAGGATGAGTTTGAGGAGGGAGACCGCCTTTTTGTCGGAACAGTACCTGCGGAGGCGGAGTTCATCCGCGCTTCATCCAATATCTCGCAACGTCTATCGGAGGCCTTCCTCAGTAACCAGAAACCCAAATCTTTCCGCGATTCCGTACCAGACCACTTGTTTGATTTCGAAGACGTATTCTCAAAGACCTCTTTCGACACCTTACCGGAAGAGCGGACGTGGGACCACGCCATTGAACTTGTTCCGGACGCCTCTCCGGCGGGTTGTAAGGTATATCCGCTCGCCCCGAACGAACAGAAAGAACTCGACGCGTTTTTGGAGGAAAACCTTGCAACTGGTCGGATCCGCCCTTCCAAGTCTCCGATGGCATCTCCGGTGTTCTATATCAAGAAAAAGGATGGCTCCCTTCGTCTTGTACAAGACTACCGGTCACTCAATTCCAAAACTATCAAAAACAAGTATCCGCTTCCGCTCATATCCGAACTGATCAATAAACTTCAACGCGCTCAATACTTCACCAAACTCGACATCCGCTGGGGTTACAACAATGTACGGATAAAGCCCGGAGACGAGTGGAAGGCCGCTTTTCGGACCAATCGCGGACTCTATGAACCATTGGTGATGTTCTTCGGCCTCACTAATAGTCCATCCACATTCCAGACTATGATGAACGAGATCTTTCAGGACCTTATTACTGAAGGTGTAGTTTGTGTTTACCTTGACGATATACTCATCTTCACGGAGACCCTTGCGGAACATCGGAGGGTCACACGGATTGTACTGGAACGACTTC